>OY755251.1:35819762-36442262 GCA_963576725.1 Azorinus chamasolen
TTATCAAATAAATGGTTCAATTATGGGTATGCAATGCAGGTAGTAGCTTAATGCAGTTCAAAATTAATACAGAAATCTCCTATATGCGTTTTAATTCATTACTTTTATTCATTACACGCCCTTTAAACTGCTCCTCTAGTAACAGCCTGATCAGTAGCTACCCTGTTTGCTTATGAAATTATACAGGTCTGATTCTACAGTTAATGCTATTGGTAAATAATTATATCCCGTATTCTATTATAAAACAAATCATCTAATTTAATATTCCGGAGTGACATTATTTCCCACATGAATGTTCTTCAGGTAAAAGGTTAATTTAACCCATATGCTCCCACGATTCCATATATGTGACATAGGCAAACAGTGTAGACTCTGATCAGACGTCGCATAATGCGGCGTCTGATCAGAGTCTACACTGTTTGCTGATAGGAATTTCAATATAAACAAAACGAAAATGAAAATTTAGGCCAGACACCCCTTATATAAAAAAAATGGAGTAATCCAACATATAATCATAGAAGAATCCACTGGGCGCAACTGGGTTAGGTCTGTAATATAGCAGAACTGGTCTTTAGTCGCTGTATATCTACTAGAAAATCAAGTGGAATTTTAATACAGAACGAAAGTATCACAGAAGGGTCACATGGAAGTTCACCATGCTACATGTATCACCGTCCATAAAAATACTTCGAACCAGGTGTCTGACGGGTGTCCGTTTTAGAGAGGCTTTGTTGTACCTATATAGCCGGCTTCAAACTAAACGTTTTCAGTGAAAACAGCTTAGTACATTACACTGAGCAGGGGTGACAAACCTTGCCGACATGTATAAATTGACGCTCTTTCTTCGATGCTCTTTTTGTAGTACATTGGATAACAAGGGCGCACATGTTTACTTAATGATGTTTATAAATAACCAGAACTCTCTGGAATTTCAATTATAGCTGATGCTCGTGTTTAATGTTATATCATTTCCCTTAGAAACCAACTGAGGATAAAAAAGACAAAAGAGATGGATCAGGAAAGAAAATGATGTACGTATTTTTTTATTTATTTTTTATTTTTCCTGTTTACATGGATTCATTTGATCAATGTTTATGTAAGAAATAATGACAATATGAATATTAAATAAATAGTTTAATAATGGTATTTTAACAAAGTATCATTGGGACATGGTAAGCTCAAAACTATAATTCCATAAGCAAACAGAGCAGACCCTGGTAAGATGGAACCTACAGGAGCCGGTCGATCTGGATCTACTCAGTCTGTAAAGGCACAAAAGGCGTATTTAATGTATGAGGTATATGGTTGAAGTAGGGGAGTGTAAGATATTATTGATACAGTTCAGAGGTCCAGGGGAGTGTAAGATATTATTGATACAGTTCAGAGGTCCAGGGGAGTGTAAGATATTATTGATACAGTTCAGAGGTCCAGGGGAGTGTAAGATATTATTGATACAGTTCAGAGGTCCAGGGGAGTGTAAGATATTATTGATACAGTTCAGAGGTCCAGGGGAGTGTAAGATATTATTGATACAGTTCAGAGGTCCAGGGGAGTGTAAGATATTATTGATACAGTTCAGAGGTCCAGGGGAGTGTAAGATATTATTGATACAGTTCAGAGGTCCAGGGGAGTGTAAGATATTATTGATACAGTTCAGAGGTCCAGGGGAGTGTAAGATATTATTGATACAGCTCAGAGGTCCAGGGGAGTGTGAGATATTATTGATACAGTTCAGAGGTCCAGGGGAGTGTAAGATATTATTGATACAGCTCAGAGGTCCAGGGGAGTGTGAGATATTATTGATACAGTTCAGAGGTCCAGGGGAGTGTAAGATATTATTGATACAGTTCAGAGGTCCAGGGGAGTGTAAGATATTATTGATACAGCTCAGAGGTCCAGGGGAGTGTGAGATATTATTGATACAGCTCAGAGGTCCACATAAGATGGGTAAATGAAACATTTTCAAGAATATTTCCTTTATTTCTCCACCAAACACTATACTGTGACCACTCTTTAGAATCGTCTCAGAGATCACAGTATAGAGTTGGGTGGAGAAATGACGATTTTAGTATTTGGGTACGCACCTTTATATGTAGCTCTGTCAGATGCAGTAAAATTTAACTGCCTATTAATGTTTCATTGAATATTGCCATTTAATTAGACTTTTCAGCATTATGATAAATTATGTTTCTACACTTTAGAATGTAGTGATTGGTTTTCAGAGGGATTTCCCCCTCTATCTAGGTTAGCACAATCAGGTACGAGTAACTCATGTCCTTTGCAAACAGTGTAGACCCAGCTGGGAGGGACCCTAGAGGAACCCTCTCAACAGGGTCTGCACTGTTGGTCATGTTACACGTGTCGTTAAAAATCTTTGTAGGCTTGTTTGAATTTCGGATTGTTCCATTTGTCAATTTAGTTATAGTTTTGAAAGGTCTCTAAGTAAACACATTTAAACTGAACTGTATAAAGTGATTGGCGGTGTTGTGAATACAGCAACAATAGAACGTGGTTGGCGACCACCTAAGAGTTGTATAGTTCGGGGTGCTAGATGCAGGTGGTAGCTTAATACAGGACAAAAATAATACAGAAAGCATATGTTTGCCCTGCATTAAGCAACCATCTGCTTACAACGGCACCCATGTTTATTCATTGAGTGGTCTCATTAGAAGAGTTCTACTGTATACATATATATCATGTAAGAAATAATGACCTCATAACTATGTATTAGTTGAGCTTTATACTTGAGTTTTGGCCATGATAGAACCTGTAGAATCAGGTTTGGATAATTCCACAGGGAAACAGAGCGGAACCTAATCAAATGTTAGGAACTGTCTGACGTGAGTCTACCTAAGTGTTGACTCTTTGCCTATGTGTCAGAGTGCTTGTTAACCCAAGTATAATCTGGTTCTACTCTGTTTGAATAGGCGTCAAACTGGATGCTGACGTTTATCTACTCTGGGTCTACTCTGTTTGTCTATGTGTCAAAATGGATGTTGGCCTACATGTATATCTACTCTAGGTCTACTCTGTTTGTCTATATGTTAAAATGTATGTCAACATCGGTCTACTCATGGTCTACTCTGTTTGTCTATGTGTCAAAATTTATGTCAACCTCGGTCTACTCATGGTCTACTCTGTTTGTCTATGTGTCAAAATGTATGTCAACCTCGGTCTACTCTAGGTCTACTCTGTTTGTCTATGTGTCAAAATGTATGTCAACCTCGGTCTACTCATGGTCTACTCTGTTTGTCTATGTGTCAAAATTTATGTCCATCTTGGTCTTCTCTGGGTCTACTCTGTTTGCATAGACGTCAAAATGCGTATTAATCAAGGTCTACTCTGGGTCTACTTTGTTTGCATAAGTGTCAGACTTCGTGTTAACCCATGTCCTCTCTGGACCTAGACGTTATCTGTCTTACAATGAAGAAAATATTCCAAAAAGGGAATTAATATAATGCGTAAATACTTTATTCTCCTGTACTAACTCCACCATCCGACAACAAAGTTATTCTCCCTTATTTTATGGATGAATGCATGTAACAAAAATGTGACGTGTATTTTGACATGATAAACTTTGAAAAAGGCCCTTAGTGGTCTGAATATTAGATCAGAGGTATACAAGTACATGTACATGTAGAAGTATTTATGTATTAAAATGTCTGTTAACACATTCCCTCATATTGACGCCTTTTGACGCCTTTTGACGCCTCTGCAAAAGTCACCTGCTGAAACCATTGTGATAAATAGAGCATTTGCCATAAAGGAGCAAATGCTCTATTTATCACAATGATTTCAAACTACTGTACAGAATTCTAAAATTGTCCTTTTCTCTAGTTAATGCTCCTTTTCGGTAGATTTATTCAAAGTGGTTGGATCTAAATAAAATAGCCTACAAGGTAATGGGTTAAGTTTTGTCTGCTCTGGGTCTACTCTGTTTGCCAAGGCGTTAAACTTCGTGTCTACCTCCAATAGTTTGCTGATCCACGAATCAGCTTTCAGAGAGGATTTCTTCACACGAAATCGACATCCGCCCAAACCACCCTTAGTGGGTGTAAAACATACAAAAATATCCTTTATATTGAATGATTGATAGCCTTACGTTAGTCATAAAGCTACAGACAAAAGATGAAAAAACATCCACAATGCGGCTTGATCAAACAGATTAATGATAACATCAAAAGAGTTTATCGCTAATTACGGTAATTAAATGCGAGAGCCTGTTCTAGTCTTCTTTTCCGTGCTTTCCAAACCATTATTCTAGTCTTTCCACTCATGAAAGTTTGAGGGATCATCCATTAAACATGAAAGTTGAATTAACCTTGGGAAAGTCTGTGTGATGGTGGAGTTAGTACCGGAGAATAAAGAAGTGTGTTTCACGCAGGAGATAAATGAACATGTACCACCACCAGTAAGCAGTAACACCCGGTTTTTCCTTGTAACAATACAGCATTTATTTATACGGTTGTATGTTGGATTAATCAGGATACACGTTTGGTAAATATGGCGTGCTATAATTATATACAATGTTTCATTACGTACGGGTTTATCATACACTAAATTTAACCCATTTGCGCCCGGTAGATTATTCCATGTTTATATAATATATTGGATTAGTCCATATTTGATCTAAGGGATGCCTGACCTAAATTTTATTTTTCGTTCTGTTTTATATTGAAACTCCTATCAGCAAACAGTGTAGACTCTGATCAGACGCCGCATTATGCGGCGTCTGATCAGAGTCTACACTGTTTGCCTATATCCCATATACGTGTATGAGATCGTGGTCACAAATGCGATAATATCATCATAGTTTTCAAGCATTTACC
Organism: Azorinus chamasolen; assembly: GCA_963576725.1. Lineage (NCBI taxonomy): Eukaryota > Metazoa > Mollusca > Bivalvia > Cardiida > Solecurtidae > Azorinus > Azorinus chamasolen. The sequence continues at coordinate 35,824,592 of OY755251.1, forward strand.
TGATGTACGAACTGTGTAGACGCAGATCAGACGGCTCATATGGGAACCGTTTGATCGAAGTCTGCTTTATTTCTTCTGAGATAAAAAGGTCATGTTGTACAGTTTCTGCTATCGCCAAACTTTTCAGTGCTCATGACATTGTAAAAATGCATCTAATTTTGTCATTATTTCTACTGTAATATAGATACAGCACAAATCTGTCTTAAGCTGCCATTAACATGATGCCTAATTATGGGTCTGTGAGGTAGATGGTAGGGTTAATGCATGTCTAAAGGAGCTTTCTGTATTTTGCCCTGCATTAGGCAACCACCTGCTTAGGACAGGTTTTACTGTACAATTGCCATCGGCGAGTTTTCATTATATTCATGAGACTATGACAGAGCAAAGACTTTCTAATTTTCATTAAATGGGCGGTTTAACCCATTCCTCCATAGACTATTTCTAGACCCAACCTCTTTGAACAAATCTACCAAAAAAGGAGCATTTACTAGAGAAAAAGAACATTTTAGAATTTTGTAGTTTGAAACCATTGTTATAAATAGAGCATTTGCTCCTATAGGAGCAAATGCTCTATTTATCACAATGGTTTCATAAATTGACTTTTACAGAGGCGTAAAAAGGCGTATTTATTGAGGAAATGGTTAAATCGCCATCTTTCACTAAAGCCTTTTGACACCCTTCCAAACAGAGTAGACCCTGATCAGAAGTCTGACCAGGACCTGTTCTGTTTGATTATGCAATTATATAGATCTGATTCTACAGTTTCTGTCGGTAAACATAAGTTTTTCGTTATGTCATTATAAACAATCAGCCAATCCAATTCTCCACCAAACCCTATGTTTTGACTGCTCTTTAGAATCGCCTCGAAGGAACTATTCTGTAACGAACAGTCATAACATAGGGTTTGGTGGAGAAATAACAATTTTAGTATTTGAGTATGCACCTTTAGGATCTGAGTATGCAACTTTATATGTTGCTGTGGTAACGTCATAAGTATGTATTAATTTAATTGAAATATGGACACATAATTTCTTGGACATGACCGAACCTATAGACTGAATCATATTGTACTATATGCAAACAGAGCAGATTCCTACAAGAACTGTCTGATGTGGGTCTGCATTGTTTGTTAATTGCTTCAAAACGAGCATCTATCTGGTACAGGGCTAATTAACAAAGTTCATATTCATTATAATAAGCCGCTCATTTTAAATCGCATCATCTTAATACACGTACACATGTCCAAATCTTAATTAAATGTATGTAGCGTTATTTATCAGTTAGTTAACCCTTTCCTCCATAAATACGTCTTTCTACGCCTCTGTAAAAGTAACATGTTGAAACCATTGTGGTAAATAGAGTATTTGATCTATTTATCACAATGGTTTCAATACTACATAATTCTAAAACTTTCCTTTTTATTTGATCGAAATCGGCACATTTCTTGCAGTGCGAAGGGTTTAAAGTAGAGGAGTGGGTAATTTGGATCTTATTTCTATATATACATATACTGACTCAAACGTGTCTTGCCCCTGTGGTCGTAATTACGCTGTTTCTGGCAAGTTCCTTGCCCCTGTGAATACCACTGGTCTTGCCGCACTGATCATCAGCATTGTAACCGTGCCACGTGGGCAAACGTTAATTTATATACATTAACAACAAAGGTCAATAGGTTAGAAATCGATGTAAATGATGAAGCTGTCATTATAGATGTACTGGGTGGGACACAATTGATCTTTCTATTTAATCTTCTTGCACGTGTTTTAAAGGGCTAATAATTGATTCAATAAATACTTTTATTTAAGTAATTTAGATCGAATGGCTTTTGACTTTGTCTTCAAACAATACATCAAGCTGCCTGTCTGTGTCACCTTAGCCATGTTGTAATTCAGGTATACATGCAGTATTAACCTGCCCTAAGCCTCATTTCATTTATTGAACATAGTAGTCTTAAAACAGGTGGTTGCTTAATGCAGGACAAAAGTAGCTCCCCAAAATACAGTAAAACCTGTCATTCACTTATTGATCACAGCAGTCTTAATAAAGTAGGTGGTTGCTTAAGGTAGGGTAAAAGTAATACAGAAAGCCCCTATAGGAGCTTTCTGCATTACATTTTCCCTGCATTAAGCTACCACCTGCTTTACAGACCAATAAGTAGACCTCTCTCTGGGACTGCTTAAGACCTATTGACACTAAATCACCCCTAACCCGGACATGTTTACTTAGAATATCATAACCTATCTTTAAAGCAGGTAATAGCTTAATGCAGGATGAAAGTCAGGTTGAAAGGCGCTTTCTGCATGACTTTCAACCTGCTTTAAAACAGTCATCTGTCTTAAAAAATATATATCAGTTTGTACTAAAGTCCCGTGATTTTACTTTACGCGTATAATTATTATCTTCCAAAAAGAGTTTTATGCAATTGAGATACCAAGATAGCATGCCATCCAGATCATAGTTAAAGTGATAAATATGATAATAATACTACATGTACATGTACACTACATGCATACGTTTTCTTTGGATATTTTTTGCAGCGTACTTTACAAACATAGTAGACTCAGATCAGGCAGCTCCTGTAGGAGCCGTTTGACCAGGGTCTGTTCCGTTTGCTAATCGAATAAGATACATGTTTTTACAGATACATGTACTACAATGGCCTAGTCTTTATGTGTTGATGTTACATTAGAAACATTAACCCATTCCCCCATAGGCTATTTTTATACCCAACCTCTTAGGATGAATCTACCCAAAATGAGCATTTACTAGAGAAAAGTAAAACTTTAGAATTTTGTAGTTTGAAACCATTGTGATAGATAGACCATTTTCTCCTATAGGAGCAAATGCTCTATTTATCACAATGGTTTCAAGAAGTGGTTATTACAGAGGCGTAGAAAGTCGTATTCATGTAGGAAAGGGTTAATCTGATAAATATTCATAATGCAATTATTTCATAAATAAATATTCATGTAGGAAAGTGTTACATTGTAACAAAAGAAGGGTTAATTATACCGATAATGGTGGATAAGGTTTAGTGACATAGCGAACAGTTTGGATCCAGATGAGGCGACAAGCACCCCAGGGTCCCTTCAATGTCGAAAGAGCTCTGTAAGTATTAGCCCTTCACCCGCTGTAACAAAAACATGGTCTGTAAAAACATGGATCTGGTGCAAGCTCGACTACCGCCGATTCGATCAAGATTTTGACAAACTTTTGAACCAGTGTCAAACAGCTTGGATCTTGATGAGACGCCGAGTTACTCGGAGTCTCATCTGGATCCAAACTGTTTGCAAATGCGGGCCAAGTGGCGTGTAGCGGACTGAGTGGTAAAGCAGACGACAATTGTTCAAGCGACAGTTATCAAGCGTACAAAGAGTTGGGATTTTACGATGTGTTGGCTATAAATCTTACAAATGTATATTTGACTATAAACTGGCGCGTGGATGCTCGTAGTATGTAAAAATGAGGTCTGCTCGAAGTTTAATCTGCTGTAGTATGTACTTACTTCCGGTTCGTTCAAGCTTTTAAAAACCCTGCTGACCGATTGCCACACAGCTTTGATACAGATGGGACGCGGAAAGACCCGGTATCTCACCTGGATACAAACTGTTTACAAATGTTACCATGGCAACGAAAGGGCTCATACTTTTTGATAGTCTTATAATCTAAATGTTTGAACGTGATCAAACGCGAGCGTCTTTTAAATTTATTAACGTGATCAAAAGCGTACACCTGACTTAGATTTTAATCAGTGTTCGCATGCACTTTCAATTACATGTAGAATACAGACCTCGCTGAATAACATATGCTCATGTTCTAATCCCATTGTCAGCCTTGATCCACTAATCACTACATTTAAACCTGTCTAAACCGGACGTTAAAGTTAGCATAATTATCTGTCTTAGAAACAGATGGCAGCTTAATGCAGAGTAAAAGCCATACAGAAAGCTCCTCTAGGAGCTTTCTGTATGACTTTCACACATCATTAAGCAGCCACCTCCTTAAAGTATCTTAACCCTTCGCTTGCTATTCACGTCAATATACATACCTGTAAATAGTGAAGACCCAGATGAGACAGCTCCTGCAGGAGCTGTCTCATCAGGGTCTGCACTATTTACAAGTTGATTGTGCAACCAGTGCACTCCACAGCAGTGATTGCACAGCGAAATACTTGTACACAGTGAAAATATATGTAATTATACAACAGGGCATGGGTAAAGAAGGAGACATGTATTTTAAAATTCAGCAAGAGAAGGGTTAATTCTTTTCTAATAGAATTCCGGTTTAGAGGGGTTTTAATGTACTTCATTTGTATTTGCAATGAGTTTGGATCCAGATAAGACACCAAGTAACTCGGCGTCTCCTTATGATCAAGGGTGTTTATTGATCGAATCCGACGTGGTCACAAATTGCACCAGACATCAAATAAGCAGACACCATTCTTTCACAGCTGTAAAAGGGTTAATTGTCACCGCCATATGGGTGTAATTGACACAGAATGTGTGCACTTCATGTCTTCATCTCTGTCATTGTATGAACAACCTTACTCTTTGAACACTGGCGACGATTGGATGATTGTCACCTCTGAACAGCTTGGACCCAGATGATACACCAGCTACGGCAAAGTATCACTAATATGAATGCAGATATTTCTACATTACTTGTTCGCTTTATTAACCCATTCCTTCATTTTGACGCCTCCTTAAAAGTAGCGTTTTTAAACCATTGTGATATATAGAGCATGTGCCCATTAGGAGCAAATGCTCTGTTTATCACAATGATTTAAAAACTACACAATTCTAAAAGTTGCCTTTTTGCTATTAAATGCTCATTTTTTTGGTATATTTATTCAAATAAGCTGGTTTCTAGAAATAGCCTACGAGGGAATGGGTTAAGCAACCACGTGTTTTTATAGAGTCCTATGTCAATGGATTATATGGTCGCATTAACGATACTTGCTGTATCTCGATGTGTTTTTAGGATCCAAATAACTTGAAGCCCTGGGAAATCTGTTTGAAAAGGAAACTGAGATAAACATTATTTTTTGAGAATGACAAAAAAGTTTTATTAGAAAAGGGACAATCAGTGTGCGCATTATAAACTTCGGATAAGAAACCTTCATAAATGGACTTTTCTAAGATAGGTTAGTACATAATAACTTGATGTCTTGGCTAATACGTTTTACTCATTTACTTCATGAATATTCATGTAAGAAATAATGACATCATGGATACATGTATTAATTAGATTAATTGTTATAATAGCACATGGCCACAGGAATTATTGGCCATGGCAGAAACGGTAGACTCATATCTATATGATTTCATGCAGCAAACAGAACAGATCCTGATCAGACGGCTCCCATAAGAGCCGTCTGATTAGAGTCTGTCCTGTTTGATGTCATTATGGATCTACTCTGTTTAGCAAGGCATGGAAAAGCGTATCTATGGGGTAAAGGGTTAAAATGACTATGTATTGTTTATCCTACTCATCTCTTTTGTTTGCCCATCTATCACTCATCTTTCATCTTCCCGATATCTCATTCTTTTTGTCTCTGTGTTTCTTTCTTTCAACAAACATTTTCCATTTTCCCCTTTTCCTGTATGCCTGTCATATATGTATTTCGTTATTTTCCTTGAGTCTTTTGTGTAATACTTTCACTTCTTTTCATACCTGAATTCTTTCCCTGTGCGTGTGTTTTGTTAACCCTTTCCGTCTTGTAAACGTGTTCTCAACCATTTGAAAAACTAGTACATCCAGATCAGACAGCTCCTATAGGAGCCATCTGATCAGGATCTGCTCTGTTTTTGTTAATGGAATTTTAAAGATAGGGTTCTTTACTTTCTAACATGGCTACAATGTTCCACCTTCCAGCCACCTGTTTTTAAGACTTCTTTGTTCAATAAATGAATGACCGCTTAAGACAGGCTCTACTGTACAGACTATGTAGACATTGATACATAATGAGCCCTTCCCCGCTGAGTGCAGTCAGACTGGCATTTGGGAAAATATTGGATTCTGATCAGATGCCGAATAGCTGTATGTCTCGAGATGCCGAGTAGCTGGGTGTCTCAAGATGCCGAGTAGCTGGGTGTCTCAAGATGCCGAGTAACTGGGTGTCTCGAGATGCCGAGTAGCTGGGTGTCTCAGGATGCCGAGTAGGTGGGTGTCTCAAGATGCTGAGTAGGTGGGTGTCTCGAGATGCCGAGTAGGTGGGTGTCTCAAGATGCCGAGTATCTGGGTGTCTCGAGATGCCGAGTAGTTGGGTGTCTCAAGATGCCGAGTAACTAAGTGTGTCATTAGGATCCAAGCTGTTTGGCATTTAATGTATATACTGCACCATATCAAAATTTAAAAAGAAATATTATTTTCGCAATTATTGAATTTACTGTTTGTTACAAACAAATGCTATCCTCGCGATAATAGTTTTTTTTAAATAATACGAGTTGCGCTGTTAATTCAGAAAACATTAAATAATGTTCAATAAAACATAAAAACATATTGTTGGTAATGTTCAATTATTACCATTGTCAAATGCGATTATATCGTAAATGCTAATACAATACAATATAAACATTGTTACAAATGTAGTAGATACAGTAGAACCCCTCTAATGCGACCACTTAATGCATAAACATGGGTACATTATATAAACAGATGGTTGCTTAATGCAGGGCTAAAGTAATGCAAAAATAAGCTACCACCTGCATCTAGCACCCAGAATTATACCTCGTATTAGTTGTCGCATTAGCGGAGTTTTGCTGTATTTATAAGTGTGTTGTTCAGGAATTTATATTACCGGTCTATTTTGAACATGCAGTTACGAAACTAAAAACAACCGAAGACAGTAAAACCCCTCTAAACCGGAATTGCAGTAGAGAAGAATTTAAAAAAAAAATCAGGCAGGTGGCTGCTTAATGCAGGGTGAAAGACAAGCAGAAATTTCCTTTGTGGAGCTTTCTGTTTGACTTTAACCCAGATTCCAACACCGACATTTATGCTGAATTTAGCGTCCTGTTTAGAGGGGTTTTACTGTAAATACTAACACGTCGCCGCAACTAAATATATTAATCATTCGCTTGCTATTCACGTCAATATACCTACCTGTAAATGTCTCATTAGGGTATTCACTATTTACAAGTTGATTGTGCAACCAGTGCACTCCACAGCAGTGATTGCACAGCGAACTACTTGTACACAGTGAAGATATATGTAATTATACAACAGGGCATGGGTAAAGAATGAGAAATGTATTTTAAAACTCAGCAAGAGAAGGGTTAAGTTCGCTGAATTATATCCGTGTCTCCGATAGTAAACACATGCAAGTTTTGTCTTCTTCAGGGTATATTCGATCGGTTTTCTAGCGATATAAATTTTCCAGCATATCGTTAACTAATGATTTATATTATTTTTGGCATTTGTAAACTTCGTTGTTAGTAGAGACTATTTTTGAAACCAGTATATCATTTGATTACTTGTACTTTGTCAAAGGAGTATTTGAAGCACGTGTCAGTTTTACTTTATTTTTGGTATACAGTAAAACCTCTTTATAACGGCCATTAAATTGCGTTAATTAGCTGGTATTTAGGGCAGGTGGCAGCTTAAAGCAAGGTAAGAGTAAAACAGAACGCTCCTATAGGAGCGTTCTGTTTTACTTTCACCTTGCTTTAAGCAGCCACCTGCCTTTAACACAAAATACTTGATGTAAATTAGTGGCCGTTAAAGAGAAATTTTACTGCATTTACCCTATTTGTCCCGCTATTTAGATATACATACGTACGTCCTGACGGAGTCGTTTCATCTGGGTCTACACTGTTTTATACTATGTCAGTCAAATTCAAAGTTTTTAAAATGGTACCACATTCAATTATTCAGCTTTACATTCAGATGCAGAGTAGGAGTTCGGTATGCAACAACATTTGGGTCGGGGTGGGGGCATTAGTGTAACTTTTCGGAGTAAGTTTTTGGTCGACTAATTACAGTAAGCCTGTCTTAATGGTTCCTCAACTCAAAAAGAGGTTTAATTAAAGGTATGTAAGGCAGGTGGTAGCTTAATGCATGTCAGAGTAATGCATAAAGCTCCTATAGGATTACTTTTGCTCTACATTAAGGAACCACATATTTTTTTAATATCTCAATGTTCAATAAATGAATGCCTGCTTAGAGAGATTCTAATGTACACGTACAACGCATATGTATTCAAATGAGAATTTTCATGAAATTTGCAACAAAAATAAGTTAATCATATAAAATAAGAGAGAGGATGTCACGACCTATATACACGTACATGTAGTATGAGTCTGGTCTGCAGCGACCCCAATCAGAAATAAATTGCAGTTTGGTGTAGGGACAAATTAGGGCTCACTCAAGTTGACCTTTGATCAAAAGTAAATGAGAGTAGAAACACATTAACATTTTTACCAGTTAAACAAACTTTACCCTCCAGGCATTTAAACGATTGAGTTTATTTGCGATAAAATCTTTTGATATGGAAATATCGCATTTTATACAGCCGATGAAAATAAAGCATTTAATTTCTGTTTTATTTTCCATTAGTTTTCTCTCATTTTTTCAAAATGAGCCATTGCATGCATTTCATTCCTTTCTTGTGGTAAGGGCAGTGGGTTGAGTTGATCGGCTACTCTTTGAAATTACATTTACTTGTATTAATTGTTTCTTTAAATACTCGGATTAATGTTGGTGCAATACAGGTATGCCATCAACTTATGATCTGTCTTTAACCCATTCCCTCATAGGCTATTTTTAGATTCAATCTCTTTGAATAAATCTACCGAAAAGAAACCTTAACCAGAGAAAAGGAAAATCTTTTAATTTTGTAGTTTGAAACAATTGTGGTAAATAGAGCATTTGCTCCTTAGGATTGTTTCACAAAATGACTTTTGCAGAGGCATCAAAAGGCATCAATATGAGGGAATGGGTTAACCCTTCTAATGTCAGCTCAATCTCTGATTTGCTCAGAGTCTTATCTGGATTCAAGCTGTGAGTGAGGATGACCTAAGTATGATAAGAGCAAACCAATTCTATTTTACAATTTCATATGCAAATGATCAAATGTCTTAAAAACATTCATCTCGTTTGCCAAAGGTTATGCTCTCACGAATTGATGACAATTTTTGTTCGACATTGTCAGTCTGACCAAAGATCGACTGCATTCCAATTCTTAATTGCTCGCCTGCTGTTAGCTTATTCATGTAAGTAATAATGACATCATGACTATTAGCTTAACTGTTACATGTATAACAGCACATAGACACCGGATGTTTTCCATGGCAAAAACCTGTAGAATCATGTCTAGTTTATATCATAAGCAAACAGAGTAAACCCTTGTCAGACGGATTCTGAAAAGGCATAGAAATGTGTACTAATAGAGTAAAGGGTTAAAATGCTATCTTATCAGTCCTTTACTGCATGAAATAACATTATAACTTTTTGTAATGACACTATGTTCACAATGTTTATTCAAAGGCAGAAACGATAGAAATATATCCACATTATTCAATAAGCAAATGCTGTACACCCTGATTAGAACCCTGTACATTATCCATCTGATCTGGGTCTACTCTGTTTGCAAATGCGCTGAACTTCGTATTCGTGGATTAAAGGGTTATTCTCATTTGCCCTTTTTGCCACAGGTTATATCTTAATTTATGACTTTTATTCGCCCCCGCAACTCTGACAAGTGATCAGCTGGAAAAGCTTCGCGTTTTCCAACTCTTAATTATTCTCCTGCTGTAATAAAGCTTTCTGCGTAAACATTTGCCTCATGAATATTCATGTAAACAATCATAAATGTTGATTAAAATTAATTATTGAAATTGCACACGAACGCAAAGGGAATTGTGATCATTGGCAGACACTGTAGAAACACAAATCTCCCAGGGGCATTAAAGACCGTTAAGGAATTTTAATGAACATATAAAAAACAAACGCATTTCATAATGTATTTGTATTTTATGCACACAGTAAAACCTCTCTATAACGGCCACTAAATTGTGTTAATTAGTTTGTATCTAGGACAGGAGGCTGCTTAAATCAAGGTGAAAGTATAGGAGCGTTCTGTTTTACTTTCACCTTGCTTTAAGCAGCCACCTGCATTTTTCCAAAATACTTGATGTAATTTAGTGACCTTTATAGAGAGCTTTTAATGTATTATATATAAATTGGTTTTATAATATGAACATTTATGTATAACTATGAATGCGCCAACGGCTAGGTATAAGCAGCATTCACGTTAGTTTCAGTCAGGCAAATGCCATTGATACGCTACACACAGGCTGGTGAATGCATTGATCATTAATTAACACTTTACAGTAAAATCCCACTAAACAGGACCTTAGAATAAGTATTACCATCTTTTAGACAGATATGAGTTGAATGAAGGTTGAAACTCATGCAGACAAATCCTTTAGGAGCTTTCTGCATGCGATTCACCCTGCATTAAGGAGCCACCTGCCTAAACGTATCTATATCCTTGTGTAATAGAATTCTGGTTTAGAAGGGTTGTACTGTACACCTTTAATACTCCTTTCTACGCATTTGCAGACAGAGTAGACCCTAATCAAACGGCTACTATAGAAGCCGTCTGATCAGGGTATTCTGTGTTTGCTTATGATATAATAGATATTCTACAGTTTCTGTGTCAATGTGTTATAATTATAACAATGTAATTAATGTTTATAATACTTTTATTTCTTACAACAATATTCATGGGGTAAAGAGTTAAGTATTTTAAGTATGTATCCGTGTTTCAGTGATGCTACCATGCCATCTGTTGTTCTCCCTTAGTGCTGATAGTGCATTGACCAGGAAGCCACAGCGATGAAGGTACACCTTTACTACTGGAGTTTAGTATAAAGAACATACTGTTTGAGTGATGTTACGGAAACCTTGTTGATGACTATATCCAAAGACGTAAACCTTTAGCCTGCTGAGCAAATTATTTTTTACAGATTTTTTCATCTATAACATTTTCAAAATTCAATTTATAATACAATTGTCTACCAAAATGCAATCAAGAGTGTCAAACAGTTTGGATCCTGATGAGACGCCGAGTTACTCGGCGTCTCATCTGGATCCAAACTGTTTGCATAGGTATTCACTCATCCCCCATAGCAGACTAAAAGTTACAGTTTGTATCTTTGATGATACATCGTGACTTATTAACTTAAAAAACGATAACCATGAAAGTATTTATTTGTTTAGCTCTTCAATACTTTAAACGAGTTTATTCATAAACTGCACGTTTAGGAATACGCTCTTAAATGCAAATACAGAATAATTTAGTATCCATAGTGATCATTAATGTCTATAAAATGAATTACATCTGATTGGTCGTTAATTTTATTGTCTTTAGTGTTCATCGGTTTACTCTTAAACGGCACAGTCCTGCGTGCACATTGATAGAGTAACAAATACAGTTGAACTTCGATAACTCGAACTTGAAGGGACCATACAAATTAGTACGAGATAACAGAAGTTCGAGTCATCCGATTTATAATCTGAACAATGTATTAGGGTCACACCTTAATACAGGTCTAAAGCAATGCTGAAATGCAATGCTGTATGAGCTTTCAGCATTACTTTAGACCTGTATTAAGCTGTGACATGTGTTTGGAGATATCTGTAGCGATACATTTTAGAGCAATTCTGTATTGTAAGTTTTGTAAGGATTGAACTTTTTGTTTCGAGTTATCCCAGCTCGAGATATCGATGTTCAACTGTAGTTTAAGCATGGAAAATGATAAAAGAATATACATGTATATGAATGGCCATTTGCTTCAAATTAAGGGTAACTGGTTTCAGTTGTTACATGTAACAGTGATTTTAGTTGTTATTAATATACAGGAAATGTAATTCTGTTTCAGAAGCCGAAACTTGTATATGTGTTGCACATCCAGAATATTTCTAATACATGCAATGAACAGTAAATAATCAACACTTTACTTCATAAATATTAATGAAAGCAATAGCGAAATCATGAATATTAGTTAAATCATTGTTTATAATTGCACATGAACACATGCACTGTTGGCTATGAAAGAAAGTTGAGATGTTGTATCTATAGTATTCTATACGCAACGGAGCAGACTGTTTAGACGGCTTCTACAAGCGCCGTCGGATTTGGGTTTACTCTGTTTGCAAAGACGCAGAAAGGCGTATTTATGAAATAAAGGGTTACATTTAACCATTTAAATATTGAAATTGGAATATTGATATTGAAATTGGAATGATCCACCATCGTCTAACAAATATAGTCCATTCAATTATTGAGGGTGTAATTTGCGAGAGCATTATGAATGACAAATAGTATAGAACCAGACCAGAGGGTCTTTCTAGGAGTCCTCCGATATGGGTCTACTTTGCTTGTTAATGTCATGTATAATATTAACAAGCTTTATACAGATGTTTTTTCTCCATGACCATATTTGACCAAAAATTATATTCCACCCGGTGACCACTGTCGTGATGGTTGCCTGACGGACATCGTTTAACCAATTACTCCATACACACGCTTATGCTAACATTGTAGACAAGGATAACCCTTTCTCGTATGTAAGCGCATTTTGACGCATCTGCAAACAGAGTAGACCCACATCAGACGGCTCCTATAGGAGCCGTCTGATCAGGGTCTGCTCTGTTTGCTTATGGTGTAATCTGATTCTACAGTTTCTGCCTGGGGCAAAATGTCCTGTATTCATATGCCATTATAAAAAATAATCTTATTAATATTCATGACGTCATTATTTCCTACATGAATATTCATCAGGGAAAGGGTTAGGACGGCTCCTGCATGTGTCCTCTGATCATGGGTATACATATGATTTTACAGTTTCTGCATTGGCTAAAAGTATCTGTGTTCATGTACAGTAAAACCTCTCTATAACGAACACTAAATTGAGTTAATTAGCTGTTATTTAGAGCAGGTGGCTGCCTAAAGTAAGGTGAAAGTAAAACAGAACGCTCCTATATTACCTGTAAGCAACCACCTGCCTTGAACACAAAATACTTGATGTAATTTAGTGGCCGTTATAGAGATGGTTTAAAGTAGCGTATAAGATATAAACTAATTACTATTCATGTCTTACATGAATATTCATGGAGTAAAAGGTTAATACACGAACTATGTTTGTTAAGTTTTGTACAAGAAAATGAGACGTGTGTCTGATAAATGCATTGTTTGGATGTGTTGACATATTACATGTATGGGAGGTTTGTAGATAGGACATCCCACACATTCAGTCATACGTTATTCATGGATAGCTACATGTAATTGGTGTACGCACGCAAGCTGTCCTTTATCATTTAGTTACTGAGAGACTCACAAATGAAGAATCTAGCCAATAAAAGTATCTGATCTTGACACGCTTGTCAAGAGAAATATTGAGAGAGTGGGAGGGGAGAAGATTATGAAAAATGAGTATACGTGTTGATTTACATGACCGTTGCCTGACTGAATCCCCGGAGGATAACGTTTACGTATATGGTCCATACAGAACTACATATGGTCCATACAGAACTACATATGGTCCATACAGAACTACAGTATGGTCCATACAGAACTACATATGATCCATACAGAACTACATATGGTCCATACAGAACTACATAATTTTATGGTCTATACAGAACTACATATGGTCCATACAGAACTACATATGGTCCATACAGATCTACATATGGTCCATACAGAACTACATATGGTCTATCGGTCCATACAGAACTACATACAGTATGGTCCATACAGAACTACATATGGCCCATACAGAACTATAATTATATGGTCCATACAGAACTACATATGGTCCATACAGAACTACATATGATGCATACAGAACTACATATGGTCCATACAGAACTACATATGGTCCATACAGAACTACAGTATGGTCCATACAGAACAACATATGGTCCATACAGAACTACATATGGTCTATACAGAACTACATATGGTCCATACAGAACTACATATGGTCCATACAGATCTACATATGGTCCATACAGAACTACATATGGTCCATCCAGAACTAGATATGGTCCATACAAAACTACATATGGTCCATACAGAACTACATGTACATATGTTTCATATAGACGTACGCAAGGTCCATACAGAACTACATATGGTCCATATAGAACTAAAAATGGTCCATACAGAACTACATATTGCCCATACAGATCTTGATATGGCCCATACAGATCTTTATATGGCCCATGCAGATCTAGATATGGTCCATACAGAGCTAGATATGGTCCATACATAACTAGATATGGTCCATACAGAGCTAGATATGGTCTATACAGAACTACATATGTTCCATATAGAACAACGCATGGCTCACGCAGAACTACACGCGGTCCACAGAGAGCTATATATGGGCCATACAGAACTACATATGCCTTTTGTTGTACATATAGAACAACGCATGATCCATACAGAACTACATACGGCGCGTACAGAACTAATATATTTAGTTTACTTATGATCCGATTTAAACCATATTAAACATCATGTTTTGAAGGTTTACGTAATATCTTCTTTATCCATTGTAACGCTTTACTCCGTAAATATTCATGTAAGAAATAATGAAACCATGAATGTTAATTAGATTAATTGCTTTAAATAACACATACATGTATGCTCAGTAATTTGGCCTTGAAAGAAGCCATGGAGTCGTATTTAACCCATCCCCCCATTAGCTATTTTTAGACCCAACCTCTTTGAATTAATCTACCGAAAAGGAGCATTAACTAGAGAAAAGGAACAATTTAGAATTTTGTAGTTTGAAACCATTGTGATAAATAGAGCATTTGCTCCTATAGGAGCAAATGCTCAATTTATCACAATGGTTTCAAGAAGTGACTGCTACAGAGGCGTAGAAAGTCGTATTTATGGAGGAAAGTGTTAAAATATTTCACGAATGATCCCTCTGACCAGACTCTGCACAGTTTGCTGAACCCATCAATGTTAATGGTTTATTGCAGCAAATATATTGTGCCCTGTGCTCCCTCAACATGACATTGATGGGTTCCAAAAGGAGACCTGGGCTGTGTTTCTTTTAACCAATTTACTCCATAGATATGTCTTTCAACGCCTTTGCAAACAGAGTAGACACAGGGCAGTCAGCTACGAGAGGATTTGTCTGATCAGAGTCTGCTCTGTTTGCTTCTGCTTAATGCATAATGAAAGTCATGCAGAAAGCTCCTAGATGATCTTTCTGCACGACTTTCACCCTGCAGTAAGATGCCTTCTGTGTTAAATGTTAATAATGGTAGGTACAGTTGAACTTCGATATCTCGAACTCGGATAACTCGAACTTCGGGATAACTCGAACTAAAAGTTCGGTCCTTCCAAAATCTTACAGTACAGAATTGCTCTAACATGTATCACTACGCATATCTAGAAACACATTTCACAGCTTAATGCAGTTCTATAGTAATGCTGAAAGCTCCTGCAGGAGCTTTCAGCATTACTGTACAACAGCATTAAGCTATGAACTTGAGAAATTGTCCAGATTACAAATCGGATAACTCGAACTTCTGTTATCTCGAACTAATTTATATGTTCCCTTGAAGTTCGAGATATCGAAGTTCAACTGTATTTGAGTGTTCGTAGTATCGAACTTTTATTGTAGTTATAAGCTGGTGATACAGTAAATTGAAAATAATAACCCATTAATTTTGTATATTCAAAACGTTAGTAGTGCAATTTATAAAAGCATTTTTTTTCAGTTGAAAATCAAAGAAATGAAATAACAAAAATGTTTTGAAGGTTTACGTAATATCTTCTTTATCCATTGTAACGCTTTACTCCGTAAATATTCATGTAAGAAATAATGAAACCATGAATGTTAATTAGATTAATTGCTTTAAATAACACATACATGTATGCTCAGTAATTTGGCCTTGAAAGAAGCCATGGAGTCGTATTTAACCCATTCCCCCATTAGCTATTTTTAGACCCAACCTCTTTGAATTAATCTACCGAAAAGGAGCATTAACTAGAGAAAAGGAACAATTTAGAATTTTGTAGTTTGAAACCATTGTGATAAATAGAGCATTTGCTCCTATAGGAGCAAATGCTCAATTTATCACAATGGTTTCAAGAAGTGACTGCTACAGAGGCGTAGAAAGTCGTATTTATGGAGGAAAGTGTTAAAATATTTCACGAATGATCCCTCTGACCAGACTCTGCACAGTTTGCTGAACCCATCAATGTTAATGGTTTATTGCAGCAAATATATTGTGCCCTGTGCTCCCTCAACATGACATTGATGGGTTCCAAAAGGAGACCTGGGCTGTGTTTCTTTTAACCAATTTACTCCATAGATATGTCTTTCAACGCCTTTGCAAACAGAGTAGACACAGGGCAGTCAGCTACGAGAGGATTTGTCTGATCAGAGTCTGCTCTGTTTGCTTATGAAGTTATATAGATAGGATTAAGTAATGTGTATGGTCCCTTGAAATTCGAGATATCCAAGTTCAACTGTATATAATTATACATTATCAATGGCAGTTCTGGCTCTGACAGAAACCTCAGAATCAGATGTATATTATTCAATAAGCAAACAGAGCAGATCAAGAGCACACACCTCCTTCAAGACCTGCCTGGTCTGTGTCTGCTCTATTTGCAAACATGATAACAAGTCTATATGAGGGTAAAGGTTGAGAACAGTGCAGTACTGTCATTTTTTCTAGTTAACGCATTGGTTTGTAGCATTTCCGCTGGCGAACAAAATACACCGTCTGTTTTCGAAATGCAGTGTATATTATTCCTTTACTTCATGAATATACAAAAAGCCTCCTAGCCGGAGTTTTAATGAAGATAAATTCATATCCTTTTAATATGCACAAGGGTGCTTAATGCATGGTGAAAGTCTCGCAGTAAGCTCCTATGGGGTTCTACTTGAAGAATTTATGACCACATAAATACCAATTAACTGAACGTTCTTATAATTGCAAATAAACAAGGTAATATTTGTATGTCGGGGATCACAATAATAGCAGCATTTATACAAACAGACCGATGCCTGAATAGGTAACTCCTATAGAAGCTGTCTGCGCTTAGTCTTTTTTGTTTACAAAAGTGTAAAATAAACCGGGGTGTTGAAGTAAAGGGCTTGTCTATACAGCTTCCACTGGATTCTGGGTCTCTAAGATAGATTGCAGCTCATTTAAGAATTATCAGTTTCTCTGCATCTAGGAAATGTACATTTGTAACTGCTCTTAAACATGTCATTGGTTAGTCATAGCGTGGTTATACTGTATTATCAAGGTATGACTGGCCATTTTTAATGTGGTCGGCCACACATTTGCTTTAACATTGTTTTGAAATTACAATTGAAATTCAATATATCGAACTCGGATAAGCAACCTTCGAGGTAACTCGAAGTACAAGTTCGGCCCGCCCAAAATTGCAATAGAGTTTTGTTCTAAAATGTATCACCACGCATATCCAGAAATGCATGTGACAGCTTAAGGCAGGTCGAAAGTAATGCATTAAACTGTTAACTTAGAAATTGTTCAGATTAGAAATCGGATGACTCGAATTTCTGTTATTTCGAAGTAATTTGTACGGTCCCTTGGAGCTCGAGATATCGCAGTTCAACTGTATTTTAGTAGGACGGATTAAACTTCCCTTTTTTATTTCAGGCTACACAATGTTTTTGCCTTGGATTGATTATGGTAGTACTACCTCGCGTATTGCCCATCGTATATAAGGAGGCTGTGTACGAAGTCACCAATCTGACAGAAGAAGAAATACACGTGGATATTCGATCTGAAATACCGGTGAGAACACGTGGCCTCCACAGAGTACGAGGGTTGAGTACTAAAAGTAACCAACGTCTATAAGGATTTAAAATTATCGTTTTCCTAAATATTGTCAAAGTTGATTTTCCGTCATTATTATTGACAACAGCAAACACTATCATAGTGCCAAACGGCTGGGATCTTGATGCAACGTCGAGTCTCTTCGCGTTTCATCTGGATCCAAACTGTTTGTAAAGGTCATCTGAAGTTCAACCCTTAGATGTTAGTTACGACGAGTATTACCATTTGAGAAATGACACTGAAAGTAGACACACATGCGAGCGTATTAACTCTATGAATATGGTCAGAGCAAATGAAGACTGATTTGTGTCGCTGAAGAATTTGTGATCAAATTAAACTTGTATCCATTTTTTTTGTTTCACAGAAAACACGAGGACAATATTACAATTAAGTGATTTGAATTTACAATTATTGTGTTGTACAGTAAAACCTACCTTAGGGGCCATTCATTTATTGACGATAAGAGTGTGAAAAAGCAGGTGGTTGACTAAAGCAGGGCAGAAGAAATGCAGAAAGCTCCTATATGAGTATTTGAAATAAACAGAGAACGGGAAAAGTGTTAAATGAGAAACATGGCAGACCCTAGACCAATGGCTCCTCTAGGACCAATGGCTCCTCTAGGACCCCCCCCCCCCCCGATCTCGGCCGATAATGACATTGTATGCAAACACCAGTACATTCGTTTCTCGCTTCAAGAGATAAACTACTTACACTATGTCTTGTTACGTGTCAAATGGTAATCCATTGACTATTGACCTTTAGTCAAAGTGTCAGGCCATATTTAACGCCTTCAGCAATCACGTTAGGGAGATTGCCGTTGAGCGATACTTTCACACATGCCTGACCGTCTCCGAATGTTGTTTTATTTTACGCTATTCTTTCCCCGATGAGAGAGGGACCATACATGTATATACAAATGAATGTGTATGAACTAAATGACGGTAATAATCTATACAGTAAGTTTTTTTTCTATAGCAATCACTAAATGAATATACATGGCAGTAGTTAACCCTTTACTCCATAAATACGCCTTTCTACGGTTTTGAACCCAGATCGACGACTCATATAGGGGTCGTCTGATCAGGGTCTGCTCTGTTTGGTTATAATGTAATATAGATATGATTATACAGTTTATTTCATGGCCTATATGGGAGCGTTCTGTTTTATTTTCACATTGCTTTAAGCATTCACCTGCATTTAACACAAATATTTGGCGTAATTTAGTGGCCGTTATAGAGGTTTTACTGTAACTTGTTGAAGAGAGATTTTACTATATTTCGCAACACCCGCATGGAACATGGGTGTTCACTGCAGTGACACGGGGACCTCTTAAGGCAAACACTTCTGTGTGTATATTTAGAACTCTCGACTGAAGAAAGCTCTCCTAGAAGCCAAAGAGCAAGTCACCCAAGATGTAGCTAAACGTAATTAACACTCACGGTACAATTTCCGATGAATTAATAGTATAACTAACATACCATAAGACCATTCTTAACCCTTACAGTGCGGGACACGAGTCACTAATGCCCCTTGCAAACATTATAGAATTTTATAGTGGGCTCTTGTTATGTTTCTTTATGAACAGATAAAGAGAGTATGGAACAGTTTGGATCCTGCTGAGATACCGAATTAATCGATATGATTTCAGAGACCCATGCTCATGACACTGAGGGGGGCCCATTACGTTTTCGAAACAGGGTTTATTGTAGCATCATCAGTTTGTGTTGATGACGGTGCAGACCTATATGGCTACCATTCCTGAAAGAAGGGGAAGCTATGCGTCAAGACGAAAGATCTCTCGAACGGCTATTTGTACGTTCGTCTGTTGTGGATTCTTTGAGGTCTGTCCGCCGCGGTTTAGACAATAATCAAACATAATTCTGTGCGACGCGGTTAAACGCATTATGGTAAGGGAGGTCTGTCCGGCGCGCTTTAATGCATTATGATGAGGGATAGTCTGTCCAGCACTTTAACGCTTTATGGTAAGGAAGATCTGTCCGACGCGCTTTAACGCATTATGGTAAGGACGGTCTGTCCGGCGCGGTTTAACGTACATGCTCATGCAATGCGGTAAGGCAGTTCTATGCGGCGTGGGTTAACCCATTAAGCTAAAAAGAGTTCTATGCAGTGTGGTTTGGCGCATTAAGGTGTGTGTGTGGGGGGGGGGGGCTTCTATGCAACATGCATTAACGCAATGGAGTTCTATGCCACTTGGGTTAACGCGGCAATGCTAATGCAGGGTGACACTCATACAGTAAGCTCAGCCGGTGGCATTCTGCAGTGACGTTCACACTGCATTCAGCAGCCGCAACTTCCTTCTACTGAACTTAAACATCGGATGAACGAGGCTTGACAATACTCTATGTGTTAAATGAGATTAATGTACGGAATTTCTTTTACAGACAACATTGAAGTGGATATCTACTGATGAAGTGACGTTTAAAGTGTTTCTCAGACTCTCTGCTCTAAGTCACACATTGCTACAACAGACAAGTATTGTTATTGACTCAAACGCATCCGCGTGCACTATTTTTCTCTCAAGAACACAGGTTGAAGAAGCCGCAGCTGCGACCGGAACCGGAAATAGAAATGATCACGTGATTATTGTGATGTGGCTGATGTTAATGTTACTGGACTGGCGATGTATCAGCGTTTTTCTTCTATTACTGACTGTTAACGGAGTAGTTCTATGCATGACTGGTCATACATTGACAAGGGAATACGGCGAAAATGCGCACCTGGAAATTTATGCACCTATGTGAGTATCTTTCATATTTACCTACGTATTCGGTCATGCGCGCTTAGACAAAGGAGAGAATCAACTGCAACATTATTGTAAATGTAGCAATTTTAGCAGTCGTTTCCGCAGTGCTGCTACACCCAATGAGGTTGTCAAATGTATTAGGGACTTTTGAAAGTTACATTGACCCTGATGTTTGCAAGTACAGTAAAACCCTGCTAATACGACCACCTAAAAGAGGAATAATTATGTGTGCTAGATGCAGGTGGTAGCTTAATGCAGAGCAAATGTAATGCAGAAAGCTCCGAGAGGAGCTTTCTGCATTACTTTTGATAATGCATTAAGCAACCACCTGCTTATGAAGACACCAAGGTTTATTCATTAAGTGGTCGTATTAGAGGTGTTCTATTGTACCAGATGAGTACACACGTTTTGAAAATGTTATACGATACTAAGGGAAGTAACTCAAACGCTATATCCTCTCTAACCCGAAAACTGGGAAAATGTTGGGATTGCATTTAAGACAGGGGGTAGCTTAAATCAGGGTGAAACTATCTACCTGCATTAAGCAGTCCCGTGTCAAAAGCGATCTTAATTGCGTATTACTAAACGGTGGCTCTAGAGGAGAGGTATGGTAATTGCCATATTCGTATTTCCACAAAAACCTTAACCAATTACTCCACGTATATTATCAACTAAGTTAATTGTTACAATATCACATGGATATCAAAATGTTAAGCAATGGCAGAAACTGTATAATCAAATCTATATTATATCATAAGCAAACAGAGCAGACCCTGACCAGACGGCTCCTATAATAGTCGTCTGATTTGGGTCTACTCTTTTTACAAGCAATAGCTGCATCTATTAGATACATATGACTGGTTATTGGAGAGCGAAATGCAGACAGTTGCACTGAACACTTAATTATGTTGTAATATTGCCTACGTAAACACAGTATTCCATAAATACGCCTTTCTATGAATTGGCGAACAGAGTAGACCCAGATCAGACGGCTGGCTCCTATTGGATCCGTATAATTAGGGTCTGCTTTGTTTTTCTTTTGGAATTCTACAGTTTCTGCTTCGGCAAAACATAATGTGTTTGTCTAAGCCGTTTTAAAAATAAATCTAATTAATATTCATATAACATGAATATTTATGGAGTAACAGGGTTGGTTAGGACCTTTGTTAACCCTTTACTCCACGAAATTTCAATTTAAGAAATAATTTTATTTTCATAATGGTATAATGAACGAGGGAGTATTTACCATAGCAGAGATCTAAAATCAGATTTATATGATTTCATAAACAGTACACAGCAGGCCCAGATCAGACGACTGTTTTACAAAAAACACCTGATCTGGATCTACCCTTTTTGCAACAGTGTTGAAAGGCGTATACATTGTATATGAAATAAAGGGTTAATGACTGATGAGATTTATAGAGAATTGTGATTGTATGTTTCAGGAGATTCCGATATAAAGATACGTCAATACATCTCACGACCGGGGAGGTGCGTCTTGTTAATACAAGCTTGAGCGACTGCCATGTTGGGACGCACGGTAAATAAACACTATCTATACAGTAAAAACTCGATACTACGAAATTTATATTTTTGTAGGCAGGTGGCTGCTTAATGCATAATGAAAGTCATGCAGAAAGCTCCTAGATGATCTTTCTGCACGACTTTCACCCTGCAGTAAGATGCCTTCTGTGTTAAATGTTAATAATGGTAGGTACAGTTGAACTTCGATATCTCGAACTCGGATAACTCGAACTTCGGGATAACTCGAACTAAAAGTTCGGTCCTTCCAAAATCTTACAGTACAGAATTGCTCTAACATGTATCACTACGCATATCTAGAAACACATTTCACAGCTTAATGCAGTTTTATAGTAATGCTGAAAGCTCCTGCAGGAGTTTTCAGCATTACTGTACAACAGCATTAAGCTATGAACTTGAGAAATTGTCCAGATTACAAATCGGATAACTCGAACTTCTGTTATCTCGAACTAATTTATATGTTCCCTTGAAGTTCGAGATATCGAAGTTCAACTGTATTTGAGTGTTCGTAGTATCGAACTTTTATTGTAGTTATAAGCTGGTGATACAGTAAATTGAAAATAATAACCCATTAATTTTGTATATTCAAAACGTTAGTAGTGCAATTTATAAAAGCATTTTGTTTCAGTTGAAAATCAAAGAAATGAAATAACAAAAAAATCATTTTTCTACATGTATGAGTCGTGTACGTTTCACAGTTGCACAGTTAATTTAAGATAATCGAGTCACTCGTCATCTCATCGGGATCAGAGCTATTTGCCAGTCAGCTAATATGTTCTGTAAACCTAATCGAACCAAAAGTAGTCATAGGCAGTATAACATGTCTTAAGCGGCCATCATTTATTGAGTCTTACATGTAAAAGGCAGGTGGTTGCGTAATACAGGGCACAAGTGATGCAGAAAGCTCCTATAGGAACTTTCTGCATCACTTTTGTCCTGCATTAAACTACAACCTGTATTACAGACCTATAATTCGACATCGTTTTGATGTGCTGTTTATCATTTCATCAGCTAAGAAATTTGAACATTTGTTTACAGTGTAGTTAAGGTCACCAATATAAACCATCATCGTGTTGTAACTTGAGAAGTATTTTGTTACAGAGTGTATCACCCTTTAACCCCTTCACCGCCAATGTAGCAAAAATGCAACACGACAAATAGTGCAGTCCCAGATCAAACGCCGCCTTTTCAAGGCGGCGTCTGACCAGGTATTTCACTTGTTGTCTCAAATTCTATTTCTATATAGTACTATGTGCTTTGTTCCTTTGAAATTTGCATTTATTTTTCTCATTTCCTTATTTTACCAAATGATTTAACAAAAGTGGTTTGCAGACGACAATTAGAAATTTGACGCAGAAAGGCTTAATCATCCGATCAACCTTTCACTTTAATCATATTAAGGAAGTCGACGCCATGGATGACGGATATGACAAAGAGTTTACATCACTGTACATTAACGATCTGCCTGATAGGGATGCCTTTTGACGCCTTTGCAAATTGAACAGATCCAGATCTAATGTCTCAATTTGCTTACCAATAACATAAATCTGATTTTATAGTTTTACACAATTCCAAAACGTCAAGTATTAGTAATCAGCAAGTTGATAAATATCCTTTCTTACATTGATAATCATCAGGGTAAGGCATGTTGATAACATTAGTTTTGCATAATCATGTCTAGGTATACAACATGCTGAGGATTGCACACATGACAATTTTACGCTTTACTCCATAATTACGAATTTCTACGCCTTTATATCATCAGCATACAGAGTAGACCCAGATCAGATGGCTCCTATATTGTTTGCAATATTTGCTTATTCCATAATATAGGCCTGCCTGTACAGTTTTTGTTTAAGCAAAAGCTGCATGTGATCTTGTGCCATTATAGAAATTATTCCAATTACATGTAATATTCATGGTGTCATTATTTCTTATATGAATATTCATTAAGTAAAAGGTTAAGTCGCAGAATAATGGATGTTGCATAGAACCGAGCTGCTAGCGGTGCAATGTCATGTAGGGACTCTTCAAACAACGATGGTACACAATTTGTCAAAATGAAATCAATATACATCAGCTATTATATTCAGTATAGACTATAGACATAGATCAACGTGTCGTCCAATATATCCAGTGGAATCGACACTGCTTGCAGAACGCCGCGGCAGCGTTTTCTCTTGGCATGGTCTTTGTTATAACCTTTTGCCTCAATAAGTATGCATGCTAGAAGTTATAGATGTATGAATATCAGTTGGTTGAAAGTTCGTAATGACATCATATAAAGCTCCAGATAAGATGAGTAAATTAAAATATTTTGAAGCATTACTCCTTTATTCCTCCACAAAACATTATACTCGAAGAGACGATTCTAAAGAGTGGTCACAGTATAGGATTTGGTGGCAAAATAACGATTTTAGTATTTGAGTACGCAAACTTATCTGTAGCTCTGATTATTCATGGCCAAACAGACCACTTCTGCAGCAGCCGTCTGACCTCAGCCCACCCCCACCCCCACTCCCCCCGACCCCCTAGGCGTGAAAACAATCGACAAGACGTCTCTGTGAGGTAAAAGGTTAAACATTTATAACTGTTGCTTCTGGTTTCTATTTTTAGGTTGTCAGTCTTGTTGCCATGGACACGGTGTCTGCTCTGAGTTAGGATGTTCCTGCGACGATGGATTTGACTCCGATTTTAACTGCAGTAAGTAAATATATTTGTCAAATATCTGTTTCTATTGTTTGTTTCTCTTTATATTAAACATGTTTCTTGAAGCAACATAGACGCTTGCTTGTCACACAGATAATTGAAGCAACGTAGACTCTCGCTCGTCAGACCAATAATTGACGCAACATAGACGCTTGCTCGTCACACCGATAATTGAAGCTCGCCATACCAATAATTGACGCAACACAGTCGCTTGCTCGTCTGGCCGATAACTGGAGCAACGTAGACTCTTAGACCATTGTTCGTCAGACCAATAATTGAAGCAACACAATCGCTTGCTCGTCTGACCAATACTTGAAGCAACACAGACGATTGCTCGTAACAATGATAACTGAAACTTCCGAGTCACTGGCACTGCTATTGTCAAAATGTCCTGTGTTCATATGCCATTATAAGAAAGAAAATAATTATGTATGATGTCATTATTTCTTACATAAAATTAATGGTGTAAATGGTTAGAATATTGAACAAATCGGAAGTAGTAATATTTATACCAGATTAAAAGTTTGGAAGCAATTATCTTTTATAATGGGATAAGAGTTAAATATTACTTACTAGTATAGACTATAATACATGTATAAGACAACCGCCACTAGACGCAAAGTAGATATTATTGCAAAGTCTTGTATTCAGCAAAATAACTATCGTATTCCTAACACACTGGAAGTTGCAATCGTCGTATGTTTGAACTTACGTTAATTCCCAGGTATTCATTTACCCATTTTGCGCCCAGTGGATTCTTCCATGTTTATATATTGGATTAGTCCATTTTTATCTAAGGGGTGCATGACCTAAATTTTCAATTTCGTTTTGTTTTATATTGAAATTCCTATCAGCAAACAGATAGACTCTGATCAGATGCCCCATAATACGGCGTCTGAGTCTACACTGTTTGCATACGTCCCTTATATGGGATCGTGGGAGCAAATGGGTTAATACGGACCCTGCTGTATATTAGGACAAGTTAAACAGACTGTTGTTTGTTGAAATAGATGCAGCAAACATTTTTTTCTTAACTTTTCATAATATTTCACAGGTCAGAAAACCAGGGAAGACGTGTTCTTCTCCCATGTTCAGGATCCACGCCTTCTTCGCTCGGTGATGTCATCTGGTGACGTCATCACATTAAATAGGATCTCAAATACAGTAGAGAAAACTGGGAAACTAAGGAACCCAGAACTTCAATTACTGGACATTAAGTCACTGGTAAACAAAACGAAGGTATATCTTACCTCAGACGGATTTATCAAGAAAATGAAAACGGAATTGAACGAAAGTAGATATTCAATACAGATAAAACGGTCACGTGATCAACTTTGCAAGATGACATTGACTACGGAAGCGGCAGGTGTTAACAATGTATACGATATTAATAATTGCAATGGACAGATGAGTATGGTACTTCGACAGGATTTGAGTGGAGACAATATGTATAATGCGAGAAGGAATCACGACAAAATAGGAAAATCTACGTCACGGAAAATGGAAACGACTCAAGTTAATGGTACTCTGTCTGACGTAGGTGCGAATTATGTTGATATACCGGTCAGCGCTTTAAGGTGTGCCAGTGAAGTACCTATTGGTTACATAGTATCGTTTGAAATGATTCCACATGGAGGTTCATCGACATACACAAATTCAAGCAGAGTTCAGGATACACCAATAGAAAGCGTATTTCTAAGATCGAAATCAAAGAGTGATGGCTACAGAAAACATATGTATTTACAATTACCGAAATATCAGGCGCAAAACCTGGAAAACCGAAAACAAAAATGTGAATATGTACTGGAAAGCAGGACAACACTCTGCAAGGATGAACGTCTAAACTTGTATAATGATTTATGTGAAAAGTTATGTTCTCTTTACAACAATTCTAACTCTCTTCCATTTATTTTTGTTAGACTGTGTAGGCATTTACAGAACGTCGTTACGCATTTTTGTGACGACAGTTGGAACGATGACCAGAACATTGACAATCGTGATTGCGACAAACTGTTTCCAAGATCAGTAGATCTCTTTTCGTCTCCTAATTACTCTATTCGTCCAATAGTCACGTTTGCAGACGGCAAAACAATCACAGGACATTGGATTGATGTGTCCTCGCAATCTCTTGTTAGATTACATAAGAATGGGATTGTCATAAAAGACGATAAGCCGGAGGTTAAAATCGCGAAAGTTACCGTAATACCGACGGATCCTGTGGCGCAGGACATTTATCAAGTGAAGCTGGATTACATATGCGCTACAAATCAAACAGTCATCCGAATGAATGTAATAGGAAGTGATTTGTACAGAAATCACGTGACATGTACTGGAATCAATGAATGTAATTGCTGCATTCTACATGCGGCGGGTGCCTCAAATGCTGTTGTTGATCACGTGACAATAAATATAACCGATTCACTGACGGGTGTCCACACCACCAGTAAAATGGTGGTTGTGTTTTAGATACTTATTTCATGTTTTTTTTTAAATTTTACATAAGTTTGAAATATTTTTAATGGGTGCAATATATTTATTTTGATATGATTTGTAATAAAATTGTCTCATGTACTTGTTTGTTTTGATTCGTCAATAAATAAGGTACCGGGATAGTGGTACATGTACTGTTCTAATTTAGCTTCTGATCGCCGTAGTCCGTGCGGACGCCGTAGTTTATTGATTCCACGGAAGCCACAAGAAAGCTGTCTGGCAGCCGCACAGTACCCGTACGGCTGTCGTACAGCGTCCGTGTGGTCAGTCTGGCGTTTCCACTACACACCTGGCACCATAGAACCATAATGCGACTTGTAAAAAGCTACGGTGACCGTAGACATTATACATGTACATGTAACCCTTGCTAAAATTATACAGCGGCCCATACGGCCTGTACAGCGGTCGTAGAACAGGTGTGACTTGGGTTTATGTAATTGAATCAACTATGTTTGCAAAGGCGTTTAATTTTAACTATCTCAGGCAAATGGCTTATAATCGATATAACTGTTGAATCGATGCCGTCTTAGACTGCTTAATGCAGAGTGAAAGTCATGCACTAAAGGAGCTTTCTGCGTGACTTTCATCCTGCATTAAGCTGCAATCTGCCTTAAAGTATGCTTATAGTACTTGTTTTAGTATTCGAACTCTTGGAAGTTTGGTGTATGTAGTAGTTTATCTGTTCTGGGTCTACCCTGCTTGCGAATGCGGCAAAAAGGAGTCTCTAACAAGTAATGAATTATAATCAAGCCATTGTGGTCTCGGTTGTTTTATCCTTAATCCATTCCCTGATATTGACGACTTTTGACGACTCTGTAAAAGTCACTTTGTGAAACAATTGTGATAAATAGAGCATTTGCTCCTATAAGAGCAAATGCTCTATTTATCACAATGGTTTCAAACTACAAAAATCTAAAAAAAAATCCTTTCTCTATTTAATGCTCCTTTTCGGTAGATTTATTCAATGAGGTTGTACATGTATCTAAAAATAGCCTATGAGGTAATGGGTTCAGGAAGGTTTTCAAGATTACACTATAACATGATGAGGTTGTACATCAACATCGTTCCAGTGAATGAGTAAATTTGAGTACTATTCATAAAGCGTGACTTGGCTGATATCTGCAAACAACTTGCAAAGTTTGATCATATGAAACACGGAGTAACCCAGCATCTCATCAGAATCCAATCTATTTCACATTCAATCAGTAGTTTCTCAAAAGATTGAATGGATCGGAAGTCGATAAAAGTCAAGAGTTCAGGAGGTCAGCTTGAACGGACATTGGTCTTGTAGCATGAGAATGGTATTAAGCGTCATAGTGTATGGGTACTGTAAAAACTCGGTTATTCGAACACGCAAAACGTACCATTATTGATATCTATTACAGGTGGCAGCTTAAGGAAGGTTGAAAGTCATACAGAAAGCTCCCCCGGGAGCTTTCTGCATGACTTTCACCATGCATTAAGCAACCACCTGCCTTTAAAGACAGACATTCCTCATTACTAAAATTTAGCAGTATTGAGATTTTACTGTAATTTATACTTAGCATGTGTAATTATTTCGAAATTGTTTGGCATTCATCTCGCAGCATGCTAACAAACACGGAAATAACACGAGCACATGCAGGCGTCAATTTTCATAACGAAACCATTCATCTAACGGAAATAACAGTAAACCTCCACTAAATTGGACGTTAAAGGCACTGCCTATCTTAAAGACATGTCGCAGCTTGTTGCAGGGTGTACATTTACATCAAGCAGAACGTTCCTGTATGGCATTCATGCTGCATTAAGTCACTTCGATTCACTTGCCTAACAAGATTTAAATTCTTCTTTACTAAAACCCGGTCTAGAGGAGGCGTACTGTACCTTTAAATCCGTGTGTCATGAAATGCGGAAGTAAGTTAGAGTTAAACCTCAATAGTTCGTGCATTTAAACAAGTACAGTAAAAACTCGATACTACGATTATTTTGTAATGAAGAATTTATGTCTTTGTAGAGAGGTACATGTAGCTGCTTAATGCAGGGGTGAAATTCATATAGAGAGCTCCCAGAGGAGCTTTCTGCGTGACATTCATCCTGCATTCTGCTGCAATCTGTGTTAAAGAACAATAATGGTACGTATTTGAGTGTTCGAATAATCGAATTTTCACTAGATTTTTTATCGCTCTTTGAGACAGGTGACAGCTTAATACAGGGTGCAAGTCTTGCAAAGAGCTCCTCTAGGAGTTATTTGAATAGTTCTCACACTGCATTAAGCAGTCACCTGCCACACAACTGAATTCTTCATTACTGAAACTTCAAACTATCAAGGTTTTAACGTATGTGCATGTTGTTAGATATTTTCAGATAACATAATTATACAGACATTTTAGACCGAGAAGAGACACCGGTTTAGCTGCAGATGAGACGCCGATAATATTGATGTGTCATTGGCATTCCTTTGGCACCAATAACTAGTTTGAACAGAAAGAGATTGGCAAGTGTATTACAGTTAAACAACTCTAAACCGCGCATTCGAATTAGTACCACAGCTAGCCATGAACACTGCCTGTGCATAGGAAACAAATACAATAGAACCCCTCTAATGCGACCACTTAATGAATAAACATGAATGTATTTATAAACAGGCGGTTGCTTCATGCAGGACAAATGTAATGCAGAAATCTCCTGTAGGAGCTTTCTGCATTACTTGTGTCCTGCATGAAGCTACATGTACCACCTGCATCTAGTACCCAAACTTTTACCTGTTTTAGGCGGTCGTATTAGCGGGGGGTTTTACTGTACTAGTACTTACGTTTAGAGCTGGTGCCATTTTATCTACTCCGATTCGATCAAACAGAAGGCTCCCCTGGGATTTCTATCCTGCGGTAAACGGACACCTGCCTAAACCTCTTAATTCCAATTACTTAAATCACATTTTTTAGTTTCGGATCTCAATATATTTATTTCAGTTGGTTTTTGCATCTAATCTGTGCACATACTGACAGAAGGAGAGACAGTAAGAGAGAAAGACAGATAGAGAGAGAGGAGAAAGGAAGAAAGAGAGAGATAGATAGCGAGAGAAAGAAAGAGATAGAAAACAGAGAAAGAGAGAGAAAGAGAGAGACAGAGAGGGATAGAGAGATAGACAGAGACAGAGAGAGAGAGAAAGAGAGACAGAGACAGACAGAGACAGACAGAGAGACAGACAGACATACTGATAGACAGTCAGACATACACACAGACAGACACACAGACAGGGACAGACAGAAACAGACCATGAGAGACGTACAGACAAACAGAGACAGAGAGAATAAAACACCAATCCAACAAACGACGAGACTAAATATGACGCTTATCTTGCTATGCGCGAGTCAACTCGCCTTCAGAAACACCTAGGGTAACTAGCCTTCACAAACACCTAGGGTAACTAGCCTTCACAAACACCTAGGGTAACTAGCCTTCACAAAACTAGCCTTCACAAACACCTAGGGTAACTAGCCTTCACAAACACCTAGGGTAACTAGCCTTCACAAACACCTAGGGTTAACTAGCCTTCACAAACACTAGGCGTTTCACCAGGAGTCAAGTTGTCTGACGCGCGGTAAATAGTTTCTCAAAAGCTTCATTCAACCAGAAGTAGTTAAAAGAAGAAACTGCATCAGATCCAAGATTGAGAAGACATTATTTTTTTCGCAGTTGGGTAACTGTTACGTTATGTCACTTATATCGCTGGGTATGTACGGAAATTGTAGTGATAACAGTACAAGTATGTCTAGTGTGTGAAGGTATACATACACAGTAAAAAAACAGATACTTCGAAGACTAAAACAAGCACCGTTATCGGTGATTAAGACAGGTGGCAGCTAAATGCAGGGTGAAAGTAATGGAGCAATCTGCATGACTTTCACCACGCATTAAGCAGCCACCTGTCTACAAGGGCATCACATGTTCATTACTAACATTTCGATGTATCGAGCATTAACTGTACACAAAGACCACGGGTATATGAATCATCTGCTCACGTTGATGTATATTTTATTCAAGTGTGTACATTGAAATTACTTACATAAGGGAAATGTTGAATATGAACGTAAAAAACATAATTAACCCTTTGTGTGATGGGAACCAGTGCACTGGGTTTAGAAAACAGTGTAGACCCAAATCAAAAGGCTCATGGATCGGCCCTCTAGACGGGGTCTACCTTGTTTGTTATTCAATATCATCTGGCAAATTCGACTCTTTTATACTGAATGTACACTATATAAAAACCATACGCCTTTCCACGCATTTGCAAACAGAGTAGACCCAGAATAAACGGCTCCTATAGGAGCGGTCTGATCTGGGTCTGCTCTGTTTGCTTATGATATAATATAGACTTGATTCTACAGTTTCCGCCATGACCAAACTGTTTCTTATAATGAATATTCATGGCAGAAAGGGTTTAACACGGATGGGTTTTTCCACTCTGAATATTCATTATTTATCCCTTGAAATACTAACGACGATCTAATTCAGCCTCTCATCAGGATCAGTTTTATTGGCCAGTTTCAAATTTTATAAAAAAAACCAGCCAATAACAGACTGACATCTATAGGTACATGACTTTACGCCAAATGATAAATTATTCTAAAAAAGTCCATCTAACCCGATAAGTTTAACTATCAACTCACCATAACATCTTTCAGGTTTCCCCCAACATACATGTATTAGGTTGCGTTGATACATGTAGCATACATATCAGAATCAGAAGACCATCTGCAGATGAGGGTGACTCTGTCAATAGGAAGGGATACCATTCATTAAATGCTGTTGCAATGGTTTCTAAAGACATTGGATGACTAGGAAGTTTTGCACAAGATAAAAAACTTAGCAAACATTATCTCATTTGCAACCGGACATGTTTTAACCCTTTCCCTCATATAAACGTGTTTTCACGCATCTGCACACAGAGTAGATCCAGATCAGACGGCTCCTAGAGGAGCCGTCTGAACAGGGTCTACTCTGTTTGCTAATATAATTTCAAAGATCTGTGTCTTTACTTTCTAAAAAGGCTACAATGTTCCACATTCCATATTTCATTATAACCTTTTTGACCATGAATATTCAGTAGGTATTGAAATTTGTAATAAACACAGAACAGGGAAAGGGTTACACGGTTCAACACATGTACTCATGTTACAGTTTATACACAAGGAAGTAGCATTACATTACTGCAAATAGACACGCGTATGGTCCTACACTCGGGATAATATAATATCTGAGTCGTGTATGGGAATCATATAACACATTAAAATGGCGGAGTGTGGTGAACAAACCACCATGACTTCATCTTTCTCTCAACTTGGATCGGAGGAAGACTTCAATGTTATGTGTCAGCCTTGTGAAAGGGATAATCAGCGTGTTGAAGGAATGGGTTATTGTAAGGACTGCAACGAGTATTTATGCGAGACGTGCTTTAAATACCACAAAAAGATTCTGGTATCACGAGACCACACCTTACTCGGTATAGCGAGTATGAAAACGATCACTAGAACATCTGCTCCAGCATTACCGCCTAAGACCAAGAGGCGGGAACACCAGACCGAATCAAAGAATCCTTTGACAAGGGACTGTCCGAAACACCAGCATGAATTTACCAAATTTTTCTGCAACTTTCATAACAGCCTAGCTTGCTCTGTTTGCCTGTCACTAGATCACCGGAACTGCGAAGATGTTTCATACATCCCAGATGTGTCCGAAAACATACAGGACAGCGAGGAGTTTAAACAGGTATTTGGAGCTCTTAAAAAACTGCAGTCGATTCTAACATTTGAAAATCAAAGAGGAGTGTACAAGGAGAAAAGACTTGCTGAAATATACAGTGAAGCGTTATCGGACATTCTGCAGTTCAGAGAGAACATTAATAAACGTTTGGATGAGTTATGCGCGGCCATTGAACAGGAACTAGCTGAGCTTCACAAAAGCGAACAAAATCGAGTAACAAAGTGGATCAGAGGATACAATGGCCTTCGACCAGATATTGACAAAACGGTGAAATCATTTGAGGAAGATCTGAGCAGGGGTAATCTTAATAAGCTGTACATAGAAATGAAATTACTGAAAGAGAAGATGAATCATCTAGAAGATAAAGTTAAAAACTGCACCCAAAATAACACTATAATGCAGTATAAGTTTGAAGGCAACACTGACTTTACTGAAAAACTCTCAGCAATTCAAAGAATAGGACACATTCAGACCAGGATCAATGAGAAAAACGTTACTATCAAACCGCTGCATGATATCAATGTGAAATCGGAACTGGACGTACAAGATTGTAATATCAATGGGGCAATAGTATTAAGTAATGGAGATGTGGCTGTCAGTGACCACCATAACAAGTCTATCAAGATCATCATTCCTTGTCAAAACACGATATCTTCGCAACTTCTTTTAGATTCTGAACCTTTCGATTTGGCACTTGTTAGCGATGACACGCTAGCTGTAACGCTTCCAAATAATGACAACATTCAGCTATTGAAAATGTCTGCCAACGGCTTGTCAAAACACAGAACGTTGAAAGTGACGATGACCTGCGTTGGTATCGAATGTAAGGACGACACTCTTATAGTTTCATGCCAAGACCCTGGATGCGTGCGACTGTTAGACTTGAATGGTCGAGTGCTACGCACAATTAACAAAGATGTGTTTGGTCGCAGCCTATTTACTAAGCCACGTACAATTGCTCTCAGTGTTGATAAAAGTGTTGTCTACGTCACAGACTGGGACAAAGGTTGTGTGTGCGCTGTCAGTCTAGAAGGGGAATTAGTAGCTTTGCATCAGTCCAATGATTTAAAGCGACCATTGGGAATGGCATGTGACAGCGAGGGTATGTTGTATGTGTGCTATGGAGACACCCATAATGTTCAACAGATGACGTCTTCCTTAACGACAGCCCAGACTTTACTACACAAGACGGACGGGCTGGCTTTTCCATGGGCGATTGCTCTAGATAAAAGAAACGACAGACTTTATATAGGAAGTGTTAGTAAACATGCTCAGCACAGAAACAAGATAAGAGTGTTTCAGCTACAGCATGATTACGTGTAATTTACAAACTACGGTAGAAACTGTCTTAAACAGCCATAAAAAGAGGTATAATAAGGGATCTTTAATGCAGGTGGTAGCTTAATGTAGGCGAAAATAAATACAGAAAGCTCCTATTAAAGAAACGACAGACTTTATATAGGAAGTGTTAGTAAACATGCTCAGCACAGAAACAAGATAAGAGTGTTTCAGCTACAGCATGATTACGTGTAATTTACAAACTACGGTAGAAACTGTCTTAAACAGCCATAAAAAGAGGTATAATAAGGGATCTTTAATGCAGGTGGTAGCTTAATGTAGGCGAAAATAAATACAGAAAGCTCCTATTTTACTTTTACCCTGCATTAACAATAACCTGCTTTTTAAGACTACTATTTTCAATAAATGTATCGCCGCTTAAGACAGGTTCTACTGTATTAGTCATGAATACAGATATGAAACATTAGTGCTTTCAACCCTGATTTACAAGTGCGGATATGTTCATCATTGTTTCACTATAGAGTCCAATCAGAAGGAAAGGCTTAAACGTGCTAGAATTTTAAGTGACAGTGCATATATTTCCAGGGTTGTAATGGTTAAATGAGTCTGCAAACAGGGACGAACTAAATGAGTCTGAAAATTAATCCACTTGATCAGGACCTCCATAAAGGTTGTGAGCAAATACACATCGCAATATACACGGAGCTGTAACAATTGATGATGTAATTTGAAATCGTTTGGAAATTCAAACATGTGGACATAAATAAATGCGATTGCAAAGTGATTGCCGAGAATGCAGGTAAAACATATCGACTTGTATAGTTCGATTTTGACACGTGAGCTATGCCATTTAGGACGAGTCCACCCGTAGAGGTAAAACGCGTCACAAACTATGTATTTGTTATTGAGATACCTCAATGTACCTTTCACGGTATAATAAGGATATCGTGCCTTCTGTGTCGAAATTAAATCGATAATCCAGTTAGAGCAATTGGTATCCATAAATTAGAATGGTTGCGACACAACAATACATGTATCGAGGGGTATGAACGGTTCAATGTGACAGTAGAACCAGGAATCCACTGATCTACTAGCATGTGTCTATGAGTCAGTTTGCTGTAGATAAACGTTAGGTTAAGTGCATTCTTTTTAACGATTGTCCTCGTTCATATTCATGTAACAAATAGCGCATATTTATAAGCTGAAGGTTTGAAATGCTTTTTGAACACAGGCGATTTTCCATACGATATAAACTTGTAGCAGCATACAGTTACTATATACAGTAAAACCTCTCTATAACGGCCACTTAATTGTGATAGTTAGTTGGTATTTAGTTCAAGTGACTGCTTAAAGCAAGGTGAACGTAAAACAGAACGCTCCTATAGGAGCGTTCTGTTTTACTTTCACATAGCCTTAAACAGCCATCTGCCTTAAACACAATTTAGTAATTTTAGTAATTTAGTGGCCATTATAGAGAGCTTGTACTGTAACGCCATAAGCAAACAGAGTATACCCTTATCAGACGGTCCCTGTGAGCCATCTGACTTGGATCTATTATGTTTGCAACGGCTTGGAATGTGTCTGTATGCGATAAAGTTTTAAATAGAGGTGTCATTGATGGAAATTTCTGTATCGATATATCGATGGGAAAATATCGCCGATATATCAATTTATATACACGAACATGGTTTATGTTCTGTAGTTACATCCATCTGAGTGTAAAAAGTCAAACACACATATTTTAAAATCAGTCGTTCTTAAAATATCAGTCAATCCCGTTTTAGAAATATCTAGACAATGTAGCTAAATTTGGCCGAACCCACCGAGTAACAGAAAATGATGGAAAATGAAAGTATGCGTGGTCATTCTTCAGAACAATTTCACAGCAAGTATGTAAGAACTTACCAACCTATAAGAAATACAGAAAAGTGTTTATTTGTTCTCCATTTATATCGATATTTTGAAACCAGTATCGATTGACAAGTATCGATGATATATCGATAACGTTCCTTTCGATGACACTTCTATGTTATAACACTTAAACATGTATATACTCAACGTAATGTGCTAGTATATTTGAAATGCTACATGTATACTGCATATAATGACATAATCATATATATTGCAGTTGTTCGATAATGACACTTTTACATTGTACATTAAATTCTCTCTACCACGCCCATTTAAACGCGGTCTAATACTGTATACAGCAAAGTAATACAAAGTATCTGAATACTGAATCAAGAATCAATATCAGTCTTTATTATATGTACAGACCTATATACTTCGAGACGATACTAAAGAGTGGTCACACCATAGGGTTTGGTGGAGATATAAAGAAGTTATATCCAGTGTGCATATTCTTTGATAAATATTCCGTTGATATTCCATATTAATGATGGCATTAGTTCTTACACGAATTTTCAACAAAAAAACTTATAGAAATGATATACTTGTAGATCTAATTCTACAGTATGTATAAAGTAAAACCCTTCTAATGCGACCACCACAATGAGGCATAATTCTCGGTCTTAGAGGCAGGTAGCTTACTGCAGGACGAAACCAATGCCGAAAGCTCATGCAGGAGCTTTCTGCCTTATTTTCGTCCTGCATGAAGCAACCACCTGCTTTTAAAACCCTTAATGTCTCCTTATTAAGTGACCGCATTAGAGGGGGTTTACTGTATATACAAAATAATCTCATTAATATCCATACATTATTTATTTCGTACCCAAAACAGCAGAACCTATCTTAGGTGGCCATCAACAACAGGTTTAATTATAGGTCTGTAAGGCAGGTGATCGCTTAATGCAGATCAAAAGTAATGCAAAAACCTCTAAAGGACATCTTTGCACTGCGTTTCCCCTACATTAAGCAAGCACCTGCTTTTTTGGACTCCAATGTTCAATAAAGGAATAACCGGTTAAGACAGATTCTACTGTAGTTATAGGGCAAACTGGTTTAAGGAAGCAAAGCGTCTGTATGGTGACTGGATAAAACCAGAAGAAGCTTTATTTCAAAATAGACACATTTCATAATAGAATAGCCCCCACATGGTAATGTAACTATGACTGACAATCGCAACAACGTGGATCAAGAACACATACCGAGCAATACGGAGCCTGATCAGGATCACACAATATCTTGGTCACCGCTTTTTTTCAAAAGATGTATTAATCTGAAGTAAGTACAATTGGATCAGCTCATAGTAAAACAAACAGTTATTAAGTTGTTTTATTTTCGTTTCAATTTCGTCCAGAACATGATGTTGCAGCACACCCAATACGTACCGGTAAAATTACGTTGATATGCAAGAAAACATGACCATCTTAAGGGTTAAACTTCCATGTTTCTAAATGGAAAACTTTATAATCTTTTTCTTCCAAACCAACAGTCCAATTTAAATGGTATTTGGTATGAATAGTCCTCTGGTGAAGATATGGAGAATTAATCATAACTACCATGTATTTTTATCAAATTAAATAATCTTCAGTTGAACAAAATAAATCTATGATTTTCCGGCGATGGCGATGACTAGTTTAACCCTTCGCTTGCTATTCACGTCAATATACCTACCTGTAAATAGTGAAGACCCAGATGATACAGCTCCTGCAGGAGCTGTCTCATCAGGGTCTGCACTATTTACAAGTTGATTGTGCAATCACTGCACTCCACAGCAGTGACTGGACAGCAAAATACTTGTACACAGTGAAGATATATGTAATTATACAACAGGACATGGGTAAAGAAGGAGAAATGTATTTTTGAATTCAGCAAAAGAAGGGTTAACTCTATATAGTGATATATTTCATAGGTGGCACTCTTGTCTTTATTTCCTTTCTTTTGACAAATTTCGAAAGAAAACAATTTCTCTTTGAGGGATTTATTTGATACTAAATTGACTCCAAACCATATTACCAAATACCTTGACTTCTGATTTTGCTTCAATGGGAAAGGCGTCACTGCTTATTGTGTTTATGTAAGTGAATCCTTTTAAAATGGCGTTAAAGTCAATTATTTATCTGTAATCTTTTTATGACGTTGATAACATACCGAGTCTGTTGTAAAACATTATTATTATTCGTGTATGTTTTAAGAAATCACTTTAATTTGGCGATTTCGCAACGAAATCCGGCTGTATGAGGTGCGGGGACCGTATATGAAGAACTATAAAAGAGAACATATGTTCACCTATAAGTCAAACATCGAGAATACTGAATCGACTGATAGACTATTAAAACGACAAAACCGCCCAAACAGCACCACAACGACAAACAGCAAATATACATGTATATAAAAGACACAAAGAGACGCACGGACATAACAAACAAACAATAGCGGAAGATGGAAGTACCACCTTGGAACGGTCAGTGACAAATGTCACTTGGGGGTGGGGTAAACCAACCTGTTTAACGGCATCCAACCTCACACTTATTCCATCCCCACCCTAAAAGACAAACAGTGCAAATAAACGTATTCCCTCTCCGACTTATCTACAACAACCGCGATGGCAAATACAGTGGTAAAGTGGATTAACGAAAACAAATCGAAGTGAAACAAACTGTATCCACCTATGTACTCAATGATTGGGCTGCAATCAGAGTAACTGTAGAAAAGTAATAAAGGGTACGACAAAAACGTTTCCGGATTGAGGGGGTTGCCTTCATAGAGTACTAAACTTTCTTGTCGGTGTACATGCAAAGTGGCTCGCTTCCTCTCTGTGGACGTTTCCTTTTCGATACTCGTTGTCTTTTGTTGGAAGTCGTGTCTGTCGCCTTTCTCTTTACACCACGACTTTCAGTAGGCTTCTGAAACAAAATTTCGACGCTCTTCGGATTTATATCCTCTCTTATCAACTCCGATTTGGCCTGAGATGCTGTTTGTTCCGATTTAATGGAAACCTGTTTCTCTTCTATGGATTTGTTTGGAGTCACTAATATGATGGGCCGCGTTCTTCCGCTCCAGACTGATTCAAAGACGCTTGTCCCGTACTCATCCGATCACAGACATCCATCCACACTTGTGGATTATGTACATACAGCTTCTTATCTTCACCAAAAGGGTATCGTTTGAAATGCAGTGTCAACTGCACCGGTTTCATTAAGTATGAATCGTTAGAGCCGTTTTCACGCTTTATAATATAAAGTTTATATAGATCTCGAAATCCATTTCATTTCTCGTGACTAGCAAGTAAAAGGGTCTTTCGAAAATATAACCCCATCTTCCTTTACTGCTCTTTTCCAAACGTCTTAATAATGGACCTTCCTCGCCGTTTACGATACTTCCTGCACACATAACCGTATACATGTAAAGTCCTTCGACGGCCTTCAGAGATGCTTTCGATTTTTCTGTGGCATGGAATTCGACTAAATCCAATTTCCACACCCCCAACAATAAGAGCAAGGGGAACTTTAGCTGGACCCTGAATTTAGTCATCGTGAAAAAAAGACATTCGAAATAAACATTGCTTTCGTCGGTTTTCACATAAAGATAACGTTCCACCATGTATCCTTAAACTGCGGGTTTAACTATGTCAAAACTAAAAAGCACAGTGCCTCGTCCACAAGTATGTGATGAGATTTACCTCTATCACAGGTTTTAACAGCAGAGATCAGAGTATTCTGTGTTTCACCAATAAGCGTTGCTGCTGTTGACGACTGAATTATTTTGAAACGAGACAACCATCGACGTATATTCCGGAAAGGGATATATCTCGCTAATTTCAATAACTAGACTGTGTATTTCCCTTATAACAGCTTTATTCTTCAGAACGGCTGGCCAGTAGGTCCATCAGCTTCTGCTCACTGACTTCTCGTTCTTCTAATGACAGTGGCATAACCTAATGTTCAGTGGTGCCGTGGTAACATTTGAAAAACAAATAAGATAACCCACGCCTCTCCAGGGTGAACGTGGATACCGCATTATTTCGAACAAGGAAGCAACGGTTCAGTTCACTTTAAGCCTGGTGTGTCTTCAACACCCTTCTAAACTTGGCCATTGGGGTTTTCAAATGACGGTTGCTCATGCTCGATTTTGACCACAGTATTGGCGAAATTCGCGCTCCCTCCTTTCAATTACGCTATGCTCCCTCTTTAAATACGCAGAGGTTTCTTGGGTCTGTTGATATCTGCGGCCTCTTGTAGCATGCCTTTGGTCGTCCTTGATCGCTCTTGTGACGTCACACACATGTCCGTGCCAATAACAGTCATGGAATTGGAAGACGGTGGTTCTGTCTGCAGGATTGATGGCAGAGACATAGTCAGCGACGGAATACCTTCCAATCCTGACTTCTCGACCAGTGTTCAATTTGTGTTGAATGCGGATGCCCTGCTTGTGAACAAGCCAGGCAATCAAATAGTAAGTCGACATATATTTATCACGCATTTCAGGGCGGAAGTCATTCTGGGCCAGACGGCGCACAAAAGGACCCACATGCAGGGGCTGTCCTATAGCTTGAAGGTAAAGCGCATGCGCATCGCACTGATAGATTGAGCTGCATTTATTCAGGCCACGGATCGACGTTTGCCCAACGCAGTGATGACGGGGGGAAATGATGCTGGGATATCCACGATGTTATTTACTGTATAATAAAAATCCTTGTTTTTGTGGTCAAACAATGCGAAATTAGCATTCTGCTGTCTGACTATCTTGAACAGGGACTGTCTGACGATCCCGGGGACGGAGATGGCCATTTTGAAAATGGCAATACCTTTCTCGAAGTAGAAACACTGGGAATTTTACACGGCTTCCACAGACGGTACAACATCCAGGTTATTGTACCAAACCAGAAAGTCCCGAAAGGTCGTCATGTGGTGATCTCGCACGACTTTCTTGCAGTACTGGTACTCCTCAACCGAAATGTTTGCTACTTTTCAGGTGACTGTAGAAAGCCTCATGCGGAGGGAGAGAAGTCATTCCAGTTTGGCGATTTCGTCAAACCATTCGTACGGAAAGAACCCCTTCTGTTGCATGACGTGGTGGGCCTTCATATAACCGACATATGACGATCCATCGACTAGGAACTGGGTCATGTCAAGAACATTAAGGACTATGTAGCGATGCAGGTGTAGGCAGTGTTGTTTTTACTACTAAAATTCTCTTTTCTTCAGTAGATTTATTCAAATAGGTTGTGTCGTAACAAAGTCTTGGAGTGAATAAGTAAAGCTTATTCTCTTTATCATGGATTGTGCGTAGTTGTATACGATTTAAAAACATATCAAAGTTGTCTGTTTCCTGCATGACTCATTTTTGTATTTTTATTATCACAACAGTGTTGCTTGTGCCGTGTGGTGGCCGTAAAAATTCTGAAGGGATGTGATCCCCCGAGAGCAAAAATTGCAACACAAAAAGAGAAAATTGCAGACTCGGTTTTATTGAGTCTGTTCATGAACAGTAATTGAAAGTGCAACACTGCTCACGCCCCTAGCACCGGCTTAAGCAGTATTCAATTTTCAGAACAGGAAGTACTGAAATTCATGATCTCGAAGGATCAGAAGGTATAACAACACTGAGAATGAAGTACGGGGCGACGTTTTACGGCCGCCACACAAGCACTTAAAAGTCTCCCCGTACACGTAATCGATGTTGTTATCATTCTCTTGCAGGATATGCAAGTAACATACACAACTCTCATTCGCCTCTTACATCATCATAAGTATGTCATGCACCTCGTGGTAGGTGTTGTGTTCACCAATAATTTGATGCACTTGGTAGCTACACGAATGTAATTGACGTGTTGATGAACACAATACAGGTGCCCCTCTATCACTTTCCAATATGAATAAAGTTAAAATACCTCTGATAGAACTGGAAGCTATAAATATGCAATCTGTGTCGTCTGTACAAGTACCCAGAAATATTTCTAATTTCTCTTCCCTTCAACCTTTTGTTCGTTTAAAACAACTTAATCTTCAGTCGGCATCATTTTTTCACATACCATCTCTTTCTATTAATAAATGTTTTTTCAATGGACCAAGAGTTGTACTTTCACCTTTAAAATCTGTTATCCAAAATGTTTCTTCTATTCGTAAACGGTCCTTGTACAAGCGACACAGAGTGTATCCGATTATCCAAAAGTGCTTTGCTAAGAGGTGCATATGTTGTAGTAACATTTCTTGTAATTCCACTATAAAATCTACAGTTAATGGTAGAACATTTAATGTCAGGATAAACTCAGACATTGATTGTACTACTACTAACGTTATTTATGTTTTAACTTGAAACGCGCCTAGTTGCGGTATACAGTACCTAGGACAAACAGGACGTGCTTTGAAGACTCGATTTCGTGAGCATGCATATCAGTGTCGAAATCGTAAACTAAACAATTTTTTATACCAACACTTTCGGAAATCTGGCCATTCTTTTAAAGATGTTTTAGTACAAATTGTTGAGCATATAACATATGATAAGGATGCTACTAGTAGCTTTAAATCGAAAGCTAGATTTATATCTGAATTAAATTGGATCAAAAAATAGCAAACACCGTTTTCTTTAGGACTGAACGATAATATTTACCAGACTGGAAATATTTCAAAAGAACCAGATATAGATATTTTTTCAATTTTTTCTATAAGAAAACGCAAACCTCGATCACATGGCATTCGCAAAAATGGTAATATTAAACGAAAATCTCGTTTGAAAATGACTATTCTTGATCTACATACTTTACGTCTTACATCTGGTAAACATGCCATGCTTTCTAGACTTTCCTCCTTATCTATATGTTCATTAAAATAAATTGACAAGCAAGCCGATACAATTATTTTTAGATCAGATCCTCTCATAGGAACGGCTAGTTTGATACAAAACTTTACTCTACATGTTCTCAGACCGCACATTGACAAATTATCTGAACACCAAAGATTCTTCTTGAACATTCCTTTTATTAATAAAGGTATTGATTTTATTGACCTCCAAAGTATTTTTAGAGACAAAAATGTAATTGACACTATTCCTAAATACTTTAAAAATACAGAACCGCCTATCATCTGCTACAAATATAACAAACCCATCAGAATACAATTTTCAACTATAATAAAATTGTGGCCGACCTTAAGATTAATGATAATATTCCTGATAATTGAGATTGCGCCACCTCAAAATTTTGCTATTCTCCGGCTGGTCATGTGATTACTGGTAATTTTGAAATAATTAAAGATAAACGTCTAC
Organism: Azorinus chamasolen; assembly: GCA_963576725.1. Classification (NCBI taxonomy): domain Eukaryota; kingdom Metazoa; phylum Mollusca; class Bivalvia; order Cardiida; family Solecurtidae; genus Azorinus; species Azorinus chamasolen. Next base: position 35,868,159 of record OY755251.1, read on the forward strand.
GATCTCTTTTGAATAAAGGTCCCAAATATAGAATACCATCCTTGATAGATTTTGGCTCTTGTCGGGTTCAGATTGCGGAGGCTTTACAAAATTTTAGTATTAGATGGTGTCGAAGAGGACATGTTGAGTCTAATGCTCTTTCTAGTTGGAAAAAACTAATTTTTGATATAATTGATGAACGCATTTCCTTTTATAGCTCTAATAAACACCTTCTTCCACCTAAACCTAGAATTTCTTTTAGACATCTTAAAAAGGGTTTACAGGATTCCATTCAAAATACGTTTTTGTTCCTTCTGATAAGGCATCGAATAATGTGATTATTATTTGACGATTACATATCGATGTCTTGAAGCAGGAAATTATTAATACCAAGTCATACATTTCAGTTACTACTGACGAAAAGACCATCTTTTCAGACCATGTCAAAAAGTGTGAACAACTTGGAACCGATATTAAAATTACACAACATAAACTTCCTACAATGTATTGGTTACCAAAACTACATAAAAAAAACATATAAGGCGCGTTTCATTGCAAATTCTAGTTCATGTACAACTACTAAATTGTCTATACTTTTGACTTCTTGTTTAACGAAGATAAAGGAACATGTAAAATTCTACTGTGATAAGACTTATGAAAATTCTGGAATAAATCTCTTCTGGTCTATTAAGAACTCTTCAGAAGTCTTAAACAAACTTAAGAACAAAAGGTATATTGCATCCACTGTAAGCACGTACGATTTTTCTACTCTGTACACAAGTCTTCCTCATATTTTAATTAAGGATACGCTTACTAACTTCATCCAGAAAATATTTGCTCGGGAAAAACATCATTCTTGGCATGTAATGCTGAAAAAGCTTTCTTTACTGACGAGCAAATGAAATATTACACCAATTAGACTTGCCCAGAAGTTTGCGAATCACTAACCTTTCTTTTGGATAACATATTTGTACGTTATGGGAATGCGATATACCGTCAAGTAATTGGTATTCCTATGGGTACGAATTGTGCACCACTTGTCGCAGATTTGTTTGTACTGCTATGAGAGAGATTTCATGTTGCGTTTGAATCCTCAATCACAAGAAGATTCAATGAAACTTGTCGATATTTGGATGATATTTTTAACTTAGATAACCCTTTCTTTGATGCTCTGATTCCTACAATTTATCCTATAGAACTCAAATTGAATAAAGCTAACCCGTCCGACAATTATGCAGCGTTTCTTGATCTAGACCTTAAAATTGATAATGGAATGATTTCTTCTAAAATATATGACAAAAGAGATTATTTTGATTTTAATATTGTAAATTTCCCTCACCTTGACGGGGATGTTCCCCGTGCTCCATCTTACGGGGTTTATATATCTCAACTTATTCGTTTTGCTAGAGCTTGTTCATCTATTGATGATTTTAACAGTCGAAATCTTATTTTAACTGAAAAACTGCTTAAGCAAGGATATAGATACCATAAACTAAGAAAAATTTTCTCTAAATTTTACTATCGAAATATCTCGCTTATTGGCAAGTACCAATGTAATCTCAAGGCTTCTGCTACACGGTATTTCACATCCTGAATTTTATGGTGATGTGATATACAAACTTCGTAAAATTATTGGACATACCCATTTTCTCACTTTGTTCATCAAATATGTTAAAAAATTCATTAAAAAGGGATATGATCCTGTAGTACTACAACATACTGCATGTTTGGTTGTGAACCCTTTTACAGTTGGCAATCACGCTGGCCTCTTTGCATGTACGCCGACAAGAAAGGTTTAGTACTCTATGAAGGCGACCTCTTAAATCCAGAAATGGAAGGAGAACGTCAGATATCTGTACTATTTCGTTTTTGTCGTTCCCTTTATTACTTTTCTACAGTTACTCTGTTTGCAGCTCAATCATTGAGTACACTAGCGATAGGTGGATACAGTTTGTTCACTTAAATGTTTTCGTTATACATGCACTTTACCACTGTATTTGCCGTCGCGGTTGTTGTAGATTAGTCGGAGAGGGGATACGTTTATTTACACTGTTTGTCTTTTAGGGTGGGGATGGAATAAGTGTGAGGTTGGGCGCCCATAAACCGGGTTAACCCCCAGTGACTTTTATCACTGACCGTTCCAAGGCGGTACTTCCATCTTCCCCCTATTGTATGTTTGTTTTGTCTTTGTGCGTCTCCTGATGTTTTTATAGTTATGTACATTTGCTGTTTCCTTGTGTTGCTGTTCGGGCGACTGTTTGTTCTGTATGTGGTGTTTCCTGCATGACTTATTTTTGTATTTTTATAAGCAGATGGATGCTTAATGTAGGACGAAAGTTATACAGAAAGCTCATATATGAGCTTTCTGCATACCCTTCGTCCTGCATGAAGCTACTATCTGCCTCTATCACCCAGAATTATGCCCCTTTTGTGGACGGTGTCTCTTCCAAAGAGTGGTTCTTTATAGGTGTAATGATGCTCTCGATACTAAAACAAAGAAAGACTCTTTGTGATTCTCTTACACAATATCATTTGAACTACGCTTGTTCAGCATGGTATAACAGTATCGTATCACTAAAACACAGAAAAGGAACTTACAGACCACTCAAAATAAAGTAATCAGATTCATCTTAAATGAACATCTACGATTCTCTGTGGCATTTTAAACGTAGATGATCGAGTCAAACAACTAGAAAGAATCATATTCATAACATTTATAATGATCACTGTCCATCCTATATGAAACTATATTTTACTAAAACTACAGATGTACGTTCATACAACACAAGGAAAAGTGAGTCTAATTTTCATAAAGGTAACGGTAAAAAAATATGTGTTATTCTCAACTCTCTACTTCTTCTACTTATGGGGGTACCATATATCGTCACTTTGTTGGTATACCCATGGATACAAATTGTGCCCCTCTTGTTGCAGATTTGTTTTAGTATTGCTATAAGAGCGATTTTATGCTTAGCTTAAAACCTGATACACAGACCGATATTGTTAATACTTTTACTACAACTTCAAGGTATTTAGACGATATTTTGAACTTAGATAATCCTTATTTTGAAACTATAATTTTTTCAATTTTCCCAAAATAACTGTCTTTAAACAAAGCGAATCAATCTAACATTATAGCTTCAATTTTAGATTTGAATCTTTCAATTACAAATGATAAAACATTCTGAAAGGAGGTGATCCCCCGATAGCAAAAATTGCAACACAAAAAGAGAAATTTGCAGACTCGATTTTAATGGATCTGTTCATGAACAGTAATTGAAAGTGCAACACTACTTACGTCCCCTAGCACCGGCTTAAGCGGTATTCAATTTTCAGAACAGGAAGTACTGAAATTCATGATCTCGAAGGATCAGAAGGTATAACAACACTGAGAATGAAGTACGGGGCGACGTTTTACGGCCGCCGCACAGGCACTTAACACCAGTCCTGCTGTTGTGAAGATTATAAACTCTGAAACGAGGTGATCCCCCGATAGGTTTCGTCCAAAATATACGATAAAAGAGAAGATTTTAATTTTAAAATTGTTAATTATCCTTTTCTAGATGGAAATGTGCCCCGTTCTACATCTTATGGGGTTTATATTTCTCAACTTTTTCGGTTTGCCCGAACCTGTTCTTTGCTTGAAGATTTTAACAGTCGTAATTTAGTTATAACTGATAAACTTCGTAAGCAAGGTTACAGATATAACAAACTTTGGAAAACTTTTTCTAAATTTTGTTATCGAAATTTACCACTCATTAGTAAATATCATTGTAATCTACGGACGTTACTGCAACAAGGCATTTCTCAACCAGACTTTTATGGGGATGTTATCTACAAACTTATATCCATTTTCATGAGTTGTTTATAAAGCATTTTAGTAAATACAATTGCAATCTACGGACGTTACCGCAACAAGGCATTTCTCAACAATATTGTTATGGGGATGTTATCTACAAACTTCGGAAAATCAGGGGTCACATGCATTGCCATGATTTGTTTATAAAACGCATTAAAACCTTCAAGAAGAAAGGTTATGATCCCATTATAGTGCAACGCACTGCATGTTTGGTTATCGACCCTTTTACAGTCGGTAGCTACGCTTCCCTCTTTGCTTGCGTGATGACATGCCGAGGGTACTACTTTATGATGGTATACTCTTAAACTCAGATACGGGATGAGCTTACCAGACTCATGTATTACTTTTACCCTGTCGTGCCCTAAACGACTTTCCTGCAGGTGCTCTGACTTCAGCAAAGTCATTGAGTACATATTTGACGGATTTTCACAGTTAATTTGCTATGGAAAAGTAGTAAAGTCAAGCAGGCAAAGCCACATGCAAGACGCAACCACCACCAAAACACCGATAGACAGCATGACACACACACACACACAACCACACACCCAAACGCACACGCACACACACATACGAAATGAACACAGAAAACACCAAAAGACACACAAGAAACAGGGACAAACGTTCCACAACATGAACAAACCACAAGCACAAAGACGCAAGGCAAACAAAAGGAAGGGTGACAAAGAGAGTACCGCCTTGGCACGGTCAGCAGCAAAAACACCACTGGGGGTTTAAACCGGTTTACGGACGTCCTAACCTCACACTTCTCTCAAAGTCACCCTAGCTTTACAAATATTGTAAATAAAGGTATCCCCGCTGGACTTACCCACAACATAGACGACGGTGAACACAGGACAACATGTAAAACATAGCATAATAACTGTGACAATCCGTCAAATATGTACTCAATGGCTTTGCTGAAGTCAGAGCACCTGCAGGTAAGCCGTTAAGGGCACGACAGGGAAAAAATAATACATGAGTCTGGTAAGCTCCTCCTGTATCCAAGTTTAAGAGTATACCATCATAGAGTACTACCCTCGGCCTGTCATCGCGCAAGCAAAGAGGGAAGCGTAGCTACCGACTGTAAAAGGATCGATAACCAAACATGCAGTGTGTTGCAATATAATAGGATCATAACCTTTCTTTTTAAATTTTTTAATGCGTTTTATAAACAAATCATGAAAATGGATATGACCCCGAATTTTCCTAAGTTTGTAGATAACATCCCCATAAAATTCTGGTTGAGAAATGCCTTGTCGCAGTAACGTCCGTAGATTGCAATTATATTTACTAATGAGAGGTAAATTTCGATAATAAAATTTAGAAAAGGTTTTCCGAAGTTTGTGATATCTGTAACCTTGCTTAAGAAGTTTATCAGTTATAACTAAATTACGTCTGTTAAAATCTTCAAGCAAAGAACAGGCTCGGGCAAACCTAATAAGTTGAGAAATATAAACACCATAAGATGTAGAACGTGGCACATCCCCATCTAGAAAAGGATAATTAACAATTTTAAAATTAAAATCTTCTCTTTTATCGTATACTTTGGACGAAACTTTATCATTTGTAATTGAAAGATTCAAATCTAAAAATGAAGCATTAATGTCAGATTGATTAGCTTTGTTTAAAGACAGTTCTTTTGGGTAGATTGAAGAAACCATAGTATCAAAATAAGGATTATCTAAATTCAAAATATCGTCTAAATACCTTGAAGTTTTATTAAAAGCATTCACAATATCGGTCTGTGTATCAGGTTTTAAGCTAAGCATAAAATCCCTCTCGTAGCAATACAAAAACAAATCTGCAACAAGAGGGGCACAATTTGTACCCATGGGTATACCAACAACTTGACGATATATGGTATCTCCATAACGCACAAATATATTATCTAAAAGAAAGGTAAGAGATCTACAAACATCAAGGCAAGTCCACATTGTGTAATGTTCAACTTCTGAATTCGAAAAGAATGAACGTTGAACATTACAAGCAATGAACATTTTGTTTTCTCTGGCAAAGGTTTTTTCTATTAATTTAATAAGTCTATCCTTTATAAGATGGTGAGGTAGAGTAGTATAGAGTGTAGAGAAATCATAAGAGCTCAGTAAAGAAATGTTATACTGTTCATTTTCAAGTTTTGTTAAAACATCATTTGAATTTTTTATGGACCAAAAAACATTAATACCAGAATTTTCATATATTTTATCACAGTAGCGTTTAACATGTTCTTTGATCGTAGTAAGACAGGACGTCAAAAGTATAGATAATTTAGTAGTGGTACAACAGCTAGAGTTGGCAATAAAACGCGACTTATAAGGGTTTTTATGTAGTTTCGGAATCCAGTACAAAGTAGAAAGTTTATGTTGTTTTATGTTAGGACCAGACTTAAAATCATTGCACATTTTAACATGTTCCGAGACTATATCTTTTTCAGGTGTTTGAACGGTTATATAAGTTTTTGAATCAGTTAGCTCCTTCTTTAAAACATCAACATAATACAATCTTCAAATAATGATTACATTGTTTGATGCCTTGTCAGCAGGAACAAGAACATAATCTGAATGAAAATTAGAAATGTTTTTCTTCAAGTAGCGAAATGTAACTCTAGGTCGAGGTGGTAAAAGATGGTTATTTGATTTGTAAAAAGTTATTCGTGTATCAATAATATCGAAAATACATTTCTTCCAATCCGAAAGGGCATTAACATCAGCATGTTCTCGTCGACACCATTTGATGCAGAATTCTTGAATAGCTTCCGCAATATGAGTTCGACAAGCGTCAAAATCAATAAGGGAAGGTAATCTATATTTAGGTCCTTTAGTTAGGAGGGTCCTGAGACGTTTATCCTTAATGATATCAAAATTACCAGTAATGACATGACCAACTGGTTTATAGCAAAAGCTAGAAATGCTACAATCTCAAGAAATAGGGGTATTAACATCAATATTTAAGTCAGAGACAATTTTATTGTAGTTCAAAATAACATTTCTAATAGGTTTATTATATTTATAACAGATGATAGGTGATTCAGAGTTGATGAAATATTTGGGAATAGCCTCGATTACATTCTTATCACGAAATATACTTTGAATATCAATAAAATCGATACCTTTATTTAGGAACTGAAGTTTCAGAAAATGTCTTTTATGTTCAGATTCTTTATCAATACGTGGACGAAGAACATGCTGTGTGTAACTTTGTATAAGTGAGGCAGTATTAATTAACGGATCTGTACGCATATAGATTTTATCAGCCTCTTCGTCTATTGACTTAAGACAGGAAAAAGGTAAAGACGATAAACAAGATAACATAGAATGTTTACCAGTTTGTTTTAGAATAGTATGTAAATCATGAATAGACATATTACGACGTAATTTACGCTTAATATTACCATTTCTACGTCTGCCATGTGATCTACTTTTACGTTTTCGAATAGAAAATATAGAGAAAATATCGATACTTGGATCTTTAGAAATATTGCCGCTTTGGAAAATGTTATCATTAAGGCCTAAAGGAAAAGGTGTTTGTAATTTCTTTATCCAGTCTAGCTCTGTGATGAAACGAGCTTTAGATTTTAAACTACCAGTAGTTTTAGAATCATAATAAATTTGTTCTACTGGTTGAACCGAAACATATTTGAAAGAATGTCCTGTATGACGAAAATGCTGGTAAAGAAAATTGCGTACTTTTTTGATCCGGCAATGGTAACTGTGTTCACGAAACCTAGTTTTTAAAGAACGTCCTGTCTGACCTACATATTGAATGCCACAACGTGGCGCATTTCATGTAAGAACATATATAATATTAGATGAGTTTCAGTCTAAATCAGAATTAATCTTCACACTAAACACTCTACCATTAACAAGAGATTTAATTGTTGATCTAGTAGAAATGAAATTGCAACACATACACCTCTTACTATTGCACTTAGTAATTATTGGATACACCCTATGTCTTTTGTTCAAATAATGTGAATTTAGATGGACTTTACTATAACGAATGATAGATTGCTTTAAAGGAGACAAAACGATTTTAGGTCCATTATGAAAAATGTTACTAATAGCCGAAGAGGGAACATGAAAAGATGAAGCAGAAGACAATTTTAGAGGTTTAATACAAACTGACGGCTGTAGTGATTGGAAATTAGCCAAGTTATGAGGAATCTGAACGGAAGACACAGAGTGTAAGTTTAAGTTATTAATTTTGAGTTTAGGGAGACTATTCATATTTTGTGTAGTAATTGTAGCACCCTTCTGTAAAAAGCGACATACGTATGTAACGAAAAGAGGTGTAAAATAATAGAAAATATACCAGAGATTATGACAAAAATAAAGAAGACTAAGACTATGAATGAAACATTGAATAGTGAAACATTGAATGGGTAAAAAGTAAGAAGAAACACAAATAAGGTAAAGTCGCACTAGAGAAAACGCAAACAGCACAAATCTTAAAAGGGAAATTAAAATAGTCACACAATATGTCGGTGAGTACGGAAGCCACCATGAAGTGCAAAGTACGGTGTAAAGGTATGAGGAAACACATTGAATGTAGAGCAATTCCTGCAAGAGGAAGAAAACAATATTGATTGGATGTACGGGGAGACGTTTCACCGCCGCCACACTGCACAAACAACACTATTGTGCTTATAAATGGAAAAGTAGTAAAGTCAAGCAGGCAAAGCAACATGCAAGACGCAACCACCACCAAAACACCGATAGACAGCATGACACACACACACACACAACCACACACCCAAACGCACACGCACACACACATACGAAATGAACACAGAAAACACCAAAAGACACACAAGAAACAGGGACAAACGTTCCACAACATGAACAAACCACAAGCACAAAGACGCAAGGCAAACAAAAGGAAGGGTGACAAAGAGAGTACCGCCTTGGCACGGTCAGCAGCAAAAACACCACTGGGGGTTTAAACCGGTTTACGGACGTCCTAACCTCACACTTCTCTCAAAGTCACCCTAGCTTTACAAATATTGTAAATAAAGGTATCCCCGCTGGACTTACCCACAACATAGACGACGGTGAACACAGGACAACATGTAAAACATAGCATAATAACTGTGACAATCCGTCAAATATGTACTCAATGGCTTTGCTGAAGTCAGAGCACCTGCAGGTAAGCCGTTAAGGGCACGACAGGGAAAAAATAATACATGAGTCTGGTAAGCTCCTCCTGTATCCAAGTTTAAGAGTATACCATCATAGAGTACTACCCTCGGCCTGTCATCGCGCAAGCAAAGAGGGAAGCGTAGCTACCGACTGTAAAAGGATCGATAACCAAACATGCAGTGTGTTGCAATATAATAGGATCATAACCTTTCTTTTTAAATTTTTTAATGCGTTTTATAAACAAATCATGAAAATGGATATGACCCCGAATTTTCCTAAGTTTGTAGATAACATCCCCATAAAATTCTGGTTGAGAAATGCCTTGTCGCAGTAACGTCCGTAGATTGCAATTATATTTACTAATGAGAGGTAAATTTCGATAATAAAATTTAGAAAAGGTTTTCCGAAGTTTGTGATATCTGTAACCTTGCTTAAGAAGTTTATCAGTTATATGTTTTACATATGGCCTTGTGTTTACCGTCGTCTATGTTGTGGGTAAGTCCGGCGGGGATATCTATTTACACTATTTGTAAAGCTAGGGTGACTTTGAGAGAAGTGTGAGGTTAGGACGTCCTTAAACCGGTTTAAACCCCCAGTGGTGATTTTGCTACTGACCGTGCTAAGGCGGTACTCTCTTCGTCACCGTTACTTTTGTTTGTATTGTGTCTTTGTACTTGTGCTTTTGTTCATGTATGGAATGTTTATCTCTAGTATTTGTGTGTTAACATGTTAATATTTTCTGTGTTCATCTCGTGTATGTGCGTGAATTCGGGTGTGTGTGTTTGCGTCTTGTATGTGGCTTTACCTGCTTGACGTTACTACTTTTTCATTTATATGTTTTATGTAGTTTTGGTAACCAATACATTGTAAGAAGTTTATGTTGTGTAATTTTAATATCCGATCCAAGTTGTTCACATTTTTGACATGGTCTGAAAAGACGGTCTTTTTGTCTGTATCAACTGAAATGTATGACTTGGTATTAATAATTTCCTGCTTCAAGACGTCGATATAATGTAATCGTCAAATAATAATGACATTATTCGATGCCTTATCTCAACAGGAACAAAGACGTAGTTTGAATGGAATCCTGTAAACCCCTTTTAAGATGTCTAAAACAATTATAGGTTTAGGTGTAAGTCGCATCGCATGTGTACTTTGTTATGAAAAGGAAGACAACCTTTGTCTGACACGACTGTAAATTAAGAAAGACAACTCCTGACGACTAGACTAAGCAGTAAACATGATATATGATTACATTTAGAAAATAGATTAAAATAGATTGAATCGTTATGAGACACGGAGTGTCCTGACGTCTCATCTCAGGGTTTTTTTCTGGCAATTTTGGGAACATGGATTTTAATAGATGTGTGCGTGCGTAAAGCTCAATGTCTTCGACTGACACTTGCTTAGTTAATCACCGCTGTGGGTTCGAATCCCGGTCTGGGTATTTGGATTTTTCATATGAGAAAGCCTTCCAGCTGGCTTGCGGTAGGTCGGTGGTTCTACTTGGATGTTTTTCTGTGCACGGAACAATGCAATTTGTTCCGTGCACTAAAGAACATCTAGGGTCATCCTCCAAAGGTAATTAGCTGACTGAAATACTGTTAAAACGACGTAAAACCTGATAAAAACCAAACCAGTGATTTTGAGCAGGTTGGTCCTATTTTATTTGTTTTAGTATCTAACCCATTAATTTATAAATGCGTTTTTCTATGTCTTTGCAAACAGAGCAAACTTAGACCAGACGGTCCCTATTGGGTATCGTCTCAATACAGCTGATTAATATGCATGTTGCCCTGGAATGAATCTCTTCTGGTCTATTAAAAATTCTTCAGAAGTCTTAAACAAACTTAGGGTGGCTGTGTGTTTTGTATAATGTGTTTCCTGCATGACTCATACATGTACTTAAACAAGAGTCCACACGGTATGAAAAATTTAAATATGCTAGAGGGATTTGAATAAGAAACTATGTAGAACCTGATCTCTTTTATGAACCCTCTGATATTGGATCACATCGGTTGCAAATAACAATATATGGTTCTACCGGAATGACATATATACAGCTTCTATGAACATATTCTATACTATATGTTCATCTGTACACTGTGTAGATTTTGCACTTAACCCTTTCCATGATGAATATTCATGTAGGAAATAAAAACGTCATGAATATTAATAAGATTACTTTTTATAATGGCATATGAACACAGGAGATTTTGGCTCAGGCAGAAGCTGTATAATCAGATCTATATTACACCATAAGCAAACAGAGCAGACCCTTATCAGACGGTTCCAATAGGAGCGGTCTGATCTGGGTCTTCTCTGTTTGTAGATGCGTCAAAATGTGCTTACATAGGGGAAAGGGTTAAGCATCTAATCTCCAAAATGGACTTGAATATTCAAACAGGTCAAGCTTACAGAGAATTTAATATCAAGGGATTGTTGAAAAACAACAACACAGTGCATATCCTGATTAGAGAGCTCCTCTAGAAGTCCTTTCGTCTGGGTCTACATTGTTTGCAACGGACATTAGTGACCCGTGACCCACACAGTAAAGGTTAAAAAAGACCTCACTCTGATTACTAAGATAAATTATACCGTATGGTTATTTTGACAGTGTTAAACATTGATCCGACACCGTATTTGAGGTCGGCAGCTGAGATATATTTTTATGAGTAGAAAAGGACATGCGGTGAAGAAAATGCAAAGTTGTGGAGGCATTTTCTATGTAGAATGGATTGTATGGGTCAGAGTAGCTGGTAAGTCTTTTTTGGCATACATTTTGTATATATTTACTGACAGCGATTACAATTTGTATTTTATCGAAATTAAGGCGCAAGTGCCAACAATCCTTTGCCATTTATCATGACTCAATCGTTGACAGGTAGGTCACCGTCCGCCAGTTTGTTTTGACAGCGCGCATGAATACAGTTCGGTCGTTCGAATGTTATTCACTAGTGAATATATGCCCGTGAATATCAAAAAATAAATGATAGTGTTACGTCACGCTGAAGCCACAAGTTATGTTATAAATGAATGTTCATCAGGGAAAGGGTTAAAGAGTCAGTACAAAGTACAAGTCGTATACATTAAAACCCCTCTAATGCGACCATTTGATTAACCCTTTCACCGCCGATGCCGCATAAATGCACCACGACAAATAGTGCAGTCCCAGATCAGACGCCGCTTTTTCTGATCTGTCTCAAAATATATTTCTGTATCTGTACTTTATTCCTTTGAAGGTTGCATTTTTGTGGGTGTGTCCTTGGACACATCCACAGTGTAGTTCAGAAAAAATCTCCAGACGGGACTTCACAATACATCGAAGCAATCCGCACGCACCTGGTGCTACGACACAGGTACCGAATTACCACTAAAAATGATAGAGGGCGATCTAAATGAGTCTGTGTGTTTTTAACTATGGCCTTACACCTAGTGAACCTGGTTTTCATTTGAAATTTAGATCTAAAACGTTGTAACTTAATCAATGGAAAGGACCAGTAGTTGTTAAACAAGGAATTAAATAGTTTCCTTACGCGCAAGAATACAATAAGTGCCGTTACCGAAGGTCTGATCGGAAAGTCGGTCGGACCGAAGGACTGGTCATAAAAATGGTCGGCAAATTGGTCAAATTCAGAGAATTTATATCGTAAAAATGGTCGGCAAATTGGTCAAATTCAGAGAATTTATAATGCAAGTTATAATGAATCAAGTTCGAATGAAAAGCAAATGTGGTTTATTATGCATTGAACCTGTTAAATATGATAAATTTTTCGATATTCGGTTTTTTTCGTAAGCACTCGTTAGATTACGTGAGAGCCGAACATTTCCTTATATGGATGATGACGTATGAGGACGCTATATCACGTGATCAGTCGTCGCCATCTTTTCATTGCCAAACTAAGAAGTAGAAGTTAACTGTGAGTATTAACGTTTTATTGTTATTATGTCTCCCCCACATAAGTGGCGGAGACATAGGGCCGATTGCATAATGGAAGGCTAATTTAGCACAGGGTTAAGCCTAGCACCAGAGGTCAGTTCAACAATGTGAGCGCTCGATAGGGCGCTTGGCTGGCGTTGAACATGGCTATTGAACGTAGTCGAGCGCGCTCGGAGTGACATCGAGCGCGCGCATTGTTGAACAGGCCTCAGGGTACGTAGCCTCCAGTTTAAATCTGGTTTGCATAATCAAAGTTAAACTCGAGGCTAGCTACCCCAAGACTAGCTACCCCAGTGTTAACTAACCTCAAGGTTTAGAAAACCAAGCATTGGGGACATCAAAATCACAGGGCTGCATCCTGCTTTGCACCGGTAGTTGTCATGGCAATGTCATAATATTGAAATGGACAATACCGATGCGCTTTAGTTAACCATGTTGTCTGCTTTGAAAGTGTCGTCTGCAAGGACATATTTAAATTAAGATTGATGTATTTTTAAATCGAAGGAACCTGAAGACGAGTGTCAAACAGTTTGGTTCCAGATCAGACGCTGCGTCAGGTGGCATCTGGTCTGGATCCAAACTGTTTGCAAATATCAGTCAAGTTACGATCAGCAGGATAATGGCTGAACTGTTACGTCAGGCAGCCGTATCGCGACGTCATATGTTTTCGACGGTCATATGTTTTCGACGATCTCGTGTTTGACCGTTCTAAATGGTAACCGCGCGAGATTTTCGGGCCCCTTCGAGAATTCTGTTAAATGTAAACACGGAAGGGCCTAGTATGTGAAAAAAACAACAATAGATCTATATGGATATCTCGGCACATAAGTTTATCATACAAATAATTTTAAATAAACTGAATACACATTTACCATATATATATATTTAGCTATTCCCAAAATGTCCCACTACAACTCGTCCTAATTTTGATGCAAATACACATTTATTTTACTGACTGACAAATTGCCTGGAACGCCCACTGACCTAGCACTAAAGTCACATGACTTGTATTGATTTTTTGCTAGAAAATATACTGCTCATAAAAAGGTAAGCCCGGTTACTCGAATACGCATATTGAGTCAAATTTTAAAAATGGCTGACAAGCTCAAATCACTAAAAGTGACATCCAAGAATCTGAAAAGTGTATGGTTTGTCACCTGTACGAGCCTACAGATCTCCATTTGAAACCATTTTAGTCGTCGTTAAATGGGGCTGCTGTGAGAAATGCAATGCTTGGGTGCACAAGTGTCATTTTTAACAAAAGAGATGGTTCTCAGAACAGGGGACTCTTTCTTGTCCAAAATGTAAACCCCAAATTAGATGTCAGATCATTATGAACTGGGAAACCCCTTTTAAATTATTTATACGTTCTGTGTTAATTTAAATTAATTTGACAGTTACTAACTTACTGTTCACGTTTCCAATCATAATTTGGAATATGGTTTACTGCCTAACTTTTGGACATACAGTATACTTTAATACAAACTAGGTCAATCGTCGAAAATATATGACGTCATACAGAAGCATGCGCATTTGGGTGGCCCCCATTTTCTTTCAATATCACAACAAACCAGTCGAGTTGAGAAATGATTGTGTGTTGTAGATATACCGAAAGAGTCCCTGATTTAACAACATGAGTTAATGTATTGATGTTCATTATTTTCTGATCCCATGGGACACAAAACTGTTAGACCGTCGAAAACCTATGACACCGGGATATTCAATGTTGCTCATTATTTTGATTAATATTAATAATAATGATAAATTCAGACAGAAGGTTACTGTGTTATTTTATTTTATTATTGAATAAATGCATGAATGTATGAACACTGTTTTTTACACATCTTTCTCTTTCAATAAAATAAATGCAAATTCATTTAATTTACAAAATAGTAGTAGCTCTACTTCATTACATTGTTGTTATACTTTCTAGTCCTTTGGAATAATTGATGTCAGCGCATTTATAGTTGAAGGTTGAATTTCGCTTAACCCTTTACCCAATAGACTGCAGGGCTCGACATTAAAGGTTGTCCTATGGATTTTGGCAAGTAAAACCTCAGATAGGACAAGCAAATTCCAAATTTAATTGTCCGATTGGACAAGTGGTTTCAATATTGAAATGATACAGGAGAAGCAAATCAATGCTTATATCAGGTGATATACTCCCAAGAATCAATGACTTGTGCATCAAACTTTAGCAGTGCCATTGTTTAATGTAAAATAACCATGATATTTCTGATCATACTATGAATATATCACTGGCTTATTAGTTTTTGATAACTTTGGTTGGACAAGTGAAAATCTGTATAGGACAAGTGGTTTCTGAAATCACTTGTCCGACTAATCCAGTGCTTCAAAAAGTTAATGTTGAGCCCTGAGACTGTTTCTAGTTATGAAGATAGATGACTACTTAAACCAGGCTGAAAGTAAAGCAGAATGCGCCTTAAGCATTCTGCTTTACTTTCAGCCTGCTTTAAGCTATCACCTGTTAGGATATAGAAATTATTTCGTATGGTATATGTTCATGACTATGTAGATTTTAAACTATTTTCTTCAATTGAAGAATAAATAAAACACGCTAAAAGCGACTTCTATCAGGTAAAGGGTGGGGGGTGTTTGAGCAGTGTTGCAGTTTTCACTTTTGCTAATGAACAGACTCAATTAAACTGAGTCTGCAATTTTCAGTATTTGTCTTGTTTTCGATGCTTTCAAAGGATCTTCCCTTACACACAGGTGGTTGTCGCATGTTTTGCCCCCCCCCTCCTTTACCCTATTCTACTTCAAATTTATAACACATCCAAACACAAATGAAGATAATAAAACAATATTCGAATGCACCCGTCGATTTTGAGGTATATTTATGCCGGTGTGACGTGAAATATGGACCCTGTTGAAAAAAGACCCGTTTTCTCCACTGTACATTGTTTGTATATACATGTACGGCACGAACAGTAGAGAAAACGTTATTGAAGTAAATGTAGAAAAAGACAACTTTTTGAAATAATTCGCAATTTTTTTTTATCTGAGTGGCAAACGGTTTGGAGCCTGATCAGATCAGACTAATCTAGCTCCAAACTGTTTGCAATGGAGAAATAATTGTTTTAGCATAACCAGTCCTCTCCAAACTGTTTTGAGTAGCAGGTGAACTAATTTGAGTAGCAGGCCACCAGGGTGGATGCGGGATTTTAATGGTTCAATTTCCTGCATTCTGGCATATATTTGAGCTGTTTTAAGGCTCTAGGCTAGACTGAAAATTAAGACAGTTTTTATGGTTATTTAAGATAATAAGATGATATCTTCTTTATGAATGTTACTGTTCAAGGGGGTGTTATATAAAGAACACATCTTTAAATACAGAATATCTACGGTATCTACATCTATTTATTTTAATTATCTATTATAAGATCTAGATCTAGATTCTGTTTAGAATGTATTTATCAATATAAGTCTGTATATTAAAACAAGTAGATCTAGCTCTACGGGTAGGCCAGTTTTCAGTTTATATTTTCATACACATCTGCTAATTTCTAAATGTTTCTCTCAGTTCTGCATTTACTTTCAGCCTGCTTTAATATTAATGAAATATTTACAATTTTCATTCAAATCGTTGGTAGTTTGGATCCACAGTAGTGACAAACAATTACGATCGATGACACTTAGTAACTACCGGTATATACCTATTAGGCTATTTACCGGTGTGTATACCGGAAATATACCTATTACCGGTGTATCGAGAAAAAACCGTCTGCCCTTTTACCTGGTACAGGGATTTTTTTTGTCAAAATATCCGGCGATATTCGGTAGTGTTCCCCCCCTGAAAAGTATGTTTTTTTCCCCCAAATTTTGAAAATTCCCCTCTCGTCGGAATGTTCGTCCTCCGAGTAGACGCCATATGATCATATGGCATTCTGGATCCTGATTAGACGCCTCACAAGGCACTGTGTCGAATCTGAAACTTCTCCGTACGCGTATCGGCAAAATCTAGCTTATCTGAATTCACAGCATCTTGGTCAATACAAGTGGTACGATAAAATCCGAACATATCCGGTTCGTAGCAAATGGCCGATTTCATCGTCTGTTTTGGAAGCGTATGTCACTGAATAAAGTCGGTAAAGTCAAAGCTTTTTTAAGCCTACTGAGTAAGTAATCTGACATGTACCATCATGTATTATTTTTATGACAGTGTAGCTTATAATACCGGTAAGCCTTTTGCGTTACACGCCATCGGCCTGCTCCTGTCAACTGTGTTTTAGTCGCGTTCTGTGGCCGAGTCATACCGTGGACAAACTTGTACGGCGACGTTTGTCAGAGATCAAATTTAACACTTGATTGTTAGGATTGTGAGTGCCAAAATAAGGCACATGAAAAAACAAAACAATATCAATTTAAAAGTGCAGATTTTCATGTTAGAAGCCGCATATACATAAAAAAGAATGTAAACAGCTTTCTACAAATAAAACACTTTATCTGGTAAGTGATTGTCTGCTATTCACCATCTTTCTCATTCAGCGAGTAGGTATGATTCAATATTAAGATGTATAAATGGAATTTGCCCCCAGCTTACTCGCTTTTTAGCTCACCTGGCACAAAGTGCCAAGGTGAGCTATTGTGATAGGCCTGTGTCCGGCGTCCGGCGTCAGTCGTCCGGCGTCAACTTTTTCTTTAAACGACATCTCCTCCTAAAGTACTAGTTGGATTTTTTCCAAACTTTTCAGGAATGATCCTTGGGTCAACCTCTTTCAAACTTGTTCAAAGAATTTGATTCCATGCAGAACTCTGGTTGCCTAGGCAACAAATGTATAAAAAAAATGAAAATTAAAAAAATCTTCTTGTCAAAATCCATAAGGCCTAGGGCTACCAAATTTGGTGTGTAGCATCATCTAATGGCCCTCTACAAAGATTGTTCAAAGTTTGGCACTGGGGTCAAAATTGGCCCCGCCCCGGGGGTCACAAGTTTTACAAAGGTTTATATAGTGAAAACTTTAAGAATCTTCTTGTCAAAATCCGTAAGGCCTAGAGCTACCATATTTGGTATGTAGCATCATCTAGTGGACCTCTACAAAGATTGTTCAAAGTTTGCCCCTTGGGTCAAAATTGGCCCCGCCCTGGGGGTCACAAGTTTTACATAGGATTATATAGTGAACATTTTAAAAGTCTTCTTGTTTGAAACTGAAAGGCCTAGAACTGTGACATTTGGTATGTAGCATCATTTGGTGAACCTTTACCAAGATTGTTCAAATTATGGCCCAGGGGTCAAAATTGACCCCGCCCCAGGGGTCACAAATTTAACTGAAAACTTTAAAAACCTTCTTGTCAAAATCCATAAGGCCTAGAGCTACCATATTTGGTATGTAGCATCATCTATTGGACCTGTACAAAGATTGTTCAAAGCTTGCCCATGGGGTCAAAATTGACCCCGGCCCAGGGGTCACAAGTTTTACATAGGATTATATAGTGCAAATTTTAAAAGTCTTCTAGTCTGAAACTGAAAGGCCTAGAACTGTGATATTTGGTATTTAGCAATTCATTTGGTGAACCTTTACCAAAATTTTCAAATTATGGTCCAGGGGTCAAAATTAGCCCCGCCCTGGGGGTCACAAATTTTACTGAAAACTTTAAAAACCTTCTTGTCAAAATTCCATATGACCTAGAGCTATAAAATTTGGCATGCAGCATCATCTAGTTGACCTCAACAAAGATTGTTCAAAGTTTGCCCCTGGGGTCAAAATGTTCCCCGCCCCGGGGTCACAAGTTTTACATTGGAATATATATTGAAACTTTAAAGAATCTTCTTGTCAAAATCCATAAGACCTAGAGCTACCATATTTGGTATGTTGCATCATCTGCAATGATTGCTTAACATTTGCGCCTGAGGTCAAAATAGGCCTTACCCTGGGCCCCTTGTTTTATAGAATGTCAGTATGACTCAGGTGAGCGATTTAGAGCAATTCTGGCTCTTGTTTAAAACCTGCCTTGTCCAACCATCTTGGGAGGGTCTTTTACATTTGGCTGTATCAAAGTGGCACTGCCTATGGGGAACCCCTGCCCGATTTTTAAATTTTGACTTGTTTTGTTCATCAAAGTGCCACTGCATAAGGGGAACCCTTCACATTATAAGCACATGTAAGAAATATGTGGGAAACACCCACCCTTTACTCGCGAAATGGAAGGGAAATGGCGATATCGGTTTGCTTCAGTTTCAAGAAGCATTGCAGACAATTAGTAGTGTACCCGTTTCCAAATGATTAAATGGTCACACTGAGACTCTGGCGGTCGAAGATTTCGTCGGTTACTCCTTAGGTCTAGTATCAGCAACTTTAATATCAATAAAAACTCAAATATTGGGGGAAAATACCAACAAACAGTCGGGTACTTTCACTTTTAGATCAAGACCGGATGTTTTCGTTCTATCTGCGCATCATTTTAGCACATCTGGATGTTAATTTTGTTCGTGATGCAACGTAGATTTGAAGAGTTTCGAAATTAGCCGTATATTTACGATAAATACCAATTAAAGCTCCCGTTATAACGCATCGGTCGATTCTGTGGCTAATTTTCGAGATAAAGTTAGATTCTATATTTAGCTTGTTAATGTTACACGGGTTTTCAAAGCCCGCCAAAATGAAACAATAAAAGCCATACCAAATACTTATCTAATCACAAAAGACCTCTCAAAATAGAATATAGCCTAATTTAATGGCATGTTTAAAAATCACGCTGGGGAATACCTTGTGATCACAAGTACATACGAGCGTAGTAGCTAGAAATAAACAAAAAATCTGAAATATGACACGTCGCCATTTTGTTACTTTTGTGCATTGGATTTTTGTTGGAAATTTTGTAAGTCTGTTTGTTTCTGTAACGTGGTTATTCAATTATTATTATAATTATTATTTAGGAAACCAATTCAGTCAAGGATCCTTATGTATTATTCATCTATAAATTTCGCTCGTCCTGAATATTTGGAGAATTTCGTGCTTCTAATTGGCTCCGTGTCGAGCATATATTTTCAAGCTTCGATTTCATTGCTGTTACACGTGTCCGATTGGGAGAGATATTTCAGTCTGTGAAAAGTAAATCATATATGTTTGGAAATAAATGCCTGACTCTTCGATTCTTCCATTATTTTATGTTTTAACTTTGATTGCATTTCGCATGCTCATTATACAAAAATCGCCTTGTGTAAAGTATCAATATCATGACACGGTGGTTGTTGAGACGCCATGTATATATTTCACACCTAATCAGAAGCTTTGCCCCTGTAGAGTTATTGAATCAGATGATTGACGCTTCGTGATTGGATAATTGCTTTGCATGATGACATCGCTACTTGAATAGTCGCATTATTGGAGGCGGGATTTAATGATTTTATGGGCGGGGTTACGTTTCGGAGTGGCGGCGATATGATATAGAGATTGCGTGTTGTTTTTAGCTCACCTGGCACATAGTGCCAAGGTGAGCTATTTTGATTGTCCTATGTCCGTCGTCGTCCGTCGTCAACAATTTCTTAAAACGACATCTCCTCCTAAACTACTCATCGGATTTATACCAAACTTTGCAGGAATGATCCTTGGGTCAACCTCTACCAAAGTTGTTCAAAGAATTTAATTCCATGCAGAACTCTGGTTGCCATGGCAACCAATGTAAAATAAAAGTGAAAACTTTATAAATCTTCTTCTCAATAACCATAGGGCCTAGGGCTACCGAATTTGATATGTAGCATCATCTAGTGGACCTCTACAAAGATTGTTCAAATTTTGCTCCTGGGGTCAAAATGGACCCCACCCCGGGGGTCACAAGTTTTACATAGGATTATATAGTAAATACTTAAAAATTCTTCTTCTCTTAAACCGAAAGGCTTAGAGCTGTGATATGTGGTACATGTATGTAGCAATATCTAGTGGACCTCTACAAAGATTGTTAAAATTTTGCTCCTGGGGTCCAAATTGACCCCGCCCCGGAGGTCACAAGTTTTACGTGGGCTTATATAGTAAAAACTTAAAAATTCTTCTTCTCTGAAACCCAAAGGTTTAGAGCTGTGATATTTGGTATGTAGCATCATCTAGTGGACCTCTACAAAGATTGTTCAAATTTTGCTCCTGGGGTCAAAATTGACCCCGCCCATTGGGTCACAAGTTTTAAATAGGCTATATATATGAAAACTTAAAAAATCTTCTTCTCTGAAACGGATAGACTTAGAGCTGTGATATTTGATATGTAGCATCATCTAGTGGACTTCTACAAAGATTGTTCAAATTTTGCCCCTGGGGTCAAAATTGACCCCGTCCTGGGGGTCACAAGTTTTACATAGGCTATATTGTAAAAACTTAAAAAATTCTTCTTCTCTGAAACCGAAAGATTTTCTCTTCATTGTGTCAAATGAGCAGACAATGCAATTTAACTTGACAACAGACGGTATTTGTCTTTCTGAGTGGGCAGTGGAATTTGCAAACACTGCAATTTAGAGTAGCTGAAACTATTGGTTACAGCTTGATTTTAATCGATAGTAAATAAAATTACTTTTAGCTCAAGTGAGCCAAAGGCTCAATATAAGCCATTGTGTTTGCCCTGTGTATGTTGTGATGCATTGTTATGCTTCTGTCGAAATTAACACATGGACTTGCCCCATATGTTCATCGCAAAATATTGGTGACGTTGGGGGCATAGGTTGATTCTTTACAATTTTTCAATGAATTTGAGCTTGCCCACATCGGAAAATCGACCTTGTCCAGGCCAATTAGCTGTATGAATAGGTCTTGCCCAACAGAATATGAGCTTGTCCATGGGATGGGCAAGTGGATTTGTCCAGCCCTGAATGCTTGGGTCAAGCTCTTTCAAATATTTTAAAGATTTAAAAAAAACCTGCAGAACTGGAAATGGTAAATCTTAAAAAATCTTATCAAAAAATACAAGGGCCAGAGCTTAGATATTAATGACACTTACCTTCATCTACAGGTCATATAAATGTTCTTTACATTATGCCCCTGTGGTCAAAACTGGCCTTCTCAAAGGGTCAAAGTTTTACACAAGAATTATATAGTGAATTTTACGTCTTCTCCTGTGAAACTAATATGGCCAGAGCTTTTATTATGCCCCCAAAGCTTGCTTTGGTGGCATATAGTAATCGAACTGTCCGTCCGTCAGTCCGGGTATATCGTGTCCGCTGCATATCTCCTATATTACATGGGGTAGGAATACCAAAGTTGGTGTGTGGATACATCTTGGGGTGCTGGAGTGTCGCGTACCAAATTAGGGTCATTGTGACCTTGACCTCTGACCTCCATTCTAGAAAAACCTTGTCCGCTGCATATCTCCTATATTACATAAGGTAGAAATGCCAAATTTGGTGTGTGAGTACATCTTAGAATGGCGGAGTGTCACATACCATTTTCAGGTCACTGTGACCTTGACCTTTGACCTCAATTTTCTAAATAGCTGGTCTGAAGCATATCTTTTATAGCTTGTCCGGAGCATATCTCCTATACCTTAACAGCTATGGATTCCAAATTTGGTGTGTGAGTTCATCTTAGGATGGCAGAGTGTCGCGTATCATTTTCAGGTCACTGTGACCTTGACCTTTGACCTTGATTTTACAAAAAGCTTGTCCGGAGCATATCTCCTATACCTTACCAGCTACGGATTCCAAATTTGATGTGTGAGTTCATCTTGGGATGGCGGAGTGTCGCATACCATTTTCAGGTCACTGTGACCTTGACCTTTGACCTTGATCTTACAAAAAGCTTGTCCTGAGCATATCTCCTATACCTTACCAGCTAGGGATTCCAAATTTGATGTGTGAGTTCATCTTGGGATGGCAGAGTGTCGCGTATCATTTTCAGGTCATTGTCACCTTGACCTTGACCTTTGACCTAGATTTTACAAAAAGCTTGTCCGGAGCATATCTCCTATACCTTACCAGCTATGGATTCCAAATTTGGTGTGAGAGTTCATCTTGGGGTGGCGGAGCATCATATACCATTTTCAGGTCACTGTGACCTTGACCTTGTCCTTTGACCTTGATTTTACAAAAAGCTTGTCCGGCGAATACCTCCTATACCTTACCGTTGCAGTCCTAGTACATGGTGTTTGGCAAAATGCACAAAACTGAGGCATTTCTGTAACAATTTTAAGGTTTTTGGGAACATGTACCATACATTTACATTGTGTACCCCAAATATTCAAGGATAACAGGTGCATGTGCCAACATTGTAAAAATTGGTGGGCATCCTGCCTCCGAGTCCTTTAATGATATTTTCATTGGCGACACGTGTGCCCTCTTAACCCTAGTCAAGTATATAACTATATATGCATTATTTGCATCCAGTGTAGTGTACCTGTGAAGAGTACACTTGTCTCATGCAAACAGTGTAGACCCTGATCAATGGGCTCCTATAGGAGCCTACACTGTTTCTACAGTGTAGATAGCTTGATCAGAAGCCCAGTTGAAGCCTGGTAACTGGGCTTATGATCAGGCTCCAAAATAATTGCCTTTCAGATTAAAGTGAGCATTTTATATTATTTTCCACTGTATCACCTGTTTGCCAAATGTACTTGTTAGGAAGAATTATTTTGTCTTCAGGATTCCCTGTACAATTTCACTGCATTCAGCAGCTTCTGTTAAAAATGTTACTACTTGGTTATACATTCATTGTATAGAGTAAAATCAGTGAAATGCAAAACTTACCAAGATTTTTGCTTACATTATATGGAACTACATGTATAGTGATGCAAACGTACTTTAATATTATTGATCTCTTTGCATTTCTATGGTACTGCATCATGTAATCACCTTGGCAAAAACTTTTAACATTTCTTATTTTTGTCCAGATTCATACTTAATCCTCTATATATGTTTGTCAATCTGTTTATTTTTAATCCTTTTTTATTTGTATTACTAGGAAGGAGAACCACAAACTGTTCGTGTCCAAGGGGCGGATGTGCCAATTAAGCACATTCACATCACAGATGCCACAGGTACCACAAAGGTTACATTGTGGCGTGAGGCATGTGAGGCCCAGGTCCGGCCAGGGGACTATGTCGAGATAATTGACACCATTACCAACACCTGGAAAAACACAACATCACTATCTACAACAAGTAGATCAAAGCTTTCGGTTTGTATATATTCTCAATTCCTCATTATGTCTCCCCTCTTTAGGGGAGGGAGACATATTGGTGTTGTGCTTTCTGTCTGTCTGTCCGTCTGTCTGTCTGTTAAAATTCTTGTGCAGCTAACTCCTCCTACACTTTATGAGGGATTTACTTCAAACTTTGACAAATGAAGCAGCTATATGTGAGGATGGTCATGTGGTTTGGAATTTTGGCTGCAACAATTTTAACAGAAGTTATGGCCCTTTGTAGTTTTTATACGCCCACCTAATAAAGGTGGTCGTATATTGTCGTGGCCCTGTCCGTCCGTCCGTCCGTTTGTTCGTTCGTTTGTTCGTTCGTTCGTTCGTCCGTCAACATTTTGTTTGTCCGCTGTTTTCTGGGAAAACTATTTGACAGATATTAATGAAACTTCACACAAATGTGTAATGCATCAAGATCTGAAGCTGAGTTGATTCTGAGGTCCATTTGATTTTTCATATTAGAGTTATGGCCCTTGTCCTAAAAAATATGCAAATAGTTTGTCGGCTGTTTTCTGGGAAAACTATTTCAGAGATATTAATGAAACTTCACACAAATGTTTAATACATCAGGATCTGAAGCTGAGTCTATTCTGAGGTTCATTTGATTTGTCGTTTCGGAGTTATGGCCCTTTTACTTAAAAAAAGTGCAAATACATGCAAATAGTTTGTCCGCTGTTTTCTGGGAAAACTATTTGACAGATATTAATGAATCTTCATACAAATGTTTCATGCATCAAGATCTGAAGCTGAGTTGATTCTGAGGTTCATTTGATATTTCATTTCAGAGTTATGGCCCTTGTCCTTAAAAAATATGCAAATAGCTTGCCCGCTGTTTTCTGGAAAAACTATTTGAGATATATTAATGAAACTTCACACAAATGTTTAATGCATCAACATCTGAAGCTGAGTCAATTCTGAGGTTCATTTGATTTGTCGTTTCGGAGGTATGGCCCTTGTATTTAAAAAATAATGCAAATACATTCAAATAGTTTGTCTGCCATTTTCTGAGAAAACTATTTGACAGATATTAATGAAACTTCACACAAATGTTTAATGCATCAAGATCTGAAAAAGAATTGATTCTGAGGATCATTTGATTTTTCTTTTCAGAGTTATGGCCCTTGTCCATAAAAAATAATGCAAATACATGCAAATAGTTTGTCCGCTGTTTTCTGGGAAAACCTTTTGAGAGATATTAATGAAACTTCACACAAATGTTTAATGCATCAAGATCTGAAACTGAATGGATTCTGAGGATCATTTGATTTTTCTTTTCAGAGTTATGGTCCTTGTCCTTAAAAAATAATGCATATACATGCAAATAGTTTGTCCGCTGTTTTCTTGGAAAACTGTTTGAGAGATATTAATGAAACTTCACAAAAATGTTTAATGCATCAAGATCTGATGCTGAGTCGATTTTGAGGTTTATTTGATATGTCGTTTTGGAGTTATGGCCCTTTTATTTAAAAATAATGCAAATATATGCATATAGTTTGTCCGCTGTTTTCTGGCAAAACTGTTCGACAGATATTAATGAAACTTCATACACATGTGAAATGCATAAAGACCTGAAGCTAAGTCGATTCTGAGGAACATTTGATTTGCTGTTTCGGAGTTATGGCCCTTGCACTTAACAAAAAAATAATGCTAATCTATGCATATATGAGGATGGCCGTAACTTTTTCATTTGAAATGATATTTACTTCATTTTTTTATATGGTTAAACCTTAATATGAATTTTCACATATATTGCGGGGGTTTTGATATGTCATTTTATTCTTAAGTTATGGTCCTTGAACTTTGTGTGTTCGTTGCTTTGTTTGTCGGTCAACTTTTAGTTTGTCTGTTGTTTTCTGGGAAAACTATTAAAATGATATAAATGGAACGTAACACAAATGTTTTAAGCAACAAAATTTGAAGCTGAGTTTATTTTGAGGTTCATTCAGTTTGTCTTTACAGAGTTATAATAAGATATTCACTTCATTTTTTAAAAATAGTATCACCTTAATATGGAAATCAAGATCTGAAGCACAGATTAGAAAATGTCAACACTTATAAGGCATGTTGAATCGGAGAAAGTTTGCAAGTGGGCGTATTATGTACCGTATGCGGTACTCTTGTTAAAAAATGGTATCACCTTAATATGGAAATCAAGATCTGAAGCACAGATTAGAAAATGTCAACACTTATAAGGCATGTTGAATCAGAGAAAGTTTGCAAGTGGGCGTATTATGTACCGTATGCGGTACTCTTGTTCCTTATATAGAGTATATAGCGAAAAATTCTTGTGCAGCTAACTCCTCCTACACTATTTGAAGGATTTACTTCAAACTTTTACACATGTACTAGCTATATGTGAGGATGGTCATGTGGTTTGGAATTTTTGCTCCAACAATTTTGACAGAAGTTCTGGCCCTTTGGAGTTTTTCCTTATATAGAATGTAAGTAGTATAGGGGCCTCTTTACTGTAGTATATTTAAAGATAGATCTACACTGACTATACTACTAATATTTACTACTAATAGTCTAATACATAGTGAAACAATCAGGGATACTTCAAACTTTTACATATGAAAACGCTATATGTGAGGATGGTCATCTGGTTTGGAATTTTGGCTCCAACAATTCTGACAGAAGTTATGGTCCTTTGGAGTTTTTCCTTATATAGAATATATAGCGAAAAAATCTTGTGCAGCTAACTCCTCCTACACTATTTGAGGGATTTCCTTCAAACTTTTACATATGAACAAGCTAGATGTGAGGAAGGTCATGTGGTTTGGAATTTTGGCTGCAACAATTGTGACAGAAATTGTGGCCCTTTGTATGTTTTCCTTATATAGAATATATAGCGAAAAAATATTGTGCAGCTTACTTATCCTACACTGTTTGAGGGATTTGCTTCAAACTTTTACATATGAACCAGGTATATGTGAGGAAGGTCATGTGGTTTGAACTTCTATAACAGGATGAACATTTGTTGATCAGTGAATGTTTTAGATAGGTGACTGTAAGGGAAAGGTAAACTGAAATCTTATTTAAAAGCTTTCTGTTTTATTTTCACCTTTCATTTGCAGCATAAAAACATTCTTTCTATGCCTATTTAACTGTTTCCCCACTGAATAAAGTTTCAATTTGACAGTCTTGAGAATGTACCATTGGAATTAGAAACTTAATCAGTTAATTGTAGCTTACAGCATTCTGTTCTAGCTACAACCTGCTTCAAGTAGTCATATGTCTTCAAAACTTGAACAAAATACTACGAAGTAATTGGTTAAATTATGTATGTTTTCATGTTTTGGCATTACATTTCACATTGTAGTTGTTATTGAACCAATGTGTTTTTATACCATAATATTCTGGGGCCTGTTTCATAAAACTACTTATGACAAATGTTGTCCTAAGTTGGATTTAAAAAGTCTCAATTATTATTATACCCCCACAAACGAAGTTTTTTTTTTTTTTGGGGGGGGGTATACTGGAGTCACCCTGTCCGTCCGTCCGTGTGTGACTAGTTCACACAAGAAAAGATCAAAGGAAAAAGTCACACAAGTACCGATCCGTGAGTACGTCCGTCCGTCTGTTGTCCGGAGCATAACTTCAAAAGTTTAAAAGCTATTGACTTTAAACTTCATACACAGATAGATCACATTGACCCAAAGTGCAGTGCGCAAGGTCTATAACTCTGGCTTCAGTATTTTCGGAGTTATTGCCCTTTGTCATTTTTGTCACAATTAGGCTTGTCCGGAGCATAACTTCAAAAGTATGTAATCTATTGACTTCAAACTTCTTACACGGATAGATCACATTGACCCGAAGTGCAGTGCCATGGCCCGTTACTCTGGCTTAAGTATTTTTGGAGTTATTGCCCTTTGTCATTTTTGTCACAATTGGGTTTGTCATTTTTGTCAAAATTCGGCTTGTCCGGAGGATAACTTCAAAAGTATAAAAGCTATTGACTTCAAACTTCATACACAGATAGATCACATTGACCCAAAGTGCAGTGCACAAGGTCCGTAACTCTGGCTTCAGTATGTTTGGAGTTATTGCCCTTTGTCATTTTTGTCACAATTTTGCTTGTCCGGAACATAACTTCAAAAGTATAAAAGCTATTGACTTCAAACTTCATACACAGATAGATCACATTGACCCGAAGTGCAGTGCACAAGGTCCGTAACTCTGGCTTCAGTATGTTTGGAGTTATTGCCCTTTGTCATTTTTGTCACAATTTTGCTTGTCCGGAATATAACTTCAAAAATATAAAAGCTATTGACTTCAAACTTCATACACAGATAGATCACATTGACCCGAAGTGCAGTGCACAAGGTTCGTAACTCTTGCTTCAGTATTTTTGGAGTTATTGCCCTTTGTCATTTTTGTCACAATTCGGCTTGTCCGGAGCATAACTTCAAAAGTATAGAAGCTATTGACTTCAAACTAAATATGCAGATAAATCACATTGACCCGAAGTGCAGTGCACAAGGTCCGTAACTATGGCTTCAGTATTTTTGGAGTTATTGCCCTTTGTCATTTTTGTCACAATTTTGCTTGTCCGGAACATAACTTCAAAAGTATAAAAGCTTTTGACTTCAATCTTCATACACAGATAGATCACATTGACTCTAAGTGCAGTGCACAAGGTCCGTAACTCTGGCTTCAGTATTTTTGGAGTTATTGCCCTTTGTCATTTTTGTCACAATTCAGCTTGTCTGGAGTATAACTTCCAAAGCATAAAAGCTATTGACTTCAAACTTCATAGACAGATAGATCACATTGACCCAAAGTGCAGTGCACAAGGTCTGTAACTCTGGCTTCAGTATTTTTGGAGTTATTGCCCTTTGTCATTTTTGTCACAATTCAGCTTGTCCAGAGCATAACTTCAAAAGAATAAAAGCTATTGACTTCAAACTTCATACACGGATAGATCACATTGACTATATGTGCTGTGCACAAGGTCCCTAACTCTGGCTTAAGTATTATTGGAGTTATCTTTGCTTTTTAACACTTTACCTTTTTATATGGAACTCATTTTGATATACAAGACAAGGATCTGAAAAGCAACTTACAATGTCGGAAGTTTTCCAGTTTCATATGACAAGGCCCCAATGGGGGTATGAATCACATTTGTGATAGGTCTAGTTTATTTCTGCATCTACTCCTGTGTTGTGTCATCTTTTTGGAATGGTTTTAAAATGATGATTCCAAAAAGATGGCACATGACAAGATTAGATAGAGATCTTGAAAATAAATTGTATTTCAAAGTTTTGACTTACAACCATTATTGTCTTACTAAGTTTAATGAAACATGCTCCTGCATTGTATGTCAAGGTTTAACTTGTATGTTAAAATGTATCTGTTATATTTGCAGAAATGTGATGCTCCGGAAGACACTCAGACAGGAGAAATAGTTGGTGCTTCCAGTGAGGAGGACCATGTGGAGTTAAGGTATCCTTCTCAAGCAAAAATGAAGAAATAGTTAGCTTTGAACTTCTATAACCATGTGACATTTACACATTTATCCATATTCTGTTTCTAGTTTTGCAGACAGATAAACGCTAAACACCACCCCTGAAACTTTTAATGTAAATTTTAATAAACTAATTTTATTCCATTCCAACTATTATTTTCACAAATCAAAATTGCAATATGACAAACAGTGCAGACCATTATCAGTAGTCTCATGCAGGAGCCCTCAGATCAGGGTCTACACTGTTTGCATAGGACATGTGTATTCCTCACAAGCACCTTATACAGCGTGTATACTCGTCACTAACGTGATATCTGTTAATGCAATATCATTCTTCTCACCTAATCCTATAAACTTTCACTTGTATTTTTATTCCCTCTGTCTGTATAACTAGAAACATACTCTCTAAATAAAGGAAATCCTATATTGAGACTACACCATTGCCATACCTTCCATCTACGACCTTTTATTTTGGTGGTAGTATAAGAAAGGTTTTACTTAAGTTACAGGAGCCAGGAGCTGTTAACAATCATAGATTTATCAGAACTTAAACTCCCAATTTGCTTGTGCCATTCTTGGTTCTTGGTGCCATTTGCTCAATTATCACATGTATCTAAGTTTTATAGTTCACCTTGCATGGGATTTGTTTTCTGGAATGTGTTTCTCGTGCTTGATAACTTCTGTTCTACTGAAGCTATAAGATGTAACTTCATTTATGTAAAGAGA
Source organism: Azorinus chamasolen (assembly GCA_963576725.1). Taxonomy (NCBI): domain Eukaryota; kingdom Metazoa; phylum Mollusca; class Bivalvia; order Cardiida; family Solecurtidae; genus Azorinus; species Azorinus chamasolen. Next base: position 35,898,394 of record OY755251.1, read on the forward strand.
TTGACAAGTGGAGGTGTATTGTATAAGGGTTATATTTTTTCATCAGTATTGAGAAAGTTACTTCCTTTTTTTACAATTTCTTTTACAGCAAATATTATTGCTTGCTGCCAGGTAACATGTGTGTTCGGATGTACACACTACTTTAAAAACAAACCTCGTATTAAACTTCTGGTATATTCTTAGAACAAATGTTTCAAGTCTAGTAAAATAAATCCAGTTCATTGCATTTTAGGTCAAATGGAAAGAAACACCTTTTTTTTTTCTTCAACAAAATCAAAAAATTAACTTGTCTTTAATCAAAATATATTTGAAATACATTGCCAACTTTATTGTTTCTGAGCACGAAATATTTTGTTCAACCTTTCACTCCATAGATACACATATTTGTGGATTTAATGTATTCCTGCATAGTAGAAAATGGGTCCCAATTTTTATATTCATGAATTTGTATCATAAAACATATTTCAGTATTCTAGCATGTCAGCTTAACCCATTACCCCATAGCCTGTTTCTAGTTTTGAAAATATGTGACCACTTATAGCAGATTGAAAGTAAAGCAGAATGCTTTCTTTCAACCTGATTTGAGCTAACATCTGCTCAATATAAAAAATGTTTTTTCTCATTCATATTTATTACTGTATAAATTGCAACTATTTTCTTCAATGCAGGAATTAATTAAAGGTGTAAAAAGGCATGTTTCTGGGTAATGGATTAAAGCTGACTTTAAAGCAGAATGTACCTAAAAATTCAAATTTGGCTTTACTTTCAGTCTGCTTTAAGTTGGCACACATTTTTATAGTAGAATAAGGCTGTGAAGAGAACTTAATCAGTATTAAAGTGCATGTTAGTATTCTTACACATTCCACCTTGCTGTAGGGTTGCATTACAATAGGCTTCAAAATTCTATTTCAAAACTGTTTAACATATTTTCTGCCTAAAGATGATGGCTGCCATTTTCAGATTTATTCTGCTAGTCTAGTGTTATACATACAATATCTTTGATTTGGCAGCCATCATGTTCTCAAAACTTGAAATAGTTTAAGTCAAGTATGACACTGCTATTTTCTCAAATACAGCTAATTTGTGTTGTTAGGACGCAAGGAAACTATCATGCCTTTGTATATGTATATATGTACATGTATATTATTGGGGTTTTGTACATAATGTTTCATCATGTTGTTTTCTGCTAAAGATAATGGCTGAAAGTTCCAACTGTTTGACTTACAAAAAAAGCTTGTTACAGTTGCAAAAAATAAAATTGCATCCTTTTGTGTTTTTAGGAAACTACTGTTCTAGATCTTGCCTTGTACATGTTATGTGTACATTATTGTTTTACATAATTCTCATCATATTGTTTTCTGATAAAGATACTGACTGAAAGTTCCAACTGACTTACAAAGCCATCCTTTTTGTTTTTACCAGTCAAATCTCCTATATGCTTAAAGCATTTTGTATGTCATTTGCTCAGTTATCAAATCATGTGTTTATTTTGTTTCACTTTCAAATATATTCTATGCTTTTTTATACATCCACCTTAAAAGATTGGTCCAGAGCTCCATACCTGGAAAATCTTTCAAAAAAAAGTCCAACAAATTCTTTCAATTTTTTTTGTTGAATTACACGCAGCAGCTAAAGACAACATGTAACTGAAATAAATTGATTGATTTTAGAAGATCTTTCTACTTTACTTTCATACTGTTTTATGTAAAAGCCTCCTATTCACATTGTTACATCCAAAGGCTTGCTCTTGCGTCTGTTAGAATGGTTTATAACCAAGTATATTTAAAACTTAGCCAAAATTATTAATAAGCTTAAAAGCTTTCTGCTCAATTAGTTTTCAGCTTTCATGAAAAAAAATTCTGTAAATTACATTTACTACTCTTGTGTTTGCTCCTCTAATAAATTGCTGAAGTATTTTCTTGAAATTATTCAATACATATGGAACAACCATCAGTAACTAGCTTAAATTGCAGTTTTACAAAAAAATAAGATTGTCTTCAAGATATCACGCTCAGAAGCCAATGTAATATTTGCAGTTCACAATCCCAGTTTAATTCAACATATTGTTAGCTGTCTTTGCTGTTTAATTCGCAGAACTGCACTGACGTCCAGTTTTTTTCTTTAGAAAACTATTGTCAAATGTATATATTTGTTCATGTTCATCATGTTTGTAAGGCATTGTGATCTTTTGAAACAATGCAAATACTTTTCAAAGGTTTACAAATGCTGATCCGTACCTTGATATGTTATAACAGCAACTCTACAATAAAGATGTGGTTCAATCAAATCACATATGTTTCTTAAGCATTCTAACTAGGTCGCCGCATTGAAAAGAATGGGGACCACTTCAACAGCCTGGCATGATACAGATAAAGCTTACTTAATTGTGTAACATTTTCAGTGATTGGAATAATGGATAAAGTCATCATAATATGATGCACTTGTTTATCGGTCCAAGTACTGAAAACGTTACACTGACTCCAACTTAGTTGTAGCTCTGGAATCATTGTCATGGTTCAATTATCTATACCAAAACCTCATTTATTTACATTGCTGTAAATTAATTGTTGATCTGGCAACTTATCTCCTGGAACCGCAATATCACTGATACTGTTACAGCAATTAGCACGTTGTGCTCACATTGTTTTCGGCATACATCGTTGAAAGCATTTTACTTTATTCTGAACTGATAGAAAATAATGTGTAACTTCTGTGTTGTTCTAGACAGGTTTTCCTGTTCAATTTAAAAATCATTAATTTCGAAGTTGTTGTTTATTTGTTAGTTTATAAGTGCTCATTACACTTTGTCGTCTTGATCTTTGTTTATTTGTTAGTTTATAAGTGCTCATTACACTTTGTCGTCTTGATCTTATATTGACTGATTGTGTTCACTGTGACTATTTTCGAGCATGCATCTTTGAAAGTATATTAGTTTATTCTGAACTATTAAGAAAATAATGTGTAACCTCTTTTAAGCAACACACTTCTGTGTAAGCTATGATATTGTGTTGTTCTACACAAGTTTTCCTGTCACTTTCACAGTTGTTTGCTTATTGATTCAAATGCTCATTATACTTAACTCTTTTCGAGCATACATCTTTGAAAGTATATTAGTTCTTTCTGAACTATTAAGAAAATATGTGTAACCTCTTTAAAGCAACACTCTTCTATGTAAGCTAGAAAAATGTGTTGTTCTAGACAGGTTTTCCTGTTCATTTTCTCTTTTATAGAAATCATTGCTTAGAAATTAGTTGTTCACCGTTTCCGTTTAGACTTATGTGAGCATCTTATGTATCTTTTGTATCAACAATCCAGCTAGTTAATCATTCAAAATTACTAATCTTACAAGAAAAACAACCAACCAACTTAGTTTGCCTCTTTTGAAGTAAACTACTCAATGTTTGCCAAGCACTAAGGGTAAAACTTCCATAAATTCCAATGCATTGAACCTATTAATTTCTCAATGTATAACTTTCAACATTTGTTCAATTCCTCCCAGTACAGTACAGATTGATTTCACTCACTCTCTGAACATTCAATGCAGAATTCAATGGATTTCCAAATTTGAAAGAAAAATGTTGGAATTTTCGAACTGAAACCTATGGAGGTTTTACCCTTTTTTGCTAAGCAAACTTTGCGTTGCATATTATACTTCTCTGTGAATAAAAAAAAATTGTCTTCCAACACAAATTAAGCAAATACATTATTTTCAACTGCCTTACCTGCTCGACTTCTTTATAGTCAATACATGTATATATTACAATAAAACCCATTGCTTTAAGTACAGCCCAAATTGTTACGTCTGATAACGATGTGCAATTTCACCATCAAGAAATTATCATGTTGCATTGCATTTACTACATGCATAATATTATCTAGTTGATTGTATGCCATTTTCTATCTAGTCTTGTTTACAGTTTGCATATTTTTGCTTATTAAAAGTTAATTCCATTTATAGATTCTGATCTTGTTTTAAATTGTACTCCGAGTTTTAGACAACTTTCAACGAATTCTAACCCAGAGTTAAATCCATAACACCACATGTATTTTCCATCATATCCCAAAAACATCACTTTATAGACATACAGAAATTGAACCGTGCCTGTGTACCTGCCGTCCATAGCTATCAAATATGAATGCCTTTTTAGCTCACCTGGCACGAAGTGACAAGGTGAGCTATTGTGATCGCCCTGTGTCCATCGTCAGTCAACTTTTCTTCAAAGATCTTTTCTTTGAAACCCTCTTTCATCTTTTAACAAAGACACACCCACTTCAGTACTTTCAGTGCTTTGATTTATCTTGTTTCCTTATTTTACTGGCTTGGATGCACTGCCTGTGCAACCACCAACACATGTTAATCATTTAACTCAAGATGTACTCATATAACAAATAAGGAAATCATGAATATATCAGCTTATTATCTTAACCCTTCTCTTGCTGAATTTTAAAATACATTTATCCTTCTTTACCCATGCCCTGTTGTATAATTACATATATTTTCACTGTGTACAAGTATTTTGCTGTGCAATCACTGCTGTGGGGTGCACTGGTTGCACAATCAACTTGTAAATAGTGCAGACCCTGATGAGACAGCTCCTGCAGGAGCTGTCTCATCTGGATCTTCACTATTTACAGGTAGGTATATTGACGTGAATAGCAAGCGAAGGGTTAAATGGCATGTGGTCACGAGACATTTTGGGTGATGGCAGAAGCTGTACCATCATATATCTGTAACACCATACTTATATAGGGCAGACCCTGGTCACACGGCCCCTACCTATAACAGTCCTCTCATATATGTAACACCATACTCATATAGGGCAGACCCTGGTCACACGGCTCCTACCCATAAGAGCCCTCTGATATTGGATTACCCCGTTCGCAGAGACGTCAAAAGACGTCTCTTCGTTTTGTTTTATATTGAAATTCCTATCAGCAAACAGAGTAGACTCTGATCAGACGTCTACATTGTTTGCCTATATGGGATCGTAGGAACAAATGGGTTAAATTGATCAGTGGTATGAGGTCATGAAACATTTTGTCATCATTGAGTCTGACATCATTCCCAAGTATCTGATTGGTCCGATTTTGAACAATCCGATACTTGCGAATGAACTTAAGACTCAGACGCATGTGCATCTGACTGGACGGCATTGCTTGTTGACCCGTATACGTGTTGACCCGTATACTTGTTGACCCGTATACTTGTTAACCCGTATACTTGTTGACCCGTACATGTATACTTGTTGACCCGTATACTTGTTGACCCGTATACTTGTTAACCCGTATACTTGTTGACCCGTATACTTGTTGACCCGTATACTTGATAACACGTATACTTGTTGACCCGTACATGTATACTTGTTGACCCGTATACGTGTTGACTAGTATACTTGTTGACCCGTATACTTGTTGACCCGCATCCCTCTATTTACGAAATGAATCTTTTTACAACAGTTTGGATACAGTTGACACACCGAGTAGCTTGGCGTCGCATCAGTTTCCAAACTGTTTTCACTCTTGGTTAATAGTTTGTCAAAAGTTAGAACCGAATAAAGTCAAAACTGCACCAAAACCAAATTCAGCTGACAGTAGTTTTTCACAACTGGGGAATGTGTTAACAAAGTGGCGTAATGAAGAATTAATGTCCATAGTATTTGATAGAATTAAGATAAAAATAAGATAAAATATGCTGCAGAATGCTTTATTAGGCATAGAAATAGTAATAAGAAATGGTGCACGTAAGAGATGAGCAGGCTGTGGTGGAAGTCTGTAGTTTCCGGTATTCTCGGAAGATCTCCGAGGTGTTCATCGCAGTCGTGACAGAGATCCAACACGACCTATAGTTGGCATCTTCGCTGTGAGTATAATTAGACTAACACGTGACGATGACTCGGTGGTCAGCGCATTGGTCAGTTGTTTCTCCAAGGCTGAACGCGTAATGTGATCAGAAAGCTCACTTCTTTGGACATGATTAGTTTATATAGAACAAACTAACTCTTGTTTTTTTCAACACGTGTCTAGTTGTCGAGCATGGTATAGAATACATATACTGAATTGCCGTTAATGGACGTCCATGGGTGACGCTGTGCGAGATGCCACCAATAACACATAACCTCTGACCAGGATCAACATGTTTAGTAATTATCATTCTACGCAATTCAAGTTTTATTCAAGCTGCTGAACAGCGAAATACTGGTCTAATGCCGGGTATATTACTTGGCTGCTAGTCTACGGTCCGAGGTGAAATAACTTTCGAGTATGCCAGAGTTCAGTCTCAAGTATCTGATTTATCTGAACAATCAGATGTTTGCAATTACCTCAGATTCAGTCCAAAGGTTGATCTCTAGCTGCATAACCCTTTACACCACTGATACTCCTTTTAACGTCTTCAAACAAGGTAGATCCAGATCAGACCTATCTGATCGTGTTCTGCACTGTTTGAAATTGTATTGAATTGTTGATAGAGTTTCACCAGGACCTTCACTTTGTCCTGATTATATGTCATTTTTTAAAACAATTCTGTAAAGCAAATTAATACTCATCTTTATATTTCTTACATAAATATTCAAGGAGTAAAGGATTAAAGTATACTAATGCTTCGCCATTGGCAAACTGTGAATAATCATTCCAAAATGTAATATGATAATTGTTGATAAATAAAATTATGTTTCTAGCACAACTTCATTTAGATAAGAAACAAACGCAAACAGTCCAAACACACAACTATATTGATGTTTTGTTGATCCTGATCAGGTGCGATTGAATACACGGTAGTGCACTGGTCTTGCATGGTAGCTAAAGTGTTATAGAAAGGGATAGAGGACAGTTATCTACATATAAGATTCACTTCGTAAGTCCGTTTTCAAATCCGTGGTCATTACAACAACTGGTGGCATAGGGTCCGTGTTTTACTTCTTTGCCTTCTGAAATATAACCGAATACATAGCTAACAATTATCAACCAACTAGACTCCATAGAGATAGATAGAGAGAGAGAGAGAGAGAGAGAGAGAGAGAGTTCTTAGTGATAGATAAATATATAGAGAGAGTACAATTACAAGAAAACCGTTTCCAAATATCACACATTTCGAAACGGGCGTATGACTCAGACAGAGAGAGAGACTCCTAAGAGATAGAGAGAGAAGGAGAGAGAGAGAGGGAGAGAGAGAGAGAGAGAGAGAGAGAGAGAGAAGAGAGAGAGAGAGAGAGAGAGAGAGAGAGAGAGAGAGAGTAAAATGACTAGAAAAACAGTTTCCAAATATCACATATTTTGAAAAGGGCGTATGACGCAAATTATGTGACGCGTAATATTTAATCGTTAACCTACTAAATCCCGCTCCTCCCTTTCTGTAGATTTATTAAATGAAATACAAGAACTGTATCAACGTATTATTGATGGCAATGCTTCTGTCATAAATAGTGCAGACCCAATCAAAACGCTACCAAAACAAAATGTTGATCTGGATTCATACTCGTTCAGGAAATATCATCTATGGGAATATCAGAATTTATATAATGGTCCAAATCAAACTCGAGGAGTGCGTTAGCTGGTTGGTCGACATGGCAATGAATCCCGAAACGCCCTTACACTGAACATCTGGCATGTCGGTGGTCACCAATTAATTGCCTGTTGAAGTGTAATGATTAGCAATTTACTATTAACCCTTCGCTTGCTGAATTTTAAAATACATTTCTCCTTCTTTACCCATGGCCTGTTGTATATTTGCATATCACTGCTATGGAGTGCACTGGTTGCTCAATCAACTTGTAAATAGTGCAGACCCTGATGAGACAGCTCCAGGAGCTGTCTCATCTGGGTCTTCACTATTTACAGGTAGGTATATTGACGCGAATAGCAAGCGAAGGGTTAATAGAAGTACTCCGATGCAGATTTAGTCTCGTGCTAGAAAGAGTAGAAGGGTCCTACCGTTTTTAGTTTTTCCATCAACGATCTTCTAAATGGTATGTCCTCGGCCATCATGTAACACATAAACGCGGCTTCCCAAAATTCTGCATATAAACATTTCAATGAAAGTAACATGAGCCTGTAACAGAGAGCATTGGGCACAAAGACTCCGTGTACATTACATTGGATATCACTTCATCTAACACCTCCAACAGAGCTCGAAACTAAATAAATACCTTTCGATGGTCGATATACTTACAAGCAATTCTTAAATTTCTGATAATTATATATTGAGAACATCAAAATATTTAAATTTCTTAAACGGTTTTATTTTATTTCTGTTCATTTATTTATTTATTACTTGAAGGTGAGAATGTGGTATGAGGAGTTAACATATTCATAACTTTTATATACGAGCATAGTACAGTGTTAAGAGCGATTCTTCGTTCCATTGACCGATTACTCCGAGATTATCCATGTAAGAAATAATTATTGTATGAGTATCGATTAGCTGAACATTTATAATGGCATATGGACCGAGAAAATATATATATTGCAGAAACTGTAGTCTCTATATGCAAACAGAGCAGGTCCAGACCAGACGGTACTACAACAGCCGTCTGATCTTAGTTTACTTTGGTTTGTAAAGGACTTAAAAGACATAACTAACACCGCAAAAGGCCAATAATGCAATATATACTACGGTTATCATAGTTTTTTTATACATGCAATAACAGAGTCAAAGTGGTCAAATGTACGTGTGTGTCGTCAAATGCTATGTCGAAATGACTTTATGCGTTAAATGCAAGGAACAGTTAAAGAAATTTGGTTATTAAGAATAAAGATCAATACAATTCAATACTGCTATGAAAACTTGGACAGTATGTATAAAAAGGTACCAACCATCCATATCTTTCTCAGTCATCGTCGTCGTGATGGCTTCAAACAGCTCTGTAAAACGTTTTATACATACATCAGTAACTGGCATAATGTAGAATATATAGACATGCATACAGAAAGACAGACACGTATATAGAGAGGCAGACATACAAACAGGAATATAAAAAGAAATACATGTATACAGATATTGATGAGCATAGCTTTCAGTCAACTTGTCTGTATCAAGTTTGTTAATACAGTTTATGAGGTTCTTTGCAGTTAGTGATTTCATATCTATTGTATTTTTTGCATATCTTTCATAACCGGATATACAATCATGTAGTTCCTTCCGAATAGTGATAAATAATCATGCGGTTCGTTCCAATAAGTGATTTCATCCATGTAAAGCGCTTTTGAACGCACATATCCAGTGTGAAAAGAGCGCTATATGAATATGGTATAATAATAATAATAATAATAATAATAATAATAATAATAATGATATAGACCGGCATAGAGAAAGACAGGCAGATATGCAGACAGGCATAGATAAAGACAGGCAGATATTAGGCATATATACCGAATGATAGGCAGATATACAGGCATACATAGACAGGCATATATATAGGCATGCATACCGAAGGACAGGCAGATATACACACATGCATAGAGAAAGACAGACATGTATGCAGACAGACATGGACAAATACAGACAGATATACGGAACGGCATAGAGAACAACATGTATATGTATAGAGAGGAATAGATAAAGACAGACATACATGCACAAAACAGGCATATGTTCATACAAATGGAACCTGAAATATCAGATTCACAGAATAAAAAGGTACCAACCTGCATCTTCTTGTATGTAAGAGATGATATCTGAAAAACATGATACACATAATTCAGTAGCCGGAATAAAACAGAACGTCTATCACACCACATTGTGTCTGTATCTCTATTTCTGTATGCCTTCGCTGGAACTTATGGTTGTATATTTCACATCCATTATCATCGTTCGTCGGAGGCAGATGCAGACATATATACAGACATATACAGAGAGACAAATATATAGACATTCATACAGAAAAACCTAATACATATATACAGAGAGGCATACAGAAAGACAGATAGATATACAGAGAGGCATACAGAAAGACATACAGATATACAGAGATGCATACAGAAAGACAGACGCATACTGAAAGACAGACAGGCATGGAGACAGACAGATACATGTAGATATACAGAGAGGCATACAGAAAAACAGATATACAGAGAGACATACATAATACAGACAGTTGTGCAAGCATGTATACAGAAAGATAGATATACAAAAATGCATACTGAAAGACAGACAAGCATGCAGAAAATGACATATACACATACTCTTAGACATTTCGTTTTTATGATCTAAAGTGAAACCAGATTACATTAATGCACACTTTCACAGCAATGTTTTTGACTGCCACCCTAGTTTCCTTCGCATGTTGTATTTGTGTTCGCAAAAGTGTATTTGTAGATCGATAGCAATAATTTGTTTCTAGTTAAATCTTATAGTTACGCTTCAGTAGACAAGCTTTAATCTTGAATTAGTATTTTACATACAAATTTTGCTATCTTAATGCTATTGATACGATGGTTTATTTACCTTTGAATAGTGATTCGGATTAATTCTGTCATTATCGAAGTCACTGAAAAGTCCTTAACAGACGCCGAACCGTTTCACACACCGCTTTCTTTTAAGAGAAGAATTTGAGAGAGAGTCAACTCTAAAAGTTTTAGCAGTCGACATTGTTTGCAGATGAAAGTAATTTGACGTCGAAAGAGTTATAACGGTAGTCATGGTTGTATTGCCCTTACGCCGTTAAATAATTTCGTCATCTTATATTATGGACTGCTTCAAGATTCATTTTGGAACTGTCTTCAAAGCACTTTTCAAAATACGTAAATAGAATGTCAAACCGTTTTCTGATGAGAGACCGAGTTACATTTACTCGGTCTTTGTTTGGTAAAAAATAGATAGATAGATTAAATATATATAGAACTTACCGCACATTTCATCTGAAATAGTAAAAACAGAGATTAATGAATGTGTTATACAAGTATGTGTTAATTCTGAATACGCCATTTAATACACATACTCGTATGCCCATGTCACGTCTTTCTCGCTTCCTGTTTCTATCTCTGCGTGTATGTCTCCCTCTGAGTGTTTCTTTCTCTTTCGACCTCTGTCTGGCTGCCTGTCAATGTCTGTGTAGACGTATGTGTCTATGCATCTATGTCTTTGTATACTTGTTTCCTGTCTCTGTGTCTCTCTTTATCATTGCATGTCTGTCTGCCTGTCTGTGTGTTTGTCTGTGTGTGTCTGTCTCTCTGTTCTCTGTCTCTCTATAATTTTGTCTGTATGTTTGTATGTCTGTCTCCGTCTGTCTGGCTCTCTCTCTGTCTCTATTTCTATCCCCCTTCTTTTCTCTTTCTCTCTATTTCCTTATATATCTAATAGATATCTATCTCTGTCTCTCTGTCTGTCTGACTCTATCTCTGTCTCTCTGTCTCTGTCTGCCTCTCTCTGTCTGTCTGTCTGTCTGTCTCTCCGTGTGTCTCTGATCACTAGTTAAAGTTCCTTTTCGGTAGATTTATTCAAAGAGGTTGCGTCTAAAAATAGCCTATGAGGTAATAGGTTAATTAGTTATCTATCACGAAAACAGATAATTAAATGGACAAAAAATCATGTTATCACTTATCTCAATATACAATTGTATTCAATGACTACGGTAGTGGTTCATTATTGTACAAGGAAGTATAATACCATCAAGAATCATCGAATTTTCCGGAAGAACAGGATATCTATTTTTAAAATAAGTTAACAAAACAAGTTTAGAGAAAGGCATGTTGTGGCAGTATATGATACGTTATATGTCATTTTGACGCAAGTTTTATGTTTTCATGAAAAGATTCCACTTTCTAGTAATTACTAGAGATATTAACAGGAAACATTTCACGAAAGCTAATTGGCAAGAGGTGTCAGAAATACACTACCATACCTCTCAATGCTCACGCAGGCCTACATATCAATATTCTGTTTATCGGATATGATGCAATATTCCATGAAATTACCTCGACTTTATTTAATGGCGTCATTCCCATACTCTGACGAACTTCCTTTTGAAAACACATCCAATACGTTTTATGTTTTATCGCTTACCCGTTAAAGAGGAAGTCCCTATGATGAACGCATATTTTCAATAATATAATAAAACTTGGTATTTGTTATGCTCAATCATTATTATGAAGACGGTCAATTTGAACTTATATCGAAAAATGACCCTTTGATACAAAATAAACCGATTTCATCAATACTTACAAGTTTTGTTCTACAACAAAGTGTTCTCGGCCTTTTTCCCATCAATTTTTTTCGCGTTTTGCCTATGATCTTCCGGTCCCTCAATTGTTTACGTAACCGCTTTTCTCGAAAGTGGTGGGAGAGACACGAATAGCGCGAACAGATACGAAACTAAAACCCAACCCGAATAAATCTGAAACATCGGGGAATAAAGGCGGGATCGTCGATATCAAACACATGGATGTTTTGTCATTTCCTACGTTTATTGGATAGGTTTTCATGCGATATACTACTTTCAGCATATAAACAAATTAGTTTTGTATAGTTTGGGTATTTCTGAAACACGTCGAATGTAGGAATAGGACGGATTTTTCAAATCAACAGAAAATAAAACCGATAAAGCAAGTGATTCAATTTGATTCCTTACTACCCGTCCAAGACGGATGATACGGTCTCATACAATCGTACGGTATCAACCGTTTAGACGAGAATGGTACTACCCATGTACAATAACATCTCAATTATTCGATTATTTTTGTATAGAGGAATTTAAACACTTTTAGGCAGGTGGCTGATTAATGCACGGTGAAAGTCATGCAAACAGCTACATGTATCTGCATGACTTTTACCTATGCATTAAGGTGCCAGCTGTCTTAAAGATCGATAATGATACGTATTTTAGTGTTCGAATAATCGAGATTTTAGCCGATCAATAAGAGTCCGAGAATTTTCTCAGACTGACTGGTAATAAACCTTTGAACACGCCTGTAATCAGTCTAGACCAAGATCATAATGTTTGTACAGTGTCTATCATGGTCAAACATGATCTGATCGGAAAATTAATTGATATTCATACATACATTAATTCTTACTTGCAAATTCGTGGATAAAGGGTGTTAAACGCAAATGGAAAGTATGCTGGCTGGTCAAAGATTTTAACATATGCACACACATACATTTACGTTTGTGCCTTTACACAATGATTATTCATGTACGATTTAATTATATGTTATGAATATAGCGTTTAATTAATTGTAATAACAACACATGTAGTTTTGGCCATGACAGAAACTGTAGAATCATACCAGTATCTAAATTATTCCATAAGCAACCAGTGCAGACCCTAATCAGGTGGTTTATTTTTGGGCTATTCTGGTTGCAAAGGCGTAGAAAGGCGTATTTATGTAATAAAGGGTTTCAAAAAGGGATGGAAATTCAGATACGGAACCCCCTGTTTGTGTTCACTGGGTCATTACCGTGCTCGGTTTACGATTTAATACACAATAAAACTTTACCCAACATATACTCCTGTCACCCTGAGCACTGATCAAGAAAGTGTTACATAAACCATTCTAAAGTATTTGATATGACACGCTTTACAGACTGAGTAGGCAAGATTGACGATATCAGACAAATAATAAAATGAATAAGCATATAACATATTTAAATGTGCTTACCAATATCGACGGACGTATCACTCAAATCCCCTGAAATATAAGAAATCATTTTTTCTTACATACATTGATATACAGTCTACAAAGACGGCTAAGGGCTTTGACTTCTCCCATCTCTAGTTTTTCTGATACAGAGACGAACATGTTTAGTCAAGTGAGATGTCCGGAAAACCTGTACAAATGTTCACTCAATATTTCATCTTTTCAATATCTATATACCTACATCTGACTTTTGATTTTTGATTTCTGTATTCATAACAAGGATCACACTTGGATATATTTTCTTATCTAGTAAATTGGGACCCATCTTACTAAATATCGTCAGACCATTTTATCGTCATCCCAATTTACGACCATCACCACTATTCGTGCAGGGAATATTATCATACATCCTTGTGTGCAGCAATGCAGGATAACTTCCAATCACGATTGTCGAATAACTTACGACAGATTAAGTAGTGTGACCTTTATTAAGATATACCACTGATGAACTGTCTCAATATGCTTTTTAGAGAGAAATTGTGTCACGGAGTTCTCTTAGTGTACTGGGATCCCATACACTGCAAGTAATAAATTTTCAGTTAAAACCACTTACTAAATAAAACTTAATCTTGTTATCATGTAACTCACTGAATATGTACTGAACTGTATTAATTTTTTACACTACCCTCCTTGTACGATTAAGTGAATTTCAACAAATGAATAAAACATTATTTTATCCACCCTAAGATACATGTACACTGTACATTCTTTTGGGCCTTACAAGTGGGTTTGTTTAACCCGTCTCTTGCTGAATTTTAAAATACATTTCTCCTTCTTTACCCATGCCCTGTTGTATAATTACATATATCTTCACTGTGTACTAGCATATCGCTGTGAAACCACTGCTGTGGAGTGCACTGGTTGCACTATCAACTTGTAAATAATGCAGACCCTGATGAGACAGCTCCTGCAGGAGCTGCCTCATCTGGGTCTCACTATTTACAGATACGTATATTGACGTGAGTAGCAATTGAAGGGTTAAGCCCTTACCTGGTTGTTAATACATGTAGAAGTAAGATATAAGAAGCACTACGTGTACCATTATGAGTATTAATTGGCTGTGTTTTGGTTTTGTTCTGTTCTGTTATGACATAATTATGTGTACTACACATAAACACAGGGTAGTTTTGCCATGGAAGAAACTGTAGAATCATACCATTTATACAATAACCCAGCAGCGCAGACTCTGATCACACAGTTCCTACAGGGTATGTCTGATCTGGATCTACTTTTTGATACAGCATTAACGGGCGTTCCTATAAGGTAAAGGATTAAAACAGAGACCTTACTACAGTTGAGCTTCGATATCTCGAACTCGGTTAACTCGAACTTCGAGGTAGTCGAACTAAAAGGTCGATCCTCCAAATATGTACAATACAGAATTCAGAATTATTCTAAAATGTATCAATACATATATCTAGAAACACGAAGTCATGTGACTTGTGCAGTCATGTGCAGATCGAAAGTAATGCTGAAAGCTCCTGTGTAAGAGCTTTCAGCATTACTTTTGACATGCATTAAGCTGTGAACATGAGAAATTTCAAGCTTAGAAATTGAATGACTTGAACCTGTTAACTCGAACTAATATTTATGGTCCCTAGAGATTCGAGATATCGCAGTTCAACTGTATAAGCATTGCCGATAAAGGATAGTTAAATCCCAAAACTAAGTATCCACCCAAATTTGATAACAATAAAGGATAGTTAAATCCCAAAACTTAGTATCCACCCAAATTTGATAACAATAAAGGATAGTTAAATCCCAAACTAAGTATCCACCCAAATTTGATAACAATAAAGGATAGTTAAATCCCAAAACTAAGTATCCACCCAAATTTGATAACAATAAAGGATGGTTGAATCCCAAAACTAACTATCCACCCAAATATGACAACAATAAAGGATGGTTAAATCCCAAAACTAAGTCCACCCAAATATGACAACTCTAACAGCAGCATGTTAAATGTATGCACTAGTACGTCGTAGGCAATTAAAGGTCAAACCATATTTAATTTTGGTCAACTATTCTCATTATGTTTATCTTTTATGTATTACAATGTCATACTGTAGTCTATATGTGAAAATGATCGATTAATATAATCATTAACCCTTTCCCTTATGTAAGCGCATTTTGACGCTTCTGCAAACTGAGTAGACCCAGATCAGACGGCTCCTAGAAACCGTCTGATATGGGTCTGCTCTGTTTGCTTATGGTGTAATATAGATATGAGTCTACAGCTTCTGCCTTAGCCAAAATGTCCTGTGTTCAAATGTCATTATAAAAAATAGATTATTGATATTCATGACGTCATTATTTCCCACATGAATATTCATCAGAGAAACGGTCAAGACACCACCAACCTTAAAGTTAAACTACATACTCATTTTAGTTTGTTAAATTTCTTTCGAATGGTCATTACAATAATATGTCACTGCACTTACCGCCAGAAAAGTCATAGCCGCTACCAGCTGAAATGAAACAAAAACAGGTATAAATTATTAACGCCGTTCGTGAGTATATAAGGGCGGCTTGGGTTTGTTTATTTATCCGACGATTCAGCCATGGAAACAAAGTATGTATGGCAAATTAGATTAGTATGCATTTAAAATATTTGCCAACGCTGTTACAGTTGGTTTTAAAGATTGCACTAAATTGCGCTATCAAAACAATCACCAACATTGTAGAACGTAGTAAAACATCACTAGCTTTCTGGTACATGTACTGAAACTACAGACAGGCATATAGATAAAACATTACTAACAAGAAACTGGTGCAATGTGACAGAACAAAGAAACAAAGAATGTCTATAAAAGGACTTCAGCTACAAAGAGATTGGTCAGAGAAAAATAAGAGAACACCAAGGAAAAGAAACGATGGTGCGTATTACTTACATCCAAAATCTCTCCTCTGTAGGCCTTGAAGCCTTCTAGCAAGCAGGTTTTCACGTCTAGCAGTTTGCAGTCTTTGTAGTTTGTTCTTAAGAGACGAAGACCTCCCACTGACTGAGGCTGCGCTGGACAGGCCCAGCAGGACCAGGAAAACCGCAAAGACAAACACGTACTTCATTGTTGCTGTCAGGATTTCAACTCCAGGGTGCTGAGCGGTCGTTCGTCGCTGCGTATTTATATGCAACCTGCAACGCGTGAGGTGAACAATTTTAAGATCAACCGATTGAGGCCTTGCATGAGGTTTGGCCTAGTTGTAGGCACGTCCCTTGGCCGGGTAGTCATGGACTAAAATATATGTTATTTGATAAATAAAACGAGCAGACCTTGATCAGCCGGTCACTACAGGAGACGCCTGGTGTTGGTCCACTCTGTTTGATCAGCCGGTCACTACAGGAGACGCCTGGTGTTGGTCCACTCTGTTTGATCAGCCGGTCACTACAGGAGACGTCTGGTGTTGGTCCACTCTGTTTGATCAGCCGGTCACTACAGGAGACGCCTGGTGTTGGTCCACTCTGTTTGATCAACCGGTCCCTACAGGAGGCGCCTGGTGTTGGTCCACTCTGGTTGCAACTCGGTGGAGTAAGGGTTAAGCCTTACACGGACTCAAGCCAAGTATTCCCATATCATTAAAGTGGAGCCCGTCCATATATTGCTTTGGAACCCATCCATTTTAATCTGGAGGGGACATGGCAAACGGAATATGTTCTGGAATAAGCCACCGATGTTGATGGTTTCAGTAAACAGTGCAGATGCGCAACAGAGGGCTTCTTCAGAGACCATCTGATCTGATTCTACACTGTTTCCATATTAGAGAAAATAAGTGAAGACCACGAAAAACGATTATGAGTTTAACTAGCCCTCGTCATCTCTCCTCTACACGCCTTGAACTCACCAATGGCTTTAATTTACACGGCGTCTGAGATGGATCAAACTTGTGTATGACCTCTTTCCCAAGGTGATCACCTATATGTATAGGAGAACACCTTTATCCCTTTAAAGCGGACATTTATACCCTCAACGCCGTACTTTACCCCCTTTTACAGGACTTTATCCCTCTTAACCGGACTGTATCCCCTCTAAACCGGACTTTACCCCTCTTAACCGGACTATATCCCTCTTAACCGGACTATACCCCTCAAAACCGGACTTTACCTCTCTAAACCCGACTTTCCCCTCCCTCTTAACCGGGCTTTACCACTCTTAATCGGATTTATACTCCTCTAACCAGAATTTTCACCTCTAAATCGAACCAAGTCTCTCTCTAAATGGGACCTTTATCTCTCTAAACTCCTAAAATGAGACTGGTATCCTTCTTTAAACAGGACATTTACCCCTATAATTCGGACTTTTACCGCACCATATTCCTTAACAGGACTTTTATCCTTCTAAACCGGACTTTTACCCCTCTATACTTCTCTAAACAGGACTTTTATCCATATATACCTCTCTTAAACAAGACCTTATCCCTCTATACTTTTCTAAACAGGACTATTATACATCTATACTTCTCTAAACAGGAATTTTATCCCTCTATAGTTCTCTTAAATAGGACTCTTATCCCTGTAAACCGGACTTTTACCCCTATATTCTTCTCTAAACAGGACTTTTATCCCTCTATACTTCTCTTAAAAAGGACCTTATATATATATATATATATATATATATATATATATATATATATATATATATATATATATATATATATATACTTCTCTTAAACAGGACCTTTTCCTTCTATACTTTTCTAAACAGGACTTTTATCTCTATACTTTTCTAAACAGGACTTTTATCTCTCTATATTTCTCTTAAATAGGACTTTTATCCCTGTAAACCGGACATTTACCCCACTATACTTCTCTTAAACAGGGCCTTTATCCCTCTAAACTAGACTCTTACCGTTCTAAACCAGACGTTTAGTATGGAAGAATATGGATCGTATTAAACAGGGGACGGCTTCATGCAGAAACCTCCTTTTGGGAGATTCATACTTGAACTTGACCCTGCTTCAAGCTGTCACATGTTTTAACGACCGACAATTATACAAGTTTTAAAGTCCAGGCTAAGAGAAGCCTTCCTGTACATATTTGCCACGTGCCTAACCTCTCTCCTATTGTGATTGACATGTCTTCAAATCATTAGTAGGCTATTTTTGGTTTTTAATTTGAATGTTAATTGCCTTTACTCTAATCCCGATATTCGCAATCTGACTCGCATTTGCAAATAGCTTGGATCCTGATGAAACCTCGAGTAACTCGGCGTCTCGCGGGGACAAAGATTACCTTATACTCGGTTAACTGCTATGAGCGGACTAGTGAATACCTATGCAAACAGTTTGGATCCTGATGAAATGTCAAGTAACTCGGCATCTCATCAGGATCCAAACACCCTATGAGTATTTTGGTAAGCAAGTTAATTATAGTTTGGATTTTGAAAATGTGGTAGGTGAAACATTCGGTAAAAATAATTTGGTCAGTAGGCTAAAGGTTAACCCTTAACAGGGTCTGAAAAGCCTGGTTGATGCGCAAATAGTTCACACTATACCAGATCAAATTTGAGCAGACTTTAATTATTCACAGCGGCGTAAGAGGTACGAGAACACATGTCAACTGACAGCAGGGTAAGAGGTGAGAGAACATATGCCAACTGACACCGGAGAAAGAGGTAAGAGAGCACTTGTTAACTGACACCTGAGTAAGAGATAAGAGAACACCTGTCAACTGACAGCGGAGTAAAAGGTAAGAGAACACCTGTCAACTGACAGCGGGGTAAGAAGTAAGAGAACACAAGTCAACTGACAGCGGAGTAAGAGGTAAGAGAATACATGTCAACTGACACAAGGGTAAGAGGTAAGAGAACACCTTCAACTGACAGAAGAGTAATAGGTAAGAGAACACCTGTCAACTGACACCGCAGTAAGCGGTAAGAGAACACCGGTCAACTGACAGCGGAGTAAGAGATAAGAGAACACTTGTCAACTGACACAAAGTAAGAGGTAAGAGAACACCTGTCAACTGACAGCAGAGTAAGAGGTAAGATAACATATGTCAACTGACACCGGAGTAAGAGGTAAGAGAACATCTGTTCACTGACACTGGGGTAAGAGATAAGAAAACACTTGTCAACTGACAGCGGAGTAAGAGGTAAGAGAACACCTGTCATCTGAGAGCAGGGTAAGAGGTAAGAGAACACCTGTCAACTGACAGCGGAGTAAGAGGTAAGAGAACACCTGTCAACTGACACCGGGGAAAAGAGATAAGAGAACACCTGTGAACTGACAGCGGATATCTGTCAACTGATAGCGGGGTAAGAGAACACCTGTCAACTGACAGCGGGATAAGAGGTAAGAGAACACCCGTCAACTGACGACTACTGTTATTTTTTTGTGGGGGTCAAGCCTTTCCTTCATACAAACATCTTTCCATGCCTTTGCAAACAGAGTAGATCAAGATCAGACGGCTCCTACAGGACCAGGATCTACTGTGTTTAATAAAAATCAGTGATATCATTATTTCTGAATATTCATGGAGTAAAAGTTTAGCTGCCATTTACAAACAGAGCAAACCAAGATTATTTATCAACTCTATTATCAGTGTCTGTGCTGTTAGTCATTCACTATAGTCTAACATGAATATTTAACAGGGGTATGGTTAGCAACCGATTCAACATCAATTTAATATCTGTATCGCTCTTTCGGGGATTTGCAAAAGCTACATGTACACATATTCCATTATAAAATTTCGTGAATGAATGTTCCTTATGCCATTACATCTTACGTGAATATTCAAAAGAAAACATTGATAAAGTTAACAACCTTTAACTCTTTCGCTGCCAACTTTTGCCATCTGCAAATGTTGTCGTCTTCAACACCTTTCTTTTTATCTTTATTTCAAACAGCATTCACAATAACAAACAGTTTGGATCCTGATGAGGCGCCGATTTATTCGGCGTCTCATCTGGATCCAAACTGTTTGCAAAGGTAATAACACGTTCGACATTGGCAGCGAGAGAGGTAATAAGTTCGGACGTCAAATTTCCCTGGATGTAAATGCTTTACACTGTGAATATCTATATCAGAAATAATAATATGAATGAATTCATTAACTGACATTAACATTTTGATAATGGCATATGAACACATATGGCTTTTGGCCATGGCGGAATTAGCAGAATCAGATCTGAATATTGTCATAAACATACTGAACATCTCATCAGCCGTCTCATGTGGGTAAATATGCTTGCAAAGGCGCAAAAAAGCGTATATAACCATTTTCCTGCTGCAGATTCATGTAATAAATAATGACGTCATGACTATTAATTAGATTATATTTTATAATGGCATATGAGCACAAGCTCAGGCAGAAGCTGTATAATCCAAACTGTATTAGACCGTAAGCAAACAGAGCAGACCCTGATCAGACGGTCCCTATAAGAACCGTCTGATCTGGGTCTACTCTGTTTGCAGATGCGTAAAATGCGCTTACATAATGGAAATGGTTATGGAGTAAAGGGTTAACTGGGCCCATTAACTTTCGATACAGAAGTAGTAGGGACCTGCGACAAAGAGTGCATCTGTGGTTACATGTATCTTTGCGAGCAGTTTAGAGTTATATGTGACGTCTAGGCATTCAACGTCTGACCAGGATCTACACTGTTTGACACACAACTAACCGTGAATATAAGACAGTGAAGGAATGTCCACTTGAAACTTGAAGCAGACGACATTGTTTGCAAAGGAAACCTTTTTTTGGCGACAAAAGGTTACTAGGTTTGAAGGTTAAAGTCTAAGATTTAATAAATCGAACAAGATGTGGGAAATAAAATACCTTCTCAATGATGAATACGTTGTAGATTGGAATACTTTTGATCTGTTCAAGCTTTTGAGAAATGATAAACCGTGTGGATCCAGACGCTTGCAAATGGTAGTCAAGTCCCGGATAGCAGTGTACGGATTTAACCCTTTCAGCGCTAAATTTCTAATTGTCGTCTGCAAACCAATTTTGTTAAATATTTTGGTAAAATAAGGAAAGGCGATAAATAAATGCAAATTTCAAAGGAATAAAGCAGATATATAGGAATACAGCTTGAGACAAAAAGTGAAGTCCTTGAAAAGGCGGCGTCTGATCTTGGACTGCACTATTTGTCGTGGTGCATTTTTGCGACATTGGCGGTGAAATGGTTAAAAGGCATATTATACACCTGTTTGACGTCATATCTTTTGTTACACTTGCACAGAATTAGATCTATTTCTATTGTGAATTCATTACTATAAACATGTGTACAATTAAGTTGTCGTGTTTCTGAAATGATCGACAATGACAGTCAGAATACATAACGTTGTAAATAATAGTCTCAGTTTGTGGGAGGCCTCATTTTAGATTGTTTAAGCTTAAACCAATGCCCCCCGTGGACAACTATGCAAATAACTACGTTTTGTGTCTGTTAATTGTTTTGCCCATTGTAATGTCGCTGTTTTAAATGCCTACATGTACCTACAATTGTTAACCTTGCTGTTTTGTTTGATGTACAGTTCATCTTATTTTGGAACTCGGTCTAGGCTATTCTAAACATGTCATCAATCCTTTCCCTGAATATTCATCTACAAAATAATGACATCATGCCTATTTATTAGCCGAAGTTTTATAATGGTATTTATGTACATTATGTTTTGGAACTAGTAGAAACTATAGATCTATCATAATGTTCAAGCAAAAAGGGGACTCCAATAGGAACCATCTGATTTGGTTCGACTCATTTTGCAAGGGCGTGAAAAAACTTCTATATGAAGGAAAGTGCCATATGGCACCTGCAAGCAGTATAAATCCAACTCAGATTGGTTCAGTCAAACTTCATATGCACGGCGCGTGTGTGTGTTTCCGGTAAGATTCAAATACTTGAAACAACGTAGATAACATAATTATGCGATACATGTATGTGTATATATAAATGGCCACTTGATGATCTCTCTGATCTGGATCAGTGTCGATCACTGCTTGCCTCTTCAGTCCTTTATCAGTAATGTCTGATAACCCTTTCCTGGTTCCAGTTGCATATTCCTTAAGAAATAATGGCATCATGAATATTTTAGCTGGCGTTTTAAAATGGCATATGTACACAGGACCTATTGGTATTGGTAGAGACATGTGCCATATATGTTATAATTTCATAAACAGGTCAGATCCAAATTAAACAGCTCCTACAGGAGCCGTCTGATCTGAGTCTAGATTTTGGGAAGGCGTGAACAAGTTGGTGTATGAAGGAAATGGTTGATATACGAGTATGTACTGAATGGACTCGTCAATAAACTGATGATTGACCATTGCACTTTCATGTTTAATCCCATCTTGCTAATTAACGCATTATCTGCACTATGTTTGTTCCAAATTACAATACCTACTGAATATTCATTAACAAAATAGTTATAACGAAATATGGAAGGTGGGACATTGTAGCCATTTGAGAAAGTAAAGACACAGATCTTTCAAATTCCATCAGCAACCAGAGCAGATCCTATAGGAGCCGCCTGGTCAGGTCTACTAAGTTTGCAAAAGCGTGAAAACACGTTGTAAAGGGGACGAGTTAAGCAGGTATAGGTGACTACCCCTAGAGCACACTATACGTACAACACACTATACGTACAACACACTATACGTACAACACACTATACGTACAACACACTATACGTACAACACACTATACGTACAACACACTATACGTACAACACACTATACGTACAACACACTATACGTACAGCACACTATACGTACAACACACTATACGTACAACACACTATACGTACAACACACTATACGTACAACACACTATACGTACATCACACTATACGTACAACACACTATACGTACAACACACTATACGTACAACACACTATACGTACAACACACTATACGTACAACACACTATACGTACAGCACACTATACGTACAACACACTATACGTACAACACACTATACGTACACTATACGTACAACACACTATACGTACAACACACTATACGTACAACACACTATACGAACACTATACGTACACCACACTATACGTACAACACACTATACGTACAGCACACTATACGTACAACACACTATACGCACAACACCATCCATTACACTATACGTACAACACCATCCATTACACTATACGTACAACACCATCCATTACACTATACGTACAACACCATCCATTACACTATACGTACAACACCATTCATTACACTATACGTACAGCACCATCCATTACACTATACGTACAACACCATCCATTACACTATACGTACAACACCATCCATTACACTATACGTACAACACCATCCATTACACTATACGTACAACACCATCCATTACACTATACGTACAACACCATCCATTACACTATACGTACAACACCATCCATTACACTATACGTACAACACCATCCATTACACTATACGTACAACACCATCCATTACACTATACGTACAACACCATCCATTACACTATACGTACAACACCATCCATTACACTATACGTACAACACCATCCATTACACTATACGTACAACACCATCCATTACACTATACGTACAACACCATCCATTACACTATACGTACAACACCATCCATTACAGCCGCAGGTATAGGTGAATACCCCTATAGCACACTATACGTACAACACCATCCATTACAGCCGCAGGTATAGGTGAATACCCCTATAGCACACTATACGTACAACACCATCCATTACAGCCGCAGGTATAGGTGAATACCCCTATAGCACACTATACGTACAACGCCATCCATTACAGCCGCAGGTATAGGTGAATACCCCTATAGCACACTATACGTACAACACCATCCATTACAGCCGCAGGTATAGGTGAATACCCCTATAGCACACTATACGTACAACACCATCCATTACAGCCGCAGGTATAGGTGAATACCCCTATAGCACACTATACGTACAACACCATCCATTACAGCCGCAGGTATAGGTGAATACCCCTATAGCACACTATACGTACAACACCATCCATTACAGCCGATGCCTCTGAGATCAAGTGATTAGTGTCCTCAACTGACTATCATTCACCCCCACTCCACCCCTCCCGCAGTTGTTCGAGTCTCAATCTTGGCATTTCAGATTTTTCATGTGAAGAAACCTTCCAGCTGGTTTGCGGTAGGTCGGTGTAACATGTACTACCCCGGTGGTCTTCTTTGCTCGAAACATATACAATTTGTACCATACACAGATCAACCAACCTTCGGGTTCTTCCTCTACCAGTAAGAAGCTGGACGTCGCGATGTGACTACTTGGAGCCAAAGTTCTATCTGTCGTCTGCAAACCACTTTTATTAAATCATTTAGTAAAATAAAGAAATGGCGGCGTCTGATCTTGGAGTATTTGTCGTAGTGCATTTTGCGACATTGGCGGTGACGGGGTTAATCTAGCTGGGACTCCGAGCGACTGGACGTGGCCAAAATCCAAAATATTTTCAAATGCAAGAATGAATCAGACGTAAGTAAAAATACAACAGGTCAGTGGTGTTTGGCAAATTAAGGTTTAACTCTTTATCCCAGCTACCTTTGAAAACAAGGTAAACCTAGATCAGACTCTTCCTGTGAGGGCGTATGTTCCATTTGCCTATGAAATAGTATAATTATGTATCAATGTTATCAAATTAATATTTAATGATGCCCTTATTTGCTACATGAATTATATCAGGTAAATAATTATACAAGATGAAATCCAGACGAACAAGAATATCCAACCAAAGAATTAAAACAGATTCAATACTTGAAAAATCCCTTTAACCCTTTCCCTTATATAAAGGCATATTCGCGCATTTGCAAATAGATAATACCCAGTTCAGCAGTAGCCGTCTGACCAGTGTCTGCTCTGTTTGCTAATGGTGTTTGATAGATTTGTTGTTTTTTTTAATTTCTAAAATGGCTACAATGTTCCCCCTTCCATATTTCCATATAACTGTTCTATCGATGAGTATTCAGTAGGTATTGAAATTTGAACAAAATACATAACAAGGAAAGAGTTAAACAGTGCAGTTCCTGATCAGACATCACCTTTGCAAGGCAGTGTGCGATACGGGACGTCTCATTTTGTCTAATATGGAAAAATAGTCAAACAGGGAGAGCCACACACGAAATGACACCGCACCAAACACCATCTAACAAGAAACGGTAAAGCCACAAGACAAAACATAACAAGACGCATATCAAGACGAAACACATTAAACATTAAGCATATTAAACAACAAAATTGACCATAGGCTGAAAGCAGGAGGGCCGTCTTGGAACGGCCAGCAGCCAAAAGAAAGGGCTACTGGGGGACTTAAACCTGGTTTACGGGTACCCAACCTCGTCCTTATCCCACTTTCACCAAAGTCAAAATGTAAATAAAATCCCCCCCCTCCAGACAACTCCACAACATGCATAACGATGTCTGCCAAAATGAAAATGAAAATAAACGTTAGAGGTAAACAAGCGACGTCATCATTTAAATGACGTCATAATTTAAAAGTACGGGAAAACTATTTGAAACACTTCTACACCGACATTTAATAAAAGATAAATCGCAAGAAGATACAAGTACCTATAGTGGATATTAAGCATGCACAACTGTTTTGTTTGAAAAAGAATAAACTTGACATCGTAGACATGTACTCGATGACTATTCAGGTCAGAGCAGCTGTGGAGAAGTCATTTGGGGTACGACAGAACTGGCAAAATACAAATATCTAATTTCCTCCCTCCGTAAACGGGTTAAGAGGGAATCTTCATAG
This sequence comes from Azorinus chamasolen, assembly GCA_963576725.1. NCBI lineage: Eukaryota > Metazoa > Mollusca > Bivalvia > Cardiida > Solecurtidae > Azorinus > Azorinus chamasolen. The sequence goes on from OY755251.1 coordinate 35,924,763, forward strand.
AGTATTAAGCCTTTTCCGTCGTCGCACAAGCAAAGAGGAAAGCATAATGACCAACTGTAAAGGGTCTGTAAAGGGGTCGACCTAGACTTTTATTCTATGCCAGCGGCAAGGCGGCGTGCGATAAGTGGCTTCTCTGATTGTCCAAGACTTTTATTCTATGTCTGCGGCAAGGCAAGGCGGCAAGCGATAAGGGACGTCTCAGTTTGTCTAAGACTTGTGTTCTATATATGCGGTAATGTGACGTGGGACAAGTGGCGTCTCTATTTGTCTAAGTAATTGTTATATGTCTGCTACAAGGTGGCGTGCGATAAGGGACTTCTTTGTTTGTCTAAGACTTTTGTCCCATGTCTGCGGTAAGGTGGCCGGTGATAAGAGACTTCTCTGTTTGTCTAAGACTTTTGTTCTATGGCTGTGTCTTATGTAACTGACATTTGCGTTTATTTATCTCATGTTAACGAAAGTAGGTTTCAAACAACTATAAGAAGGTTTGTGTCGAACATTTATAAATACTGATTTGATAACTTATTTCAAATAATCTAACCGATTCCGTGTTCTACAGTGGAAAATTCGGTCCACTTCGAGGGCTCGTTCTGATATGGCCGGTCAGTGAGCCAACAACAAGTTAAAGAATGAATACTGATTCCTTAAATGCATGTTGCCTAGCAACTTGACGTCTAATCAGGATCCAAGCTATTTGACAATGGGTCATTATTTTCTTAAACGTTTGAATTGTGAGTAGTCAAAATTGCTAGAGATCCTAATGTAATGATTTACTCTATAATTACACCTTTCTACACCTTTGCAAACAGAGTAGACCCAGATCAGACGGCTCCTGCATGAGCCGTTTGATCAGAGCTTGCTCTGTCTGATAGATCTGATTCTAGAGCTGCTTCTATCGTCAAATCTTATCTTGTTAATATGGCATTATAAACATTAAGGTACTTGATATTCTTACATACATGTAAAACACCTCTAATGCGACCACCAAACAGGGGCATAATTAACAGTGGCAAAGGCAGATGGTTGCTTAATGCAGGACCTGCACTAAGCAACCGCCTGCTTATGAAGACAGCCATATTCGTTCATTAAATGGTCGCATTAGAGGGGTTTTACTGTACATTATTTCGTAGACGAATATCTATGGAGTAAAGGGGTAGTCTATTTTCTGTTCAATATTCATGTAAGGAATAATGACATCAGGGATACTTATTGGCTGAATTTAAAATATAAATTGTTAAAGTCAAATTTCCCCTTGGCAAAAGCTGTTGTCAGATATATATCATGTCATAATCAAACAGAGCAGACCCCGATCAGACGGCTCCTATAGGAGCCGTCTGATCAGGGTCTGCTTTGTTTGCAAATGCGTCAAATGGTATCTATATTGAGTAAAGGGTTATTCTCTTTTCGGTCTAAAATATCGATAATGATACTGATTTGTATGTTCGGGTAACGTGGTTCTTGTTTATTCTTCCCTTTTGTTTTCAATAGCACAACTGTATCCAGTTTACCAGCGTGTCAAAGGATTCGGTCATTATACGACCAACTGCTCTGGATCCATTTTATTAGAGTATCAAAGGTTTAGGATCCTTAGGCGGTGAACTACTCTGATTCTAGTTTGTTTTGTATAATTATCGTGAAATCATTGGCAAGTCTCAAAGTATAAGATTACCAAAGTCAGCAGTAGTTTGAATAATTCGGTAACGAAATACTGAACAAAGAAACATTCTATATTCTGTTTGCAAATGCATGAAAATGCGTTTATATGTAAAATTTCAAAGTCATATATTTGGTTTGACAAAAACTGTAGTCATATCTTTATCATGTCATCAGCAAACAGAGAAGACCCTGATCAGACGCCTCCTATAGGAGCTGTCTGATCTGGGTCTGCTGTGTTTGCAAATGCACGAAAAAGGGAAAGAGGTAAGGAGCCATTAATTCTTTCTCAGTGTGATACGGTATAGGTTTGTCCCAAACTCGGCAAAGTCGTCATACCCTACTTATGTATAATTTGTTTCTGTGATCCCTTTGTTAATATGCCGATAGATATTTGTTTTGTTGTTTTGTATGTAGTTTAATAAGGCTGGGTTTTTCAATCGAACAAAATGTAACATTTTGTGTTATAATTATCATGACCCAAGTAACAGCTATTTTAAGAAGAAAATTATTTAACTTTTCTATGCTGACAATTAAAACAAGTGGCAATTATTACATTAGAAATGTTGCCAGCGCTTGCAATATTTTACCTTTAGCTTATTAATCTCGATATTTGGAAAGGGATTGGATTAAACTCTGCGTCTCACCAGGATCCAGCTTACTTAATTGATATTCACTTAACTCTTCCCTCTTTAATTAGTAAGCTGGATATAGTAACATAATTTGGGTTTTGTTTGTGTGTGTTTGGCCGGGGGGATTAATAGAAACCGCATTGCCATATCTGTTCTAATTCCATAAGCAAACAGAACAGAGCTAGATGAGACGAACCCTATAGAAACCGTCTGATCTGGATCTACTGGGTTTGCAAATGCATGACAATGTCTTTTGTATTTATTGTACAGAGGAAATAGTTAATAATATCTGCAAAAATTACAATAAACTGGAGTGTGAGCTGGCATCATGTTTTAGCAGCAAGTTTCAGAAAATAACCTTCACACTGCGTCACAAAGCCCAGTTTTGTTATAATGGAAAGAATAGAAAGAAATTCATATTTGTAAAGAATCAAAGATACGTGTAATCAAAGATGATTTTTAGGACTATGGATCTTTTCATATACCCCGGCGCACAAAGTTCGAAGATAACTTAAACCTATACCAATTATATTAACAAAAATGTATTGTCACACTGTTCAAAAATAGAAAAAATAGAGTGAAATTATATTGTCCGATTTATCTATGGCATTGTTTTGAAAACCATTCTACCCCCTACTCCGACACTTGTCACGATCACATTCAAGTGTTTGTTTGTAGGAGGTCGCATCCACTAGGACATACAGGAGAATTAGTTTTAACCCGTTACTCCATGGATATTCATGTAAGAAATAATGACGCCATGAATAATAATTAGATTATTGTCGCTTATGGAACGTCTGAATTTTGACGATGTCAGAAAAAGTAGAATCATATTTATATCATACCCTAAGCAAACAAAGTAGACCCTGATCTGACGGCTCATATAGGAGCCGTCGGATCTGGGTCTACCCCTGCACATTCGTATAAATGCCTGTTTATGGAGTAAAGGGTTAACGCTTTCCTTCATATAAACGTGTTTCCTCGGATTTGCAGAGTAGACCCAGATCAGACGGCTCCTATATGAGCCGTCAGATCAGGGCCTGCTCTGTTTGCTAATGAAATTTTGAAAGATATGTTTCTTTACTTACTTTCTAAGATGACTACAATTTTCCACCTTTCCTATTTCATTATAACTATTGTGTCCATGAATATTCAGTAGGTATTGAAAATTGAAAAAACAAAACGACAGACGGGGAAAGGTTTAAACAACTACATGTAGTACATTGTAGTTAAAGTAGATAGCTGTATACTGTGTGGCAAATGTAATGCATTAAGCTCCCTTGGGAGCTCTCTATATTACTTGTATCCAACATTAAGATACCGAGCTCTCTATATTACTTGTATCCAACATTAAGATACCGCCTATAGTCAAAACAATAAGAGCAACAGAATGAAACTTCTTTATAGTGTTCGCTTGAGGCTGGTTTAACCGTAGTTTAGGAAATGAGGCAGTCGGGGTCTTAAAATATATGTCCCCATTCCATAACTCTTGCCGTGCGTAAGGTGACCTAACCGCCAAATGCGAACAGCCTGGACCCAGATGAGACACCGAGTAATTCTGCGTTTCATCAGGATTCAAACTATGCACATTCTTTCAGTAGTTTTTCAAAAGCCTTAAACTTCGGGGTAACTCGAAAAAAAGTTCAGACCTTTCAAAATGTTCAATTCAGAATTGCTCTAAAGTGAATCGCTACAGATAGCTAGAAACCCATCTGACAGCTTAATACAGGTTTAAAGTAATGCTGAAAGCTCCTACAGGAGCTTTCAACATTACTTTAAACATGCATTAAGTTGTGAATTCGAAAATTTGCTCAGATTAGAAAGCGTATAACTCGAATTTCTGTTATCTCGAACTAATTTGAATAGTCCCCTGGAGTTCGAGACATCGACGTTCAACTGTGCTTGTTTTCAGCACGAGCTGGATTAGACAAATGTAGAAAGTTTCTTTGTTCAGTATTTCGTTACCGAATTATTCACAATGCTGTTGGATTTAGTAATCGTATACTTTGAGTCTTGGTAATGAATTCACTATAATTATACAAAACAAACTGGGTCCAGAATAGTTCATTTTCTAAAGATCCTAAACCTTTGATACTCGGGTACACTGGAGCTAGAACAGCTGGTCATCTTAGGATCCTAATCCTTTAATACTCTGGTAAACTGGACCCAGACTAGTTTGTCGTCTAATGGTCCTAATAATTTGATACACTACTTCTATTTTTGAAAAACAAAATGAAGAATAAGCAAGAACCGTGTTATTCAAACACACAAATAAGTATCATTATAGATAGTCTAGACCAATACGAGATTAACACTTTACTCAATAGAGACGCATTCTGGTACCTTTGCAAACAAAGTAGACACTTTCAGACGGCTGCTATACATGTAGGAGCCCTCTGACCAGGCTCTCCTCCGTTTACTTATGAAATAGCATAGATATAGTTCTACATGTTCTGCCATTATAAACGTTCTCTTATTCGTGACGTTGTTACATAAAAAGGTTGTCAATTAATTAACCCTTTCGCTGCCAAACTCTGTCGTCTGCTAACTTTGTCGTCTGCTATAAATTTTCATTTTTTTATTTTCTTCATTTTTGTTTCAAAAACATAGTAACAGTAACAAACAGTTTGGATCCTGATGAGACGTCGAGTTACTCGGCGTCTCATCTGGATCCAAACTGTTTGCATGTGATCTCATAGACCCGTCATTGTGTCACGGAAGGGATCAACCCTTTCCCTGTTCAATGTTCATATAAGGTACATGTAATCATGAATACGTATTTTCTGAACCTTGCAACCATTTCAAAGGATTCGCTTTTGCTTTGACACGAAATGTAGACTCATATCTATATCATGTCAAAAACCAAACAGAGCAGACCCTAATCTGACGGCTCCTACTAGAACCGTCTGATCCGGGTCTACTCTGTTTGCAAATGCTTAAAAATGCGTTTATATGAGGGGAGGGGTAAATAATTAACATTCATTATGTCATACTCATGGTTGAAAGTCATAACGAAGTCATACAGATTACTCCAATAGGAGGATTCTATGTAATCTACAGTCAGTATTTTAAAAACAAACTTTTCTTAACCCTTCCCCTGTTGTATGTTTATTCCAAGTTTTAATACCTACAGAATATTCATGGCCAAAATAGTTGTAATGAAGGTGGAAAAGTGTAGCCATTTTAGAAAGTAAAGAAACAGAGCTATCAAATTACACAAGCAAACAGAGCAAACCCTTATCAGACGGCTCCTATGGGAGTCTGATCTGGGTCTACTCTGTTTGTAAATGCGTGAAAACATGTTTATATGAAGGAACGGATTAAAGGGCACTACTTCTTCTGTACTTAAAATTTATGGACTAACGTGGATTTACGGTTGGTACGAAAAACCTTTTGAATGCTGGAAAGAGTAAGCTCCGTCAGCAAACAGTGTAGACCCAGATCAGAGAGCTCCTGGATGACCCAGATCAGAGAGCTCCTGGATGACCCAGATCAGAGAGCTCCTGGATGAGCCAGGGTCTGCATTGTATGTCATATATAATCATCTCACAAAGATCTACAGCAACCGGTACTGTCCGTACGTATAGTAGACAATGCCACGATGAGATATAAGCGAAACACTGCTGTAAGTACAATAATAACAAAACAGTGTTGATTTTCGCAAACAGTTTGGATCCAGATGAGATGCCGAGTAACTCGGCATCTCATCAGTGTCTAAAATGTTCATCACTATAATCATGAATTAAGGAAGAAAGGGATGATATATAGATATTACAGACTGTAGTTACAATAGGTTGGCGTTAAGCCCTAAATATAGCTTACCATGAGTTCAGTCTTTAACCCTTTTCACTTCACTCATTTGCAAACAGAGTACACCCACATCAGACGGACCCAATATCAGTGTCTGATCAGTGTCTGCTCTGTTTGTTTTTGACATGAATTAGATCTAGTTTCTACCTGATCCAAATTATACTGCATTCCTTTGCCATTATAAAACTGATCTAATTGATATTTATGATGTCATTATTTCTTACATGAATATTGAAATGGGGGAAGGGTTACATACTTGATAAATATTCATTAAAGATGTCAATGTGTCGTGAATGATCATTAGCTGAGTGTGCACAATTGTTTAAACTCCCAAGGATTAGGGCCCTAGCAAAACCTTGAGAATCATTTCTCGCTTCTCAGTCGTGCTAGATAAGCTGCGTTACTAAAAATAGCCATACTAGAAATCCTTATCTGGAACACCCCGTGACTAGTGTATTCATACGCGCGATTGGGTAAAATCAATACAAGGGAAGGACTTCTTACAGAATTATACCAACATTTATATAGGCAACAACCTTATGAATTGAAATTAATATAAGTAATTAACACGAATATGAAATTCTATTTATCATATAAACACTTTAAAAGCCTATTTAATTAACCGAAGACGTTGTTTTGTACTCACTCAGTCATTTATATTTACGCCAAAACGTAACGTTTGTGGTTGTCATAACAAATGACGTCATTAGAGGGGTAATACACGTTTTTTCGGGCAATAACATCTGCAGTGTCCCGATGGACTGTTGTTGGCCCGAGCCCGAAGGGCGATTTATGCTGTTTCTGGGCCACTGTTTTCTTTTCGAAGTCAATTCATGATTGTATCAAATACCGTTTACACGGAATTTCATTCAATATGTCTATCACTAAAAACAGTTCATTGTCGGTGCTCCTGGAAATACTCACACACCGGCGTTCACCTAGCTTAGGTCAAAACGCTGTAGCATTCGCGTCCATTGTTTACCTTATGCTTGTAATAGGTATAATTAAAACCGGTCAACAACAGCGCGTGAGCGCGAGAATCGCCTTGTTAATACATGGTCTAGCGGGACTACAACAGCACGTTTTATGCAAGAATTTGGTGTCACGCCTAAAGTTATGATGCGGTCTGTTGCTATTAGATATGGAAGTCGTATTACGCAATGTAAAGTAGTACTTCACAAATTCGTTAATTTTCTTGGTTTTAGGGCGTATTTCAGCGAGAAAAATAATCAAGCATGGGATTTGTTAAAGCCGGGGGGGGGGGGGGTTCTATACACTCGGTTGGTCTGTTCCTATCGGAAACTCGCTAAAGCTCGTTTCCGACTGGAACAGACCAACCTCGGGTATAGAAACCCCCGTCTTTAACAAAACCCATGCTTGATTCTATTAATCTATCTATCTATCTACATGTATCTAATCTATCTATATTTTACCCGGTAACACCGAGTAACTCGGTCTCTCATCAGAACACTGTTATCAGATAGATAGATAGATAGATAGATAGATAGATAGATAGATAGATAGATAGATAGATAGATAGATAGATAGATAGATGATAGATGGATGGATGGGTGGATGGATGGATGGATGGATGGATGGATGGATGGATGGATGGATGGATGGATGGATGGATGGATGGATGGATGGATGGATGGATGGATAGATAGATAGATAGATAGATAGATAGATAGATAGATAGATAGATAGATAGATAGATAGATAGATAGATAGATAGATAGATAGATAGATAGATAGATAGATAGATAGATAGATAGATAGATAAATAGATAGATAGATAGATAGATAGAAAGATAGATAGATAGATAGATAGATAGATAGATAGATAGATAGATAGATAGATAGATAGATAGATAGATAGATAGATAGATAGATAGATAGATAGATAGATAGATAGATAGATAGACAGACAGATAGACAGACAGACAGACAGATAGACAGACAGATAGATATATAGATATCGATATTGATATCAATAGGGGAGATAATACTATGAACAAAAGAAACACTTATGCTAAGAGTTATCCCCCTTCAAACTAGGTCCCGAAAGTAAATGCAAAAAATGCAAAATGTTTAGCTAAAGTTTAAAAAGATCACTGAGTATCACCAAGATTATATTATTAGATAAATAAATTTGGAACAGATTATATAGCACTAATGGTGATTTATCTGTTTCCTAGGCCACTATTCTTACCCCATTGTTCATATTAGAGAATGTTTAAATACCTGCAACATACAAAGATATCACGGATATCACGGCATATTTTGGCCATAATTATAAATTATATGAACATGTTGCTGATGTATGAATCTTTATGTTTGGTTTACTTTATGCAAATCACCTCATTTGCATCCTCATGAATAGTAATTAGTAATAACAAAACAAAGAGAAGCAATATTGAAAATAACATGTTTGGCAGTATGCCGAGAACAACACCATTCTCCAAAATATAGCCTGCAATGATAAATGTATCTTTTGGGGTGAATGAATGAAAAATGAAAAAGTCAAGCAGAAAAAGCCACACACAAACGCCACCATCACCAAAACACCGACCGATTTATATAGCAATTTATACACATACACACACACATACAGGAGAAAGTCACATACAAGACGCAATCCACCAATACATCGATAGACAGCACGTCACACACACGCACACAATCAAACACACGCAAACACACGTGAAGAACACAGAAAACACCAACAAACACACAAGCACCAGAGACAAACATGAACAAAACACAAGCACAAAGACACAAGCCAAACAAAAATAAGGGTGACAAAGAGAGAACCGCCTTGGCACGGTCATTAGCAAAATCACCACTTAGGGTTTAAACCGGTTTACGGACGTCCTAACCTCACACTTATCTCAAAGTCACCCTAGCTGAACAAACATTGTAAATAAAGGTATCCCCGCCGGACTTCCACACAACACAGACGACAGTAATCACAGTACAAATGTAAAACATAGCATAACAACTGTCACAGTCCATCAAATATGTACTCAATGACTTTGCTGAAGACAGAGCAACTGCAGGGAAGCCGTTAAGGGCACGACAAAGAAAAGCTAATACATGAGTATGGTAAGCTCATCCCATTTCTGGGTTTAAGGGTATACCCTCATAGAGTACTACCCTCGGCCTGTGATCGTGCAGGCAAAGCGGAAAGCGTATCGATCGACTGTAAATGGGTCGGTAACCAAACATGCAGTGTGTTGCAATATAATAGGGTCATAACTTTTCTTCCAAAACAGTTTTAATGCGTTTAATAAACAAATCCTGGAAATGGATATGACCCCGAGTTTTCCTAAGTTTGTAGATAACATCACCATAGAAATCTGGATGAGAAATACCATGTTGCAGTAATGTCCGTTAATTGCATTTATATTACTAATGAGGGGTAAATTGCGATAATAGAATTTTGAAAAAGCTGTCTAAAACTGTTATCAAAATGACCACGCACTGTTTCCATGGTCCCTGTTGAAAGCCAAGTATTTAATGACTCTCAAAAAACAGTTTGAATCATCTGTTATTGTTTTTAAAGTGTTAGTTATTTTAAAGCTCATAAAGACCATTTCTCACTTTTGATATACCATTATCTGTCGGGAACTGATAAGCCTGTGATGTGTTTTAAGACTCTTTGATTTGGCAAGTTCAATGAATAGCTAGAAATAAAAGCACAATACCTTATCTTTAATTTAGTACCAGTTTTAATGGTTGATGACAAAAACTGGTTGTGCTACATGTATGGACGATTTTGCAGGTATGGGCCATCATTACTAAAACTTGGGAATTGCCATGGAAACGGTTAAAACGTTACTTAAAAATGTTTTTGTGATTTGGTTATTTTGTTTTCTGAGGATTTTGTCATCATGTTAAACTGCATTTAAAGTTGTTTTTCGATATTTATAGGATAAAAAGTGAAAGGTTTACGTTATTTCTATACTTTTGTTTACTATTTATAATGTTAGAACGATAATACTCAGGAGTATACAAATAAGGTAATTTAAAACAAAAACAAGCTGGAAATAAAAGTACAATGTCTTATCTTGAAGTTGGTACCAGTTTTATAGGTTTAGGACAAAACACTGGCTGTGCAGGTATGGGTCATCATTACGAAAACTGGGGGTTTGCCATGGAAACGGTTAACATACACATAGCCTAACTACTTTAACCTTGAGTGCATTCGCGATTCTGATTCAGTATACTTTTCCTGAACATTTTGGTACCTGTGAAACCCCACCGGCTCCATGAGTATAGCAGAATATGGTCTAGATCCGGCGGATATTATTTTGGGAATTGTGTGAGTTTGTCTGACTGTTAGTTTGTCTGGAACATAAATATTGCCCATAACCTTTAAATCACAATGGGTAGGGACTTTTTTGACGTTTGCGACTGCATGACCTTCACCCTGCATGAAGCCACCACCTGTCCTAAACACCGACATCGGCATTATTCCGGCTTCGAATGGAGAACAAACAAAAAAACAAACGTAGACATTTTCTTCATGCAACAAATAATGGCGTTTTGAATATTAATAAACTGAATTCGAAAGTGACCAATGGTCAGATCCTGATCAGACGGCTCCTGATCGAACCTACTCTATAAGCTACTTTAAACGCATTTGCAAACAGAGTAGACCCAGATAAGACGACTCCAATAGGGGTTGTCTGATCAGAGTCAGCTCAATTTGCTTATGGAAAAATAAAGGTATTATTCTGCTATAGTCGAAAAGGTTCTCGTTCATATGCAATTATAAGAAATAATGTCATTTATAGGTACACACAAGTGAATATCATTAAACAGGCATTTACCTGTAAACAAGCAAATAAAGATAAACCAAAAAAGTGCCGGTTATCAAGTAATTACCAGTTAATTATCGAACACGAAAATATTTCCACAAGCAACTACCGGTAAATGTAGAAAGCAAATGGTCACCTATTCCAGAATAAATTGTGGAAATATGGAAATACAGTAAAACCTCTCCATAGCGGCCACTAAATTATATCAGGTATTTTGTGTTCAATGCATGTGGCTGCTTAAAACAAGGTGAAAGTAAAACAATACGCTCCTATAGGAGCATTCTGGTTTACTTTCACCTTGCTTTAAGCAGCCACCTGCCCAAAATACCAACCAATTAACACAATTTAGTGGCCGTTATAGAGAGGTTTTACTGTAATGTATTAAATAAGGTTTTAATTGCGTTAAGCTTTCTGGAAGCTCGGTGATAAGAGTTAAGGAGAATTGCTTTAATGGTGGTCAGCTGTACACACAGTGTATATGCAAGTCTTGAAATGCGACCGCACGTGCTATACTGTACATGTATATGTGCAGTTGATTAATGCAGACACACAGCTTATTAAGTATATCTTTATGTTTGGCAGGTCGGTAAAAAAAAACATTAACCGTCTTGCCTTATGAGGATCATTGCAAAGAGCTAATAACTGTATGCATTATAACAACATCGTGGCACTTGTTGACCATGTCAGAAACAGCAGCATCAGATCTATATCATCTCATTAGCAAACGGATTGGAGCCAGATCCAACACTTTGGAATTGGAACAGGTCTTCGATACTTGGAGACGAACATCATTTCGAATAAAATGGTTGGCTATGACCTGTTTAAATGGTTGGTTATGACCTGTTTAATTGGTTGGCTATGACCTGTTTATAGTAAAACTTATCTAAGCTAATATTTCAAATTAGTATTTATTGCATGTTTTGGATAGGTATCAGATTATACAGGGTGTCATGCAGGCCGAAATCTCGCGTACAAAGACGTTCACACAAAGATGCTCTCTATATGAAGTTTCATCATATTCGAGGGTTTTAACTGTATTCAAGTTGATCAACTTACCCAATAGTAGCATTCATTTTTCCCAAACACAGAGGTTCCGTGTCTATACATAATTTTAATTACTTGTGGTACATATGATAGCAGATCATGCATAAATGTCCGTGCTATATTAGATGCACATACTCTCCTTAAAACAACAAAGAACAAGATAACGCATGGCTCATTCACTTTTGAAAAGGCGAAAACAATATTGTAATACGAAGATTTAACATTCTACATACTGAACCAATTTAAATAAAGTTAAAACTTCCTCTAGCAGTGAGAGGTCCAGATAAGATGCGTGAATCCAAACATATTCAAGAATAGCTCCTTTATTTCTCCACCAAATACCTATAATGTGACAGACAGATAGATAGATTTATTCAGCATCTAAATTTGCATACAATTTACAAGATATTAATACATAAAAATGACACATTTAAAAATATGGTACATCAAAATTTGTAATAATTTTTATATACATGTTTAAATATTACATATAAGCAATTCTTAATCAGCTATATTGAAATATTACAGTAGTGTAGTTCGACCCAATAATATGGTATGATGTGTTAAAATGACGATGATAAAAAATATATCTAAGTCGACTTTGATCATGACTTGGAAGAGTATGCCGATGCTGTGAAAGTCCAGAAAAGTCCCAAGACTTATTTCCACTGGGGTCCCAAAATTAGAAGAAATACCTCAAATATCTTAGAAAAAATGAAAATAATTATGGTTAAATTGAAATATAAATTTATTTGAAATAAAGGATACTCGTTTTCAAAAATTATAAAAAGCCTATTTTATAGCATTTGGTCAATATTAATATTAATATAGTTTAAAATCAGTTATGAACATCTAATACTATTCCAGGTAAAATTTCTTTTTTGAACTTTTTGTGGTTTTTTACAAAGTGCACTTTCTCTGGCAATGAATTCCAAATGTTCTTGCTGTTAACGTAGAAAGTTGAGAATAACACATTTTATTTTTACTTTTACCTTTATGAAAATTAGACTCACTTTTCCTTATGTTGTATGAATGTACATCTGCAGTTTTAGTAAAATATATTTTCATATAGGATGGACAGTGATCATTAAAAATGTTTCCACATATCTATATACATGAACATCAATATCTCTGTTTCAGTCAGTGTCAAGCTCTGTACTGGTTAACTAAAATAATCTCAGATGAAAAGAATAGCTCATTCAATTGTGTTTATTTTTACATCTCATTATTATTCATAAATATGCATTAATATTCATAAACCCAAAGTAATGACCCTCTGCTCTTGTCAATTTTTGTTCAATATCTGGTATTTTACGTAAAATAAATAATAGAAAAGATAGTACACTCGAAAAAATGCTAAATATAGTGCTTATGTTAAATTGCTTATTCATTTACGCACGTTATATGCACGTTATATGCAAATTAGGTTTAATATACATGTTGTTTTAGAAATATTACATGAAGCAAAGATGTTTTATTCTGTGTATGATGATATTAAAACATTTAAACCTGAATTCACTAACTCTTTGTATATTATTAGGCATCTCAGACTAAAAACAAACTCGTCTTTTTGTTTTGTCCTTCTATTGCCTCTAAAAGCAAAGTTATGACGCATTTTCTTAATCAAGATAGTTTCGAAATTTACCTAGGGTTACAATGGAAACCGTTTAATAAAACATAGCTGGAACAATATTATTTTGAGAGAATGCTCAGAATGTGTTCTGAGGATCCCAACGAACAATTTAAACCTAGATTCAATAATTTCTGTGCATTGATATGCCTCTAAGACTAAACAAGCTCATGTTCCTAAACATCCGGATTTGTTTACTTCCCCATGACTATTCATAAGGATGCATTCCTGAATATTAATAAAATCTATATCATATTCTAGCTATATGTATCTGCTTTACTTTGGTACTTGTTTTGTCCTTCTATTGCCTCTAAAAGCAAAGTTATGACGCATTTTCTGAACCAAGATAGTTTCGAAAATTATCTCGGGTTATCATGGAAACCGTTAAATAAAACATAGCTGGAACAAACTCATGTTTGGGGACATGCTCAAAATGTGTTCTGAGGACTCCAACGACCAATTTGGTACCCATGAAAAAAACTCTAGGGGGATGCTACGGTAACCACTACTAGGACCCAGCCTAATATCTGCGCTTTATTCCTTTTAATTTGCATTTATTTATCTCATTCCCTTATTCTACCAAATGACTTAACAAAACTTGCATTGCAGACGACAATTAGAATTTGGTACCGAACGGGTTATCGCAAGTGTACTCAATGACTGAGCTGCAAACAGAGAAAGTGTTGAAAAGTTTCCGGATTTAAGAGGGCGTGTTCATAGAGTACTAAGCTCCTGTCGATGTACATGAAAAGAGGAAAGCGTGATCACCAATTGTAAAAAGATTGACAACCAAATATGCAGTATGTTGTAATACTATAGGACCATACTTGTGGTGTGCGGTGGTCTATAGGTAACGCGCTTTACTATCAGTCCGGGGCTCAAATTCCGGTCCCTCTTGGAAATTTCAGGGACGCTTTTCCGTGTCTCCCACCCGCATCTCCTCTCCACCATGGGATAAAATGAGTACCTGTGAGGGTCAATCGCCGGTACAGCGGCTGCATGATTGCGTCATATGTTAGCAGTGCTCAATATTGTAGGCCAATGAATCAATTACGAGGGGAGTAAATGTACAGTCGGCTGAGCGGTCATTCGGACTGAAAGTAGACTATAACTAGATGCTTTACTTTAATATCCATTTTTAATGAATTTTTAAACATATTTGATAAAAAAGGGAGAACATAGTTATGTCCAATAGGTTTAGAAAGTTTGTAAATCGTATTACCATAAGGTTCAGAATGTGTCGCAGAGGCGCCTCATGATTAGACTTATACTTGCTAAAATGTGAGACATTTCTATGGTAACATTTAAAGAATATTTTTCTTAGCTTTTGATATCTATATCCTTGTTCAAGTAGCTTTTCAGTTAAAATGATATTTCGACTGTTAAAATCGCCAACAGAGGAATAAGCTCTAGCGAAATGAATAAATTGCAATATGTAAACCCGTACGAGGCACTGGGAACATCTCCGTTAAGGGGAATTTACAACAGTAATTCAATATCGTCTCCGTTTATCATACATGTTAGAAGAAGTTATTCCAGTGTCAATTTTAAGGTCTCGATCAAGAAAAACAGCATAAATGTGGTAAGGGTCAATAAAACCGAATCTGCAATTTCTCATTTTCCATTTCTACTTTTGCTTTCGATGGATCACCCATTTTCAAAATATATTAACTTCCCAATGAACGAGCAATACCCAACGTTGTGATTATTCTATAGAATTCTAAAGAGTGGACACAACACAGCATTTGTTAGGGAAAAGGTGATTGTGGTATTTGATTTCGCATATATATCTGTAGATCGGCAGTGTCCTGTTTATTATACTGCATCATATGAATACAGCTTTTAACGAGTATGTCATATCATTCACGACCTTTCAGTCGCCAGTTTTTGTTTATTTTCTCAGAACGCAGACTTCACGTGATGATCATGTTGCAGTAGTTCATTTCCATAAATGGACGATCCGTCAAACTAGGGATTCCAGTTCTTTGAAATATTGTTTTACAAGCATCGCGAGGTCTGCGATAATGATATGATACCATCTTTGACCAAACAAACGAACTTTTTCGATTTTTCAAAATAAAAATTATTCTAAAATATAATGCAACTTTATACGTTATGCTTGTTTGTATTGCGGGTTACATCGATTTTGACAAATTTCGTTCATATCGAAACGTCCAGTTATCTACAGATAGAAACAAGACCGCATAGGTTTTGCCTTAACACGGAACACATTGCCGTATAGAACCACCTACTACGCTTGAAGTATTCCTCTCATAAAACCTTCAAATGCCCTTACCTGAATTCGAACCAAATTGAATTCTGAATTTGTGTATATTTTTGTTCATGTATATTATTTTATATAACTATTTTATTTCAATATATGTTTGACTAGTAATGGCATCCGGCATGACGCTGGTGTGCAATTAAACCCCATAGCAATATCTATATCAGTGAAAGTTGTCTAACAAGGATAGATATCAGATATCTTGCTTCCTAAGGTTTGTTTCGTTTCTTATCAATTTCAGCTGGTTACCATTTGGTGTAGGGCGGAGACAGTGTGCGGGAGAGGGTCTAGCCAGGTCCCGGATACTTCTGTACGTGGCTACCCTCTTACAGCGGTGGACGTTTAAGATGCTACCTAAACATGCCATGTCGTGTGATACTAAACACGGCCACTTCAACTTCGAGATGACCTGTCGAACAAAACCATACATGTGCAGAGCGGTGCCACGCAGAACCAAGCCTATGAATTATTAAAGGACATTCGTTATGCATAAAAAACAAAATATATGCTCCTAAATGGACATGTAATCTGTATGAATGACGTTTATAGTTGGGAATCCGAGGTGTAAAAAGTCGCTAATTTTCGAGGTCCATGGCATTTTTTAGTAGAAATGTTTGAATACCATAATTGTTTTGCCAGATACTAACCATTTATGGTTTTGGCCCATGCCACTGCCAAAACCCTCTTTGAAGTTCAGAAACTAGGTCAAAGGTCAAATGAGTGCAAACATGTCATAAAATTTCTATATAGTATAACATAGCCGTAATTTTGACAATTCCAATACTGTTTTTGCATTTAATTTCTTAGCAATGTCTCCACAGTAAGTATAGAAATATTTATGGCGCATTTCAGGAAGTTTTGAGCGACCTGTGATGATTGCAAGTCCGGAAAATATCGTTTTAAATACATACATATATAAATATATATATAACTTTGATGCAAATCTGTGCAAGTTATAGTACCTCTTCACGCAGATATATCATTTAGAGATGATAATGAAACGCCAGAAGATTAGTCTCTGGTTGCCATAATCTCAGTGTAATATTGATATGTTTTATTGTATACTATGTCTAATATTACTAGTAGCTGTCTGTATCATTAACGATTGAAACACCATAGCTCCTGGTGAGTATGGCGATGTTTTTATATAGTGAATTGAAATAGTTTACCTACACCAGCAGTACCCATGACAAAACCCTTTCTACATTTGTGGGGGCATGAATATACCGGATATTGATTGACCATTTTAACAGTTACTGGCCATAGGTTCCCACTCTAACTGAACTGGCTATGAGTAACATTCCCTATCCATGATGACAACAATCTATATGTTATTGACACAAACAATCACTAGTTATCTGATATACCTCAATACCTGGAATAAGTGAGTATGTCATAGTTCTGACAAACACATATTTCCTTAACGAAGAAAGCCTACCCCACATCATGTGCACCCTTCGAAAGAGGCTAACACATGTTCTATGACCATCAAAATGGCTGAGTTTGCAGCACACTTGGAAAATCAGCCCCTTTACCAATTTGTACTCTATGTGATATATTCAGTGGTCCCTTCCAAGTTGACATCTACCAGGTTCAGCCAGCCATGGTGCAACTCAATCATCCGCCGTTTCTCACGCAAGAAGAAATGTGCGTAAAAATAGTGCTGAGGACCAAAGTACAGAAGGACTGGCGCGTATACAAGGGGCTACAGAAAACTTGCAAAGAAGTGCAAGGAAGCTCAAGCTCATGATGGGTATGTGATTGACCTAGTGACAGATACCAGCTGTAAGAAGCTTTACACTTTTGTTAAGAGCAAGGCAAGAAATGTGACAGTTCGGGAATAGCACCACTGGAGAATGGTGCCATTAACAATGTTGATACACAAATCAAAGTTAAAATATTGAACCATTAGTTCTCTGTCTTTACACTTGAGGACCTATCTTTCATTTGTGCCGTTTGAGAGTAGCAGTGTTGCACTTTCAAATACTGCTCATGAACAGACTCAATAAAACAGAGTCTGCAATTTTCTCTTTTTGTGTTGCAATTTTTGCTTTCGGGGGATCACCACCCTTCAGAATTTATAATCTTCACAACAGCAGGTGTTAAGTGCTTGTGTGGCGGCCGTAAAACGTCTCCCCGTACTTCATTCTCAGTGTTGTTATACCTTCTGATCCTTCGAGATCATGAATTTCAGTACTTCTTGTTCTGAAAATTGAATACCGCTTAAGCCGGTGCTAGGGGGCGTGAGCAGTGTTGCACTTTCAATTACTGTTCATGAACAGACTCAATAAAACCGAGTCTGCAATTTTCTCTTTTTGTGTTGCAATTTTTGCTTTCGGGGGATCACCACCCTTCAGAATTTATAATCTTCACAACTGCAGGTGTTAAGTGCTTGTGTGGCGGCCGTAAACGTCTCCCCGTACTTCATTCTCAGTGTTGTTATACCTTCTGATCCTTCGAGATCATGAATTTCAGTACTTCTTGTTCTGAAAATTGAATACCGCTTAAGCCGGTGCTAGGGGGCGTGAGCAGTGTTGCACTTTCAAATACTGCTCATGAACAGACTCAATAAAACAGAGTCTGCAATTTTCTCTTTTTGTGTTGCAATTTTTGCTTTCGGGGGATCACCACCCTTCAGAATTTATATCCTTATTCGAATTCCCAATCCTATTCATGTCACGATAACTGGTGTCTGCAAGCTTCTTATTGGCCTTAATCTCCACAAAGCTACCTGTCCAGATACCATCTTATCACGGTTCTTGAAAGAGATGGCACATTCACTGGCTCCTGCTCTTGGTCTGATCGTCCAGGCCTTACGACCAGGATAAAGTCCCCAGTGATTGGAAGATTACATGTTAATCCTGTATACAAGACAATGGTCAAGAATAACCCCTTCAAACTATTGACCTGTGTCCCTAAATTATGTCACATGTACGATTCTGGACTACATCATACACAGTAACCTGGTTTTACCATTACATCATCAACCCATGCCAGCATGGACTCCGGAAGCAGCGCTTCTGTGAGACACAACTAATCAACATGGTCAATGACCTTGTGTCAGGTATGGACCAGTCCTATAAGATTGACGCAAACGTTTGACAAAGTGTCTTACAGACACCTTCTTCTTAAGCTCCAACACTATGATGTGTATTGCAAAATGCTTGATTGTACCCAACAGTCAACAAGTCACGCTGGAAGGTGTTTCCTCTGAGTCAGTACCGATAGCATCCAATGTTCATCAATGTGCTGTTCTCAGTCCTTTCCTTTCCCTCGCATGCAATGATGACCACACAGACCACACTCTTCATGTCGACTCTTTGCTGATGCCTCACTTTTGTGCCGAGTTAATAGAAGATGCAGACGTCTTCCAGAATGATATCGGCAGTCTGTAGAAAAGGGAAGAGACTGGGTTCAATGCAGAGAAGTGCTAGGTCCTTCTTATCACCAACAAGACCAGTTAGGCTGTCCATATCATGAAACGGAAGACAACAAAGAAGGCAAATAACTTGGGACATAACTGTCTTTTAAATTGTCTTGAAAATCCCCAGTCGATATGATCATATAGGAGGCAAATTGATCCACATCCGGTCTAAGCAGGAACCTTGGATCCTCCCAAAAGTCAACCAAGGAGGCATGTTACAAACTCCTGATCAGTCTGCAGGTTAAGTGCACATCTTTTGTTTTGGATCCACACACCAAGGCCAAGACAAAGCATGTGGAGATGGTCCAACGCACAGCTACCATATTTGTAATTTTGCATTATTGCAAAACAGGTGCTCAGCGTTGGTGCCATGCTCAATACAATTTGCTCAAACAGAGGCAGACACAAGTAAAGGTCATAATATTCTATAGGTTTGTAAATGATTTTGTTGCAGCTGACGCCACCTTCTGACGCCCTTATGGTGCACCTACAAGAAGCCATTCCTTAAGATTCGTTCCAAGGTTTTGCAGGACCAATATCCTGAGGGAATATTTCTTCCACTCTGCTGTCAACATCATCTGGAACAAGCTATTATAACATCAAATGATAGCTCCCAACTTTCCAGGTTAAGATTTTAGCCGTCATGTACCCTTCTTCTGTTTGCAATGTTTTAACCTGTTTTTTTAACTTGCACGTTGGACCCTCCCTCTTATATGTGCATATCACAATGGTGCGAGTATGCCTGCTTTAAAGCGGCCAAGCATGACAAATTAAGAAGCAGAGGATACAACAACAGAGTTGATGTAGTATACTAGTATTGCAGTATCCAACAGATACATTTGAATATCGTCATTCAAGACAAGTGCAGACATGAATTGTCCCATCTGCCATCAAATCATGACGAGGTGGATACATGGCTTGGATACTGCTAGAAAGGGGCCAAGGCTGGATAGTTGTCAAATGCCAATATTTTGATGTACTGCTTTTGTAGCCGGGTAGAGATTATGGTGAAATAAGTTGATAGGCTTTACTGTGTGGCTTGGTAGCTCAGTCGGTAGAGTGTTGGCATGGTAAGCCAGAGGCCCTGGGTTCGAGTCCCAGTCGAGTCACAATTTTTTCACCATGCTACATTTGGCGCCCAACGTAAATAACCCATAAGGTGATTTATATGAAGATTATATGAAGATAATGTGTAATAATAAGAAAGTCGTGGAGTGTTCTTTGAGTAAGAATTCGGGACGAATTCTTGTGTAGAGGGGTGTGTGTAGCCGGGTAGAGGTTATGGTGAAATAAGTTGATAGGCTTTACTATGTGGATTGGTAGCTCAGTCGGTAGAGTGTTAGCATGGGAAGTCAGAGGCCCTGGGTTCGAGTCTCAGTCGAGTCACAACTTTTTCACCATGTTACACTTTTACTGATATATGTATACCATCTTGGACCTTTAGGCACTGACGTCTGAATGATGGCTTGGAAAAACAAAATTGTATTTTCCGCAAGTTATCTCGAGATGTCTGCCGGAACATGCAATAACTGGATGTAACATAACCCGTGCTTTCACTGGAATCGGAAAGAAGACCTGTTGGAAGAAATATTTTACATGTCTGATCTGCTTTCAGATATTTGAAGAGATGCACTGCCAGACAAGGCACAAACGTTTGATGTTTGATGTATGGTGTTTGAATGGAGAACCCATTGATGATGCAAGAATTACAATATGGTTAACGTAGAGAAAACACTTGAACTGGTTCCACCAACAAAGGATGTACTAGAACTGAAAAGTATCAAGCAGCTATATGGATCTGAGCTGATGGATACAGACATTAATGCCATTGATACTAACACAAAGCACGATGGTGCTGAACCTTTATAATGTACCAACTGCACTTGACGCTTGCATTGAACAAGTTATGGATACAAAACCAAGTGCAAATCTATTCGCTGTAGATGCTTCAAAGTAGCTTAGAAACACACTAACATGTGTTTGCAATGGTGTTAATAGAACCAACCAAGAAAATATCCATAAAAATATAGTGAATTAATTAGTTACTTTAAACAGAACTGAACATTTTGTTTAGGTGTTCATTTACCCCACCCACTTTACTTTAAGAAGTATGTGTGCACAATATATACCTGGTATGACTGCATACAGTTTTATCAGTAGCAGTCTGTCTAACCTTTATTTTAACGTAATTTATTTTTGTTAAATAGCAATAATGACAAAGACATGGCATCATGTATCATCGTTATATGTTGGTTTTAATGATTGTTTACTGTTTTTTGATGTTCTCATTGATATTCATGAATATTCAAACAATATATTTTACACAAAGAAAGTGCAAATTAAAGGCCAATGTTTAACCTTCATTTTGGTACCATGTTTGTTATTTTACACCTAAAATTGATAAAGATATAATGATTTCTCAAATAACGTATATAAAATATGCACTTAGTTGACCTTTGACCTAATTAAGAGAAACAAGGGCAAATTCTCAGGTGGCATAGGGCAGTTTCTGATTACTCAGACATCAAACATTACATATCCAGTGCATGCCAAATTCTACTATTTAATGCCATGGGTCAACACATTTTCCTCAGTTGGATGCCCAACTATTAATTATTTGTAAACAATACTGTGGTGTCAAATATGATCGTTTAATATTGAATTGGTTGTCACAATCAGTTTACGATAAAACAAACCATTGTTGCATGTAGCCATTCGACTGAAACACAATATATTTGGGATAGCAGTTGTAATATAATGAATCAAAGCATGGTAACAGCATCACATTTGGACAGTATATAATTTGAGATATTAATATAATCCTCATATAAATGTATGCAATATACAACTATACAAACAACATACGATGTATTTATGAAACAAAAAGCATATTTTATGGCTCGTTTCTTTAAATTGTTACCACGATACACGTGGGTGATTATTGTTTTGGGCAGTTTGGAAAGAGACACTTAGTAATTATTTGTCTTGACATGATTCAAACTATTATATCCTATACTAGTCTGTTTGTAGGGAAGGCATATATACACGTGTACTTTCAATTGAATTTCGAACAGTCGAACACGATAAAGTTAACAATTTCCTCCATAAAGACACCTTTTTACGATTTTTCAAACAGAGTAGTCCCAGATAAAACCGCTCTATTAGGAGTCGTCAAACGCAGGATCTGTTCCGTTTGCTTATGATATAATATAGATCTGAGTATACTCTATAGCTTCTGTCGTGATAAACATGGTTTTTTAATGTAATTTGAATAATGCACTTTTTGATCGTATAAATGCAAATAATCGGCAACAAATCCATATTGGCTGTTTATTAATGTTTCCGATATGTAATTGTAACATGTCTCTAGTCATCTCGATACTGTGTTTAGAAAGAACAAATAAAACATTGGTCTTTCTTCTATAAAGGAACATATGAATATTCTGGAATTGATGTTATATGGCCCATAAACACATCTAATTATATTTCTGTAGAGTCTATACTACTCTACCTCACAATCTTATGAAAGATAAACTGATTAAATTAATAGAAAATAAAATGTTCTTTGCTTGTAATGTCTAACGTTCGTTCATTTCGAATTAAGAAATTACAAAAAGTGGACTTTAACATATGTGTGCTATATGGGGATACCATATATCGTCAAGTTATTGGTATACATATTGGTACAAACTGTGCCCCTCTTGTTGCAGATTTGTTTTGTATTGCTATGAGATGGATTTTATGCTAAGCTTCGAAAGTGATACACAATTTATTGTGTTTATTAAACGTCTAGGTATTTTGACGATATTTTTAATTTGGTTGATCCTTATTTTGAAACTATGGTTTCTTCTATTTACAAAAAGAACTTACGTTACATAAAGCTAATTGGTCCATCTTTGAATCTTTATGTTGAATCTTTCTATCATAAATGATAAAAGTACAAAAATGAGTCATGCAGGAAACACCACATGCAGAACAAACAGTCGCCCGAAGAGCAACACAAGGAAACAGCAAATGTACAAAAGTAGAAAAACATCAAGAGACGCACAAAGACAAAACAAACATACAATAGGGGGAAGATGGAAGTACCGCCTTGGAACGGTCAGTGACAAAAGTCACTGGGCGGTTAAACTGGTTTATGGGCGCCCAACCTCACACTTATTCCATCCACACCCTAAAAGACAAACAGTGTAAATAAACGTATCCCCTCTCCGACTAATCTACAACAACCGCGACGGCAAATACAGTGGTAAAGTGCATGTATAAGGAAAACATTTAAGTGAACAAACTGTATCCACATATCGCTAGTGTACTCAATGATTGAGCTGCAAACAGAGTAACTGTAGAAAAGTAATAAAGGGTACGACAAAAACGAAATAGTACAGATATCCGACGTTCTCCTTCCATTTCTGGATTTAAGAGGTCGCCTTCATAGAGTACTAAACCTTTCTTGTCGGCGTACATGCAAAGAGGCCAGCGTGATTGCCAACTGTAAAAGGGTTGACAACCAAACATGCAGTATGTTGTAGTACTACAAGATCATATCCCTTTTTAATGATTTTTTAACATATTTGATGAACAAAGTGAGAAAATGCGTATGTCCAATAATTTTACGAAGTTTGTAAATCACATCACCATAAAATTCAGGATGTGAAATACCGTGTCGCAGTACTTGCCAATAAGCGAGAGATTTCGATAGTAAAATTTAGAGAAAGTTTTTCTTAGTTTATGGTATCTATATCCTTGCTTAAGCAGTTTTTCAGTTAAAATGAGATTTCGATTGTTAAAATCGTCAATAGATGAACAAGCTCTAGCAAAACGAATAAGTTGAGATATATAAACCCCGTAAGATGGAGCACGGGGAACATCCCCGTCAAGATGAGGAACATTTACAATATTAAAATCAAAATCATCTCTTTTGTCATATATTTTAGAAGAAATCATTCCATTATCAATTTTAAGGTCTAGATCAAGAAACGCTGCATAATTGTCGGACGGGTTAGCTTTATTCAATTTGAGTTCTTTAGGATAAATTGTAGGAATCAAAGAAAGGGTTACAGTAAAACCCCTCTAAACCGGACGTTAAAATTGGCATAAATGTCGGTCTTGGAAACAGGTGGCAGCTTAATGCAGGGTGAAAGTCATGCAGAAAGCTCCTCTAGGAGCTTTCTGCATGACTTTCACCCTGCATTTAGCAGCCACCTGCTTAAAAGTATCTAAATTCTTGTCTACTAGAATTCCGGTTTAGAGGGGTTTTACTGTATCTAAGTTAAAAATATCATCCAAATATCGACAACTTTTATTACCTGACGGTATATAGCATTCCCATAACGTACAAATATGTTTATCAAAAGAAAGGTAAGTGATTCGCAAACTTCTGAGCAAGTCCAATTGGTGTAATATTTCATTTGCTCGTCAGTAAAGAAAGCTTTTTCAGCATTACATGCCAATAATGATGTTTTTTCACGGGCAAATACTTTCTGGATTAAGTTTGTAAGCTTATCCTTAATTAAAATATGAGGAAGAGTTGTAAGTTTCGTCCGAAATATACGGTTAAAGGGAGGATTTAAATTTCAAAAGTGTTAATAATCCTTTTCTAGATGGAGATGTGTCTCGTTCTAGATCTTATTGGGTTTACATTTCTCTCCTTATTCACTTTGGCCGAGCCTGTTCTTTTCTAGATGATTTTCATAACTGGTAAACATCTTAAGCAAGGTTCCAAATATCATAAAATTCCGAAAGAGTTTTTATAAATTGTATTATGGAAATTACCTCTCATTAGAAAATAAAATCCCAATCTACTGACGTACAAGGTATTTCTCATCCAGTATTTATGGTGATGTTATCTACAAAATCAGGAAAGTTCGGAGTTTATAAAACACATTAATACTTTTAGGAAGAAGGGTTATGACCTCATTAAATTGCAACGCACTGCTTGATTAGTTATTGATCCCTTTACACTCGGTAGCTACGCTTCCTTCTGTTTGCACGATGGCAGGTAGAGAGTAGTACTCTGTGATGGTATATTCTTATAACCAGAATTGTTTAGCTTACCAAACTCATGTACTGTCTTTTCACTGTCTTGCCTATAACGGTTTCCCTGCAGTTGCTCTGACTTCATCAAAGTCATTGAGTACATATTTGTCGGACTTTCACAGTTGTTGCCATGCTCTGTTATACAACATATTTTTCGGTGTTTACCGTCTTCTATGTCGTGGGGAAGCCTGGCGGGGATACCTTTTTTACGCTATTTGTTAATCTACGGTGACTTTGAGATAAGTGTGAGGTTAGGACGTCCAAGAACCGGTTTAAACCCTTGGTGACGGTTTTATCACTGGACCCTTCCAAGGCAGTACTCTCTTTGTCACCCTTGATGTTTTGCTTGTTGGGTGTCTTTTTGTCTAGTGATATAATTAATTGATGACACTAATGCAGAGGGAACTAACACGGCAAGTGAGTGTGAAGACGGGACTTCTGTGCAAAGTGTTTCTTGAATGTGTTGTTGTATTGAAACAAAACAAAATTAAAATGGTGAACTGAAGTAATTTTTGAAACAAAAAAAGAGAAACAATGCATAAAAAAGAAATAAATGTATAATGAAATATGTATCCGGTAGGACTAGAACCCACATCTCCAAAATACATAAATATATCAAAATACACATTTTGAGACCGCCGTCCTCTTCTGTTAATGAGATGATGCACTACTTACTCTGCAATTTAACGTTATTACTATTCAAAATTTCGTCAATTTCAGCTAAAGCCTATTGTGTAGAATGGAATAGGCTGGAAAAAATAAATATATGAATAAAAACGACAGGTTACTACAATAAAATACATTAATAGAATAATAAAAAATATCTACATGCCTACATTCAAATTCGAACCAAATACCACACAAAACTTTTCAATATTCTGTGCCATCATAGCGGCTGATATTACCACTCGGCTACACTGCTAATATACATTTAGAGACTGGTTTAAATATATTTGATTGTGTCCTTGTACAAGTAAACCACGCTATATTGAGACTTGTTGTTATTTTGTTGTTTACACAACAGCACAAAAGTACAGGACCAGACAACATAATTAAGTAAGTTGCCAAACATTATGTACTGGACTTTGGTTGTGGGTTCGAATCCCAGGCTATGCAGTTTCCTTCTTTTAAAACTTATTTGCTATTTGTATTCATCTTTTTTTTTAGTCTTTTTCAATTATATGTCAATATTTTATTATTAAATATTGTATGTTATATTAATTGTTGTTTTTTATGGACAATCAATTAATAAAAAAAATATTGGCCGCTGGTCAGAATCTAACTCAAGACCCGCGGCGTGCAAGCCCAGATACATATCCATTGCACCAAGACAACTATGCTGAAGAGATGCGGCTTGCCAAGTCATTTGAAAATAAAGAAGCACCGCAGTCACTTTGTTTTGTTTACACTGGAGTAGGTCATGTTTTGTTCCAAAGTAAGTTGGTCTATCTGTACCTACAGTGTCTTTACCTGTAATGTTGGTAAACACTGAGAACAATAGGTGTGCCATAGATCTAAATTTACCTGTATTATTTTACTTGACCAGATTAAACTGAGACTCAGTGCATATTCCGTATCGTATTCGTAATATCTATAAAAACACGAAGAGTCGAACAAAGACAAACACAAAAACAATAGAGGAAGATGGATGTACCGCATGGGAACGGTTCAATAGTCACTAGAGGGTTAATACACGTTTTTTCGGGCAATAACATCTGCAGTGTCCCGAGGGACTGTTGTTGGCCCGCGCTCGAACAACATTTCTACCAGCGTTACTCTCTTTGAAAACCATATTTGAATGATGAAAACAAACTGAGCTTTGTAACCAATCATTTGATTGTTTTCATATAAGATATATTATGAATGAAGTACATGCAGTTTTTTATAATATATCATAAAACGAAGGTGTACAAAAAATGTACAGTGTATAATAAAAATAATTAAAAATGTAAAAAAGAAGACGAGAATTCTTGAGAGTCTAGTGATATAATTAATTGATGACACTAATGCAGAGGGAACTAACACGGTAAGTGAGTGTGAAGACGGGACTTCTGTGCAAAGTGTTTCTTGAATGTGTTGTTGTATTGAAACAAAACAAAATTAAAATGGTGAAATGAAGTAATTTTTGAAACAAAAAAAGAGAAACAATGCATAAAAAAGAAATAAATGTATAATGAAATATGTATCCGGTAGGACTAGAACCCACATCTCCAAAATACATAAATATATCAAAATACACATTTTGAGACCGCCGTCCTCTTCTGTTAATGAGATGATACACTACTTACTCTGCAATTTAACGTTATTACTATTCACAATTTCGTCAATTTCAGCTAAAGCCTATTGTGTAGAATGGAATAGGCTGGAAAAATAAATATATGAATAAAAACGACAGGTTACTACAATAAAATACATTAATATAATAATAAAAATATATACATGCCTACATTCAAATTCGAACCAAATACCACACAAAACATTTCAATATTCTGTGCCATCATATCGGTTGATATTACCACTCGGCTACACTGCTAATATACATTTAGAGACTGGTTTAAATATGTTTGATTGTGTCCTTGTACAAGTAAACCACGCTATATTGAGACTTGTTGTTATTTTGTTGTTTACACAACAGCACAAAAGTACAGGACCAGACAACATAATTAAGTAAGTTGCCAAACATTATGTACTGGACTTTGGTTGTGGGTTCGAATCCCAGGCTATGCAGTTTCCTTCTTTTAAAACTTATTTGCTATTTGAATTCATCTTTTTTTTTAGTCTTTTTCAATTATATGTCAATATTTTATTATTAAATATTGTATGTTATATTAATTGTTGTTTTTTATGGACAATTAATTAATAAAAAAATATTGGCCGCTGGTCAGAATCTAACTCAAGACCCGCGGCGTGCAAGCCCAGATACATATCCATTGCACCAAGACAACTATGCTGAAGAGATGCGGCTTGCCAAGTCATTTAAAAATAAAGAAGCACCGCAGTCACTTTGTTTTGTTTACACTGGAGTAGGTCATGTTTTGTTCCAAAATAAGTTGGTCTATCTGTACCTACAGTGTCTTTACCTGTAATGTTGGTAAACACTGAGAACAATAGGTGTGCCATAAGATCTAAATTTACCTGTATTATTTTACTTGACCAGATTAAACTGAGACTCAGTGCATATTCCGTATCGTATTCGTAATATCTATAAAAACACGAAGAGTCGAACAAAGACAAACACAAAAACAATAGAGGAAGATGGATGTACCGCATGGGAACGGTTCAATAGTCACTAGAGGGTTAATACACGTTTTTTCGGGCAATACCATCTGCAGTGTCCCGAGGGACTGTTGTTGGCCCGAGCCCGAAGGGCGAGGGCAACAACATTCCCGAGGGACACTGCAGATGGTATTGCCCGGAAACAAACGTGTATTAACGCTATTCTTGCATAAAATCATTTTCTGCTCAAAATTTCTATATCCCTAAAACAGTTTATTGTCGGTGCCCCTGAAATACTCGCACCGTTCACATAGCCTATGTTAAAAAAGCCATATATAGCATTCCCGTCGATTGTTTACATTCGGCCCGGAATAGGTATAATTAAAACAGGTCAACAACAGCGCGTGAGCACGAGAATAGCCTTGTTAATACATGGTTTAGCGGGACTACAACAGCACGTTTTATGCAAGAATGGGGGTTTAGACCGGTTTATGGACTACCAACCTCATATTTATTACATCTCCAACCCTAAAAGACAAACAATGTAAATAAACAGTGTTAAATTGCATGTAGAACGGAAACATATTTAAGTGAAATAGACAGAGTAACTGTAGAAAAAGTAATTAAGGGTACGACAAAAGGTAGATGGTACAAATATTCGGCATCCCCCTTTCCGTTTTCGGATTTCAGAGGGTGTCTTCATAGATTACTAAACCTTCCCTGTCGGCGTACATGACAAGAGGGCAGCCTGATTGCGAACTGTGGAAGGGTTGACAACCAGGCATACAGTATGTTGTAGTGCTTTAGGATTATATCCCTTTTTATTTAGGTTTTACATATTTCATGAACAAATTGAAACAACGGGTATGTCCAATAATTGTACGAAATTTGTAAATCACATCACCATAAAATTCAGGATTTGAGATTCCGTATCGCAGGTGCGTCTTAAGATTGCATTTACACAATTTCGATGATATAATTTAGAGAATGGTTTTCTTAGTGTATGATATCTATGTCCTTGCTTAACCCTATCCATTATGTAAGCGCGTTTTGACGCATCTGCAAACAGAGTAAACCCAGATCAGACGGCTCCTACAGGAGCCGTTTGATCTTGGTCTGCTCTGTTTGCTTATAGATCTGATTCTACAGCTTCTTTTTGAGCCTAAATGTCATGTGTGCATAAGCCATTATAAAAATAATCCTATTAATATTTATGACGTCATTATTTCCTATATGAATATTCACCAGGGTAAGTGTTAAGCAGCTTTTCAGTTAAAATACGATTTCGACTGTTAAAATCATCAACAGAAAAACAAGCGCTAGCGAAACGAATAAGTTGAGATATGTAAACCCTATAAGATGGAGCACGGGGAACATCTTCCTAAAGATGAGGGAAATTCACAATATTAAAATCAAATTCATCCCTTTTGTTATAACATTTGGATGTTTGATCAGAGTCTGCTCTGTTTGCTAATGCATTAAACATACGCGTCTGCCATGGTCGATCAGGTTCTGGTTCATATGACATTATGAGATATATAATGTCAATTGATAGATAAACAAGTGAATACCCTTAAACAATCATTTACCGGCAAAAAAGCAAATAAAAGTAAAACAAAAATGCCGGTTATCAAGCATTTACCAGTTAAGTATTGAACACTAAACTACTGCTACAAGCAGATACCGGTAAATATAGAAAGCAAATGGTCACCTATACAAGACTGAAGTATGGGAGTATGGAAATATGGTATGAGGCAAGATTTCAACTACATTAAGCTTTCTTGAAGCTCGGTGGTAAGAGCTGAGGAGAGTTGCTTTGATGTTGGTTGGCTGTACAGTGTATTTGCAAGTCTTGAAATGCGAACACACGTCTTACACTCTACATATAAGTGTATGCAAATGTGCATTTGATAAATGCAGACATACATATTATTCAGTAACCTTCAAATTTGGCTGGTAGGTAAACACCCTATTAACCGCCTTACCTCGTGAGCAACAAAATAATGACTGTATGCATATTAATTATTTAATTGTTTATAAAAAACATGGTGGCAGCATATTATGCATGGTGAAATGCAGGTCGAAAGCTAGCTCACCAAGACGTTCACAAAGATGCTCGCTTTATGACGTTGCATTATATTAGAGGGTGTTAACTTTATTCAAGTTGATAAAACTTACCCAATGGTAACATTCCCTTTCCGTGTCTATACATAATTTCAATGAAAACGTAGTAAAGTCAAGCAGGAAAAGCCACACACAAAACGCCACCATCACCAAAACTCCTACAGAAAGCATAGCAATTTATACTCATACACACACATACACATACTTTCTTTTCTATCTTTCTTTCAGTGTATAAGCATATACATGTATATCTAGTAATTTATGTTTCCAACCACCAGTGACCTTATTAATAACCTTATGAATTATCATGATTGTACTTTGTCATAGTGTATGATTATTGTGTGTATTGCATTTCCTCTTGTTGCACTTCGGTGCCTGAGATGTAATAAAGTTCCGTTCAGTTCAGTAGAAAGCCACATACAAGACGCAATCACCACCAACACATCAATAGACAGCATGTCACACACACACAACCAAACACACGCAAACACACGAGAAGAACACAGACCACACCAACAAATACGCGAGTACCAGAGACAAACATGAACAAAACACAAGCACAAAGACACAAGACAAACAAAAGTAAGGCTGACAAAGAGAGAACCGCCTTTTGCACGGTCAGTAGCAATATCACCACTGGGGGTTTAAACCGGTTTACTGACGTCCTAACCTCACACTTATCTCAAAGTCACCCTAGCTAAACAAACATTGTAAATAAAGGTATCCCCGCCGGACTTCACTTTTTGGTACATAGAATAGCAGATCATGCATACATGTCCGTGCTATATTAGATGCGTGCGACCTCCTTAAAACATCAGAGAGCAAGATAATGCGTGGTTATTTACTTTTGAAAAGGCGAAAGCAATATTGTAATACGCAGATTTGACATTACACATACTGAGCCGATTTAGATACAGTTAAACCTCCCTGTAACAGTTAGATATCCAGATAGAATGCGTAAGTTTAAACATATTTAAGAATAGCAAACCCTATACTGTGACCACTCCTTAGAATCGTCTCGAAGAGACGATTCCAAAGAGTGGTGACAGTATAGGTTTGGGTGGAGGAATGACTATTTTAGGTTTTTGGTAGGCAGCTTTATATGTATCTCTGATAGCAGTCATTCATACGTCAAGGTCTTTCAGATATGTGACGGCACAACGAAAGAGTGCTACCAGTGTTTCTTATACCATATGACGTTTATAGGTCTTTTTTTAACATAACCCGAGAATACTCCAAACAGTCAAGTAATAGGCTACCATATACCAGTTAGGCTTATTTGTGTGTGTGTGTGGGGGGGGGGGGGGGGTACATTGAAGACATATTTCACTGTATATTTCATTTTATGTATATTTCATGATTGACGAGGAGCACTAGTTGAAAGAATACACTATTACATGTCTTATTAACACTTTACTTCATTAATATTTATGGAAGAAATCATGGATATGAATTTCCTTATTTGTTATTCTAGATCATGGACTATGGAGCTTTTGGCCATGACAGAAACTGTAGAGTAATATATTTAGTATATAATAATCAAACAGAGCAGATCATGATCAGAGGGTTACTGGAGTGGAAGTCTGGTCTGGGTCTACTCTGTTTGGAAATGCGTCGAAAAGGCGTATTTATGGAGTAAAATGATTAAATGAGTCATGGATGTGTAAAAAGAAGAATGAAATAAAACTTCAATAAAAAAGCCGCCAGGTAACCACAGAAGGTGGTTAACATACTCTTTTTCTCCATACTGCATGGGGGTATTTGCATAGTCTTATATGAACAGTAAAGGATGTGCATACGACCACCATTAACCCTTACCCTGACAAAATTGGAACATTGTAGCCATTTTAGAAACTAAAGAAACAGATCTTACAAAATTTCAATCATAGCAAACAGAGCAGACCCTAATCAGACGACTCCTATAGGAGCCGTCTGATATGGGTCTACTCTGTTTGCAGATGCGCAAAACGTCTATATCAGGGACAGGATTAAAGCAATTCTCCATACCTCTTATCGTTCAGCCGCAAGAAAGCTTAATGCAGCTAAAAACTTACTTCATTCCATATTTCTCTATTTTCATATTTGATTCTGCAATAAAAGGCCCCTTACTTTGAAGATGTTTATATTTATCGGTGTTGCTTATAGCGGTATTTTCTTCTATTCCTGTTAACCGGCAATTGCTAGACTATCGGACATTATTTGCTTGCCTTTATTTTCTTGTTTACCGGTAGTAATTTGTTTATCCTTCTTTACTTGCTTGTTTAGACGCACGACGTATTTACTTGTTTGTTGGTATTTACTTGTTAACGTATTTGCGTTATATTTTGTTTACCGGTACTTTCTCGCTGTCACCGGTATTTACTAGTTAACCGATATTTCCTTGTTTCCGGTCGATCATGCAGTATTTTCTGATTTACCTGTATTAACTTGCTTACTATATTCTGGTATGCTATCCCATTTCCATATTATTAACTGCTATGGTTTACATCATTTTGTTAATAAATTGTAGAAAAGCCGATTTAATTAAATTGAATAATGCTTTAAATAATGTGTAAACAATAAATTACATTAACCCTTTTCACAGTAGGAGAGAAAACTCAAATTTGATTGCGAAACATTAAAACAAGTGAATATGCGGTGTTGATACATTCAAGAATCTGAACTCGGCTACTTTTCAATGATTTTATTTTTTTTGTCATCGTCCTAAATATGTTCACAATCTTATGGTACTTTTTTTACCTTTAACTCTCTCACTCGTGATCCTTTGGACCGAGATGTTCTCCATGCTCATCTATCAGTGTATACATGTATCTCAACTCATTTGTTTCGCTAGAATGTGTTATCTGGTGACAACTTGTACAATGGAAATCTCAGTTCAACTGAAATGCTACTTAAGGTGTCATAAAACATTCTCTAATTATGTCTCCCCCCATATTTATATGGGGGAGACATATTGTTTTCGTGAGAGTTGTCTGTCTGTCTGTCTGTCCGTCTGTCCGTCACACTTTTTGTCCGGACGATAACTTCAATATGTCT
The DNA here is from genome assembly GCA_963576725.1 of Azorinus chamasolen. NCBI lineage: Eukaryota > Metazoa > Mollusca > Bivalvia > Cardiida > Solecurtidae > Azorinus > Azorinus chamasolen. The sequence continues at coordinate 35,958,475 of OY755251.1, forward strand.
GATGCCAGTTGATTGAAACTTCATATATGGAAAGAGCATAATGAGAGGAAGTGTCATGCACAAGGTCCATAACTCTGGCTTCACTAATATAGGAGTTATTGCCCCTTGTAAAAAAATCACACTTTTTTGTCCGGACGATAACTTCAATATGCCTGATGCCAGTTGATTGAAACTTCATATATGGAAAGAGCATAATGAGAGGAAGTGTCATGCACAAGGTCCATAACTCTGGCTTCACAAATATAGGAGTTATTGCCCCTTGTAAAAAAAATGCACACTGTTTTTGTCCGGACGATATGGCTCATGCCATTGGATTGAAACTTCATACATGGAAAGATCATGACAAGAGGAAGTGTCATACACAAGGTCCATAACTCTGGCTTCATTAATAATGGAGTTATTGCCCTTGTAATTTTTTCAGCAATTTTTTTGTCCGGGCGATAACTCCTATATGGCACATGACATTGAAGTGAAACTTTATACATGGATTGATCATGATAAGAGAATTTGTCATGCATAAGGTCCTTAACTCTGGCTTCAATAAATTGAGAGTTATTGCCCCTTGTACATTTGTTACATTTGTTTAACATTTTCTTGTCCGGACGATAACTCCTACATGGCTCTTGCCATTGTATTGAAACTTTATACATGGAAAGAGCGTGATGAGAGAAAGTGTCATGAACAAAGGCCATAACTCTGGCTTCAATACTTTTGGAGTTATTGCCCTTTGTTACATTTTTTGTCCGATCAATAACTCCTGTTCGACTGATGCTATTGGAATGACCTTTCATTTATGGAAAGAGCATGATGAAAGTAAACATCATGCACAAGGGCCATAACTCTGGTATCAATATTTTTTAAGTTATTAGCTGTTATCATTTTCTTCTTGAAAAATGTGGTGTGGAAAGCGCATAATGAGGGGAAGTATCAATCATCAAGTCCATAACATTTTTAGTGATTTCCATTTACATATTGTTTTTTTTTGTTAGAGGGGAGACATCCGTTTTTGTGACAAAAACCTCTAGTTTTATTATCGAAATCTCACATTTATTGGCATACGTAAGTGCAATCTGAAGGCGCTCCTGCGATAAGGTACATGTATTTCAAATCAAGATTTTTATGGTGATATGATTTACACACTTCGTAAACTTATTGGACATGTCCGTGTTCTTACTTTGTTCATTAAACGTATTAAACTTTTATTAAAAAAGGGATAAGATCCTAAACAATCCCAAACTGTATGTTTGGTTGTCAACCCTTTTACAGTTTACAATCAGGCTGTCCATCTTTCATGTACACCGACAGTAAAGCCTTTGCACTATATGAAAACACTCTCTTAAATCCGGAAACGGACGGAGAACGTTGGATATTAAATTTTCGTTTGTTGTGGGTTTTATTACGTTTCTACAGTAAGTCTGATTGCAATTTTTGAGTTACACTGTCGATAAGTGAATCAAGTTTGTTTCGCTTAAGTATGTTTTCGTTTTACATGCAATTTACCTACACTGTATTTGCAACCGCAGTTGTTGTAGATTAGTCGGAGAGAGGATACGTTCATTTACACTGTTTGTCTTCTAGGGCGGAATTGGAATAAGTGTGAGTTTATGCGCCCCTGAACTGGTGTAAACCTTAGAGATGATTGCCACCGTCCGTTCCGAGGCAGTACTTCCATCTTCTTCATAACATTTGTTTGTTATATTTTGTGCGTCTCGTTTTGAGTTTTTATAGACATTTATATCTACTATCTACTGATAATGGTATTATGGTGCTGTTCTTGCGACTGTGTGATTTTGTATGTGGTGTATCCGGCATGACTCAAACACTTACATTTTGTATGAGAATAATCCGGCCGTGCATATGCATGGACAATGAAATATTTAGGTACTTAATTTGCATGAGACATAATGACATTCACACCACGCACGTATGTTAATGATAGTCAAACGTTTTCATTCGTTGAAAAGAATAAACATAAACACCAAATGGCAAACATACGTCACTAAGTCAGTGTAATCCTAGTCATTTGAAGAAATTGGTCCGCTATGGATGTGCTAATGTATATTTCGCTAGGGCTTCTAATACTATATTTCTTCCTAAGGCGTAGCACTGGCCAATACAAACCAATACCGGGACCTAACGGGTGGCCCCTTTTAGGATACGCTCCATGGGTGAAAAAAGGGAAGGAGCACGAACTATTTACAAACCTGGCTTATAAGTATGGGGACATCTTTAAGTTCAAAATGTTCGGCATGTCTGTAATAGTGCTCAACAACGCAAATTTGATCCGAACTGCCTTTTGTACAGATGAGTACAAGAAACATATGAATGACAGAATGGCCTCGTTTTATGGAGAGTACATAATGGGTCACCATCAAAGTATAGCATTCGCACGTAAAGCTTATGGGTCACATCATGGCGCCCTACGGAAGACGTTTGCTAAAGGAATGCGTATTTACGGAGACGGAAAACAAGATTTTGAGGATAAAATTAAGTCTGAAATTATGAGCCTCGTCAAAAGATTGGAAGGTTATCAGGGGAAAGAGTTTGACATCCTTGCCGTGCTGAAAAGGTCGCTAACTAACGTTATGTCTGTGTTGGTGAGTGTCATTTTGTTTAGGTCCACATAATACAATTTGGCGTATCCTCCATCGTCATTAGATTGTACTGATTATGAAACATATATTTACATTCGCTTGAGTTACCTTTATCTTTAACCTTTTTCCCGACACATCTTTAAAACACAGCCGCGAACAATTCTATCAAAACGAATTTCCGATTGCCAACCATGCGATCGAAAGGTAATGCACTGTTTTCACTTTGGTTACCAAATATCACACACTGTTGGACAAGCGATTTTTATGTAAATTGCACATGCAAAATACACAGTGAATGCGAGACATGAACAGACTTGCATCTCTTTTCGACCCCCAATGCAACAATATATATGGAAGTACTAGAGGTCATGCACATTGTTAAGAATTGATAAAGACATGCGATACGTGAACTTATACACGGAGTGTATCCATGTAAATTAAAGGCCGTGTCCAACAGTATAAGTTTTGAATCATTTAATACACCGCATGAAAATATTTGACCAATCACTGTGCAGGACAATTCAAGATTCCTATTTTTGAATAAAGCTTATGACACATGGCAGATAAAGAACAGACGCACAAACAAGATTTGCGCTCACATACGACGTCTATGTTCTTTACCAAACGTACTTGTATGAGCCGTGCAGGACCTCACACTTATTCCTTGCCTGAACTTATTTTACGTATATATGAAATGTTTTGATTCAGGTTTACATTGCATTGTTTATTCGAATATATCCATAAATATTATGCTATAGCACTGCAGAGACTTAATTGAGGTCAGTGTCTAAACTTAAGGCAAGTCACTACACCAAAGACTTCTTTTCGACCAGTGTCTAACACTTTAGGCAAGTCATAACATCAGAGTAAATAAATGTATCCCCTCTCCGACTAAGCTACAACATTCGCGATGGAAAATACAGTGGGAAATTGCATGCATCGCTGGTGTACTAAATGAGCTGTAAACAGAGTAACTGTTGAAAAGTAATAAAGGGTACGACAAAAAAAGTGATAGCACAAGACCCGACGTCCTTCTTCTGCGTCCATCTACCGTTAACGGATTTAGGATGTCGTCTTCCCAGTGTGTTAAGCCTATCCTGTCGGCGTATATGAAAGCAGGACAGTGTGATTGCCAACACTTAAAGGATTGACAACCAGACGTGCAGTATTTTGCAGCACTATAGGATCATATCCCTTTTTATTGAATTATGTCTCTCCCCCCCCCCTAATATTTGTATGGGAGACATATTGTTTATATGAGAGTTGTCTGACTGTCCGTCCATCCGTCTGGTCCATAACTTTCGCTTCAATAATGTTGGAGTTATTGCCTCATATATTTTTCACACTTTGTTTTCCCGACGATAACTCCTCTATGGTTCATGCCATTAGATTGAAACTTCATATATGAAAAGACCATGATATGATAAATTATTGTGTACAATGGCCATAACTCTTGCTTCAAACATTTGGAGTTATTGCCCTTTATTACATTTCTTTTCCGACAAATAACTCATGTTTTACTGATGCTATTGGAATGACATGTCATTTATGGTAAGAGCATGATAAACGGAAGTGTCATACACACGTTTCATAACCCTAGTTTCAATAATATTGGAGTTATTTTACCCTTGTCCATTTGTTTTACAGTTTCTTTTACCAACGATAACTCCTATATGGTTTATGCAATTTGATTGGAACTTCATAAATCGAAAGAGCATAATACGAAGGAGTGCCATGTACAATGGCCATAACTCTGGCTACAACGTTTTGGAGTTATAGCCCTTAACTACATTGTTTTTGGCCAATCAATATCTACTGTTCTTATGTTGCTATTAGAATGACATTTCATTTATGGACAGAACATGATAACAGGAAGTGCCATGCAGAAGGGCCATACCTCTGGTATCAATATTTTAGGAGTTATTCCCAGTTATAATATCTTTCTTGAAAAAAGTGGTGTGGAAAGCGCATGATGAGGGGAAGTATCATTTATCAAGTCCATTACTATGGTGGCAACATTTGTTAGTTATTTCCCTTTACATATTGTTTTTATCAGAGTTGTTTGTCTGTCTGTCTGTCACACATCTTGTCCGCCCGAGTTTTCATACACAGAAATGTGACAATGTGACAATTCGTCGCAGTGTGTGTGTGCGTGGGTGCGAGGGATGAGTGGGGATATATCTGTTTTTGTGACAAAGACCTCTAGTTGTTTAACATATTTGATGAACAAAGTGAGAAAATGGATATGTCCAATAATTTTACGAAGTTTGTAAATCACATCATCATCAGGATGTGAAATATCGTGTCGGAGGAGCGTCTTAAGATTACACTTGCACTTGCCAATAAGTGAGAGATTTAGAGAATAAACATCGACATCTAAAAGGCCACGTAGTATCAATGGATGTAGAACATAAAGAAAATCTTCAAGCACAGATTCACAGCAAACGCAGAGCGCTCATACATATACAATAAACATACACATACAACTGTTTCTTGCATACTCAACTCCAGCCGCTTAGCTGCGTCATTAAATCAAAACTAAAACCAATGAAACAAAGGCAAGATGTAATTTCAAAAATTTGAGGTGCAGTTTTCTATCGTAAATCTGAGCGTAGACGTAAATTGCGTCGACAAAACCTTATGTTAGGAAAACGGTACCCAGGCCTTTGCATACCAACAACAATTTAACATCGGTTGATGTCGCTAGACGCATGAATATCGGCATATTACTATTATTATTATACCACATTTGTATAACGTTCTTTTCACACAGGACATGTGCGTTAATAAGCGCTTCATATGGATGAAATCACTAACCGGAACGAACCGTATGCTTATCTATCCGGTCAATGAAATATATTAAAAAGTTATACAATAGACACGAACTCACTTACCGGAAGGATGATGGTGATCTCTTTATTGCCTCCATTAATGGAGAGTACATATTACAGACAGAGCATATTTAACATAACGACAGGAAACAACAAAACATACATACATACATACATATATAAGGCTATCGTTAGCTACACAATTACAGTATATTGGGGGATCTAATATAGTATGCCCCTTTAATATTTAGCTTGCTGATCAATTTATTTCCAGCACAATTCTTCACCTACTAACTCCCAAACCCAAGTTACAATAAATGTGTCTACCAAAATGGAATCAGGGTGTCAGACAGTCTGGAGCCTGATGAGACGCCAAGTTACTCGGCGTCTCATCTGGGTCCAAAATGTATGCATATGTATTCACTCACCCGCCCATAGCAAGTTAAATGTTAAATTGACATTTAAATATTGAAAATGCGTCCAGCATACGATAATTATGATGAACATCACACCGCACATAAATAACCAACTTACAGGACCCAAGGTTGGCAATAGAATTGTGTACAAACATACAACCAATGCTGCTAGACGTACAGTTCCAGTAAATGTTGCTAATGAAACGAAAATTAGCTTATTTAGCAAGTACATGTTCACGGTGCTGACCAGGTAGATAATCCGGATGGAGTACACATACGGAGGAAAATATAACAGTCACTATACACGGTGTGGACTTGGCAACCGAAGAGAAGAAACACAAATTCCATATATACATATGCAGATTTACACAATGACTGCGCACCTAAGTTGCATACCCGTATTCATTTACATGTACATACACATATACATACATATATGCATACCTATATATACAATATGCATGTACCCGTTACTAACTCTCTAACGAAAGGAAATTTAGCAAAGTTAAACAGGTATACGAAGTTAAATGTCGACCCAGTACGGCTACATTTCAGAAAACAAGCAGAAATTTACATCACATATCTAGGACCAACAAAAGGAATCATTAGAATTGACATAACATATAATCAATTTTGAACAGATATACAGTGTATATTAAAAACTGCCGATGTACCCTAAAGTACATAAACATATCTAATATAGATATGTTTCCTTATAAATCATATCTAATATGTCTCCTTTCAACTGATATACATATACACATAAGCAAACCTACCATTTCACAAACTCTATGAAGGCGACCTCTTAAATCCAGAAATGGAAGGAGAACGTCGGATATCTGTACTATTTCATTTTTGTCGTACCCTTTATTACTTTTCTACAGTTACTCTGTTTGCAGCTCAATCATTGAGTACACTAGCGATAGGTGGATACAGTATGTTCAATTAAATGTTTTTTTGTTATACATGCACTTTACCACTGTATTTGCTGTCGCGGTTGTTGTAGATTAGTCGGAGAGGGGATACGTTTATTTACACTGTTTGTCTTTTAGGATGGGGATGGAATAAGGGTGAGGTTGGGCGCCCATAAACCGGTTTAAACCCCCGGTGACTTTTGTCACTGACCGTTCCAAGGCGGTACTTCCATCTTCCTCCTATTGTATGTTTGTTTTGTCTTTGTGCGTCTCTTGTTGTTTTTTCTACCCATGTACATTTGCTGTTTCCTTGTGTTGCTGTTCGGGCGAGTGTTTGTTCTGTATGTGGTATTTCCTGCATGACTCATTTTTGTACTTTTAAGTGTTATTATTCAGTCTAGACAATTCTTACGAAATTATATTGGAGTAGTCCATGTTAATTCCCACATGTCGGTTAGACTGATACAATCCTATATTCAACCTTAACACAAGGCATGTTTAACTGCATCTCGCTTGCTGTTTGAAGTGTATTTAAGCAATGAGTATACCACATGAAAAAATGAAATGACTATTCTTAAGCAGTTTGAGGTCATAAAGTCTTCTCCATTGGCCTCTTTAATCCCTGAGAACAAGGTTATCAGCTGTCTCCTTGGACCCCTGGATATTATTTCCTTAAATTCAGAATTGGTAAGAACATTAACCAGTTTCTCCCATAACCACTGGCGACAACTTTCTGTAACCTTACAAAAGAGCGTCATGTGAACTGTTACGTTTTCTATGACCATGCAGCTGCACAACGGACATGTGTCTGTGTAATGATCGAACAATAGTTTAGTCAGTAAAACCATGGAACTCTGACACTTATCACTGTACTTAACTTCGTATCTGCTGAGCTTCAATATATTAGACGCTTCCCAGCGGCAAGGTTTAATGCATAACACATCGAGTAAATCTTTGTCTCGATTTAAGGAAAACTTCCCACATATGTTGATAATGTGACTGCATTTGCATTTTTACGACATATTTCCAGACACATTTAGAAGGAAATATACCTGTAATGAAGAAGTCCAGGATGGCTTCATTTAAGTTATATTTCATCAGCAATCGGCTTATATCAGGTAAAACGCCATTCATTGTGTGTATATTGTCCGATCCTTGGATAAGACGTAGGATAAAAAGTTCTCTGGAAACATGATTTACACTTAATCGGCTCAAATGCCCAAAGAAATTTAGTTTACGCCTATCAATTTCGAACTCAATGAGTGCTTCTCCTATCATACTTAAACACACATCTGTCCTTGACTGTATTGGGATTCCTTGAAGGTATTTTAAACATAACTTATGGGCTCTTTCTAACCCCGCTAATTGTGACCCAGTCATATTGGACCACAGCTCACATCCATATAGCGCCCTTGGTATGACAAAATACTTGTATATTTTAACTGCTGTTAAAGGATGCAGCCCTCTTTCATGTAAACCGGAGTTAACTAGACTTAGAAATGTACTTCTGAGTTTGTTACTAGCATTCGTTAAGTTTGCATTCTCAGTCTGGTATTTGTTACATTCTATACCCAGATGCACATAACTTTCTCTTTCCGCTACAACATCGCTACCTAAGAACCATGATCTATTGTTATTTCTGAATGCATATTCATTTTCTTTGAACACTACAGCAGCGCATTTACTAGCGTTATAATCATATATCCATTTACATGAATATTTGTAGCAAATGTCCATCATTTGCTGCAGACCATTACACGATAGTGACAGAAGCAACATGTCATCCGCCACGGTTGGACAAATGCTGTTGATGTTCGTTATGCAAAACCCTAGGCCAGAGTTAACAAGTTGTTCAATAAGCCCGTTAATGTAGATGAGGTAGAGGAACGGACTACTCCCCCCCCCCCCTTGTCTGGTACCTGGTCTAACATCTAGCCATTCGGATTCAACACCTCTAAATCTGACTCTGCTTTTCATGTCGCTATAGACGCTCCTGAACGCATTATATGTTAATGGGTCTACATTAGATTGTCTGAGTTTGAAAAACAAGCCATCGTGCCATACCCTGTCAAATGCTTGCCTTGCATCAAGCATAAACGCGTATAATTTACTTTTATTATCTTTCGCAAAGGCTATACATTCACGTAAAGCAAACGATGTCGTTATACACCCCATGTTCTCCCGAAACCCCCCTTGTAAAGTGCTGATACTGATATTGCCTTTCGACTTAAGCTGTTTCAAAAGTAGTTTTTCGTACAACTTTAGAATGACAGAAGATAGGGTTATTGCTCTGTAACTGCCTGTGTCATTTTTGGCCTTATTGCATCTTTAAATAGTGTAATTATTGTCCCTTCTTTCATCTTACGTGGTACATGTGAAAAATAAAACATAGCATTTAACAATTTTGTTATTGTATCACATCCATATATTAAATGTTCATAGCATACATGGTCATTGCCACTGGCCTTTGAACTAGGCGCTTGCCGTAAAACATCATCTATATCGATTCTATTAAAGACACGCGTGCATTGAGATCGCTCGTTTGTACATAACTCTTCAAGCATGTCGTGAAATACCCTATTTGCCTCTGTAACAGTGTGTTTAAATGTCCAGTCCTAGCTGTCATTTTCACTAGGAGAGTACAACTGTTCGAAATAACATTTCCATCCATGTGCTATAGTGTCCGGATCCCTACAGGTAACACCGTCAAAACTAATTTCTGAGCAGCCTGGGCTGGAACAGGACGGCTTCCGGCGACTGTTTACCAGTCTCCAGAACGTATCCTGGTCAAGTTCAGCAGCACGGTCAATGTCTGTATACAACTGCTGCATGTACTTATCCACAACATTTCTATGTAACCTTCTAAACACACGCTTACTTTCTTTATATCCTAGATATGTCTCCCCGCAAAGATTATTTCCATCATCTATCCACATGTTACGGGCATGTTTCATACTTCTGTGCACACGGGTTAATTCTTCACACCAGTACGGCTTGAGATACCTTCGAAATACGCGTTTAGAAATAGTCTTGTTTGCAGACGATACTACCGCGTTAACAATATCGTACAGATAATCTATATCCCCTGTATCACATATTTGATTTGCGCTGTATTATTGTTAACATTTTCAACAAAAGCGTCCAAGCTTTCTGCAGATACTTTACTCCATTTAATTCTATTAGTATGTCGATTGATTTTGCGATTCATATTCTGTGGAACACTTACTTGCCAGAATATAGGCCTATGGTTAGAAACGTCGTCAACTATTTCGCAACGCTTTACAGTATCAATCTTTTCTGAAGGGAGCAAAATATGATCTATCAAACTCTGGCCGCTGGCTGAAACAAAACTTGCAGCTGGACCAGAACAGATCTCTAAAAGGCTTACAGATTCGATATTCAACTTTAACATTACCTCTTTAAAACATTTTGTTCTGTCGTTCATTGGCTTACAAAGGCGTGAATACATTTATGCATTAGTATCAATCATTATAATTACTTCCCCTTTATCAGCATATCTATTTACAACATCACACAAATAATCACAAGACTCACTATATTCCGAGAGACAATGACTACTGCTTGGTAAGTATACCTGAAATATGTAAATGTAATGGCTCCTAGCTACCTCATATTATATGCCTATGATTCTATCACTATCTATTGATAACGGAACAATGTTACTAGTATGTATTTTGTGATATAAAAACGTCACACCACCTTTACCAACTCTGCGCTTACTTGGCACTTTAAGATCAAAGTCAGAAACAGCATAACTTTTGCAGCACTTATCTATTATATCTAAGAACTAAATCTCGTTTTGATAAAGCCAATGTTCCGATACACCACATATGTCAATTTGCCTTTTAGACAATATCTCACATAAATACGTACAAGTGGACATAATACCATCTCGATATCGAAATAATGGTATATAGATATAAGTGATGTGTTACATTGTGCTACGATTAAAAAATATAAACTTATTTTAGGGATATGTTACTCTGATTTAAATATAAATGACTTTGGTTTTTACTTCATACATTATCAGAACAGTGTCGGCTGATGGCGAGAGAGAGAGAGAAATGCAAATATAGAATAAGGTTTTGATAATGATCATGGTATTGCAACTTACAGTTTTCATTTGAAATAAAATGCACGCTAAGAAAACAACAGTAGTTTCTAATTTTTATTTTAAAGGACATGACAAAGGGAAACTTAAAGAAGTTGGCAAGCAAGCAGTTGCAGATATTCCAATGCTACTGTCCATATCCGTCATGATATAAGAGTGGTTATACAAATACCTAAACTTTTACATATTATGATTATTCACGCGTGCACTAACATGTCTACTTATATGTCAAGGCATATATGTTTAACCAAAGTGGGAAACGATCTGCAGCATTTATGACTATTTGTTCCATTACTAACATTTCCAAATATTTCCAGTTTTCAATAACAATACAATTTAAAAGTTTTGCAGAGAGTGTTTGCATGATGATACTTGATAACTTCAAATAGCTGGTTACAAGAACCGTATATAAAAGTAAATAGTGGATTTCTGCTCAAAATTGCACCCAATATCTGACGAGAGAGTCTTTTTTTAGGAAAATACAAGGGATTGTCATATTGTGAATTGGGCTGCAATTTACCACTGTATTTTCCATCGCGATTGTTAAAGATCAGCCGGAGAGAGGATTTATTTATTTACACTTTGTCATGTTGGTGGGGATGGAGTGATTGTGAGGTTGGGCGCTCCTAAACTGGATTAAACCCCCAGTGACAATTTTCACTGACCGTTCAAAGGCGGTACTTCAAACTCCACTATTGTTTGTTTGATATGCTTTTTGCGTCTCTTTATCTCCTTAGATATGCATGCACATTTAGGGTTATTGTCGTGGGGCTGTTGGGATGGCTGTGGTTTTTGTATGTGGTGTTTCCTGCATGACTCATAATGTACATTTTGTAACCAAAAACAGTTTTGGCCATATTGTCTAAGCGCACCTCACTACTTATGAGTGAGTGAGTGAGTCAGTTCGGTTTTACGGCACTGCGACACAGAAAAGGTCATATAGCGCCGATGAATTATGAGATGACATGATTGATGAGGGATGATATCAGGAAGATGATTTCGGCTAATCTCATTCGCTGCAAAGCAGTGCATGGGATCAAAACCACCGACCTGCCTTCCTTTTAGTTATTGGCAGAGGGGATAAATAAACAATTACGTGACAATTAAGCCCCAGAACCACGACAAGGTAGGAAAGTCTCTGGGGCACTACTTGTGATATGTTTTATATGAATGGATATTAATGCAGGTATTATTTTGCGAATAAGACATTTTGAAATGGCATTGTGACGCGAGCAGTGCAGACGTTGTTTAGGAGATATATAGTCTGGGTCTAATCTGCTTCCCTATCTTCGTATAAATGGACAACAGGCCCAAATCATTTAAAATGCACAGAAACATGTATGTCTACAAAATGTATCCACTTGTCATAATATAGTTATTTTGTTTACCATTTTAGCTTGGTGGTTTCCACCTTGAGGATGACGATCAAGATCTGGACATTTTCTGGAGTTTTGTCGAGGGGGGAGATCGCTTGCTTACTCCTGAAATCAATTTACTTCTGACATCATTTCCGATTTTACGTTTTGTACCAGGAGGGCATAGAGCTGCATATATGAAAGTTCTACGAGCTAAAGCAACTATCATAAAACGTTTTTTCGACGAGAAGAAGGTAATTTAGAAATACATTTATTTATACAATAAACATTACCATCTTCAGTTGAGAGAACGAAGGAGGCAGACATATACATGTACAGGGAGACACAGATACGCAGATATAGGGAGAGAGGGGAAACGAGAGAGAACGAGAGAGGGGGGAGAAAGGCAGGCATTATATATTCCGAGACAGATAAAGATACATATAAAGAAAATAGAGAGATAGAATGACATAGTCAGTGGCAGAGACAAATTATTCAGATCAGTTTCCCGATGAAAATGAGAGATAGAGTTAGATGAAAAAGGCAGACAGAATGACAGATATATAAAGCAGAGAGGAAGAGAAACAGAGAGAGAGACATATATACCCATGCATATACAGACAGCCAGAGACAGATATATATAGATATAGAAACAGCGATAGAGGTAGAGGCACAGCGACTGAAACAAAAACAGAAATATATACATAAAGAGAGACAGTGAAACACAATCAGAGAGGCAAGGTGAGTTGAGACAGAGACAGTGTCGCTGGTTACATAATTGATGACAAGGAAGTTATAGAAATATTACAGTACACATATTGCTGTATAAATTTCAAAAACGTTTTAATAACATTGTCGTTTCCCAGATTTCTTGGTATGCCGAAATATACATCGACCAGCTGAAATGGAGAATATGATACATTTAAGACGAAAGAAAATTTATCTGGCATGGATCTTATTTCTTCTTTATACAATAGGCTACATACAAACCCGGGAAAATTAATGGCCTTGTTGACTTCCTGATCGCAGAACAACTAATGGAACAGGCGAATGGACCGCTTACTGTCTTAACTGATGACAGAATCAAAATGATGATAACAGAAACCATATTAGCCGGTAAGGTCCGTATTCATGTTTATGCTGGATACATTTAAGCTCAAAACATTTTTATTAAGTCCATTTTCTTTATTCTTTATTTATTAGCCTTCAGTTCTAATTTAAAATGGCATCTGCAATTGCATCCCTTCTTATATCATTATCATTACTATATAGATCATTTATAAATTCTAAATCATATATTCAATTTCAGTAGGTGTTAAGTGCTTTATGTGGCGGCCGTAAAAAGTCGCCCCATACTTCATTCCCAGTGTTGTTATATTTTCTGGTCCTTCGAGATCATTAGTTTTGATGGTATAACTTTTGAAAATAAAATACGGCTTTAACCGGTGCTGCTAGGGCCATGAGTAGTGTTGCACTTTTAATTACTACTCATCAACAGACTCAATAAAACCGAATCTGCAATTTTCGTTTTTGGCATTGCTACTTTTGCTTTCAAGGGATCACCAACTTGGTCATTACAACACAAAACAATACCTTATGATGTTTACATGTGCAAAGAGTTGGGAGCTTATGCAAATATTACACTTCCAAACCTTTAACAATGTAATGGATATCTGAACATCATGAAAACATACAGGGCACATTTCCTTGCAATTTCCAGTCTATGAACAACTACACATAGTCAATAGTTTTAATATCTTGCCAAATGAGTATCAAACATTCCAAATTTCTTATGCTCAAACGTAACTATATAATTCTGGAATACATCTGTGTTGGTCAAGTCAGATATCGAATGAAATTAAAACTAAATCACACACAAAAAAGCCCAAGCCTTACCATTAAGTGCATACTAAATTTCTACAGTATATACTACTTATCAAAACAAACTCGAAAGTCATATTAAAAATTCTGAAGGGTTGTGATCCCCCGAAAGCAAAAATTGCAACACAAAAAGAGAAAATTGCAGACTCGGTTTTATTGAGTCAGTTCATGAGCAGTAATTGAAAGTGCAACATTGCTCACGCCCCTAGCACCGGCTTAAGCGGTATTCAATTTTCAGAACAAGAAGTACTGAAATTCATGATCTCGAAGGATCAGAAGGTATAACAACACTGAGAATGAAGTACGGGGCGACGTTTTACGGCCGCCACACAAGCACTTAAAACTAAATGGTTGCTAGAAAAACAAGATCAAGGCCAAAGTTGATGCATAACTCGCCTGGGCAATACCTTTCAAAATGTGTACCTTATGGGGATGCCTATATATATCGTAAAATTTAGACATACATGTATATGACTTGATGTGTCTCTATGACAAACGGGTTCATTTTAATGGTTGTATTTCCCCGATTTAGACGTTCATTGTGTAATACCATACATTGTTAACATTTTACAACTTACCCGTTTTGTTAGGGTCTGGCCCTCACTGGAGTATTTCCAGAATCGCAATCGTGTTATTACTGACACACTTTCAGTTTTGCAGTGACCTCTATCCCTACTGGTTTCAAATATACGCATTACACAAAGTTTCTCCAATATTAAGTAATCATATTGGGGCAATAATTCAACAATTATCAGGGGAGACAATTCGAAAATCCCAGGTGCACAACAACTCATGCTGGTGAATATTCCCACTCTAGGCCTAGTGGTTTCGACGGACAGACAGACGGACATACGGAAATTTTCTCTGATTTTAAGTTATAATATCACGGGCAATAACTCAACACTTATCAGGGAGACAGTTTAAAAAACAGGTGCACAACAACTCATGCTGGTCAACAGTTATGTGGAGTTTGGTGACTGTTGCCCTAGTAGTTTCAGAGATATGTACGACACCAAGTAAAGTTTGTCTAATGTTAAGTCATCATGGGCAGTAACTCCAAAGTTAACAGGGAGGCAATTCAAAATACCCAGGTGCGTGTCAACTCATAATGGTAAACAATCCTGTGAATGGAAAAGTAGTAAAGTCAAGCAGGCAAAGCCACATGCAATACGCAACCACAACCAAAACACCGATAGACAGCATGACACACACACACACAACCACACACCCAAACGCACACACACACGAACGAAATGAACACAGAAAACACCAAAAGACACACAAGAAACAGGGACAAACGTTCCACAACATGAACAAACCACAAGCACAAAGACGAAAGGCAAACAATAGGAAGGGTGACAAAGAGAGTACCGCCTTGGCACGGTCAGCAGCAAAAACACCACTGGGAGTTTAAACCGGTTTACGGACGTCCTAACCTCACACTTCTCTCAAAGTCGCCCTAGCTTTACAAATATTGTAAATAAAGGTATCCCCGCTGGACTTACCCACAACATAGACGACGGTGAACACAGGACAACATGTAAAACATAGCATAATAACTGTGACAATCCGTCAAATAAGTACTCAATGACTTTGCTGAAGTCAGAGCACCTGCAGGTAAGCCGTTAAGGGCACGACAGGGAAAAAGTAATACATGAGTCTGGTAAGCTCCTCCTGTATCCAAGTTTAAGAGTATACCATCATAGAGTACTACCCTCGGCCTGTCATCGCGCAAGCAAAGAGGGAAGCGTAGCTACCGACTGTAAAAGGGTCGATAACCAAACATGCAGTGTGTTGCAATATAATAGGATCATAACCTTTCTTTTTAAATGTTTTAATGCGTTTTATAAACAAATCATGAAAATGGATATGACCCCGAATTTTCCTAAGTTTGTAGATAACATCCCCATAAAATTCTGGTTGAGAAATACCTTGTCGCAGTAACGTCCGTAGATTGCAATTATATTTACTAATGAGAGGTAAATTTCGATAATAAAATTTAGAAAAGGTTTTCCGAAGTTTGTGATATCTGTAACCTTGCTTAAGAAGTTTATCAGTTATAACTAAATTACGTCTGTTAAAATCTTCAAGCAAAGAACAGACTCGGGCAAACCTAATAAGTTGAGAAATATAAACCCTATAAGATGTAGAACGTGGCACATCCCCATCTAGAAAAGGATAATTAACAATTTTAAAATTAAAATCTTCTCTTTTATCGTATACTTTGGACGAAACTTTATCATTTGTAATTGAAAGATTCAAATCTAAAAATGAAGCATTAATGTCAGATTGATTAGCTTTGTTTAAAGACAGTTCTTTTGGGTAGATTGAAGAAACCATAGTATCAAAATAAGGATTATCTAAATTCAAAATATCGTCTAAATACCTTGAAGTTTTATTAAAAGCATTAACAATATCGGTCTGTGTATCAGCTTTTAAGCTAAGCATAAAATCCCTCTCGTAGCAATACAAAAACAAATCTGCAACAAGAGGGGCACAATTTGTACCCATGGGTATACCAACAACTTGACGATATATGGTATCCCCATAACGCACAAATATATTATCTAAAAGAAAGGTAAGAGATCTACAAACATCAAGGTAAGTCCACATTGTGTTATGTTCAACTTCTGAATTCGAAAAGAATGAACGTTGAACATTACAAGCAATGAACATTTTGTTTTCTCTGGCAAAGGTTTTTTCTATTAATTTAATAAGTTTATCCTTTATAAGATGGTGAGGTAGAGTAGTATAGAGTGTAGAGAAATCATAAGAGCTCAGTAAAGAAATGTTATACTGTTCATTTTCAAGTTTTGTTAAAACATCATTTGAATTTTTTATGGACCAAAAAACATTAATACCAGAATTTCATATATTTTATCACAGTAGCGTTTAACATGTTCTTTGATCGTAGTAAGACAGGACGTCAAAAGTATAGATAATTTAGTAGTGGTACAACAGCTAGAGTTGGCAATAAAACGCGACTTATAAGGGTTTTTATGTAGTTTCGGAATCCAGTACAAAGTAGAAAGTTTATGTTGTTTTATGTTAGGACCAGACTTAAAATTATTGCACATTTTTACATGTTCCGAGACTATATCTTTTTCAGGTGTTTGAACTGTTATATAAGTTTTTGAATCAGTTAGCTCCTTCTTTAAAACATCAACATAATACAATCTTCAAATAATGATTACATTGTTTGATGCCTTGTCAGCAGGAACAAGAACATAATCTGAATGAAAATTAGAAATGTTTTTCTTCAAGTAGCGAAATGTAACTCTAGGTCGAGGTGGTAAAAGATGGTAATTTGATTTGTAAAAAGTTATTCGCGTATCAATAATATCGAAAATACATTTCTTCCAATCCGACAGGGCATTAACATCAGCATGTTCACGTCGACACCATTTGATGCAGAATTCTTGAATAGCTTCCGCAATATGAGTTCGACAAGCGTCAAAATCAATAAGGGAAGGTAATCTATATTTAGGTCCTTTAGTTAGGAGGGTCCTGAGACGTTTATCCTTAATGATATCAAAATTACCAGTAATGACATGACCAACTGGTTTATAGCAAAAGCTAGAAATGCTACAATCTCAAGAAATAGGGGTATTAACATCAATATTTAAGTCAGAGACAATTTTATTGTAGTTAAAAATAACATTTCTAATATATTTATTATATTTATAACAGATGAAAGGTGATTCAGAGTTGATGAAATATTTGGGAATAGCATCGATTACATTCTTATCACGAAATATACTTTGAATATCAATAAAATCGATACCTTTATTTAGGAACTGAAGTTTCAGAAAATGTATTTTATGTTCAGATTCTTTATCAATACGTGGACGAAGAACATGCTGTGTGTAACTTTGTATAAGTGAGGCAGTATTAATTAACGGATCTGTACGCATATATATTTTATCAGCCTCTTCGTCTATTGACTTAAGACAGGAAAAGGGTAAAGACGATAAACAAGATAACATAGAATGTTTACCAGTTTGTTTTAGAATAGTATGTAAATCATGAATAGACATATTACGACGTAATTTACGCTTAATATTACCATTTCTACGTCTGCCATGTGATCTACTATTACGTTTTCGAATAGAAAATATAGAGAAAATATCGATACTTAGTGACTCTCGCCCTACTGGTTTCAGAGATACGCGCGATACAAAGTTTGTCGAAATTAAAATGTTTATATCAGGGGCAATAACTCGACATTTATCAAGGAGAACAATTCAAAAACACCAGGTGCACAACAACGCTTTCTGGTAAACATTCCTGAAAAGTTTGGTGGCTCTAGTACTAGCGGTTTTAGAGATACGCGTGCCACAAAGTTTTTCTAACTTTAAGCTATCAGGGACAATAACTCCATAGTTATCAAGAGAAGACAATTAAAAAAATCCATATGCATAACAACTCATGTTGGTGAACATTCCTGTGAAGTACGAGGGGTGTTCCAAAAATAATGTCACTTGCATCGGTGCTCATATAGCGGAAGTGCTTTTGTTCATTTTAATTTGTTCTGCCCTTCAAAGTACTCTCCGCCAGCCAGAATACACCTTTTAGCCGGTCAATCCATTTTTGGAAGCATTTTTCATACTCTTCAATGGGGACACCCATCAGACACTGATAAACAGCAGATCCAAGGGCATTTCTCGAATTGTATCTCCTTCCAGATAAATGATATTTAAGTTTTGGAAAGAGAAAATAGTCGCAGGGGGCCAAGTCTGGCGAATACGGAGGGTGCGGAAGGACGGTAACCTTCTCTGACTCCAAAAAGTCAGTCACAATACGTGCCTTGTGAGCGGGTGCATTATCATGCAAAAGTCGGACATACTTAAGTCCTGTTTTGGGGCGGCTACTTTTGTAGTAGTTCTTCAATTTTCTCAGAACAACGTTTTTATAGAACTTGCCTGTGACCGTTTTGCCTTTTGGCACCGGGATTTGAATAGCTGGACCCTTATTAGTGAACAAAATAGCATACAAAACCTTCTTTACCGTTCGTATTCGTTTGGCAATACTTGGGCGTCTGGCATTTTTAGTGGCCCATATTCGGTTGGAAACCTTCCGCTTTGGTTCAAAATAATACACCCAGGTCTCATCACCAGTGACTATATTATCAAAAGCCTTTTTACTATATTTTGGGTACATTTTGAGAAGTTTTTTTTGCCATTGTTACACGCGTCTTCTTTTGCTCATCCGTTAACAAATGGGGTATCCATCTTGCATTTATCTTTCTAACTTTTAGGTGTTTCTTCAAAATTGCATGAACTCTTGCTAACGACAAGTTTGTCATTCGAGCCAATTGTCTTACGGTGAATCGAGCATCAGTTTTGAGGATATTTCGGATTTTTTCTATGTTACCTTTGGTCGTAGTTGTTGCAGGACGACCTGGGCGAGCAGCATCTTTCAGTTGCTGCTGCCCAGCACTAAATTTAGCTACCCACCTACAAACAGTCCTGTGGGACATTTGGCCCTCCCCATAAATGTCACACACCTCGCGGTGAATATCTACAGCCTTTATGCCGAGTAATGACCTACCTTTTATATAGGCCCTAATTTCAAGAACATTTTCAGCTCGTTTTCCTTTCATTTTGAGTATAGTCTAACGAATAGGCTATGAAACGATGTACACTGTACCGAGGCAAGTGAACGTGTGGACGAGATATTTACCTGTGTCACGAGCCAGTGATCACTCAATCGACACGAGGTGGTTTTGTGCATGAATTGCACGATTTCCGCGAAAAAAGCACAGATGACATTATTTATGGAACACCCCTCGTATGGTGACTCTAGCCCTACTGGTTTTAGAGATACGCGCGACACAAGTTTGTGACAGATATACAGACAGACGGACAGACAGACAGACAGACGGACAGACAGAAAACTATGGCAAAAACAACATGTATCCCAATACATGGGGGATACATAAAACTGTTCTTCAGTAAGGCGTTAAGTGACATTATGTCTTATCATGCTTGTGCGTAAGTTATGGCGTCGCATCTTGCATTTTGTTTGAATTGGTTTGAGGTTTAGTTTAAATATGTAG
This sequence comes from Azorinus chamasolen, assembly GCA_963576725.1. NCBI lineage: Eukaryota > Metazoa > Mollusca > Bivalvia > Cardiida > Solecurtidae > Azorinus > Azorinus chamasolen. Next base: position 35,978,656 of record OY755251.1, read on the forward strand.
CTAACATGCAAGGAGTAGTAACATGTCTATGTGTATGATATCTGTGTATGATATGTATGTATGACCGCTCTTCATTTACCGTGAATCGTTTTTGTTTGCGATATGTGTCATGCTTTAATGCCTATTAACTGCTGTGTGGACAGTCACTTATGCTGGATTGGATATTATATTTACTTGCGCTTTAGATTGGTGTGTAAGTATTGGATAAATGTGACATTTATGTGTCACTCCAACCATGTTTAATACCTCAGTAGTTTTGACACGAACCGTTTGAGGGAATAACCTCCGTCTTTGGCCTATTTTAATTTCATATTGTTTAATGTATGAGTATATGTAAGTATATGTTTGTGTGAGTACGTATTTATATGTGTGTGCACAGTAAGTATTCGGTAATTCATGGACTCTCCATCCTTTTGACATCCTTGTGTTGCTGTTCGGGCGACTGTTTGTTCTGTATGTGGTGTTTCCTGCTTGACTCATATTTGTACTTTCATTGTTGCAGTGCACTCAAACTCAGTCCTTCTTGTCCAGTATCATGATACCTTAGAGCCAACTGATCAGTTGTTTACTCTCGTAATTCATACTGTCATATTTTGGCCTGTGTTTTCGATGATCAACATCCAATTAAATATCTTGTGAAAATTGTATACGGGGGGGGGGGCTCTGCATTTATTCCTTTTAAAAGTGGCACCTCCTGTCTTACTTCGACTTTCACGCTGCCCTCTGTACATGTACGCCGACAAGAAAGGTTCAGTACACTACGAAGGCGACCTCTTAAATCCGGAAACGGAAGGAGGGCGTCGGATATTTGTTTTTGTCGTAACCTTGACTACTTTTCTACAGTAACCCTGTTTGCAGCTTAGTCATTGAGTACACTAGCGATCGGTGGATACAGTTGTTTCACTTAAATATGTTTTCGTTTTACCTTCACTTTACCACTGTATTTGTCATCGCGGTTGTTGTAGATGAGTCGGAGAGGGGATACGTTTATTTACACTGTTTGTCTCTTAGGATGGGGATGGAATAAGTGTGAGGCTGGGCGCCCCATAACCGGTATACCCCCCGCCCCCAGTGACAATGGCAACTCACCGTTCAAAGGTGATACTTCCATCTCCCCCCTATTGTTTGTTTATTATGTTTGTGCGTCTCTTTGTGTCTCCTTGTGTCTTTTATATACATATAAATTTTGCTGTTTGTCGTCGTGGTGCTGTTTGGGCGATTGTGTGTTTTGTATGCGGTGTTTCTCATACATTTACTTTCATCCATTTCTGCTATATTTTGTATGACATATTTAACGAGGACCATTTCTTCTACTTCATATATTACGACAGCATAAACTGCAATCACTATCACCAACCCCCAAAAATGGTTTAGTTATACTTTGGTTAAATGCAACAAGTTATTAAAGCCAACCAATACATGTTTATAAAGCACAACGCTTTCAAAAGGGCGTATTATGATGCCTTATCTTTTATGCTCTTGTAATTTATACCGTTATGTTTTGGCTTGTGTTTTCGATGGCCAGCATGCAATACAAACTATTGTGAAAATTAAATGGGGGTGGTGCTCTGCATTTGCGCCTTTTTGGGTTCTTGTGGGTTTAAATATGGCTATGTGTGGTTTACTTCGACTTTCTTAAATTTCTGCTTTAGTTTCTCTGCATAATTTTCTGAGGACAATATATTATACTTATGTTGTTGCAATGCTACCATTGCAACACAATCACACATTACAACATACACTGCTACCACTATCGCCAACCCCAACATGGTTTGGTTATATTTTTGTTTAAATTTTAAATACAACAAGCTACTAGTAAATTAGTAACTACTGTAACTGCTACAATGACAACTACTGCAACTATGACTACGATAACTAATGCAATTGTACAACTTCCACTTATATTGTCTACAATTAGTTATATGTATACTCCTGCTGTTGGATATGTTTTTGAATATTTTGAAGGTATACTTACAAGTCTTTCCAGCCTTTCTACGCTGTTTTTGTGTTTATTGAACCACCCCGAGTACCAAATGAAGATTCAGGCTGAGCTGGACAGGGTAGTTGGAAATGAAAGACTGCCGAGGATAGAGGACCGAAAAGAGTGTGTGCTTATTGAGGCTACAACAGTAGAGGTTCAGCGTTACATACCCACAGTACAATTGTCCGCACACCATTTCTGTGAAAATGGCATAGCATTTGAAGGCTTCGAAATACCGCCTTATTCAATGGTAAGTATATAGCTTATATATACGATATCTGGAAGAACGCATTGACTTTGCAGAGAGAAAGCTATTTGAATCGCGGTTAATTTAAAACTGGAAGATAATATATATTTATGCCCAACAATATTCAACTAGTTTATAGGTATCGTGCACCCAGTACGACAGCATGTTTGGTAATTTCTGAAGGATCTTGACTGGTACTGTTGGTTTAATAAGCTTGTCTGTAAGCCTAGCACCGCTATATGTTGTTACGAATCCAAAATATAGATTTGGAACGTCCCATTCAAAAGGCAGACGTGAGTGCTAGAGGGCGTAGGTAGTGTTGCAGTTTTAATTACTACTCATGAACACACGCAATAAAACCGAATCTGCAATTTTCTCGTTTTGCATTTCTCCTTTTTCTTTAGAAGGATCACCCATTTTCAGAATATATGTACTTCACTCAAAAACAGGTGTTAAGTGCTTGTGTGGTGGCCGCAAAAAGTCGTCCGTACTTCATTCTCAGTGTAATTATATTTTCGGGTCCTTCGGGATCATTAGGTTTGATGTCATTAGGTTTGAAAATTGAATACTGCAAAAGCCATTTTGCCACTGACCGTTCCCAGGCGGCACACCCTTTGACACCCTTGCTTTTGTTTATTGGGTTTCTTTGTATTTCGGCGTTTGTTCGGGTTTGTGACTTTCATCTCGTGCGTGTGTGTTCTCCCTTGCGTCTGTGTTGGTCTGGTGCGTTTGTTCGTGTTTAATATCGCCATCTCATGTGTATGTGTATACATTACTTTCTATCGATGTTTTGGTGATGGTGGCATTTTGTGTGTGGCTTATCCGGCTTGACTGTACTACTTTTTCATTTTACGGGTACCTGACTTCCTTCCACATGCATAACCATATGCTGTTGTCAAACTGTCTTTAATACATTCCATATGTATTAAGTAGCGTACCATCTAGCTAGGTATGTCTTTTTACTATATAGGTCTGTTATCGATTTTATACTGTTTGCAATAATGCCAATCAATTTTACACCTGAGCTGCACATTGAAGACATGAGAAAAGCAGTGCAGACCAAGAAAAAACCCAAAGCAAACATCAGTTCAGGCCCAGACAAAATAATTTAAGACGTAGTCAAAATGCATGCTGACCCAGCCAAGACAAAGCGCAGATATTGGAATACAATAAATGTGTCAATGAAACAGTAGTAAAGTCAATCGGGAACATACACAAACAAACGCAACTATCAACACACCGATCGAAAACAAGTAACACACATACACAATCACGAGTACACATCAGATGAAATTTTAAAAATGAACAAACACACACGTATAAAGACACAAAACGAACATGAACAAACGCACAAGTGCAAGGACACAGACACCAAACATAAATAAAAGTAAGGGTAACAAAGAGAGTACCGCCTTGGAACGGTCAGTGGCAAAGCCACCACTGTACTGGGGGTTTAAACCTGTTCAGGGACGTCCTAACCTCACACTTAACCAAAGTCACTCTACCTTAACAAACTGTAAATAAAGGTATCTCCGCCGGACTACCCCACAACATAGCAGACGGTAAACACAAGACAATATGTAAAACATAGCATGACAACAACTGTGAAAGTCCATCAAATATGGAATCAATGACTTCGCTGAAGCCAGAGCAACTGCAGGGAAGCGATGAAGGGCACGACAGAGAAAAGGCAATACATGAGTCAGGTAATCTCATCAAAACGGATTACCGGACGCATGAGTTGGTACATATTTTCACATATACGATATGTATTTATTGTGTATGCAGGTATGGCTTGACGTGCAGCTAGATTGTTTTGGAATTGAAAGTTGATTTGTCTATGCTCAATAAATGTCACAGGAAGGGAATCAGATACAGAAGGACTATATGAGGGGTAGTCGCTCACTCATTGGAATTATTATTCACACACAACACGTTTCTGCTGCTGAGCTGCAATATCCATCCACTGGACTGTTTCACTACCCTGACAATGAACACATCTAGTTACATAACCATGCATTACCCCACCTTGTGACAATGTATTGCCACTGTACGCATTACCTTATACAATCTAGCAACTGGATCTCATACTGTCTGAGTCCGAATGGGCCAGTAGTACTATTTGCTTGTCTTTAGTGTGAACTAGATGGGGGCGATCCTGTGACGTCTCGCTTCTCTGGAATGCGAACGATCAACTATTGATTTAGGATCCACTTAAACTTGGTGAACAAAATGTTGTTTCAACATATAAACAGGAGAATAAAGCTAAGCGAGACTTAAGTTCTGTTCAAACCAACTCACAGCGGACACACAAAGATGCAACATATGTTCTTACATAAATCATTAAATGTCCGTGTTACTAAAGAGTGCACTACCAAAATAAGCGAAAGTCCTTATTCCTACATCTTGGACGTCGAAAAGTATCGGACATTTTAGCGTGCATTAATAAATGTTCATTTGTAAGACGGAAATGATCATAAGTTTTAACATTAATTTTTATCATTAATGTTATGGGCGGATGAGTGAGTACCTATGCAAACAGTTTGGATCCAGATGAGACACCGAGTAACTAGGCGTCTCATCAGGATCCAAACTGTTTGACACCCTGGCTTCACTTTGGTAGACACATTGATTATAGCTTGAATTTTGAAAATGTAGTAAGTTAAAAATGCTGTACAGACTAAAGGTTTTACGAACGTAATATCGGTCGCCGTACGATCTTTAGTATTTCAATGCCTAATGTTTACAGATTGTTCCGAATGTGTGGTATATACATCATGATGAGAAGGTTTGGGGCGATCCCTGGAACTTTAGACCGGAGAGATGGTTTGATGAAAATGGCTGCCCTCTGCCAAACGAGCATCATCTGAGAAAGAAGTAAGTTACTGCAATACTTAAGAGTGACTTTGTGTAACAAACAATATATAGGGTTTGTAACAATTTGTGAATTTATGGAATTTGTTACAACTTACATTAGCATCAAATAACTTCAGTTAGATAAGACAACCCTAACAAACTTAGATTTGTCTTAATGAAAAGTAGTAAAGTCAAGCAGGCAAAGCCATATACAAGACGCAACCACAACCAAAACATCGATAGACAGCATGTCACACACACGCACGCACGCACGCACGCACTCACACACACACACACACACACACACACACACACACACACACAACCAAACACACGCACACACGAGATGAACACAGAAAACACCAGCAAACACACAAGCACCAGAGACAAACATTCCAAATATGAACAAAAGCACAAGTACAAAGACACAAGACAAACAAAAGGTAAGGGTGACAAAGAGAGTACAGCCTTAGAACGGTCAGAAATCACCACTGGGGGGGTTAAACCGGTTTACGGATGACCTAACCTCACACTTATCTCAAAATCACTGTAGCTTAACAAATAGTATAAATAAAGGTATCCCTGCCAGATTGTCCCATGCCAGATTGTCCCACAACATAGAAAACGGTAATCAGGTGGTGATATGTAAAACATTGCATAGCAACTGTAAAAAATCTGTCAAATTTCTTAAAGGTTTCAATGCGTTTTGAAAACAAATGAAAATGGATATGAGCCCGAATTTTCCTAAGTTTGTAGATAACATATCCATAAAATTCTGGGTGAGAAATGCCTCGTTGCAGTAACGTCCGTAGATTGCAATTATATTTACTTAATGAGTGGTAATTTCGATAATAAAGTTTAGAAAACGTTTTCCGAAGTTTGTGATATCTGTAACCTTGCTTAAGAAGTTAATCAGTTACCGTATAACTCAATTACGACTGTTAACACCGTCTATTAAAGAACTTGCTCGGACAAACCGAAACAGTTGAGAAATATAAACCCCAACAGATGTAGCACGGGGCACATCTCCATCTAGAAAAGGATAATGAACAATTTTAAAATTCAAATATTCCCTTTTATCGTGTATTTTGGACGAAACTTTATCATTTGTGATGGAAGTATTCAAATCTAAAAAAGAAAGCTTTGTTTAAAACACAGTTATTTTGGGTAAATTGAAGAAATCATAGTTTCAAAATAAGGATTATCCAAGTTCAAAATATCGCCTAAAGTTTTATTAAAAGCATTAACAATATCGGCCTGTGTATCAGGTTTTAAGCTAAGCATAAAATCCCTCTCATAGCAATACAAAAACAATTTTGCAACAAGAGGGGCACATTTTTGTACCCATGGGTATACCAACAACTTGACGATATATGGTATCCCCATAACGCAAGAATATATTATCTAAAAGAAAGGTAAGAGATCTACAAACATCAAGGCAAGTCCTCCTTGTGTAATGTTCCAGAATGACAAGCATGGAACATTTTATTTTCTCTGACAAAGGGTTTTTATATTACTTTAATCAGTTTATCCTTTATAAAATGGTGAGGTAGAGTAGTATAGAGTGAAGTAGAAAGTTTATGTTGTTTTATGTTAGGACCAGACTTAAAAGTATTGTACACATTGTTCCGAGACTATATCTTTTTAAGGTGTTTGAACTGTAATAATGGACATATCGTTTTCAAACCTATATGACTAACGGGTTTACTTTGACATCCATTTAGTTTATTACCATCAACTAGATGGAGATAGTCCTCGTTCTACATTATGCATGTATTACATTTCACGATATACTCTATTTCTGTATTGCATATTTCATTATCGAAACTATGGTTCTTACAAAAGGAGTATGGTAAATTCCGTAAACCTTTATCTGAGTTCTCTTAGCGACATAGCATATGTATAAGCAAATACAGGTGTTATTTAATGACGATGCAATTCACACCTGGACCTTTATGAGGATTTTCAGAGTGTACTCAGTGGACGCATAAACAATACTCGAAAAGAGATTATATGCAATGATACTGAAATACAGTATGTATTTGGCCAATCCCTCTATAATCGATCACCGAGTTCCCTTCTTTGCTTTTGCGATGAAATGAAGATCGTTATACTCTATGGTTATGACCTCACAAATCCCAGAGACAACGGATGTTAGTATTTCTGTCGTATCCCATATAACTGCTTTATAGTTGCTCTGACCCCAGCTTCAGACCCGCACTTTCTGGTTCAGCTTTTAATTCAGACTACGCCATATCATTCACGACATTTTCATTCGACCGTTTTGTTTTGGTAGACGTCACGTGATGATAATGTTACGGTAGCTCTTTTCCATAAAGTGGATGAAGACCACATAGGTTTTCCTTAGCACGGAATGCATTGCTGGGTAGGACTAAAAGCTACGCTGAAAAGCTTCCTCTCATAAAATGTTCAAATGCCATGACCTGGGCTCGAATCAAAGTGATGAATTGCTAAGTGATTGTCAGTCAAAGACCATAACCAATCGGTAACGACGGCCCATTAAACGTGTTCATGGTATAAGTTTTAAGCCGCTGCTAGGGGGCATGAATATTGTTGCTACTCATGAGCAGACCCAATAAAGTCGAGTCTGTAATTTTCTCTTTTCGCATTGCTACTTTTGTTTTCGATTTTCGTTTTCAGAATATTTGTATATTTATGTAAAATATAACGATTGATGTGTACATTCGTTGTGTTTTCATGTTTTGGTTCTGTTCGGGCGGCTGTGTGTTTTGTATGTGGTGTTTCCTGCATCACACAATTTGTACTATTATATATTTTTTGATATATTTGATTTGATATTTCTTTTGAACTGTAATAATACCTGGCATGACACTGGTATGCAAATTACATCAACGATCAATATTTATCCCAGTAAAAGTTATCTAACAGGGATACAGATATCTAATATGTTGCTTGTTAAGTTTTTTTGTTTCATATCAATTTCAGCTGGCTACCATTTGGTGTAGGGCGGAGACAGTGCGCGGGAGAGAGTCTAGCCAGGTCCAGGATATTCCTATACGTAGCTAGCCTCTTACAGCGTTGGACCTTTGAGATGCCACCTGAACATGCCGTGTCGTGTGATCCCAGAAACGGCCATTTCAACTTCGAGGCGACCTGTCGACCTAAACCATACATGTGCAGAGTTGTACCACGCAAAACCCAGCCTATGCATTATGCATAAATAACGAAATAGATGCCCCGAGACGGACATGAAATATGAATGAATGACATTTAATCATTTGTAAACAATGGCGTGGTGTCAAAGATGGCCGTTTAATATTGAATTGTTTTTCAAATGAATATTTTGAGATATAACAAACCAGTGTTGCATGCAGCTAATGGACTTTAACGCAATAAGTTTGGCATAGCATTTGTTATATAATGAAACAACGCATGGTTATATAGTGATTATTCTGACCTACGTGATTGGCCGACATCGGTCATCTGCCTCGTTATGCATCAACTTTTAGACAGTCTGTAATTTGAGATATTAATCATATACATCTATACAAATTACATAAGATGTATCTATGAAACATAAAGCATATTTTATCGCTAGTTTCTTTAAATTGTTACCACGATACATGTAGTTTGTGATGATAGTTTTTGGCAGTTTGCATTGAGACTCCTCGTAAAAAACTAATTAGATACTATTATAGTTTGTAGGAAAGGCATATATATACATGTACTAGAATTTGGAACAAGCGAACAAGATGAAGTTAACCATTTCCTCCATAAATACACCTTTCTACGCCCTTGCAAACAAAGTATACCAGATCAAACTGCTCTATTAGGAATTGTCAAATGCAAGGTCTGGTCCGTTTGCTTATGATATAATATAGATCTGAGTATACAGCTTCTGTCATGATAAATATGTTTTGTTTAATGTAGTTTGGATAATGGACACATTGTGAGGTCTTTTTTATAATATAAATGCAAAAGAATACAAATATTTAATCGGCAACAAACCTATATTGGCTGTTTATTCATGTTTCCCATATGTAAATGTAACATCCCTGTAGTAATTTCGATACTGTGTTCGGAAGGAACAATACAACAGTGGTATTGACTAAATGACATTTGTCAACATAAGCTGTGCTTAACAATGGTAATACGGTTTCGTTCAATTTTTGTCCATTACACAATACAAACATTTTCTGTGAACAATACTGACATCGTATTACAATTGACACCGCAAGTTACACCAGATGTATAAGGCACATTTGACTTGACAAAATATATTCGTAGGAAATGCTCAGGATAAAGCGTAACTTTGCTCTTTTGCATTTAATTTACGCAACAGGACCTTCCTTACTAAATGGTCGAAGTATAGAATACCTTCCCTTATTGGTTTCCACGCTTGTCGAACTCATATTGCGGAAGCTATATAAGAATTATACATCAAATGGTATTGACGAGAAAATGCTGATGTTAATGTATTTTTGACACTATTGATACACGTATTGTTTTTTACAATCAAATTACCAGTTATTACCACCTCGACCTAGGGTTACATTTCGATATTTTAAGAAAAACATTTCGAACTTTAATTCAAATGATGTTCGTGTTCCTGCTGACAAGGCATCAGATAATGTAATCATTATTTGATGATTGTATTATGTTGATGTTTTAAAGAAGGAGTTAACTGGTTCACAAACATGTCACTGGGCAAACCCTGAAAACGATAACGTATCGGGTCGTGTTAAAATGTGCAATACTTTTAAATCTGATCCTAACATAAAAGAACAAATATGACTCATGAAGGAAAATCCACACGCAAAACAAATAGCCGTCTAGCCGGGAATATGAAAGTACCGCCTTGGAACGGTCGGGAGGGGTGGGGGGTAAACCGGTTTATTAGCGTCCAGTCTCACAATTATTCCATCCCCACCCCTAAAATACAGTTTAAATAAACGTACCCCTCTGCGACTTATCTACAAGAACCGCGATGGCAAATACAACGGCAAAGTGTATGTAGAACGGAAACATATTTAAGTGAAACAAACTGTATCCACCTATCGCTAGTGTATTCACTGATTGATATGCGAATGGAGTAACTGTTGACAAATAAAAACGTTTACGACAAAAAAGAGGTAGTACAAATATCTGACGCCCACCTTCCGTTTCCGGATTTAACAGGTCGTACTCATAGAGACTCTTGTCGGCGTACATGAGCAGAGGGTAGTGTTTGTAAATCACATCACAATAAAACAACATAAACTATTCTTGTTCTACATATTTTACGTATATCCTCTGGTAACATGCCATGCTTTCTAGGCGTTCCTCCTTATCAATATCTTCATTAAAAGAAATTGACGCGCAAGCCGATAAAATCATTTTTAGATCAGATCCTCTATTAGGAACGGCTAGTTTCATAAAAAAAACTTTACACACATGTTCTCAGACCGAACACTGACAAATTATCTGAACACCACAGATTATTTTTGAAAATTCCTTTTATAAATGAAGTTATTGATTTTATTGACTTCCAAAGTACATTTACATACAAAAATGTAATTGACACTATTCCTAGATACTTTGAAAATACAGAACCACCTATTATCTGCTACAAGTATAACAAACCCATCAGAAACACAATTTTCAACTATTATAAAATTGGTACAGACCTTAATATTAGTGATAATATTCCTGATAATTGAGATTGCGCCACCCCAAAATTTCGCTATTCTCCGGCTGGTCATGTGATTACTGGTAATTTCGAGATAATTAAAGATGAACGTCTACGATCTCTTCTGAATAAAGGTCCCAAATATAGAAAACCATCCTTCATAGAGTTTAACTCTTGTAGATGTTAATGTTAGTATTAAATGGTGTCGAAGGGAACATGTTGAGTCTAATGCTCTTTCAAATTGGAAAAAACAATTTGATATAATTGACAAACGCATTTCATTTTATAGCTCTAATGAACACCTTCTTCCACCTAAACCTAGACTTTCTTTTAGATATCTTAAAAATGGTTTACAGAATTTCCATTCAAAATACGTTTTTGTTCCTGCTGATAAGGCATCGAATAATGTGATTATTGTTTGACAATTACAATATATATATTTTAAACAGGAAATTATTAATACCAAGTCATACATTTCAGTTACTACTGACAAATTGACCATCGTTAAAATTACACAACATAAATTTCCTACACTGTATTGGTTACTAAAATTACATAACAAAACATATAAAGCGCGTTTCATTGCAAATTCTAGCTCTTGTACAACTATTAAATTTTCTATACTTTTGACTTCTTGTTTAACGAACATAAAAGAACATGTAAAATTCTATTGTGACAAGACTTATGCAAATTCTGGAATAAGTCTATTCTGGTCTACATTGTATTAAGAACTCTACAGAAGTCTTAAACAAACTTAAGAACAAAAGGGTTCTTGCATCCACTATAAGCACATACGATTTTTCTACTTTGTATACAGTCCTTCCTCATGATTTAATTAAAGTAAACTTACTTAGTCCAGAAATATTTGCCCTAGAAAAAATCATTTCTGGCATGTAATGCTGATATAGCTTTCTTTACTAACGAGCAAATGCAAATATTACACCAACTGGACTTGCTCATAAGTTTGAGAATGACTAACCTTTCTTCTGGATAACATATTTGTACTTTATGCCTGGCGTCCACTACAGCTCCGAAGCCTTGCCGAAGGGTTGCAGAATAAATTTTGCTCGATTCGGGAACCATTCGGCATGCATTCCGCAAGTATTCGGGAAGTGACCTACGAAGCGTTGCGGAACAGACGCCGAAGTGATGCAGAATCATGCCGAAACCTTGAGAAGTACCTCCCGAATGCTTCCCGAATGGTTTCCGATCGTGCGGAAAGGTTGCGGAAATGTTGCAGAACCAATGCAGAACATGCCGAAGGGATGCCGAATCGTTGTAGAAATAAGGCCGAATGGTTGCCGAATTGAGAGTCTGGGTATCGTATAACGATGTCGCATTTTTGTGTTTTGGAGTGGAAAAAATGTCTCGTTGGAGTGGAAAATATGCTTCCCCTACATCGAAAATAGACTACTGCAATTCACTGCTGCATGGGATTTCAAACAACTCACTGCGGAAAGTTCAAAGAGTGCAAAACACAGCAGCCCGCATCATAACCAGAACTTCCCGATATAATCATATCACGCCGGTTTTGAAGGAACTTCACTGGCTTCCGGTTCAACATCGGATTGAATTCAAAATTCTGACTCTTACGTATAAAGCCATGCACAATGAATCTCCCAAGTACATTGTCGACATGCTTGACGTATACAGGCCGCGCAGAGAGTTAAGGTCAGCAAGCAGATCATTGTCGTTGGTTGTGCCAAAAAGTCGTAAGGTAAAATACGGTGAGAGAAGTTTCATGCATGCAGCTCCGAAACTTTGGAATGCTCTACCTTCAGGCATTAGAGACGCAAGGTCACTGGCATGTTTCAAAAGGTGTCTGAAAACGCACTTTTTCAACATTTGTTACTAGGACAGTTTTGTTCAGAATAGGAATGGCTTTCAGCCAACCTATTAAGCTAACCGATTACCCAATAGTCATGTACAGTGGCAACTAAACTAAGGATAGGAATGGCTTTCAGCCAACCTATTAAGCTAACAGTTGACCCAGTAGTCATGTACAGTGGCAAATGAGTTCAGGATAGGAATGGCTTTCAGCCAACCTATCAAGCTAACAGTTGACCCAATAGTCATATAAATGGAATGATTTTCAGTCAGCCCATTTATTCTAATTCATGATATTGATGAGCATGGCTTTCAGTCAACTTGTCTGTATCAAGTTTGTTAATATATTATAGATTATTCTAATTTGTGATATTGATGAGCATGGCTTTCAGTCAACTTGTCTGTATCAAGTTTTGTTAATACAGATTATTCTAATTTGTGATATTGATGAGCATGGCTTTCAGTCAACTTGTCTGTATCAAGTTTGTTAATATAGTTTATTCTAATTTGTGATATTGATGAGCATGGCTTTCAGTCAACTTGTCTGTATCAAGTTTGTTAATACAGTTTATGCTATTCCTTGCGGATAGTGATTTTATATCTATTGTATATCTTTTGCTTATCTTTCACTGACCGGGTGGAAAATCATGTAGTTCCTTCCGGCTAGCGATTTCATATATATTGTACATCTTTCATTGTCTGGATAGATAACCATGCGGATCGTTCCGGTTAGTGATTTCATCCATGTGAAGCGCTTTTGAACGCACATATCCAGTGTGAAAAGAGCGCTATATAAATGTGGTATAATAATAATAATAATAATAATCTAGACTAGAATCATTCGGATGGAGCGGGGTTACCTACGGCTCCCAACACCTAATGGGTAGAGGGTCCGAGTTCATGTAATAAATACTGACAGTTCTTTTACGTCGTGATGATCCGTCTTATGCTTGCTGTATATTAATACCCGTTTTTAAACTGTATGTATTACCTTATCCTCCTCTCCATGCATAATGTCGTGCATTGTAATATATGTGATTGGGGATTGCTTAAAAACCTCTCATACTCAATTGAGAAAGATTCATTTTCTATGTCAGTTCTTAACGACTATTACTCATGTTTGTCTTATTTCCATTTCATGTCTAAAGATAGTTCTTAGACTTTTATAGTACAAGTATAGATCCACTTATACATATCCGTACTATATGCACACCGCCTTATACCACAAATAAGTAAGTGTGTACATGAGAATTAATGTAAATAAATATTGACATATATTTATTAAATCTATAGATGTATTGCAAAATAACACACTCTATGGACCCTGTTTGGGTGGGTCAAATACGAACCCCTTTTTCAGAATCTCCACTGTTTGCAAAAGACAAGTACACTTTTTGCAAATATCCTACTTGTAAAGGATACACACATCTATATATTAATATAAATACAAACTATGTAGACCCTGACTGGGTGGGGCTCAAATACACTCTTAGCAAGTACTGGAGAAGAGCACACACACGTACGCACACATATACATCTATACATATAAATGCCTCCCTCTCATGTGTTTGATTTCGTTTTCGTCAAAAAGAAACCAAACCAATTAATTACGAGTATAAAGGATTGGTTATATACAAGCTATTTATAACAGGTAGCAAAACTGAGATGTGTTATATTTTATAGCTATTCATGTTCTTTATACATGCATTATATCCATAGGTAGTTAGTAATGGAATTTATTTTGTTATGAAGCTATTGATTTAGTCGATAAATAATTTCTAGCTCATGTTAAATAAGATGTTTTGTAACAGCCGACTATAAGTAAAAGTTTCTTGTATGTTGTATTTTATATCTCGAAATCCTTTCGGCAACCTGCCGACCGTTCTTTTTCAGATAAACATGTATATAAGTTTTGCTGATATCAGCGTCTTCTGAGACTATTCAGGCCCCAGTTTCACGGACATTCTTAAGTAATAACTTAGCTAAGCCTGTTACTTAAAAATTATACCAGAGCATAAATTTTCAAAAATTAGAGTTTATTTTTTAAAATGAAATTGTAAGAAGTTTGCTTAATTGTCATTTTAAGAATAAATATTGTATTTGATAATAACTGAGGGTGATTTAAATCAAAAACAATATGTTATAAAAGCCTTTAATGAAACTTCTCGATATTTGGAAGATATTTTTAACTTAGCTAATATTCTGAAAATGGGTGATCCTTCGAAAGCAAAAGTAGAAATGCCAAAAGAGAAAATTGCAGACTCGGTTTTATTGAGTCTGTTCATCAGTAGTAATTAAAAGTGCAACACTACTCACGCCCCCTAGCACCGGTTTAAGCAGTATTCACTTTTCAAATTAATAACATGAAAACTAATGATCCCGAAGGACCAGAAAATATAACAACACTGAGAATGAAGTACCCTTTCTTTGATGCTCTGATTCCTACAACTTACCCAAAAGAACTCAAATCGAATAAAGCTAACCCTTCCGACACTTATGCAACTTTTCTTGATCTAGACCTTAACATTGACAATGGAATTTTCTTCTAAAATATATGACAAAAGAGATGATTTTAATGTTAATATCGTAAATGTCCCTTATCTTGGTCGGAGATGTTTCCCGTGCCCAATCTTACGGGGTTTATATATCTATATTCGTTTTGCTTTAGCTTGTTTATCTGTTGACGATTTTAACAATCGAAATCCCATTTTAACTGAAAGCTGCTTAAGCAAGGATATAGATACCATAAACTAAGAAAAAGTTTCTCTTAATTTTATTATCAAACTCTATCACTTCTTGGCAAGTACAAATGTAATCTCAAGGCACTCCTGCGATACCGTATTTCACATTCTGAATTATATCATAAAAACAAGCTAAACCAAAAATGTACAGTGTATAAAAAATAATTAAACATACAAAAAAGAAGACCAGAATTAGTTGATGACACTGATTCAGAGAAAACTAACACGGCAAGTGAGAGTGAAGATGTTTTCTTGAAATATGTTGTATTGAAACAAAATAAAATTGAAATGCTGAAATGAAATACTTTTTGAAACAAAAAGAGAAACAATGCATGAAATGGAAACAAATATAAAAAAATATGTGTCCGGTAGGACTAGAACCCACAACTCCCAAATATAAAATACAAATTTTGAGACCGCCGATCCCCCTTCTGTTAATGAGATGATGCACTACTTACTCTGCAATTTAACGTTGTTACTATTCATAAACTCGCCAATTTCAGCAAAAGCCTATTGTATAGAATGGAATAGTCTGGAAAACATAAATCTATAAATAAAAACGACAGGCTACTCCATATTGCTAGCATAATTGTATAAAGTTGGACTGAGCGATTAAGCTATATACATGACGAATGTTATGCAGCATGCTGCCACTTGAACCTTTCATATTTTGGCTAACAGGGTCTCTTTTTGATCATTTAATATTTGATTGAAATGGTGTCATAATATAAGCTGACCAAGCAAATAACAGTAAACAAGCAAAAGCTTGAAAAAGCAAATGCAGGTAAAAAATAACGTACCGGAAAAGAAAATATAAACAGGCCAATCTCACCCTGAATATTCAGAGTTCTTCAAGGGTGTCTACACAGTTTGTGTTTCTACACAGTTTGTAAATGACATTTGTGACTCGTTCCCCGCACTAGAATTGTTCAGACAGATTATAACGGAACGTAATAAACATATTTCCACTTTACCTCATATCAACGCATTATCAAGCGTTTGCAAACAGGCTGTACTCGGATCAGACGGCTCCTATAGGAGTCGTCTTATTAGGGTCTGCTCTGTTTATTTTTATTAAATGATATATATCTGGTTCTACATCTTTTGTCAAAACTAACATTTTTCTTGAAAGTGTACATTAGAAACGCACAGCTAACACATATCGAGGACGTCATTATTTGTAACATGAATGTTGATGAGGAAAAGTGTAAATGCAGACAGAAATTTCTGTGAGCAGTTTACTTAACCTCCATCTTGCACAAACGATTTACACCATAAACTAAAATATGAGTCAAGAAGAAACACCACATACAAAACGCACAGCCGCCCGAACAGCACCACAAAAAGAAAACACAACAAATGTACATATTATCCATCCAATTTGATCTGAGACTCGATTAATCTTCGGCGTATTTATCGGGATTGTTCGTAATACATGTACCCTGTGACAATAGATAGCAAAACAAAAGTCGGAAATAATCATGTTTCACGAGGATTGTATTCATATAGTGCATTCTTATACCTTCGTTAATTTATCCGAATATTACCGACGATAATAAACGGAATATGCACCAGAACAATACAATAAAATTTAGATCTTATGGCACACTTATTGTTCTCAGTGTTTACAAACACTACAGGTATAACACTGTAGATATAAGGACACAATCAAAGAGGTTTAAATCTGTCTGTATCAATACAAAGAGACGAACAAAGACAAACAAACAATATGGGAAGATGGATGTACCGCCTTGGAACGGTCCAATAGTCACTGGGGATTTACACCGGTTTAGGGGCTCTTAACCTAACACTTATTCCATCTCCACCCTACAAGACAAACATTGTAAATAAACATATCCCCTCTCCGACTACTCTACAACAACCTCGATGGCAAACACAGTGTTAAATTGCATGTAGAACGGAAACATATTTAAGTGAAACAGACAGAGTAACTGTACAAAAGTAATAAAGGGTACAAAAGAACTAGATGGTACAAATGTCCGACATCCTCCTTCCGTTACCGGATTTCAGAGGGTGTCTCATAGAGTACCAAACCTTTCCTGTCGGCGTACATGACAAGAGGGCAGCGTGATTGCGAACTGTGGAAGGGTTGACAACCAGACATACAGTATGTTGTAGTGCTTTAGGATTATACCCCTTTTTAATTAGTTTTTACATATTTCATGAACAAATTAAAACAACAGGTATGTCCACATCACCATAAAAATCAGGATTTGAGATACCGTATCGCAGGAACGCCTTAAGATTGCACTTACACAATTTTAGAGAATGATTAGCTATAGTGTATGATAGCTATATCCTTACTTAAGTAGCTTTTTAGTTAAAATGAGATTTCGACTGTTAGAATCATCAACAGAAAAAAACAATTAAAATCAAATTCGTCCCATTTGTAATAAATTTTGGATGTGTGATCAGAGTCTGCTCTGTTTGCTTATGCATTAAACATACGTGTGTGGCATGGTCGATCAGGTTCTGGTTCATATGACATTATGAGAAATAATGTCAATCGATATGTAAACAAGTGAATACCATTAAACAATCATTTACCGGCAACAAAACAAATAAAAGTAAAACAAAATGCAATTACCAGTTAAGTATTGAACATGATAATACTGCTTCAAGCAGATATCTCGGTAAATATAGAAAGCAAATGGTCATCTATTCCATAATGAAGTATGGCAATATGGAAATATGGTATTAGATAAGAGTTTAACTACATTAAGCTTTCTTGAAGCTCGGTGGTAAGAGCTGAGGACAGTTGTTTTTTATGGTGGTCGACTGTACAGTGTAAATGCAAGTGTTGACATGCGAACACACGTCTTATACTCTACATGTAAGTGTTTGCAAATATGCAGTTGATAAATGCAGATACACACCTTCAAGTCTGGCTGTTCGGTAAACACCCTACTAACCGCCTTAACTTATAACAACATGGTGACGCTTGTTGACCGTGTCAGAAACAGCAGCATCAGTTCTATATCATTTCGTTAGCAAACGGAATGGAGACAGATCAAACACTTTAGAATTGGAACAGGTCTACGATGTTTGGAGACGGACATAATTTCGATTAAAATGGTTGGCTATGACCTGTTTAAATGGTTGGCTATGGCCTGTTTAAATGGATGGTTATGACCTGTTTAAATGGTTGGCTATGGCCTGTTTAAATGGTTGGCTATGACCTTTTTAAATTGTTGGCTATGACCTGTTTAAATGGTTGGCTACGACCTCTGTTTAAATGGTTGGCTATGACCTGTTTGAATGGTTGGCTATGACCTGTTTATATGGTTGGCTATGACTTGTTTAAATGGTTGGCTATGGCTTGTTGGCTATGACCTGTTTAAATGGTTGGCTATGGCCTGTTTAAATAGTTGGCTATGACCTGTTTAAATGGTTGGCTATGACCAATTTAAATGGTTGGTTATGGCCTATTTAAATGGTTGGCTATGACCTGTTTTAAAATGGTTGGCTATGGCCTGTTTAAATGGTTGGCTATGGCCTGTTTAAATGGTTGGCTATTACCTGTTTAAATGGTTGGCTATGGCCTGTTTAAATGGTTGGCTATGACCTGTTTAAATGGTTGGCTATGGCCTGTTTAAATGGTTGGCTATGACCGGTTTCAATGGTTGGCTATGACCTGTTTACAGCAAAACTTCTCTAAGCCAATCTTTCAAATTAATATTTATTTCGTGTTATTGGATAGGTTGCAGATTATGCAGGCCGAAAGCCCGCTCAAAAAGACGTTCACAAAGATGCTCTCTTCATGACGTTACATCATATTAGAGCAGTTTAACTGTATTCAAGTTGATAAAACTTACTCCATATGTTACATTCTTTTTTTCCAAAAAAAGAGATTCTGTGTGTATACATAAGTTCAATTACTGGTGGTACATAGGATAGCAGATCCATGCTATATTAGATGCGCACGGTCTCCGTAAAAACAACAAAGAACAAGATAACGCATGGCTCATTCACTTTTGAAAAGGCGAAAACAATATTGTAATTCGCAGATTTGACAGTATACATACTGACCCAATTTAAATACAGTTAAACCTCCCTCTAGCAGATATTGGTCCAGATAAGATTCGTAAATTTAAACATATTCAAGAATAGTTCATTTATTTCTCCACCAAAACCCTATACTGTGACCACTCTTATACCACAGTATAGGGTGTGGTGGAGAAATGTCGATTTTAGTATCTTGGTAGGCACCTTTATCTGTAGCTCTGATAGCAGTCATTCCGACGTCAAGGTCTTTCAGATATGCGACAGCACAACGAAAGACTACTACAAATGTTTTCTATACCACATGACGTTCTTACATATTTGTGTTTAACATAATCTGAGAATACTCCAAACATGCATGTATTAAGCTACCATATGCCAGTAAGGCTTTTTTATGGGTGTGTGGGGGGGTTACATTGTAGAGAAAATTCATTGTATTTAATTTTATGTATAATGCATGATCACCGAGGAGCACCGGTTGAAAGAATACACCATTACATTTCTTATTAACACTTTATTCCATGACTATTCATGTAAGAAATAATACACCATGAATATAAATTTCCTTATTTCCTATACTAGATCATGGACTATGGAGCTTTTGGCCATGACAGAAACTGTAGAGTAATATATTTAGTATATAATAATCAAACAGAGCAGATCATGATCAGAGGGTTACTGGAGTGGAAGTCTGGTCTGGGTCTACTCTGTTTGCAAATGCGTCGAAAGGCGTATTTATGGAGTAAAATGATTAAATGAGGCATGGATGAGTAAAAAGAAGAATGACATAAAACTTCAATAAAATACAGCCGCCAGGTAACCGAAGAAGGTACAGAAATACCTCTTTAGACCGGAATTCTAGTAGATAAGAATTTAGATACAGTTAGGCAGGTGACTGCTTAATGCAGTCACCTGAGGAGCTTTCCGCATGACTTTCACCTGCATATAGATATTTACACTAAATTTAACGTCCGGTTTAGAGATGTTTTACTGTAGTTATCATATTTCTCCATACTACATGAGGATATTTGCATACTCTTACATGAATAATATAGGACGTGCGTTCGCATTTCAAGACTTACATATACAGTGTATACCTTCTGCATTAGGTGGCCACTTACTTTTGAAGATGTTTATATTTATCGGTGTTGCTTATAGTGGTATTTTCTTCTATACCGGCTCACCGGTAATATCTAGATTATCGGAAATTATTTGCTTGTCTTTATTTTCTTTATTACCGGTAATTGCTTGTTTACCGGTATTAACTTGTTTATCCTTCTTTACTTGTTTACACGTATTTACTTGTTTGTTGGTATTTACTGGTTTACACGTATTTACGTTATTTTTTTTTGTTTACCTGTATTTACTAGGTAACCGGTATTTGGTTGTGTTCGGTCGATCTTGCTGTATTTTCTGATTTATTTGTTTTCCGGTCAATACCCTGATATTCTATCCCATTTCCATAGTCGACCAGCTTAATTCAGTATATCTATTATTAACTGCTATGGTTTACATCATTTTTGTTGATAAATAGTAAAATAAATAATGTTTTAAATAATGTGTGAGCAATAAATTACATTAACCCGTTTCACAGCAGGAACTACCATTCTACTTTTCAATGATTTTATTTGTCATCGTCCTAAATATGTCTACAAGCTGATGGTGTTTTTTACCTTTAGCTCTCTCTCACTCGTGATCCTTTGGACCAAGATGAGACATCCAGTGACTCGGTCTTTTATCTTTTTATCTATATTATCTGGCAACGTTTTAAATATGATTTTTATTCCACTGTTAGTGTCCTGACTTGTATATGCAAGTCACTTTGACCGAGGTAAGACGCCGAGTTAAACAGCTTCTAAATAGGATCCAAGTTGCTTGGATTTCGGTCAATAGCTCATCAAATCGTAGCTAGTTAAATCGCACCAGATTCAAAATTTACCAGATATCATTTTGTCATTCCTGTTGGAATTCCTCCATATCATATCCAGAGGGTCAAATATCCATGATGACAGAAGCCAACACTACCACGATAGATCTAACAAATAGTAAATGCACCGTGTATTCATTTCAATTTAAATCACATGCAAATTGGGACTTTGATAGTCTTAACATCTGTCCTAAAACAATTAGCGCTGTGCTGTTACGTGATTACTGAAGGTAATACACAATTGTTTCACTTGTTTCCGTGGTAGACAAAATGTCAAAGAGCAAGGATGCTCCTAATGAGATGACGAGTACATCGGTGTATCATCTGGATCATAGCTGGTAGCAAACTCGAGTCATGGCATGGATAGACGCCGAGTTACATGTATCCGGTTTCTCATCTGGATTCTAGCTGGTAGCAAACACGAGTCAGGGCATGGATAGACGCCGAGTTACATGTACCCGTTGTCTCATCTGGATTCTAGCTGGTAGCAAACGTGAGATATGGCATGGATAGACGCCGAGTTACTCGGTGTCTCATCTTGATTCTAGCTGATAGCAAACACGAATTACGTCATGATTAGCCGCCGAGTTACTCGGTGTCTCATCTAAACACGAGTCAAGTCACGGTTAGGCGCCGAGTGAGTCCGTGTCTCATCTTGACTCTAGCTGGTAGCAAACACGAGTCAGGGCATGGTTAGACGCCTAGTTACTCCGTGTCTCATCTTGACTCTAGCTGGTAGCAAACGCGAGTTAGGGCATCGATAGACGCCGAGTTACTCCGTGTCTCATCTGGATCCTGACTGGTAGCAAACGTGAGTTAGGGCATCGATAGACGCCGAGTTACTCGGTGTCTAATCTGGATCCTGACTGGTAGCAAACACGAGCCAGACCATGGATAGACGCCGAGTTACTCCGTGTCTCATCTGGATCCTGGCTGGTAGCAAACACGGGTCAGATAACGGTAACATGGTAACCCACAGAATGTTGAATAAGTGTGACCTGCTCAAAACTTAGTATGCCTGGCATTCAGACTCGCAAACTGTAGTAAAACCTCTCTAAATCGGATGTTAAATTTGGTATAAATATTGGTCTTGGAGACAGGTTGAAGCTCAATGCTGGGCGAAAGTCATGCAGAAAGCTCCCCTAGGAGGTTTCAACCTTGCCTTCATCCTGTATTAAGCAGCCACCTGCCTAAAAGTACATACGTTCCTATTACTAGGATTCCGGTAGAGAGATGATTAATTGTATACTATGTCTATACATATATGGTCAGACTGTCAAACAACCGAGTACATGGATATCCGTAGCGTCTCATCCGAATGAAAACTGTCTGCCAAGGTTCCGTCTGATCATGGCATAATTTGATTTTATATCATTTAACATTGCCAAATATTCACTTGTTCTATATATCTTTGTACAATCTGTAATAGATTGATATTCATAAAGGTTGGGAAAGAGTAGCATGGGCATTCATGCCAGTAAATGGTTAACATTTCCCTCATATAAAAGACTTGTTACGCATTTGCCAACAGAGTAGAGTAGACCCATATCACACCACTCCTATAAGGAGGCGTCTAATCGGGCATGATATGATTCTACTGTGGTTGATAAAGTAAACATTGCCCTTTGAGAAATTTACATTATAAAGTTTCAGCTTATAAATATTCATGGTTTGATCATTTCTTACGTGTATAGTGAACAGGGGAAGGGTTAAAGGAGCATATAATACAAGTACGTGTAGAGACAAGTTTACTTTAATACTCAAGTATATTACAGGTTATTGCTAACATTAAACAATATCAACACGTTCTGCGACACACGCATGCTTCAATGATAATATATCATTTACTTGTTTTATACTGTAAAAGAAAGGGTGCATTGAAAATAAATCGACATGACGTGGTTCATTTTACCCTTTGAATACGGAAAATAAGCGTACTGTCATTTGCAAACTGTCTATATCCATACAGGAGGGGTCTTATAGGAACCGATGATCAGGGTCTGCACTGTCATTCCACGTCATCTAGCAAATTCAAACTTAATTACTCAATAGTTAATTACTCCATTGCTCCATGAATATTTCTGTAAGAAATAATGATGTCATGAATATTTACTAGATTCATTTCTTAAAATAATACATGGACACAGGAAACTTTGGCCATGGACGAAACTGTATAATCAAATCAGTATTATATCAAAAGCAAACAAAGTAGACCCAGATCAGACGGCTCCTATAGGAGCCGTCTGATCTTGATCTACTCTGTTTGCAAAGGCATAGAAAGACGTATTTATGGAGTAACAAGTTAATGGGTCATTCCATTTTAATAATTGATCATTCCAAACTAGTTTACAAATAATCATATTGAACCTTTTGAATGCGACTCGCATGTCATTTGAAAACAGCTTTTAGACCCATATTAGAGTGCTCAAAGAGACTTCCTATGATCAGGACCCGTACTGCTCGTCATTTAATACCTTCTAGCAAGTGTAAGCCCTATATACTGAGTGGACTTAATATATTTATATCCCCATGGACTACTCAATTCTGATAATTCAGAGTTGAAAAGGTTAATGTATGTGTAGTGGTCATATGTAGTACTTATACTTCAGACAATACCATCATGGTAGTGTTTATTTATGCTGCCAATATGATATAATATAATATAAATAGTATAGGTCCATCTATTTTGCCAGCACAACTTACGCCATTTAATTTTCGACATGCTTGGTTTGGCGTGGCACCACTCTGCACATATACGGTTTCGTTCGGCAGTTCAGGCCTATGTCGAATGGGCCACGTCTTGGGTCACATGGCACGGCGTGTTCAGGTGGCATCTCAAAGTTCCATCGCTGTAATAAGGTAGCTACGTACAGGAATAGCCGGGACCTGGCGAGGCTCTCTCCCGGACATTGTCTCCGTCCAACGCTGAATGCCAGCCAACTGATTAAGACGATAAACCAAATAAATATTACGACCACATACATTAGTTCGCTGTCTACCATCACCTCTATGTTCGGCCTTGACATTGCACTGATACCAGCTACAGTTTGACATTGTACTTTGCTCATCACCATTCGTAATCAAGTATGGTGATACATATATTGCATAGTGCAGTTCAAAAGGCAAATCAAAGTTTACAAAATGTGATGAAAGACACACGTAGTGACCTCTAAATGATATCAATCGTACGAGTACAGTGAAACCTCTCTATAACGACCACTAAATTGTGTTAATTAGTTGGTATTTAGGGCAGGTGACTGGTTAAAGTAATGTGAAAGTAAAACAGAACGCTCCAATAGGAGCGGTATGTTTTACTTTCCCATTGCTTTAAGCAGCTGCCCGCCTTTAACACAAAATACTTGATGTAATTTAGGGGCCGTTATAGAGAGGTTTTACTGTTTGTCACACACTGTCTAATGACCTATAATTGCCAGACAGCCCGGATACTGATGAGACACGGGGTTACTCGGCAGCTCATCGGGATTCAAGCTGTTTGTAAATGCAAGATAGGTGGCAATTAATATTCGACAGTTTAACCCTTTCCCTGTTCTATGTTTATTCCAAATTTCAATAACCTCTGAATATTCATGTCCATAATAGTTATAAGGAAATATGGAAGGTGGAACATTGTAGCCATTTTAGAAAATAAAGAAACAGGTCTATCAAATTTCATTAGCAAACAGAGCAGACCCTGATCAGACGGCTCCTATAGGAGCCGTCTAATCTGGATCTACTCTGTTTGCCAATGCGTGAAAACAGGTTAATATGAGGGAAAGCTTTAATGAAGACATGTATATAACATGGTTGATCATATATTCCATGAATATTCATGTTAGAAATAATAAAGTCATGAATATTAATCGGATTAAATTGTTATAATAGCACATGGGTACATGAAGTTTTGGTCAAGGCAGAAACTGTAGAATTATATCTTTATTATAGCGTAGAAAACAAAGCAGATCATGATCAGACGGCTCCTATAGGCGCCGTCTGATCTAGGTCTTCTCTGTTTGCCAAGTCGTAGAAATGCGTATTTATGGAGTGATGGGTTAAAGCATAATTAAGATTTAATTACACATACAGTCATTGGAAAGCGACTCACAGCGCATTGTTGCAATTGATGAATATCTGATTACTCTTACAACAAGATCTGTTTGTGAAACACTATGCCCCCTCATATATTTGACCTCTGAACTTGAAGGATGACCTTGACCTTGACATGTCACCCCTTAAAATGTACAGCTTTGTGAGATACATATGCATGCCAAATACCAAGTCTCTATCTGTACTGGCTCAAAAGTTAAGACCAATGTTAAGGTTGCGTTAAAGTTACAGACAAAGAAACAGACAATTTGACCTTTGACCCTGAGGGATGACCTTGACATGTCACCCCTCACAATGTACAGCCTCATGAGATACACAAGCATGCCAAATATCAAGTCTCTCTCTCTACTGGTCCAAAAGTTATGGCCAATGTTAAAGTCCGTGATTTGACCCATATATTTGACCTCTGACCTTGAAGGATGACCTTGACCTTGACATGTCACCCCTCAAAATGTGCGGCTTTATGAGATACATATGCATGCCAAATATCAAGTCTCTATCTGTACTGGATCAAAAGTTATGACCAATGTTAAAGTTGCTGACAAACAAACAGACAAACGGACAAACAGACAAACAGACAGGGCAAAAACAATATGCCCGCTGACTATCGTCAATGGAGGCATAAAAAGCTTGGATCCAGATTAGACGCCCAGTAATTCGACGTCTCATCAAAAACTTTTTGTTACGCTACTAACGCTTTAGAGAAGCAAGTGAATTCTAAAACTTAAAAGCAAACGACAATGTGTGCAAACGATGATTATTTGGAGATAGATAAACTTGCAACTCATGACCCTTAACCTGTTGTCTCGAGATAACCTTTCACCACGCTGATAAATACAGATAAACTACTTGACAGAACGTGTCAGTTTTTACTAATGATATACGACACTTGTACATATTTGCAAACTGTTTGGATCGTCTAGTCTCCTGAGGATTCCTTTGTTTCGGTCCATTTGATCTATTTCAGTCATTTGTTTCTCAAACACTTGATCGATCGGAAGTAGTCTAGTATTTACCAGCTCAAAATTTAAGAATGCAGTATCTTTTTCGCAGCTCAGTAAGGATTGATAGCACATGTACATGGTTAATCCCGCTGATGCATTAAATTAGCGCAACAGATAGATATTTCAGCCTATTAGCAATTAATTGTCTACTCAGTACTACAGTAAAACCTCTCTATACCGGCCACTAATTTACATAAAGTATTTTGTGTTAAAGACAGGTGGTTGCTTAAAGCCAGGTGAAAGTAAAACAGAACGCTCCTATAAGAGCGTTCTGTTTTACTTTCACCTTGCTTTAAGCAGCCACCTGTCCTAAAGTTTAACTAATTAACACAATTTAGTGACCGTTATAGAGATGTTTTACTGTAATTTAGTGGCCGTTATAGAGAGGTTTTACTGTAATTTAGTGGCCATTATAGAAAAGTTTTACTGTAGCCTTTCCAGCCTTTTAAGCCTTGTTCTCTGCTACAGATTTCATTTTTGTTTATTGTACAAAACAGTGGCAGTAACAGATCAGATAAGACTCCAAGTTACTCGACGTCTCATCTGGATCAAAACTGTTAGCATACGAAATCACAGATGCGGCATTGACAATTGACAATTTATCAAGTTCACAGCTTAATGCAGGTCGAAAGTAATGCTACTGGAGCTTTCAGCATTACTTTCGAACTGCATTAAGCTGTCAGATGTATCACTAGATATGCGTAGTCAAACAGTTTAGAATAATTCTGTATTGTAAATTTTGGAAGGACCGGACGTTCGAGTTATCGCAATGTTCGAGTGATCCGAATTCGAGATAGCGAAGTTCTACTGTATGTTGTTGTCTTACGCTCACTTACTTCTTTCTCAGTTGGTGATCATTTGGCAGAGGACAGCCATGTTCATCTAACCATCTCTCCGGTCTAAAGGTCCAGGGATCGCCCCAAATCTTCTCATCATGATGTACATACCACACGTTTGAAATTATCTATGAGAAAGTCAATTATCTATGAGAAAGTCAATCATATCGAACTAAAATCATTCAAGCGAACTATAGTGAAGTGCGGAATGGTTTAATTAACCCTTTACTCCATGAATATCCATGTAAGAGATAATGGCATTATGAATATTAATTTGATTATTTGTTATAAACAGACACAGGTACTTTTGGCCCTGACAAACACTGTAGTGTTATATCTATATTATATGATAAGCATGCCTCATACAGGAGCCTTCTGATCTGGGTCTACTCTGTCTGCAAAGGCGCAGAATGACGTATTTATGGTGTAAGGGTTAACCCTTTCCCTAATATAAGCGCATTTGCATGCATCTACAAACAAAACAGAGTAGACCCGGATCAGGGGTCTGCTTTTTTTTACCTATGGTGTAATATAGATCTGACTCTACAGTTTCTGCCTGAACCAAAGTGTCCTATGTTCATATGCCATTATAAAAATAATCTTATTAATATTCATGACGTAAATACCTCTAACATGAACATACAACAGGAAAAAGGGTTAAACGTTAGGGGGATCTGGATCGAATAATCAGAGATGGTACGTGCATAAATTGGAAGGTATAAGTAACGACCGGAGTGAAATCGCTCAACGTCGGTCACTTATAAATGTAGGCGTTCTTTAAAAGCTGGTGGCTGATTAATGAACAGGGAATATAATGGAGAACGTCCATTCAGAGGTTTGGTCAATTGCATTCACCTATTTAGAAAGGTTTTACTGTTTAATGAAACGAATTATATTGTTTTAATGCGATGTCACACCAATCGAGTTATCAGTAGTAGTAGCCCACGTGAACATTTATTCTGTTAATTAATATAAGTTCTAGTAAATAAAAAAAAACAATGAACTTGACACTTATATGAATACAAGTGTTTACCATATTCTAATCACCGACACAAATGCAATGACGGTGTGTGTTCGCAAGAAAGTTAACTAAGGTACCTGAAACCGATGTTATCATTTTTGTCAGATAAATAATCACCTGTCCATATACTGTCACAACCCGTGTTAAGGTAGGGGCAGTATTGGCAGAAATTGGGTCTGAAAGAGTACATTTCTCCCTGCGATTTTCCAAACTGTTTTTAAAAGATAGGAGAGAAATTGCATATGCTGTTAGCTTTCATTCGAATCCTTCTTAGAATCTATGTGAATTGATGCATGTGGTATAATTATTCCAGTAATAAAATATGTTTAAACCAGAAGATGTGTATCTAAGCCAATATCAAAGTAAAGTGAAGCTGGCAGGCTATGTGATGATACACATAATACAGAACTTTATGTTATAATGTCAACAGTTTTGCCTCTCGAAGCTAACGAATACTTTACAATAATATAAACAGTCGTTTACATACTTTAACGTATGCATTCCGCAAAATAAATCGGTCAATACGTCTTAATAGAGTATGCAAGACGTTGTACTTACCAATGACTTTGGGGGTACTTCGAATCCTTCAAATTCTATTCCCTTTTCACAGAAGTGGGGGACGGACAATGGCACAGTGGTTATGTATCGCTGCGCTTCTACGATCACAGCCTCAGTAAACATACACTCCTGGCGGTCTTCTATACGAGGAAGTCTTTCCCTTCCCACAATTCTGTCAAGCTCTTCCTGAATCTTTTCTTGGTATTCGGGATGGTTCATTAGACACAAGAATAGCGAAGAAAGACTGCCAAGCGTTGTAAGTATACCTACACAATAGACATTTCATTAACCGTTTCGGCGCCAAGTTTCAAATTGTCGTCTGCAATCCAATTTTGTTAAATAATTCGGTAAAATACGGAACTGAGATAAATAAATGCAAACTTCAAAGGAATAAAGCACAGATATAGAAATAGAGTCTGAGACAAACAGCGAAGTCCTTGAAAAGGCAGCGTCTGATCTGGGACTGCACTATTTGTCGTGGTGCATTTATGCGACATCGGCGGTGAAAGGGTTGAACACATTTCCCAATAGTCCCATAGCTAGTAATAGTTTGTGTTTGTTTGTGTTGATTTACGTCCGTTTCTGCTCACTATGGGCTAATTGGACGCCCCAGAGAGAGGGGAGAGGCTAGTAATAGTAAGTGTGATTGAAGTGGTACTGTATATAGTAGAAATAATTGGTGTAGTTTAGAAGTAGTAACAATGGTAATAACTTGGTCATTATGGTGCTACAATAAGTATACAACAGCAGCAAAAGTTACGTTGGTAATTGAATTATTAGTAGTATAAAGAACAGCAGTAATACATGATGTAACAGCAGTATAACAGAACTAGTAAGAAGTATAAACACACGCAGTAGCAGCGGTAGTAAAACTTGTAACAGTAGCAGTAGTAGGTGAAATAGAAACAGGCGTAGTTGAGGAAAAGAGGAAGAGGACCGCGAAGAAAAGAAACCATTTATGATGATGTATTAATTTCCAACGCAGCAAAATGGAGCTATGAATCAAGTGGTAGAAACCATCAGGAACAGACTTGTTACGCTACACAACGAAATCATGAACAAGGTCATTACCACCCGCAACTGTTTCCAATAGAACTGCCTTGATTTTGTCGTCAGTTAAGAATGTGAGCTGTCCTTTTTGTTCCAGTTCCTCTAGCTGTTCTGCGATCAAGAAGTCCATAAGCCCGTTAACTTGTCCTGGCTTGTATACAGCCTAATGAGTAAACTTGATAATTGTAAAAGCAACATAGCGATGAAGACACGTATGTCCTCTTTATGATATCTAATCCGCAATTTAAGCCTGTTTATTTCATAAGCGGTTAGGGTAATATTCGAACTGACCATAAATGTAAATCACCATAATCAAATAAGTTTTTACCTCGTAAAGTAGCACCATATTTTTAAAGCTATATTGAAACCTAACTGGCGATTGAGAGAGAGAAAAAATCATAGTGCAGTTTAACATTGTTATGTGCGTTTTTGTTTATCATCCTAAAAACAATATCCATTATTTGACCGCTGTGTGTGTGTGTTTTCTTATCGTCCCACCAACACTATCAAATATCTGACCGCTAAGTGTGTGTGTGTGATTCGTTTATAGTCCTACCAACAATATCCAATATCTGACCACTGTGTGTTTTTTGTTTATCGTCCCACCAACATTATCCGATATCTGACCGCTATGCGCATATGTGTGATTTGTTTATCGTCCTACCAACAATAGAAGGTTAATACACGTTTTTTCGGGCCAATAACATCTGCAGTGTTCCGAGGGTTGTTGTCCCGAGCCCCAAGGAACAAAGCAGATGTTATTGCCCGACACAAACGTGTATCATCGCTATTCTTGCATAAAACCTTTTCAGTTGCTTCCATGTGTACATTTAATTGTTCAAAATACAAACATAACTATACGTTATTTTTTTTGACGGGTCATTTGCTTTACGCGGTTACCGGGGCACTGTTAAAACGCTGTAGTACTCGCGTCTACTGTTGACGTTAGGGTCCGCAAAGGTATAATTAAAACCGGTCAACATCAGCGCGTGAGCACGAGAATCGCATTGTTAATACATAGGTAATCTGGACTACACCAGCAAGTTTTATGCAAGAGTATCCAATATCTGATCGCTAAGTGTGTATGTGTGTTTAGTTTATCGTCCTACTAACAATATCCAATATCTGACTGCTTTCTCTGTCTCTGTCTGTCTGTCCGTCTGTCTCTCTCTCTCTGTCTCTTTTTCTCTCTCTCCCTCTCTCGCTGTATGTATGTGCGTGTGTATGTTTTGTTTATCATCCAACCAACAATATCCAATATTTGACCGCTATGTGTATGTACGTTTGGTTTATCATCCGACCAACAACATCCAATAGCTGACAGCTGTGTGTACGTGTGCCTCATTTATTCTATATTCATGTTATAGTAATGGTTGCATCTTGTGTTGGCATTTCCTGCTTTATTTTACTACTTTTTTATTTACTGTTACTTCATCCTTATTGGACGACGTTCAACCTTAATAGGGATGGCGGTCCTAGAAATGTAACTAAACCCCCAAAACGTAAATGCAGCCCAGTAAAACATTGCTTTCCTACCTTATTCTAAGGACATATCATTGAACTTCTTGAGCTAGTTGTACATATATCACATCCGAAGTCTGAAACACAGTCCTACCGAAAGCGCCATACACGAAAGGACACGACACCCAAACGCCATCAAACAGGAAAAAGCAGTCATCAGACAACACGTGATGAAACGCAAAACGACATTTGTCATATTTAGCAGCGATTGTCACTTAGGATTTTCAATAATGTTTTTTGAATCATTTTAGCAAATCACCCCTCCCCAACACACACGCACTCAACACCCAGGGGTCGCAATAGGTTAGTGCACGTCCGCAGCGAAAGTCGACTCATCTGGACAAAAACTGTTTACAACTACCAGTCAATTCTTGCATAGCGGGATAAGGATGAAAATCTTCATGCTTTTTGAAACCGCACGGTTAGCTCAATAGGTAGAACCCCCACCTCATGAGTAGGAGATTGCCTTCCGATCCCCGACATACCTTAACCCCCTTCCTGTTCTATATTCAGTAAAATTTTCAATATCTACTGAATATTCATGGACACAATAGTTATAATAAAATATGGAAGGTGGAACAGTGTATCCCTTTTAAAAACTAAAGAAAACGAACTATCAAATTCTATTAGCAAACAGAGCAGACCCTGAACAGACGGCTCGTGTAGGAACCATCTTATCTGGGTATACACTGTATGCAAACGCCTGAAAATACGTTTAAATATGAAGGACAAATGTTAAGGCCGTTAGAAATAGAAGTAGCAACATCCTTGCACGGTATTACTGGAATATTGCTAGGACCTAGGATTAATCTGCCCGGTATCAGTTCATAAATAACTGGGTGTGGTATCATCACAGAGTGACAGCACTATGCTTATATGTCTGAAGTAGACATTTCGTATCCATAAAACTGAACTACTGTTGGTGGGACAGTTACTCACATCAACCCACGGAGTCCTTGGTATGCATGTTTTATGACGCAATTCAAAAGTGGGCGATGTCCGCTGTTTGCCACCAACTCCTCGCTCTGTTTTAATATCCTTATGACAAACGAAGTAGACCGAGCAACACTTAAGGGTGTGTCCTCAAATGCTAATACCGTCATTTCTGGGTTGTGACCATTCTTTAGAATCGTCTCGAAAAGACGACTATAAAGTAGTGTCACTACATAGAGATGGTGGAGAAATAGAGAAGTTGTTTTCGAATATATTTTGAGTTACGCATCTTATCTGGCCCTCTGGTAAACAATACCTAAATCACTTTTGTATTTACCTTTTTCTCGTCAAGATAGCGTCTAACGATAGTCTCCTTAGCCCGCTGAACCTCTTCAAATGCATTCTTATACTTCCCTGGTACAAAACGTAAGAATGGAAATTTCGTCATAACTAAAGTGATGTCAGGGGAAAATAAGTAGTCAGTCCACTTGTCATAGTCCCAAAACATGTTCAAGTCTTTATCAGTGTCCTTAAGGTCATGGCCGCCGAGCTGAAGAATAAACATATTTACTTTTTTAATGAAAGCATTTTTATACAAAAAAGTATAAATGAGATTCGAGAAGTACATATATTGACATGAAAATAAGAGAATGAATCTCCTTGTATTTAGATAGGGTTTCGTACGAAGCTTTACATGATATATTTGCACATTTGTCGCATTTACTCAAACACACTTAAATGTATTTGATATATACATTTGTAGTTTCTAACCTAGAACACGGTACTCTATTTCATTGTCGTACTGTAAATTGACAGTAATTCGATGTAAGTCAAAGATATGTATACGCCGATATAAATTAGAGTACACCCATAAATAGTAAATCTGGGTACAGTCTAAGAAAAGAATGAACTCGTATAAAGAAGGTTATACCCATAAAGACTACTTCTGGGTTTAGACAAAGACGTGTATAAGATCGTATGAATACACATACATAAACCACGGTACACATATTTTCCGAAAAGGATGTCGCTTCTGTCGTTCATATCCACTAAAGTATAAGCTATTTATAATCTCGTATGAATAGGTTACTAATGAAAAACTACTTACGGGTATCGTCTAATAAATGTATAAGCCCGTAAAATGAGCATATACCCATACATACCTAGCTAGTTTTGGGCACAGTCTAAGAGATGCATAAGTTTATATACATGAGGGTATACCCCAAAAGTCTAAGATATGTATAAGCTCGTATAAATAAGGGTTCACCTATACAAATCTAGTCATCGGTGCAGTTTAAGATATGTATAAGCTCATATGAATGAGAGTACACCTATACCACTCTAGTTATCGGTACAGTTTAAGATATGTATAAGCTCATATGAATGAGAGTACACCTATACCACTCTAGGTATCGGTACAGTCTAAGATATGTATAAGCTCGTATAGATTAGGGTAAACCTATATAACTCTAATTATCGGTACAGTCTAAAATATAATAAGCTCGTATAAATGAGGGTATACCTATAAATAATTGGATTGTGTCCATAAGGGGTTGATTATTTATTTAAACTGACAGTGCGTCATAGAAATAAGTTAATGAACACTGCTCTAACAACAACAACAATACTTACAACATCGTATGTTTGACATTTTCAGAATATATATCTATCTTTACAGGGACAAGCAGAGGCCCACATACAATCAAGATAAGTAAATTAATACGGTCCGAAGAAAGCTCCTTCCACTTCTCAAGTTATGTACGTGGTTGTGACTATAATGGAATGGTCACAACAAAGGGGCACCCCTTTGGACTTTTATTCTTACTTTTTATGTATACATGTATGTTTGTTTTAATTACTTCTAAGATGCTTGTCTCACAGGTTTGATATCTGTATTTATGTTGAAGACCAGATATAACAGATATCCAAACAACTATGTAGTTGTATCGTCTTCAACTAACCAAATGACATGTGTTCTGTAGTGTTTTGCTGCACGCAAATCATTGTACTCACCAGCACAGACATCAGATTTGTCAGTGATCTCCTAAGTGCAGCAAGCATGTCAAACTCTCTCCCTTGATGGTTGTCAATTCTCTTGACAAGGTTAATAATTTCACACATAACTCTGTCCTCAAAATCCTTTTTCCCTTCTCCGTAAACATGCATTCCTTTAGCAAACGTCTTCCGTAGTGGACCATGATCCGACCCGTACGCTTTGGGCATAAGGCCGATACTCTGACTACGGTACACATATTTTCCAAAAAAGGTGTCACTTCTGTCGTTCATATATTTCTTATACGTGTCTCCACTAAATGCTGTTCGGATCAACTTCGCATTGTTGAGCACAATTAAAGCTTTGCCAAATATGGTTATCTTAAAAATCTCTCCATACACGTTAGCAAGCTTTGAAAATATTGTGTACGTCTTCCCATCCTTCATATAGGGAGCATATCCAACTAGGGGCCATTCCTTTGGTCCCGGTATTTGTTTGTACTTTCTAGTGTCACGCCTAAGAAAGAAATATAGCACAACTAGTCCTAGAACAACATAAAGTATTACATCCATAGCGGGCAACGTTCTTCAAAATATTGAGTAAACAAAGATAGAGAGATCTACTCTGGCCATGTGAGTTTCATTTACGTTCACTTTAGCCATTGAAATCAGCTGATGACGATTATCGTAAATACATATAACAAGATTGTGGCTTGATAACGATAATATGTCATACAGATTGAAGAGGTTTTATATGTGTACCTTATCTGTTATGAATGTTTATGACCGTCTAGCTTAAATGTGTTCTGATAAGTGATGCCTGTAACTGGTTTTTTTTACTTTTACACATAACAGAAGAAAAATCAAAAAGGAAACTTATAGCAGATGGAAAAGTTTGCAGACGACAAAAAAGTTGCAGCGAAAGAGTTAACAATGCTCGATAAATAGATAGATACGGGGGTACGGGTTAACGGTCAAGGCCATGTTCATTCTTTTGGCGTAAAATAAATGTTGTCTGAAACGTAATGTAGTTTGCCTTAACATTGATAGAAACAGGAGTTAAGCATATATGAGGTTCATTGTGGGGAATGGTTTAATGCCAAATATAGGTAATTTGACATTGTATGACATATACGTCTGAATTGGTAGCAAAAGTAAGCCAGTGCATTCAAAGATGTGTGTGTTTGTTTCATCAAACGTTAAACATATAGATTTGTTAAATTCGATTTGCCTTTTGAATTGCACTATAGAAACCATTTGCCACACGGTTTAACTAACAAGACTGAAAAGCAAATTGCAAATTATCAAACAGAAATTGGAATCAATGCAGAGTAGGGATGTATTATATATGGTCGTAATATCTGTTTGGTTTATCATCCTAATCAGTTGACTGGCATTAAGCCTAGGACGAAGACAGTGCGTATGGGGAATTCCTTGCCATGTCCCGGTTATTCCTGTACGCGGCTACCCTATTACAGGAGTGGACCTTTGAGACACTCCTGGACACGATGGTAAGACATGCCGTGTGACTCAAGACAAAGCCCCTTCAACATAGGTTTGAACTACCAAACGAAACCACATATGTGCATAGTGATACCACGCGAAAATCAAATTATGCCTGGCGACAGTTAAATGGCATAGGTTGTGCTGGCAAATTTGATGGACCTATACTATGTATAAATCACATTGGCAGCATAAATAAACAATGCCGTGATACTATAAGAACTATATAGGACATCCATTTAAACATATTAACCCTTTTTAATTGAGCTTTCAAATGAATATCCCACCAGGATTTAATTATAGAATCCTAGTATATGCATAAATAGCTCAGCACAAATTGATGACCAGCATCCAAGTATGGTAGCTATAAAAAACGAATACCCTAGTATTGATGCATTCAATTTCAAACCTGTAAATAGTGAATATGTATAAAGTTACTTAGATCAATAGATCCTAAGAAATACACTGGGGAAGGTAAATTACTGTCAATGGTTATAAAGGCTAATGCAGAATCATTGGCAGGACCACTGTCCAAAATTGTTAACATACATTATGAATTGATCAGACCATATTTCCCACTCCCCTCAAAAAGGCTCAGATTACGCCAGTTAAGAGGATCCTTTTGTAAAAATATTTATCGCCCTGTCAGTATTCAATCCGCCATATCAAAAGTAATTGAGCAATCCATATCTGTTCAGCTTACTCAGCATTTTGAAAATGGACTTTCTGACAACTTTTTGTCGGCCTTGCGAGCCTCGTATGATTGCCAGACAGCCCTTTTAAGACTTTTGGAGGATTGGAGAGCTGCCCTGGACTGACAAGAGTATGTAGCAGCTATACTCAGGGACCTGTCCAAGGCATTTGGCTGTCCACCACATCAGCTGATTGTTCCAAAACTTCAAGCCTATGGAATTTCACCTTCTGCTGCTAATCGTTTGCAAGATTTCCTGTCAAATTAGGTGAGTTTTACAATCAGTGGATGGATATCACTAAAGGAGTTCCCCAGGGATTAATCATTGGGCCCCTTATCTTCAATATTGTTATAAATGACATTTTCTCGCACTCAAAGGGATAAGTATGCTTTTTCGGTTTAACCCTATGAGTGCTGAATTATCAAAATGGAAGGATACAGTGTCAGTTACGTATCAATTTGATGAAGGAATTCATGTAAAAAGTTGTGTGTGATCAGGTCTAGATTTATACATCGATGAACACAAGCAAAATGTAATTCAATCTTTATAATTCCACCCATCCGTCCTTTTAAAACTTGTTACCTGTAGACAAATTTGACATTGGCTATTTCAAGTGCCGTGCGTAGGAATTCAATCAATACACATTCTAACAACTATGTCACTTTGTGTACTGTATCCTACGTCATAGATGACGTATCATAGACTGTTTTCAACTATTTGACCTAGTTGCAACAAATTGAAGCAAACAATAACAATAACTAAAAAGCAATAAACAGAATTATTTCAACGCTTGTATTACCTTACTACTTTGTCATATTTCCTCTTAATCGATTAACTTGCATAATCCTCCTTGGAATCGATCAGGTCTATGTTTCAATTATGTTCAAATCCCGGTGACTGTGCAGGCCAATAATTGGATCTAAAATATTATTTCTGGCCTGCTAAACAGCTATCCTACCAGTACGTTGTCGTCCTTAAATAACTGATTTCACGGGGAGGTGTCTTGTTATTGCTGGCAGAGTGGCCATGCCACTTTGACACTAAGTCTGGTCTGTAGCCCTCGCTTTGTTTTCTCCAAATCAACACAGGTTATCACTGCCGATCACCTCTTTACCATCCGAAAAATAAACAGTTAATCCCACCTCCATAAGTTCACCTCGTCCTTTTCTCTCTACACCATGCGAGCCGCCTGACTCTGCTGGTTCGTGATATTTAATACAATCACTTGTTTTTTACCATAAGTTTCACTCTTAATACTTAAATTTCAAAATACGCGCTCCACAAACTTCAAAACAACATTTTCTCCCAATAATTCTACGTCAACGTGGTTTCAAGGAATTTGTCTATTAATAGAACTTCATGCATATTAAAAAGAAGTAGTTCCATAGTGTATCGGCTACTGGTTACCGACTTCATGTAAATCATGGAGCAACGACAGAGAACCAGCTCTTTACATTAATTGAGAAATGAATGTCAACTTTCAACCAATCAGATTCGGCGATCTTGTGTAAACGTCACTGGATTGGAATTATCAACTAATGTATCGTCATCATCATTATACCCCCCTTTTGAAAAAATGGGGGTATATTGCTTTGCACATGTCGGTCGGTCGGTCGGTCGGTAGGTAGGTCGGTCGGTCGGTCGGTCTGTCGGTCGGTCGGTAGATCGATGGTTTCCGAACGATAACTAATAAACGACTTGGCCTAGAATCTTCAAACTTGCTGTGGTGGTTGGTCATGACAAGTAGATGACCCCTATTGTTTTTGAGGTCACTAGGTCAAAGGTCAAGGTCACCATGACCTAAAATGGTGAAATAGTTTCCGATCAATAACTGCTCAAGGGTTTGGCTTGGCATCTTCAAGCTTGCTGTGGTGGTTGGTCATGACCACTAGATGACCCCTATTGATTTTGAGGTCACTAGGTCAAAGGTCAAGGTCACCATGACCTTAAATGGTTAAATGGTTTCCGATCAATAACTGCTCAAGGGTTTAGCTTAGAATCTTCGAACTTGCTGTGGTAGTTGGTCATGACCACTGGATGACCCCTATTGATTTTGAGGTCACTAGGTCAAAGGTCAAGGTCACCATGACCTTAACTGGTAAAATGGTTTCCGATCAATAACTGCTCAAGGGTTTGGCTTAGGATCTTCAAATTTGCTTAGGTGGTTGGTCATGACAACTAGATGAGTCCTATAGTTTTTTAGGTCACTAGGTCAAAGGTCAAGGTCACCATGACCTTAAAGGGTGGAATGGTTTGCGATCGATAACTGCTCAATAGTTTGGCCTAGGATCTTCAAATTTGCTGTGGTGGTTGGTAATGACCACTGGATGACCCCTAATGCTTTTTAGGTCACTAGGTCAAAGGTCAAGGTCACCATGCTCTTAACTGGTCAAATGGTTTCCGATCAATAACTGCTCAAGGGTTTGTCTTAGAATCTTCAAACTTCCTGCGGTAGTTGGTCATGACAACTGGATGGCCCCTATTGTATTTGAGGTCACTAGGTTAAAGGTCAAGGTCACCATGACCTTAACTTTTAAAATTGTTTCTGATCAATAACTGCTCAAGGGTTTGGCTTAGGATCTTCAAATTTGCTTAGGTGGTTGGTCATGACAACTAGATAAGCCTTATTGTTTTTTAGGTCACTAGGTCAAAGGTCAAGATCACCATGACCTTAACTGATGAAATTGTTTGCGATCAATAACTGCTCAAGGGTTTGGCCTAGGATTGCTGTGGTGGTTGGTCATGACCAGTAGATAACCCCTTATATTTTTTAGGTCACTAGGTCAAAGGTCAAGGTCACCATGACCTTAACTGGTGAAATGATTTGCGATTAATAACTGCTCAAGGGTTTGGCTTAGGATCTTCAAACTTGCTGTGGTGGTTGGTCATGACAACTAGATGACCCCTATTGATTTTGAGGTCACTAGGTTAAAGATCAAGGTCATCATGACCTTAACTGATGAAATGGTTTCCAATTAATTACTGCTCAATGGTTTGGTTCGGGATCTTCAAACTTGATGTGGTAGTTGGTTGTGGCCACTTGATGACCCCTAAAGTTGTTGAGGTCACTAGGTCAAAGTCACCATGACCTTAATATGTGAAATGTTTTCAGATCAATAAATGATCAGTGGTTTGGCTTAGGATATTCAAAGTTGCTGTGGTGATTAGTCATGACCGCTAGATGACCTCTATAGTTGAGGTCACTAGATCAAAGGTCAGGGGGTCTAGGGGGGTATACATGTTTTACAAACATCTCTTGTTAGAAATATGCATTATTCATTTTTAATGAAAACGATGATGTTGAGACACTTACGTTCTGTTCAAAATAGCTCACAGTGGACACTCAAGCACGCAATATATCTCTTGCATAAACCAGCCAGTGTGCGTCTGCTGTTTCCTTGTGTTGCTGTTCGGGCGACTGGTTGTTCTGTATGTGGTGTTTCCTGCATGACTCATTTTTTGTACTTTACTTAACCCTTCGATTGCTGTACACGTCAATATACCTACCTGTAAATCGTGAAGAACTTCTGCAGGAGCTCTGTCATCTGGGTCTGCATTATTTACAAATTGATTGTGCAACCAGTGCACTCCATATCAGTGATTGCACAGCGAAATAATTGTAGGCAGTGAAGATATATTTAATTACACAACAGGGCATGGGTAAAGAAGAAGCAATGTATTTTAAATTCAGCAAGAGAAGGATGAAGAACGCACTATCAAACTAGGCAAAATTCCTGATTTACATAAATTCCCAAATCTCTAAATATCGCACACTCTAGTTTGCATTAGCAAATTCCTCATTTGTAAACAGAAATGATCATATGCTTTAACATAAAATAATCGTAATATCAGTCTTCGTACGATCTTTAGTATTTCGACCCCAAATGTTTACAAATTGTTCCGAATGTGTGGTATATACATCATGATGAGAATGTTTGGGGCGATCCCCTGAACTATAGACCTGAGAGATGGTTTGATGAAAATGGCTGTCCTCTGACAAATGAACATCACCTGTGACAGAAGTTAGTGTAACACTTAAGAGTGACTTGGTATAACAAAAACTGTATAAGTTTTGTAATAATTCGTGAATGTAAATACCATAACATTTGTGGAATTGGTTACAACTGCTAAATCATTGAGTACACTAGCGATAGGTGGATACAGTATGTTCAATTAAATGTTTTTTCGTTATACATGCACTGTATCATTGTATTTGCCGTCGCGGTTGTTGTAGATTAGTCGGAGAGGGGATACGTTTATTTACACTGTTTGTCTTTTAGGGTGCGGATGGAATAAGAGTGAGGTTGGGCGCCCATAAACCGGTTTAACCCCCAGTGACTTTTGTCACTGACCGTTCCAAGGCGGTACTTCCATCTTCCTCCTATTGTATGTTTGTTTTGTCTTTGTGCGTCTCTTGTTGTTTTTTCTAGTTATGTACATTTGCTGTTTCCTTGTGTTGCTGTTCGGGCGAGTGTTTGTTCTGTATGTGGTGTTTCCTGCATGACTCATTTTTGTACTTTTACATTAGTATCAAATAACTTCAGTTAGATAAGACAACTCAGTCATACATGTCAGCACCTTCAATAGACTTGTTTAAATTGGATTAAGAAAGTGCAAACACTGTTTCTTTTAGGCTTAAATGATAATATTTATCAGATTGGAAATATTTCAAAAGATCCTGATATAGATAGTGTTTCTATTTTTTCTATAAGGAAACGCAAATGTCGATTACATGGCATTCGTAAAAATGTAAACCTATATACTCAACATGTGTATCTACATGTATGTCCATACACAAATACATTTATATACCATCACATATACATATATATATATATATATATATATATATACACATACATACACATATTTACATATATACACATATATACATACACACACACACACACACACACACACACACACACACACACATATATATATATATATATATATATATATATATATATATAAATATATATATATATACGTGTAAGAAAATGTAAAACTTATTTTTATGAGATGAAAAATGTGGAATATACAAAATGTCTCCCTAAACCCTAAAATAAAGGATGGTCCCCTAATGCGGCAAACAGACTTGGGTACATTATTTTGGCATACCAAACTGCACATAAAATATTGCCTTGCATATATCGGAAATTTGGGTAAAAGAACAAATCAAGTCCGAGCATATACACTAAGCAATACAAATAAACAATTGTTATATTCGCGCAATATACACCCCCTCGAGTCAAATACTATTCGACCCGCTATGACAATGAGGGAGTACACAAAGGACTACCGTATTTTAACGGAGTTGTAATAGGGTATATCCAAATATTAATTACAGAGTAAAATGTCCTATTGTGGGAACCCGAAAAGCCCAGATAACAGGTTCTTTCTTATGACCTATTCGTCGGAGCTGTGCATAACTAGACCTACACACGGACTGATGTTTGATGTCATATCGATTTGTGAATCGAGCCATGCACCGACATTCTTTATACATAAAGATGGCTTGATATGATAGGGTCTTACTTGCACATAAATCTGTTCAGGTACTTCTGTGTTTTTGTATGAACCAGGATGACCTCAGTGTTGTCGGTATTAAGCTTCAGCATGTTCTGGTGCATCCAAGAGACTATTTCTCATCTCGTGATAAAGCTTCCTGTTGACAGGAAATGTCTTTTGGCTTAAAGTATAGGTATAATTATGAGTCATCGGCATACAAATGGTAGTTCAGCCCATGGTTGAACCGACAGGTTTTGTGTACATGATGTAATGTTTTGGTCCTAGGACCGATCCCTGTCGCACGCTATAGTTTATGTTAACTGGAGTGGACAATTCCCCACTATTTGATAGCGGTCATTTAGATAGGAGGTCATCCACTCAAGGAGTTTTCGAATGATTTCGATTTTTTCTATGCGTTTTAGCAACGATACATCAAACATCACCAGAATTGTAATTTAGTTTTTATCTGGGGATTGAAGGATGTGTTATGAACTTTCAGAAGGCCTGTCTCCGTTTAATGATGCTTTCGGTATGCTGACTGATGGTGCTCATGTAGATTGTTGGAGGTCAAGTGTATCTCAATGCGTTTGGCAACCACTTTTTCTAACACTTTGGAGACAAATGGCAGATTTAATACAGGCCTATAATTCTTACGTTCATTTGAATCGAGATCCGGTTTCTTTAATAGAGGTCTGACCGCTAGTCAATGACCGTAACAACTTAGCCACGGAGGCCCATGAAACGTTTTGTATTTTCAGAATTTATGTATATCTTTTTGTAAAATATATACTATTCTATGTAATTATTTAACATTAATATATGTTTGACTAGTAATGATATCTGGCTTGGCGCTGATATGCAAATCAAACCCTAAAGCAATATCTATATATCTATATGGTGCAAATTGTCTAACAGGAATACATATATCAGATAGCTTGCTTTCTAAGGTTTGTTTGGTTTCTGATCAATTTCAGGTGGTTACCATTTGGTGAAGGGCGGAGACAGTGCACGGGAGAGTGTCTAGCCTGATCCCGGATATTTCTGTACGTAGCTACCCTTATACAGCGGTGGACGTTTGAGATGCAACCTTAACATGC
Organism: Azorinus chamasolen; assembly: GCA_963576725.1. NCBI lineage: Eukaryota > Metazoa > Mollusca > Bivalvia > Cardiida > Solecurtidae > Azorinus > Azorinus chamasolen. The sequence continues at coordinate 36,021,730 of OY755251.1, forward strand.
CATGTCGTGTGATCCCAGACACGGGTATTTCAACTTTGAGGTGACCTGTCGAACTAAACCATACATGTGCAGAGTGGTACCACGCAAAACCCAGCCTATGCATTATTAAAGGGCATATGTTCTCCATAAATAACGAAATAGATGCTCCGAGATGGACATGTAATCTGTATGAATGACATTTAATCATTTGTAAACAATGACGTGGTGTCAAATATGGTCTTGTAATATTGAATAGATTGTCAAATTAACATTTTACGATACATTAAACCAGTGTTGCATGCAGCTATTCGACTAAAACACAATATATTTGGGATAGCAGTTGTAATATAATGAATCAACGCATGGTTGCAATGGTGATTATTATGGCCTACGTGATTGGCCGACATCGGTAATATGCCTCATTCAGCATCACATTTGGCCAGTATATAATTTAAGATATTAATCTAATCCTACAAATGTATGCAATATACAACTATACAGTATACATAAGAGGTATTTATGAAACATAAAGCATATTGTATCGCTAGTTTATTTAAATTGTTACCACGATGCAAGTAATTGGTGAACATAGGTTTGGGCAGTTTGGATAGAGAATCCTAGTAATTGTTGTCTTAATATGATTCAAAGTATTTTATACTATGATAATATGTTTGTAGGAAAGACATAATATATATACGTGTACTTTAAATTGAATTCAGAACAAGCAAACAAGATGACAACAATTTTCCTAACACATCTAATACGTCTTAAAGTAAATTCAAAAAGTTCTCTACCAGCTTTTACAAATTAGGTATGTATATACTTACGTCAATAGCATGTGAATCACGAAGATCATGTTTCGTCATTTCATTGAAATACAATATAATACTCCAACGGCGTTTAAAAATGTGATAATAGATTAACACAATACAGGTGCCCCTCTATCACTTTCCAATATGAATAAAGTTAAAATACCTCGAATAGAACTAAAAGCTTTAAATATGCAATCTGTGTCGTCTGTACAAGTACCCAGAAATATTTCTAATTTCTCTTCCCTTCAACCTTTTGTTCGTTTAAAACAACTTAATCTTCAGTCGGCATCATCTTTTCACATACCATCTCTTTCTATTAATAAATGTTTTTTCAATGGACCAAGAGTTGTACTTTCACCTTTAAAATCTGTCATCCAAAATGTTTCTTCTATTCGTAAACGGTCCTTATGCAAGCGACACAGAGTGTATCCAATTATCCAAAAGTGCTTTGCTAAGAGGTGCATATGTTGTAGTAACATTTCTTGTAATTCCACTATAAAATCTACAGTTAATGGTAGAACATTTAATGTCAAGATAAACTCAGACATTGATTGTACTACTACTAACGTTATTTATGTTTTAACTTGAAACGCGCCTAGTTGCGGTATACAGTACGTAGGACAAACAGGACGTGCTTTGAAAACTCGATTTCGTGAGCATGCATATCAGTGTCGAAATCGTAAACTAAACAATTTTTTATACCAACACTTTCGGAAATCTGGCCATTCTTTTAAAGATGTTTTAGTACAAATTGTTGAGCATATAACATATGATAAGGAGGCGACTAGTAGCTTTAAATCGAAAGCTAGATTTATTTCTGAATTAAATTGGATCAAAAAATTGCAAACACCTTTTCCTTTAGGACTGAATGATAATATTTACCAGACTGGAAATATTTCAAAAGAACCAGATATAGATATTTTTTTCAATTTTTTCTATTAGAAAACGCAAATCTCGATCGCATGGCATTCGCAAGAATAGTAATATTAAACGAAAATCTCGTTTGAAAATGACTCTTCTTTATCTACATACTTTACGCCTAACTTCGGGTAAACATGCCATGCTTTCTAGACTTTCCTCCTTATCTATATGTTCATTAAAAGAAATTGACGAGCAAGCCGATAAAATTATTTTTCGATCAGATCCTCTCATAGGAACGGCTAGTTTGATACAAAGCTTTACTCTACATGTTCTCAGACCGCACATCGACAAATTATCTGAACACCAAAGATTCTTCTTGAAAATTCCTTTTATTAATAAAGGTATTGATTTTATTGACCTCCAAAGTATTTTTAGAGACAAAAATGTAATTGACACTATTCCTAAATACTTTAAAAATACAGAACCACCTATCATCTGCTACAAATATAACAAACCCATCAGAAATACAATTTTCAACTATAATAAAATTGTGGCCGACCTTAATATTAATGATAATATTCCTGATAATTGAGATTGCGCCACCTCAAAGTTTTGCTATTCTCCGGTTGGTCATGTGATTACTGGTAATTTTGAGATTATTAAAGATAAACGTCTACGATCTCTTTTGAATAAAGGTCCCAAATATAGAATACCATCCTTGATAGATTTTAACTCTTGTCGAGTTCAGATTGCGGAGGCTTTACAAAATTTTAGTATTAAATGGTGTCGAAGAGAACATGTTGAGTCTAATGCCCTTTCTTGTTGGAAAAAACTAATTTTTGATATAATTGATAAACGCATTTCCTTTTACAGCTCTAATAAACACCTTCTTCCACCTAAACCTAGAACTTCATTTAGACATCTTAAAAAGGGTTTACAGGATTTCCATTCAAAATACGTTTTTGTTCCTGCTGATAAGGCATCAAATAATGTGATTATTATTTGACGATTACATTATATCGATGTCTTGAAGCAGGAAATTATTAATACCAAGTCATACATTTCAGTTACCACTAGCGAAAAGACCATCATTTCAGACCATGTCAAAAAGTGTGAACAATTTGGAACCGATATTAAAATTACACAACATAAACTTCCTACTATGTATTGGTTACCAAAACTGCATAAAAACCATATAAAGCGCGTTTCATTGCAAATTCTAGTTCATGTACAACTACTAAATTGTCTATACTTTTGACTTCTTGTTTAACGAAGGTAAAGGAACATGTAAAATTTTACTGTGATAAGACTTATTAAAATTCTGGAATAAATATCTTCTGGTCTATTAAGAACTCTTCAGAAGTCTTAAACAAACTTAAGAACAAAAGGTATCTTGCATCTACTGTAAGCACGTACGATTTTTCTACTCTGTACACAACTCTTCCTCATATTTTAATTAAGGATAAGCTTACTAACTTGATCCAGAAAGTATTTGCCCGAGAAAAAACATCATTCTTGGCATGTAATGCTGAAAAAGCTTTCTTTACTGACGAGCAAATGAAATATTACACCAATTGGACTTGCTCAGAAGTTTGCGAAGCACTAACCTTTCTTTTGGATAACATATTTGTACGTTATGGGAATGCTATATACCGTCAGGTAATTGGTATTCCCATGGGTACGAATTGTGCACCACTTGTCGCAGATTTGTTTTTGTACTGCTATGAGAGAGATTTCATGTTGAGTTTGAATCCTCAATCACAAGAAGATGTTATAAAAGCCTTCAATGAAACTTGTCGATATTTGGATGATATTTTTAACTTAGATAACCCTTTCTTTGATGCTCTGATTCCTACAATTTATCCTAAAGAACTCAAATTGAATAAAGCTAACCCATCCGACAATTATGCAGCGTTTCTTGACCTAGACCTTAAAATTAATAATGGAATGATTTCTTCTAAAATATATGACAAAAGAGATGATTTTGATTTTAATATTGTAAATTTTCCTCATCTTGACGGGGATATTCCCCGTGCTCCATCTTACGGGGTTTATATATCTCAACTTATTCGTTTTGCTAGAGCTTGTTCATCTATTGACGATTTTAACAGTCGAAATCTCATCTTAACTGAAAAACTGCTTAAACAAGGATATAGATACCATAAACTAAGAAAAACTTTCTCTAAATTTTACTATCGAAATCTCTCGCTTATTGGCAAGTACAAATGTAATCTCAAGGTACTTTTGCGACACGGTATTTCACATCCTGAATTTTATGGTGATGTGATTTACAAACTTCGTAAAATTATTGGACATACCCATTTTCTCACTTTGTTCATCAAATATATAAAACAATTCATTAAAAAGGGATATGATCCTGTATTACTACAACATACTGCATGTTTGGTTGTGAACCCTTTTACAGTTGGCAATCACGCTGGCCTCTTTGCATGTACGCCGACAAGAAAGGTTTAGTACTCTATGAAGGCGACCTCTTAAATCCAGAAATGGAAGGAGAACGTCGGATATCTGTACTATTTCATTTTTGTCGTACCCTTTATTACTTTTCTACAGTTACTCTGTTTGCAGCTCAATCATTGAGTACACTAGCGATAGGTGGATACAGTATGTTCAATTAATTTTTTTTTATTATACATGCACTTTACCACTGTATTTGCTGTCGCGGTTGTTGTAGATAAGTCGGAGAGGGGATACGTTTATTTACACTGTCTTTTAGGATGGGGATGGAATAAGGGTGAGGTTGGGCGCCCATAAACCGGTTTAAACCCCCGGTGACTTTTGTCACTGACCGTTCCAAGGCGGTACTTCCATCTTCCTCCTATTGTATGTTTGTTTTGTCTTTGTACGTCTCTTGTTGTTTTTTCTACCTATGTACATTTGCTGTTTCCTTGTGTTGCTGTTCGGGCGAGTGTTTGTTCTGTATGTGGTGTTTCCTGCATGACTCATTTTTGTACTTTTACATAATAATACTCCAGCTTACATAACATACCGCTAATCCCGACGGAGTAAAATGTACTCAATGAACTTTAAAGAACTCTCCGACGGATTGAAACTGTAACTCATGAAACTTTACGACACGCCCGCCGCCTATTTAAACGACTATACTTAACAAGGTAACAACAACATAAACATATCATTTTTCACATCTTATGGAATTACACATTAAATTTCAATCTTAACTTGAACACATGTTGTTTTATTAAGTAGAGGACAATGGGAATATAAGCATTAAGGCATGCAATGTCTTGCACTATACTTAAAGCAATACACGTATGAATATGTTTCAACAAGTTTACCTAAATCAGAATGTTACATGCTTCTAGCAGCAAAATGTGGCAAACCAGTCATATTATTACGACGGAATACCTGTACACTGTTCTTTTTAATTTGTTCGCCGCCAATAACTAATTTCGTCCTCAACATTGTACTAACATGGAAACATAGTAATAACTTGTAAAAAGTCCACACTGTTCAAAACATATTTGTACTTAAACTTTCCAACAAGTGTCATCATAATGGACTGTCTTATGGATTGGCTGTTCGTCTTTGTACGTTGTGACACGAGTGCCTGTGCGCATCCATACCCCTGTCTCCGTTACGTACACATGTACGTCCATCCAAATGTTATCTTCCTTTGGATCCAATATTTCGATGACGTCACTGTCACTCGCTGACGTTTTGATAGCTGCGTGATGATCATTCTCGTCGATGGTATCGTCATCCGACCCACTAGGGTCTAAAATTTCAATGGCGTCATTGTCACTCGCGGAGATTTCTTCTGCCGCCTGATAATAACTCCCGTAATTGATGCCATTATCACACTGAGGATTTGTTTCACTGATATCACTAAATATGTAGCACAACTCATTTAAAGCCTAACATTGCATTTCACTACCGTTACTTTTTTAGCCTCAAACTGATTTTCACTACCGGTACTATCAGTATCTGGCACTACACTGTTCTCATCGCCGACAACCAGTTCCACCTCACCTATCTCACTAAGATCTCCAAATTTGTCTAAATTAAAGTTGTCAACAACAACCGCTGAACTACGTTGAAACTCGTCGGCGTCGGTTTTATAGTTGAGCAGATACACATGTCGTCTTCGGATGAAACGTCATCGTAATACGACGTGGCTTCAAGAGTCGACACTCGTGTCGCCTCCAGCTCCAACGCCCTTGCTTCTTCTTTCTTGTAGTCATGGAATAATGTAAGATGCTTCCACATGTACCTTCTGCGTATGAACTTTGAAGGGCAACATTCCACCACACATCTCCATATTTTTGCTGTGTCTATATTCTCCGAGAAACTAGAAACAAGATTCTTTACAGTTGTAGCCTTCAAAACGATGTCAGTAGGATTCTCATTCGAGTTCACATATGATAACTATACGTTGCTGTGCTCCTTTATCTCGTTCACCCTGTTTTTCACAAACACATGCGAATCATTCTCGAGGTGAATCCAATGAGGACAACACTTTGAGTCTGTTAATAAGTTGATGTTTTCCATTGACACTCTTAGCTGCTTTTCAACAAACTTTATACGTCGAACCCCAATCAATACCGCCATAATCTCTAACTTAGGTTTTGTCATATTTTTCAGTGGCGCAATCTACTCTTAGAGAATATGAGTTCCACCTTTATTTCTTTCTCATAAGTTGATTTAAGATACACCGCAGTAGCATATGCTTTCTCTGAAGCATCACAAAAACAACAGAGACTGTACATGTATATTGCTTTTCCACTAATCCTCTTGGCCGACACACATCTGGGAATGTTCTGCTCACAGAGTGTTCTAAATATTTCCTAATTTTGACCCAATGTACCTGATCATCGGTTGATACTTCGTTATCCCAATCAAGATTATTGGCCCACAAACGCTGCATTAACAGCATCCCATTTAACAGAACGGGAGAAAATAATCCTAGAGGATCGAAATTTGAAGCAACCTCTTTCAACACATTTACTTGTGTTGCTCTCTCATTATTTCCAATAGTGTCTGTGGATTTCAGTGATATGGTGTCATCGCGGTTGTTCCAGCAAAGCCCCAAAAAGCCATTGACTCTTTCTTATCTCTGTCAAATTCTGGAATATATGTGTTTACTTTGTACTGGATTCCGAAACTACATAAAAACCCTTATAAGGCGCGTTTTATTGCCAACTCTAGCTGTTGTACCACTACTAAATTATCTATACTTTTGACGTCCTGTCTTACTACGATCAAAGAACATGTAAAACGCTACTGTGATAAAATATATGAAAATTCTGGTATTAATGTTTTTTGGTCCATAAAAAATTCAAATTATGTTTTAACAAAACTTGAAAATGAACAGTATAACATTTCTTTACTGAGCTCTTATGATTTCTCTACACTCTATACTACTCTACCTCACCATCTTATAAAGGATAAACTTATTAAATTAATAGAAAAAACCTTTGCCAGAGAAAACAAAATGTTCATTGCTTGTAATGTTCAACGTTCATTCTTTTCGAATTCAGAAGTTGAACATTACACAATGTGGACTTGGCTTGATATTTGTAGATTTCTTACCTTTCTTTTGGATAATATATTTGTGCGTTATGGGGATACCATATATCGCCAGATTGTTGGTATACCCATGGGTACAAATTGTGCCCCTCTTGTTGCAGATTTGTTTTTGTATTGCTACGAGAGGGATTTTATGCTTAGCTTAAAACCTGATACACAGACAGATATTGTTAATGCTTTTAATAAAACTTCAAGGTATTTAGACGATATTTTGAATTTAGATAATCCTTATTTTGATACTTTGATTTCTTCAATTTACCCAAAAGAACTGTCTTTAAACAAAACTAATCAATCTGACATTAAAGCTTCATTTTTAGATTTGAATCTTTCAATTACAAATGATAAAGTTTCGTCCAAAGTATACGATAAAAGAGAAGATTTTAATTTTAAAATTGTTAATTATCCTTTTCTAGATGGAGATGTGCCACGTTCTACATCTTATGGGGTTTATATTTCTCAAGTTATTAGGTTTGCCCGAGCCTGTTCTTTGCTTGAAGATTTTAACAGACGTAATTTAGTTATAACTGATAAACTTCTTAAGCAAGTTTACAGATATCACAAACTTCGGAAAACTTTTTCTAAATTTTATTATCGAAATTTACCTCTCATTAGTATATATAATTGCAATCTACGGACGTTACTGCGACAAGGCATTTCTCAACCAGAATTTTATGGGGATGTTATCTACAAACTTAGGAAAATTCGGGGTCATATCCATTTTCATGATTTGTTTATAAAACGCATTAAAACATTTAAAAAGAAAGGTTATGATCCTATTATATTGCAACGCACTGCATGTTTGGTTATCGACCCTTTTACAGTCGGTAGCTACGCTTCCCTCTTTGCTTGCGCGATGACAGGCCGAGGGTAGTACTCTATGATGGTATACTCTTAAACTTGGATACAGGATGAGCTTACCAGACTCATGTATTACTTTTTCCCTGTCGTGCCCTTAACGGCTTACCTGCAGGTGCTCTGACTTCAGCAAAGTCATTGAGTACATATTTGACGGATTGTCACAGTTATTATGCTATGTTTTACATGTTGTCCTGTAATCACCGTCGTCTATGTTATGGGTAAGTCCAGCGGGGATACCTTTATTTACACTATTTGTAAAGCTAGGGTGATTTTGAGAGAAGTGTGAGGTTAGGACGTCCGTAAACCGGTTTAAACCCCCAGTGGTGTTTTTGCTACTGACCGTGCCACGGCGGTACGCTCTTTGTCACCCTTCCTTTTGTTTGCCTTGCGTCTTTGTGCTTGTGATTTTGTTCATGTGTGGAACGTTTGTCTCTGGTTCTTGTGTGTCGTTTGGTGTTTTCTGTGTTCATTTCGTGTGTGTGTGTGCGTTTGGGTGTGTGGTTGTGTGTGTGTGTGTGTGTGTCATGCTGTCTATCGGTGTTTTGGTGGTGGTTGCGTCTTGTATGTGACTTTGCCTGCTTGACTTTACTACTTTTCCATTAACAACTATATTGTTTGTCATCCACTCTCGCTGATTCATTGACGCATCTTTAAACACAGACTTTGCTCCGTCGTAGACTTCGATGGCCTTTACGTCAGATTCTGCTCCCACTATTACATTATCCACATATATATCGTTCTTGACCTTTTCTGTAAGGTCAATCTTTTACGTTGCTAGATTGCCATGAACTGTTGCACCCAACAGAAATGGACTTCAGATGATCCCGAAAGGAACACGAGTGAATTTTCGAGAATGACAGGCTTAGTGATGTCTTTCAGCGACAAGAATCGCGTCTCTCTAATCCGTTTGTAGCCCTACTTGGAGAAAGGCTTTCTCAATGTCCGCCACAATTGCCACTTTGTAGAGTCTAAATCGCATTAACATCCCACAAAGGTCTTGAAGTATCACATGGTCACGATACAAACAGTCATTTAAACTCTTATTTCCCTCGCGTACATTTGCCGAAGCATCATACACAGCACGCAACTTTGTAGTTGTTTTCTGTGGCGTAATTACGGCGTGATGGGTGATATACAGGGTGTCCCAGAAAAAATGCAACCCAATTCAATTTCCCTATTACGCTAAATGCATTTAATCGATAGAAACGTTTTATATACCAGTTTGTAGATACAACAGTGGTGTATATTTGTGTAAAATTGCAGCTTAAATGCTTTTATAGATTTTGAGATAGTGCGTAAATATTGAAGACACCATGTTTTCAATTTTCCCAGAAATAGGGTTATGGATATAATAAGTACATTTGAAAAGAACTTGGCATTTTATCTCATTTATTCATCAAAATGTATCACCAATGTTTATCAAAACAAATTAACTTGTAACAAATGTAATACACTTGCACAATTATACATTTAAAAGAAAATATAACATCTTCATAAGTCCATCAAATGTTATCTCATTTAACTAACTGAAGTCCTACTAAATTTGTATCACAGAAATACTTAAGGTATAACATGTAGTTAAAATGTTATCAACTGTTGAAGAAAATTAATTAATCAATTATTGTTTAAGTGATTATTATTTCAACAAGTACCGTGACACTGTTCAAAAGATAATCTGTTTTGAGAGCCCCGCCTATTTAAACGACTCTGTAGTTTCAGTGTTTAATACTTTGACGAGTGTTTGTTATCTTTGAACGTATGCAATAAAATAAAATATTTATATGTCTATCTATGCACAAAGTGCACGGGCCTGACTTATTCCTTAACAACCAAAAGTACCGCAAAAGTAGAATATTTAATACTGGGATATGACAAATGCTATTAACACACATGTAAATGGAAAAGTAGTAAAGTCAAGCAGGCAAAGCCACATGCAAGACGCAACCACCACCAAAACACCGATAGACAGCATGACACACACACACACACAACCACACACCCAAACGCACACGCACACACACGAAATGAACACAGAAAACACCAAAAGACACACAAGAACCAGGGACAAACGTTCCACAACATGAACAAACCACAAGCACAAAGACGCAATGCAAACAAAAGGAAGGGTGACAAAGAGAGTACCGCCTTGGCACGGTCAGCAGCAAAAACACCACTGGGGGTTTAAACCGGTTTACGGACGTCCTAACCTCACACTTCTCTCAAAGTCACCCTAGCTTTACAAATATTGTAAATAAAGGTATCCCCGTATTCTGGGTCCAAAAAGTTTCAATAATTTCATGTTTTTCTTGGACTCTTGCAAACACGCGCCTTTGTCACGCCTTGCAAAGTCACTCTCCAGTCTCCATGATTGTCCGTTCGTTTGTCGTTTTTCTATCTGGGGTGATACGGTATCGTGCTCGAACACCCTTTAGAGAGGTTCAAACATTCTGTATGTTGTAGATGTACAGAAAGGAAATCCAGTCAATACAATTTACCATGACTATCCTTGCAATCTGTCCTCCTTTCGAATCACTAAACAATATCACTGATGAACACTAAACACACGCACTAATAATCCATTTCTCCTCGAATGCTCCTCCTTGGTTCCCACTGGTTCCCGGGTTCCGGCACCAAACAGTGTGGCGAAGATTATTAAACTGAAATGGCCGGTTTCAAACACTACACTGGAAGTTATTTAAAACTGAGAGAACAAATCCACAACACTTTTTATTTTAACTTTTCATCAATAATTCCGTATGTTAAATTTTATTCCTAACACATCTAATAAGTCCTAAAGTAAATTCAAAACTTCTCTACCAGCTATTACAAATTAGACGTATATAGATATATATAGATTTTATTCAGGAAACAGGGCATTGTCCCTACATACCACATACAAATATCATAGTTACATGTAACAAACACATACCTCAATACAGGTAAATGAATTACCCCCCTTTCAATGACTCGCAATATCTAAATACACTAAGTGTAACACTATATAATAAGATTTATTGGCAAGTACCAATCTAATCTCAAGGAGCTTCTGCGACACGGTGTTTCACATCCTGAATTATATGGTGATGTGATTTACAAACTTCGTAAAATTATTGGACATACCCATTTTCTCACTTTGTTCATCAAATATGTTAAAAAATTCATTAAAAAGGGATATGATCCTGTAGTACTACAACATACTGCATGTTTGGTTGTCAACCATTTTACAGTTGGCAATCACGCTGGCCTGTTTGCATGTACGCCGACAAGAAAGGTTTAGTACTCTATGAAGGCGACCTCTTAAATCCAGAAATGGAAGTAGAACGTCGGATATCTGTACTATTTCGTTTTTGTCGTACCCTTTATTACTTTTCTACAGTTACTCTGTTTGCAGCTCAATCATTGAGTACACTAGCGATAGGTGGATACAGTTTGTTCACTTAAATGTTTTCGTTATACATGCACTTTACCACTGTATTTGCCGTCGCGGTTGTTGTAGATGAGTCGGAGAGGGGATACGTTTATTTACACTGTTTGTCTTTTAGGGTGGGGATGGAATAAATATGAGGTTGGGCGCCCATAAACCGGTTTAACCCTCCAGTGACTTTTGTCACTGACCGTTCCAAGGCGGTGCTTCCATCTTCCCCCTATTGTGTGTTTGTTTTGTCTTTGTGCGTCTCTTGTTGTTTTTATAATTATGTACATTTGCTGTTTCCTTGTGTTGCTGTTCGGGCGACTGTTTGTTCTGTATGTGGTGTTTCCTGCATGACTCATTTTTGTACTTTTACTATGTATCCAAGTTTGTACTAAATAAGTAGCGATATCAGTTAATACAACGTTAGCTTTTGCAAATAGTTTTAAGAGAGAAGGACAGTGTATAAATTACAATAGTAAGTACTGTTCCTTTTTTCAAATGCTTTAAAAGTAAGTAGCGCCAAGTTCTTAAGAGTATTTCCATTTTCAGTTTTTAACAGTTCAATAAATTTCACCATGTTTGGTGGGAGCTATTCAAGAATGCATCAAATGGTGTCGACGAGGACATGCTGATGTTAATGTATTTTTTGACATAATTGATACACGTATTGCTTTTTACAAATCAAAATACCAGCTATTACCACCTCGACCTAGGGTTACATTTCGATATTTGAAGAAATTTTCATTTAAATTATGTTATTTTTTTCTGCTGACAAGGCATCAAATAATGTTATAATAATTTGAAGATTGTACTATGTGGTTGTTTTAGAGGGAGTTAATTTGTTCACAAACATATATTACAGTGCAAAACACTGAAAACGATATAGTCTGTAATTATTTTAAAATGTGCAGAACTTTTCAATCTGATCCTAACATAAAAGAACAAATATGAGTCAAGCAGGAAACACAACATACAAACCAAACAGCCGTCCGAATAGCACCACAACAAGAAAGTAGTAAATGTACAAAACTACCAAATCACAAAAGAGAGGCAAAAAGACAAAACAAACAAACAATAAGGGGGTATGGAAGTACCGCATTGGAACGGTCAGTGACAGTATTCACCGGGATTTTAAACCGGTGTAGTGGCTTCCAACCCCACAATAATCCCACCCTCACCCTAAAAGACATTGTAAGTAAACCTATCCCCTCTCCGACTAATCTACTACAACCGCGATGGCAATTACAATGGTAAATTGCATGTAGAACGGAAACCCATTAAAGTGAAACAAAGTGTGTCCACCAATCGCTAGTGTATTCACTGATTGAGCTGCGAACAGAGTAACTGTAGAAAAGTAAAACAAATGGTACGACAAAACCGAGGTAGTACAAATATCCGACGTCCTCCTTCCGTTTCCGGATTTAACAGGTCGTCCTCATAGAGTACTAAACCGTTCTTGTCAAGTGTACATGAAAAGAGGGCAGTATTTGTAAAACACATCACAATAAACCAACACACTTTCTACCATGTGCTGGATTCCGAAGCTAGATAAAACCCTTATAAGGCGCGTTTTATTGCTAACTCTAATCGTTGTACTACTACTACTAAACTATCTAAATATTTGATGTCATGTCTTACTACTATCAAAGAAATGTCAAACGTTACTTTGATAAATTATATGAATATTCTGGAATGAATATTTTATGGTTCATAATTTTTTTTAATGATATTTCAACTAAACTCGAAAATGAACATTACAAAATTTCTTCAGTGAGCTCTTATGGTTTCTCTACACTCTATACTACTCTACCTCACCATTTTATAAAGGCTAAACTGATTAAATTAATAGAAAAAAAGTTAGCCAGAGAAAATAAAATGTTCCTTGTTTGTAATGTTCAACGTTCGTTCATTTCGAATTCAGAAGTTGCACAATGTGGACGTGCCTTGATGTTTGTAAAACTGTAACTTTTCTTTTAGATAACATATTATTTACGATATGGGGATAAAATTAATCGTCCAGTTGTTAGTATACCTATGGGTACAAACTGTGCCCCTCTTGTAGCAGATTTGTATTGCTATGAAAGGAATTTTATGCTAAGCTTAGAAACTGACCCAGAAGCTGGCATTATTAATGCTTTTAATAAAACTTCCAGGTATTTAAATGATATTTAGAATTTGGGTGATCCTTATTTTGAAAATATGGTTTCTTCTATTGACCCGAAATAACTTTCTTTAAATAAGGCGAATCGATCCGATTGTATTGCTTTTTTATTATTTGAATCTTTCTATCATAAATTCTGAAAGGAGATGATCCCACGAGAGCAAAAATTGCAACACAAAAAGAGAAAATTGCAGACTCGGTTTTATTGAGTCTGTTCATGAACAGTAATTGAAAGTGCAACACTGCTCACGCCCCCTAGCACCGGCTTAAGCGGTATTCAATTTTCAGAACAAAAAGTACTGAAATTCATGATCTCGAAGGATCAGAAGGTATATAAACACTGTGGCTTTGCCTGCTTGACTTTACTACTTTTCCATATATAAACACTGAGAATGAAATAATCCTTTTCTAGATGGAGATGTGCTCCATTCTACATCTTATGGGCTTTACATTTCTCAACGTATTCGTTTTGTCCGAACTTGTTTTTTGCTAGATGATGTTGATTATTGTATCGTGATCTAATTATAACTCATAAACATCTTAAGCAAGGTTACACATATCATAAACTTTGGACAGATTTTGTCTAAATATTATTATCGAAATTCACCTTTCATTAGTAAATTAAATTGCAATCTACGGATGTTACTGCAACAAGGTATAGTATTTCTCATCCAGAATTTTTGGAGATGTTATCTACAAACTCAGGAAAGTTCGGAGTCATATCCATTTTCATGATTTGTTTATCAAACGCATTACAACTTTTAGGAAGAAAGGTTATGACCCCATTAAATCGCAACGCACTTCATGTTTGGTTATTGACATATTCCCAGTCGGTAGCTACGCTTCCCTCTTTGCTTGCACGATGACAGGCAGATGGTAGTACTCTATGATGATATACTCTTATACCAAGAAACGGGATGAGCTTACCAGACTTATGTACTGCCTTTTCTCTGTAATGCCGTTAACGGTTTCCTTGCAGTCGCTCTGACTTCAGCAAAATCATTCAGTACATATTTGACGGACTTTCACAGTTGTACACAGTTCCACATATTGTCCTGTGTTCACCGTCTTCTTTGATGTGGGGAAGTCTGTGGGGTATTTCTATGTACACTATATGTTAAGCTACGGTGACTTTGAGATATCTGTGAGGTTAGGACGTCCGTAAACCGGTGAACTTGTGATTATGCTTTTGTTCGCACCTGTGTGCGTAGTTGTGTATAAGTGTTGTTAGCGTTCTGTCGGTGTTTTTGTGGTGGTTGCGTTTTGTGTGTTTTCCTCCTTGACTTTACTATATTTTCATTTAACTCTTTCGTAGCCAATGTACGTAATATATTAGCCAGCAAAAGAGTTGAATGAAAACTCTTCGACATTGTGTATATGCGTTTTGAAAGAAAATGCAAAAGGGTATCGACCTTTAAATCTGACATGTTTTAATTATACAGGGTGTCCCAGAAAAACTGCAACCCGGTTTCAATTCCGTATTTCTCTAAATATATTACATACCAGTGTTTAGGTACAACAGTGGTGCACATGAGTGTAAGAGTTTTCACAGATTTTGAGATATTGTGTAAATACTGAAGACACCCTGTTTTCAATTTTCCCAGAAATAGGATTATGGATATACCTATAATAAGTACATTTGTTGTTATTTTTTCTGGTCCTTCGGGATCATTAGATTTCATGCTATTAGTTTTGAAAATTGAATACTGCTTAAGCCGGTGCTAGGGGGCGTGAGTAGTGTTGCACTTTTAATTACTACTCATGAACAGACTCAATAAAACCGAGTCTGCAATTTTCTCTTTTTGCATTTCTACTTTTGCTTTCGAAGGATCACCTATTTTCAGAATATTTGGCATTTTATCTCATTTATTCATCACAAAATGTGTTACCAATGTTTATTAAAACAAATTAACTTGTAACAAATGTAAAGTTCTGTAATACACTTGTAAACTATTATATTTAAAAGAAAATGTAACATCTTAATAAGTCCATCAAATGTGATCTCATTTAATTAACTGAAGTACTAATCACATAAATACTTAAAGCATTACATATAATAAAACGTTATCAACTGTTAAAGGAAATTAATTAATAACTTAATAACTAATTGTTTATGTGATTATTATTTCAACAAGTTCCATAATACTGTTCCTAAGTTGAAAGTTGAATACTGCTTAAGCCGGTGCTAGAGGGTGTGAGTAGTGTCTGCAATTTTGTCGTTTTGCATTTCTACTTTTGCTTTCGAAGGATCACCAATTTTCAGAATATATTTGAAATGTTTTGTTGTATTGAAACAAAATAAAATTGAAATGGTGAAATTAAATCAAAAAAGAGAAAACATATAAAAGAAACAAATATTTTGAGACACATTTTGTGACGCTCTACCCCTTATGTCATTGAGATGATGCACTACTTACTCTGCAATTTAACGTTTTTATTATTAAAAAACTCGTCAATTTCAGCAAAAGCCTTGCATAGAATGGAAAGTCTGGAAACAATATATCTATAAATAAAAACGACAGGTTACTCCTGCTTTCAGCTATTGTCATCTTTGTTATTTGATATGCTTAATGTTTAATGTTTTTCGTCTTGATATGCGTCCCGTTGTGTTTTGTTCTGTGGCTGTGCCGTTTTTGCCGATGGTATTTGGTGCGGTGTCTTTTCGTATGTGGCTCTCCCGCTCTCCCTGTTTGACTAATTTCCCATAATTTACTCCAAATATATAAAGTACTGAACAATTTATTCAAAGGACGTCATAATATAATCTGACCAAGCAATTAACAGTAAAACAAGCAAAAGCTGGAACAAGCAAATGCCGTTAAGCAATTACATACGGGAGGGGAAAATACCGCAACATGCAAATGAACCATTCCATGAAATGAACAGCTTACCCTGACTATTCAGGGTTCTTTAACCTTTAGCCTGCTGAGCGAATTAAGTTCCAGCTATAATCAATTTGTCTACGAAAATGCAACCAGGGGGTCAAACTGTTTGCACAGGTATTAACTCATCCGGCCATAGCTGGCTAAAGGTTGAAGGGAAAGTGTTACATGAGAAAGAGTGTAGACTCTAATGAGATGGCTCTAGGAGCCCTGTTATCGGTGTCTACACTGTTTGCAAATAACATTAGTGACTATTTTCGCGTATTAAAATTGTTCAGACAGGCTATAACGGCAAGTAACAAAACATTTGTTTAACACGTTTCCTCATATAAACGCCTTTTCAAACATTTTCCGACAGGATATACTCACATCAGACGGCTCCTATAGGAGGCTTCTGATCAGGGTATGCTCTGTTTGTTTTTAAATGATGTATGTCTGAGTACGCAGCTTTTGTTAAAGCAAAGGTTTTTCTTAAAAAGTTAACATTATATATACATATCGATGACGTCATTATTTGTAACATGAATGTTGAAGAGGTAATAGGGTTAATGCAGACATATGTCTCTGTGCACTGTCTTCAACAAATGTACTTAACTTCCATCCTGTACTAAGGCTTACGCCTTTTAAAATATTTGCAGAAATAGTAGGCCTATATCAGGGGGCTCATATCCAAATCTGAATCTACAGTGTTAGGCCACAAAAACTCATGTAATCAATATGCATGATATCATTGATACTCATAGTATAAAGCGTACATCTATCTAAAAGACCCTGAATTGGAAGCATTACGGATAGCTGTTGCAGAAAGACTTTGCTGCACAAACTATTGGATTATTGGGGCCATGAATATTATCAAGTTCAACAAGTGTGCAAGTATATTGTCGTATAATGGTAACAATGTTCTCGTATCTAAAAGGGTCACACCATAACATTTTAACCCCTGCGCTAAGAGCGACCGGACTCGTATTTACAAACAGATAGAGTCCAGCAGAGTCACTCAGCGTATAGCAGGAACCAAGCTGTTTGAAACTCGGTCAATGGGCTATTAAAAGCTTAGACGAACTGTATGTAAGTAGGCACTGTATCAGTTTAGACTTTTAGCAGACTTCTCTTACTGCATGAGCATGTTAATAAGATGTCCATGTATATGGAGCAATGATAAAGAATATGCAGTGTCCTATCTAACATACACGACACTCAACCCTTTCGCTGCCAATGCCGTGTCTGTTATTACTAATGAAAATAGTTTTGATCCAGATGCAAACTGCTTGTTACTGTTGCGAAGGTGTAGCAAAAATGTAGCATACGGAAGCTTAGTTCAGCCTTCAGTAGTTGGAAGCGAAATAGTTTTTTGTGGTTATCAAACAACCATTCCATGATAATGGTGTGCATATGCGATAGACGTTGTGATATGTTGAACAGTGTTAGATAAGAACATACGTTAATCAGTCTGTATACGCATGTTCAGTTTTTTACAAGATTCGTTCACAATGGATGTAATATTCTATATTGCTCTAGGGTTACTCATGCTGTATTTCTTCTTAAGACGTGACATGGGAAAGTATAAACCAATACCGGGACCTAAAGGATCGCCCCTTGTAGGATATGCTCCTTATGTGAAGAAAGGGCATGAACATGAAATATTTTCAATCCTTGTTGATACGTACGGGGAGATATTCAAGATTAACATTTTCGGCCAATCGTTAATTGTGCTTAACAATGCGGAACTGGTCCGCATGGCTTACGGTGCAGACAAGTACAAAAAATACATGAATGACAGAAATACCATTTTTATGGGGAATATGTGGTGTTTCGTAGCCAAAGTATGGCATTTACAAATAAGACGTATGAGTCAATACATGGCGACTTACGGATGACGTTTGCGAAAGGAATGCATGTTTACGGAGACGGAAAACAGAAGTTTGAGGATAAAGTTATGTGTGAAATTATGAGCCTCATCAAACGATTGGAAAACAATTAAGGGAGAGAGTTTGACATGCTTGCCGTACTACAGAGGTCACTGACAAACGTTATGTCTGTTTTGGTGAGTGTCATATGAATTGTTACATATAACACTACATGAGTTTTACCTACCTCCGAAATGCATCATTAAGTTCTGATTTGAAACAATTATCTATATATCAACGAGTCATTCTTGTCAAAATACATGTATGAATCATGCACGAAAGAAAAACCACATACAAAATACACAACCGCCCGAACCACACCACTACAAAAAAATAAATGTACATGCATATGAAAAAAAGTACACAAATGAGTCATGCGGGAATTACCACATACAGAACAAACAGTCGCCCGAACAGCAACACAAGGAAACAACAAATGTACATAACTATAAAAACACCAAGAGACGCACAAAGACAAAACAAACATACAATAGGGGGAAGATGGAAGTACCGCCTTGGAACGGTCAGTGATAAAAGTCACTGGGGGTTAAACCGGTTTATGGGCGCCCAACCTCACACTTATTCCATCCCCACCCTAAAAGACAAACAGTGTAAATAAACGTATCCCCTCTCCGACTCATCTACAACAATCGCGATGGCAAATACAGAGGTAAAGTGCATGTATAACGAAAACATTTAAGTGAACAAACTGTATCCACCTATCGCTAGTGTACTCAATGATTGAGCTGCAAACAGAGTAACTGTAGAAAAGTAATAAAGGGTACGACAAAAACGAAATAGTACAGATATCCGAAGACACAACGAGACGCACAAAAGCATAATATACAAACACTATGAGAAGATGGAATTAGTGGCAATAGTCACTGGGGGGGGTTAAACCGATTAAGGGTTGCCAAATCTCATACGTATTACATCCCCACCCTAAAAGACAACGTATAAACAAACACAATGTGTTTATGAGACCGATTATCGCCAATATAAAGTTGACCTGTAATTTGACCTCTGACCTTAATATATAAGATTGACCTAATAAGTCACCTCTAAAAATGCCTCCAGCAGTTGCAAATGCATGCCAATTTTGAATTATGTATATGCAATGGTTACACAATTGTCGCCAACGTTAAAGTTGGGGACAAACCAAAAGACAGACAGACAGGGCAAAAACAATATGCCCCCTTGATAGGGGGCATAACAATAGTAAAGCTATTGCTATCGGGAGTATATACGGCCTTGATGTCGTTCTCAGCTTCTTAATTCTGTATCGTATATCTGTATAAGACTCATCCATGACTCGTTATCAGAGCTACAGATAAGGGTGCGTACCAAAAAATCTAAAAGCATCATTTCTCTACCAAATCCTGCACTTTGACCACACTTTAGAATTACCTCATAAAATTTACGCATTTTATCTGGACCTCTGTTTATGAAATCTGCTTTATACCAACAATTGATATTTAACTACCTGTCATAACCCGCATTTTAAATATTCCACCTGTTTTGTCGTCGGCTAACACATTTCATGAAACCAACAAGACAGTACAATCTGCATACGATCTGTGTATACAACATGTGTTCGTCAGATGAGAACACTTCCAGTCGGTTATAATTGTTCTCCGAGTCTGTCGTATGATCTGTTAGATCTATATTCCTGACCATTGACTTTAATATCGGATTTTTCAAAAAAAGTCTACTCATTTTCCCTCGTTCTAGCCTGGTATCTTTATATAGAATAACGAATGAGAAAAGACCACCAGGTCTTCCATACCCCCGGACTTGAAAGCAAAGTAAACCATCTAGGTGAATATTACCTTACGCATCTGTGAGGTATTGTTGAAGGCATTTTGATATCAATGCTAAAATGAAGTTTCTGAATTATGAAGCGGAACAAAATCAGATATGACTTGGTAGTTATGCAATAGCTATGATGGAAGTCAACATTAAACGTTGTATAAAAAAGCTCGACCAATATACAACGAGGCCTCGTTGGTCCAATCCTTAGGGCTCCAACTCAATGTGGCTGTATAGTGAAACTGCTAGATAAATGTCTCAACTGTAAAAGTACAAAAATGAGTCATGCAGGAAATACCACATACAGAACAAACACTCGCCCGAACAGCAACACAAGGAAACAGCAAATGTACATGGGTAGAAAAAACAACAAGAGACGCACAAAGACAAAACAAACATTCAATAGGAGGAAGATGGAAGTACCGCCTTGGAACGGTCAGTGACAAAAGTCACCGGGGGTTTAAACCGGTTTATGGGCGCCCAACCTCACCCTTATTCCATCCCCATCCTAAAAGACAAACAGTGTAAATAAACGTATCCCCTCTCCGACTAATCTACAACAACCGCGACAGCAAATACAGTGGTAAAGTGCATGTATAACAAAAAAACATTTAATTGAACATACTGTATCCACCTATCGCTAGTGTACTCAATGATTGAGCTGCAAACAGAGTAACTGTAGAAAAGTAATAAAGGGTACGACAAAATGAAATAGTACAGATATCCGACGTTCTCCTTCCATTTCTGGATTTAAGAGGTCGCCTTCATAGAGTACTAAACCTTTCTTGTCGGCGTACATGCAAAGAGGCCAGCGTGATTGCCAACTGTAAAAGGGTTCACAACCAAACATGCAGTATGTTGTAATAATACAGGATCATATCCCTTTTTAATGAATTGTTTTATATATTTGATGAACAAAGTGAGAAAATGGGTATGTCCAATAATTCTACGAAGTTTGTAAATCACATCACCATAAAATTGTAAGTATTCTTCTATCTATGCGAAACCAACTCTGTCTATGTCGACCACCTCATAGTTTGCCTTCAAGTATGCGGAACGTGACCAAACCTAACCTCGTGGTGTCTCACTATGGTAGCAGCCAGGGGTGTAGCTAGCGATACGCACTTACGCACGTGCGTAACATCAACAAGAAAGATGAAAACATTCTTTTTGAAAAAATTGGAACAAAATCGAAGGCTAAGGGGGTATACTTTGAATAACGAGTTGTCTTCTCATGTAAGCTTTAACACATTTCCCTTAAATCGGTGCCTTTTGACGCCTCTGTAAAAGTCACCTTTTGAAACCGTTATGCTAAACAGAGCATTTGCTCCTATATGAGCAAATGTTTTATTTATCACAATGATTTCAAAAACACACAATTCCAGGGAGGGGAACCCCTTGGACCCATATAGGCATTGTACGTACACTACATTTGGATTCAGCTACACTCCCAGAAGCTCGTATTCGTTGACTTTGTTTTCAATATGATGATGATTTCCCAAAGGAGATTTATGTAGTAGTTTTAGATTCGTGTTTGTGACCGTGCTTGTAAACTACTGTCCAACGATGAAAACCAAAAGACTCATAGAAAGCATAATTTGGTGTGTAATTATTCTTACAGTGCCATGATGGTTATAACAGTGGACGTCCGTGTACGTATTTTTTCCCTATAGAACCTATCTTTGTTCAGAATGCCTCTCAAATAAATATAGATATTCTTCTATTTCAGTCATTCACCATTCATGATTATGTTAGCAGTTGTGTCTATTGAAGGGTTGACTATTGCATTTGGCCTCACCATCTTATAAAGGATAAACTTATTAAATTAGTAGAAAAAAACCTTTGCCAGAGAAAACAAAATGTTCATTGCTTGTAATGTTCAACGTTCATTCTTTTCGAATTCAGAAGTTGAACATTACACAATGTGGACTTGCCTTGATGTTTGTAGATCTCTTACCTTTCTTTTAGATAATATATTTGTGCGTTATGGGGATACCATATATCGTCAAGTTGTTGGTATACCCATGGGCACAAATTGTGCCCCTCTTGTTGCAGATTTGTTTTTGTATTGCTACGAGAGGGATTTTATGCTTAGCTTAAAACCTGATACACAGACAGATATTGTTAATGCTTTTAATAAAACTTCAAGGTATTTAGACGATATTTTGAATTTAGATAATCCTTATTTTGATACTATGATTTCTTCAATTTACCCAAGAGAACTATCTTTAAACAAAGCTAATCAATCTGACATTAATGCTTCATTTTTAGATTTGAATCTTTCAATTACAAATGATAAAGTTTCGTTCAAAGTATACGATAAAAGAGAAGATTTTAATTTTAAAATTGTTAATTATCCTTTTCTAGATGGAGATGTGCCACGTTCTACATCTTATGGGGTTTATATTTCTCAACTTATTAGGTTTGCCCGAGCCTGTTCTTTGCTTGAAGATTTTAACAGACGTACTTTAGTTATAACTGATAAACTTCTTAAGCAAGGTTACAGATATCACAAACTTCGGAAAACTTTTTCTAAATTTTATTATCGAAATTTACCTCTCATTAGTAAATATAATTGCAATGTACGGACGTTACTGCGGCAAGGCATTTCTCAACCAGAATTTTATGGGGATGTTATCTACAAACTTAGGAAAATTCGGGGTCATATCCATTTTCATGATTTGTTTATAAAACGCATTAAAACATTTAAAAAGAAAGGTTATGATCCTATTATATTGCAACGCACTGCATGTTTGGTTATCGACCCTTTTACAGTCGGTAGCTACGCTTCCCTCTTTGCTTGCGCGATGACAGGCCGAGGGTAGTACTCTATGATGGTATACTCTTAAACTTGGATACAGGATGAGCTTACCAGACTCATGTATTACTTTTTCCCTGTCGTGCCCTTAACGGCTTACCTGCAGGTGCTCTGACTTCAGCAAAGTCATTGAGTACATATTTGACGGATAGTTATTATGCTATGTTTTACATGTTGTCCTGTGTTCACCGTCGTCTATGTTGTGGGTAAGTCCAGCGGGGATACCTTTATTTACAATATTTGTAAAGCTAGGGTGACTTTGAGAGAAGTGTGAGGTTAGGACGTCCGTAAACCGGTTTAAACCCCCAGTGGTGTTTTTGCTACTGACCGTGCCAAGGCGGTACTCTCTTTGTCACCCTTCCTTTTGTTTGCCTTGCGTCTTTGTGCTTGTGATTTTGTTCATGTGTGGAACGTTTGTCTCTGGTTCTTGTGTGTCTTTTGGTGTTTTCTGTGTTCATTTCGTGTGTGTGCGTTTGGGTGTGTGGTTGTGTGTGTGTGTGTCATGTTGTCTATCGCTGTTGTGGTGGTGGTTGCGTCTTGTATGTGGCTTTGCCTGCTTGACTTTACTACTTTTCCATTTATCCATGCTGGTCGTTGTTCTCTAAGCTTAACCCATTCCCTCATATTGACGCCCAACTCACTCACTTATATTGACCCCTCTGTTAAAATCACGATGTGCTCCGTAGGAACAAATGCTCTAATTATTTCAATGGTTTTAAAAATACATAGATATACTGTTTCCTTTTCTGTAATAAATGCTCCATTTTCGGTAGGTTTATTCAAACAGGTCGGATCTAAAAATAGCAGTTGAGTTAATCGAAAGATACTGCGACTCTTTGTTAATTTTGGTCATACAGTTAATGTTGTCAGCAAACTGTAGCTTCTTGAGTGCTGTTCGAGCGGCTGTTTGTTCTGTATGTGGTGTGGCCTGCATGACTCACACATGTATTTATACTTTTAGCAAGTTGACCTATTACAAAATCGAGATGGATGTGTGTTGGCCACTTATGGGTTCTTGCGACAATTTCTAGACGGATAGGTTAAAATGAGTCGATGTTGGCAGCAAACTGGATTTAGCATTTTTGCAAAATCGAATCGAGATGGATATGTATTGGTCACTTAGGGGTCCTTGCAATAGTTTCTCGAGGGATAAGTTGAAATGAGTCAATGACAAGAGTCGTCGTTTTCAATCTCCTCTCCTACAGTTGTTTTGTATGGAACTAATCGATGTGAGGGTCAGCGATGCATCTGAGTATTTACATTCTGCTGAAGCTTCTTAACAGTTACATAAATACGCCTTTTTATGCCCTTGCAAACAGCGTAGTCCCAGATCAGACGGCCCCTATAAGAGCCGTCTGGTTGAGGTCTGCACTGTTTGTTTATGGAATAATATAGATTTGATTCTACAATGTCTGCTTTGGCAAATACGTCATGTTTCATTAAAGATAATCTAATTAATATGCATGATGTCATTATTTCTTTCATGAATGTTCATGGAGTAAATGGTTAATTATTTTCGTCATTGCTTTGAAGTTATAAAAAATGTACTAGATTTCAGTGATGATCCTTCAACTTAGAAAACCAAAGGATACTCAACCTATCCGTTTTAAAACAGAATATTTCTTATTTGTATTATCGTGAACGAATTCTGTGAATATATGCATAAGGCACTAATTTAATTTTCATGTGCAAGATAAAGATATACAAGAATTTATTTCATAAGACCATTAAACTAGTGTGAACTGTCGGTCAGATATCGGTCAGTGTTATTCCGCTTTGGCTCTACATTACTAGTCAGTAGACATTGGCCGGTGTTCTTCAGCCCTGGGTGAGCACTACTAGTCTGTAGACATTGGTCAGTGTTGTTCAGCCCTGGGTGTACATACTAGTCTGTAGACATTGGTCAGTGTTCTTCACTCCTTGATGTATACTACTAGTCTGTATACATTGGTCAGTGTTCTTCAATCCTGGGAGTTCACAACTTTGTCTGTTTCCATATCAATGTACAGTGGACTAAACGTGATAAACCGGACAGGAACGCATACTCTCCTAATTTCATTCCCTTGAAAATAGTAGTTTTCATCTGCCTTTATGTTTATCTTTTAGCTTGGCGGTCATGACCTTAAGGATGACGATAAAAATGTGGATGTGTTCTGGATATTCCAAAAGTGGACTGACTACTTGCTTGCACTGACGTTAATGTAGTCCTGACATCATTCCAGCGTTGCGTTTCGTACCAGGAAAACTTAGGAGTGCATTTATACAGGCGCAACGGGCGAAAGAAACCATCATAAAACGCTTTTTCGACGAAAAAAGGGTAAATAAAAAAACTGTTTAGTAACAATTTTATCGGAGAGAGAGAATATAAAGAGAGAGTAAAGGAGATATAGAAAGAGAGAGGGAAAGACGAACGAGAAAGAAAGAGAATATATATAGAGAGTTGAGGGAGTGGGGATATCGATGGCAGACGCGGAGAGAGGGCGAGAAAGTGAGAGAAACAGACAGGGGAGAAAAAGAGAAGGAGGAGGGAGGGTATGTGAATAAGTGCGATTTATCATAATATTGGTGACTTTAAACGAAGCGTATCAATGTGTCTTAGAGAAATAAAAGGCCATAGACATTGCTATGCATACCTAAATACAGTAGTTAAATATGGTATGTTTACAGTGATTTTATGATGTGTCTAATGAGTAAATCCAACACTGACAAAGGATGATTTCGAAATACACGTAGCTTATTTGGAATGACAGATGGTTCTGTGTACCTAATTCTTTACTCTATAAATACACGTAGCTTATATGGAATGACAGATGGTTCTGTATACATAATCCTTCACTTAATGAATAGACGTAGCTTTTGTTGGAATGACGGATGGTTCTGCATACCTAACCCTTTACTCAATAGATACACGTAGCTTATTTGGAATGACAGATGGTTCTGTATACCTATTCCTTTACTCAATGAATATCGAGTATATTGAGACTATATATTGAATATCTTTTTGGCCTATGTTTGCAAAGGTGTTAAGATAATAAAATAATGATAGGCAATACTATTTTGCTAAACATTTATTTTTTTTCTTCAGGCTTCATATAAACCAGGGAAGATTGATGGACTTGTTGATTTCTTACACGCAGAACAATTAGAGGAACAGAAAAACGGACCGCTTACACTTTTAACTGATGACAAAATCAAGGCGATGATATGTGAAACCATATCTGCTGGTAATGTCTTTGTTCGTTTTGTCAATCGTTTGACAGATCCGAGTTCAATGAACCATTCAGCTAAAACGTTATCTCTTTATTTACATTATGTTCGAAATGATAACCACACTGCTGCCTGTCTCACGAATACCTTTACGGGTACGACGAGTACGACTTATACGACTAGTACGACTTCTCATTCTATAACTATTACTAGTGTTACATTTATTACAAATTCGCCTGTGATAGCGAGATAACCCAGCCTCAACATCACCATATGAAACATTTTCTCTTTCTTGTTTTAATCTCTTTTACTCCATGAATATTCCTGTTAGACATAATAACATCATGAATATTAAATATATCATTTTTATAATGGCATATGTACTTTGAAATCATATCTACAATATTTCGTAAGCAAACAAAGCCGACCATGATCCTAAATAAGCCATCTGATCCGGATCTTCTCTGGTTGTAAAAGGCGTAGACTGACGAGTGATCATTCAAGTACTTTTTCCATAGGTTGCGATGGTCTAGTGGTAACGCGCTTGACTATCAGTCCGGAGGTCCGGGTTCAAATCTCGGTATCTCCCGGAAAGGGAGAGACGCTTTTCCGTGTCTCCCATCCGCACATCCTCTCCACCCAGGGGTTAAAATGGGTACCTGTGAGGGTCACTGGCCGGTACTGTGTCTGCATGATTGCGCCATATTTTTGCAGTGCTCAATAGTGTAGGTCAATGACTCAATGACCAGGGGAGTAAATGTACTGTCGGCTGGGTGGTCATTCTGACTGAAAGTAGATATAACTAGGTACTTTACTTTACTTCAAGTTCTGTTTTACAAAATGGTACATCACTTAACACCAGCATATTTGTCAACATTGATTCCATCTCAAGTCATGGAATTATCACAATATAGTTTACGAAATTCCAGTATTCTCCGAATCCCTTTCTCTCGAACTCAACCCTATGCTGAGTCATTTCTTCCTTCTGTAATAAATATGTGGAAATCTTTGCCTCAATATATTAAAAGCTATGGATCCGTAAATAGCTTAGAAATTCGTTCAACAAAAGTAGAACGTCAGAACCACCTTCCTTTTATAGGTGTGGAAGTCGAAAAAGACAAGTATTACACACCCGCTTGGGAACAAACTGCAGTTCGCTCAACCTTGTGTTGTTCCAGAAAAAACTAGTAGATTCTCCTCTTTGTCGTTGCGGCAACGTCAAAAGTACTTAACATTATCTACTTTCATGTCCACTGTACAATGAAGTTCGGGTTGAGCTATTAAATAACATCAACCCTATTTGTAGACCAGACTCACACGTAATTATGCTATTCGGAGATCCTAGACTGTCAATTGAAATGAATACTCAAATATATTCTGCAGTTCATCAATACATTGTAAAATCCAAACTGCTCATGTCTGTTGTTTCAAAGATCTAACGGTAACTTTGTTTCAATGTACTCGTATATTGCCGGTATAACGAGGATGCTATTGTGCCAAGGTTCACTGTAGTTTAAAACATACAGTAAAAACGGTACTAAAACAATATATGTGTGGGTATATAAAGCAGGTGGTAGCTCAATGTAGGTCAAAAGTAATGCATACACGTTCTGTAGGGGTAGTTTATCGATAAAGCAATGGCCGCTATGGACATATTTTACTGTAGATATGATAACGTTGTTAAACAATATCAACTAACTTGTCTATCCTACAACTGGTTGTAAATAGTTTGGATCAAGGTAAAACTCTAAATATGCGAGCTCTCGCTAGAATCAAACCTGTCAGTCAGACAATGCGATCGCTCTCTTCGTGAGAAAAGAGATAGGGATACTTTTTAACCCATTTGCTCCCACGATCCCTTATATGGGATGTTTGCTGATAGGAATTTCAATATAAAATAAAACGAAATTGAAAATTTAGACCAGACATCCCTTAGATAAAAATCCAATATATAAGCATGGAAGAATCCATTGGGAGCAAACGAGTTAATATGATTAGATTAGACCGATATATGCTTCTAGGCAGATGGTAGGTGTTTGCTAAATGTTTAGTGAATACAAATGTATAAAAATAACGTCACTACTTCCTATAAATTGATGGTTGCCCCATGTCTGTTCTAAAGCAATAACGTCACGTCACTTCTTCCGTATAAATAGATGGTTGCCCCATGATTGATCTAAAGCAATAACGCCACTTCCATATCAATTAATTGTTGTCCCATGTCTGAGCTACAGCAATAACGCCACTTCTTCCATATCAATTGATGGTTGCCCCATGTCTGATCGAAAGCAATAACATCACTTCTTCCATATTAATTGATGGTTGCCCCCCTGTCTGATCTTTAGAAAGCAATATTTACGCTCCAGCATTTTCGAAACTGATAATTGAGTGTCAAACAATTGAGATATTGACGAGGCGTCGAGTTGGTCAGGACCAAAGCTATATGGCATGCCAATCCAGTTGTCCCTGGCAATATCCAATGATTTAAGGGTGGAACGATGGTCTAGCGGTAACGCGCTTGACTACAAAACCCGGCCCCTCCCGGAAAGTTCAGAGATGCGTTTACGTGTCTCCAACTCCCACATATTCTGAGAAAAAGTGACTGTGAAGCTTGAAGTGCCCGAAAAGTAATCAATAATCCACATTGACTTGTGACACGGCTTGTCACAGTGAGTCCGAAATAGCATAGCCTGATTGGAAAAGAGCTGTGTATGTGCGATAAGTTTACTATATACAATATACTTATTTTTGAGCCGGCGTCAGACGTTTGATCAGTTTATATAGCACTGTATACAGAGGAACTTGTATAATGCGGCCATTCATTCATTCAAAACAAAACCTTTTAAAAGCAGATGGTCGCTTCATGCCGGGCAAATTTAATGCAGAAATCGCCTATAGGAGGTTTCTATGTTACGTTTTACCTGCATTAAACTACCACCTGCCTTAAAGACCCATTATAATACATATTTGTGATGGCCGCTTAGGACAGGTTCGCTTAGGACAGGTTCTACTGTATATATGTTTATTTGTCGTCCGTTTAGTCATTGTAAATAGCTCTTAGATTTGAAAATATGCGTTATGTCCCTATCGTTAGGACTATATTATATCTAATACAGTTGAACTTCGATATCTCGAACTCGGATAACTCGAACTTAGGGATAACTCGAACACAAATTTCAGTCCTTCCAAAACTTACAATACAGAATTGCTCTAAAATCTATCGCTACAGATATATAAAAACACACGTGAACAGCTTAATACAGGCTAGATCCTACATGAACTTTCAGCATTACTTTAGACCTGTATTAAGCTGTGGCCTTGAGAAATTGTTCAGATAAGAAATCCGATAACTCGACTACTGTTATCTCGAACTTGATTGTATGGTCCTTGGAGTTCGAATTATCGAAGTTCAACTGTACATTTCCCCGAGAACCTCGTTGTCTCATCAAGGTGCAAGCTGTGTAACACTTTTCAGCAGTTTCTCAAACACCTGTGCCATGCCAGTTAAGTGTTGCTCAAAAGCTTGATAGAATCGCACGTAGTGCAAATCGCAAATACAACAAGTCTACTGAAATCCGAATGTGTTATGAGCATTATGTTCTTAGTATCTAGCTATGGACGAATATTAGTCTGATCTTACACTGTAAGGTAGAGATGTCATTGATAGGAACGATATCGATATATCATCGATACATGTCAGTCGATAAATATCAATATTGTTTTCAAAATATCGATACAAATGGAGGACAAATAAACACCTTTCCAATGGCTATATTTCTTACAGGTTGGTAACTTCTTACATACTTGTAGTAAAATCCTTGTTAAGAATTTCCATGCCAACGTTCGTTTCTACAATTTTCCGGAATTTACTCGGTGAATTAGGCCTAATTCAGCGACGTTTTCTAGATATTTCAAAAATGGAACCCTTGAAAAGCTTTACTGTTAAACTTTATGAATGACTGATTTTAAAACAGAACTCTGCTTTAGACTTTTTTACACTCACATGGCTGTACATACAGAGCATAAATCATGTTTGAGACTTAGAACTGTAAACGACCAATGTAATTGACAGTCATTTGCGAATTGTATAAAGTTTGGTAGAATTAAATCGTTATATAATCATAATCCACGCTTTTAGATACTGTGATTTTTATTTTGAAAATAAATCATGATAGATGAAATCAAGGATAAAAATTGAAATAGACGATAATTATCAATTATTAGTCAAAAGGTTATATTTTTTTTAAATATGTAGTATTCAATCTTGTTTACTTTTTTATGCATTTTGAACTGTACAATATTAACCCACTTATCTGACTTGATGCTTTGCCCCTTTTTTATTTAATTTTAATACCTACTGCGTAATCATGGGCAAAATAGTTATTATGAAAAATATGGAAGGTGGAACAGTGCAGCGATTTTAGAAAGTATCACATTCCATTAGCAAACAGAACAGACCCTGATCGGACGTTTCCTATAGGAGTCATCTTATAGGGGCCATCTTTGTTTGCAGATGCGTGTAAAGGCGTCCATATGAACGAAAGGGATACAACAAGTTGGGCCCAGATGAGACATGGGTAATACGGCGTATCATCTCAATCCAACCTGTTTTAAATTCGGTGAGTAGCTTTTGCAAACCTTGTTCGACTTGGAAGTAGCACATGTGCCATATTTTCAGCGGACAATATTTTTACAAGCTCGGGTGGGATGGGCTCGGCTGAGAGCTTATCATAAAGACACATTATATAAGAAAGTCAGATAAGATATGTAAATTAACCCCTTTTCTGTTGTATATTCATGTACGAAATAATGACGTCGTGAATATCAATAAGATTATTTTTTTATAATGGCGTATGAAAACGGGATATTTTGGCTCAGGCAGATTCTGAATTTGTAGAATAAGATCTATATTACACCATAAGCAAACAGACCAGACCCTGATTAGACAGCCGTTTATAGGAGTCGTCTAATCTGGCTCTACTCTGTTTGCAGATGCGCGAAAATGCGCTTACATAAAGGAAAGGGTTAACACACTTTCAACAATATTTTTTTCTCAACCAAACCCTATGTTGTGACAACTATTTAAGATCGTCTCTTCGAGTTTGGTAGATTATTACACTGAAGTACACACATTTATCTGTATATCAGTTTTGTGATAGGGGTATGATGGCTTTTTTCCCTAATCTTGGGATTTTTTTTAAAAAAGTGTCTGCTTAACCCATTCCCCAATATTAACGACTTTTAACGACACTGTAAAAGTCACTTTATGAAACCAGTGTAATACATAGAGCATTTGCTCCTATAGAAGCAAATCCTCTATTTATCACAATGGTTTCAAACTACAAAAGTTGTCTCTAAAAGTAGCCTATGAGGTAATTGGTTAAATTTGGATCTGGTACGATTTCAACAACTTCCGTTTTGGAACAGCTTTTGTCAGGTGTCAAACATCTTGGATCTTGGTGAGACACCGACTTCCTCGGCGTCCTATCTGGATAAAAAACTGCTTACAACTGATAGTAACGTGGTGAATAGCGGCATAAATGTTTCCTCTAATGCGATCACCTAAAGCAGGTATAATTCTGGGTGGTAGATGCAGGTGGTAGCCTAATGCAGGACAACTTAATGCAGAGAGCTCCTATAGGAGCTTTCTGCATTACTTATGTCCTGCATTAAGCAACCACCTGCTTATAAAGACACCCACGTTTATTCATAAAGTGGTCGCATTAGAGGGGTTCTAATGTAATTCAATTAGATTTTCTTTATTGCATTAACCATACATAGTATGTTTATAGCATTCATGATATAAGACACAGTGATATATGAACATGTCAATAGACAAAACCAATGCTAGATCTATACCTCTTTCAAAAAGAAAAAATAACTAGAATAGAAAGCTGTTTTGCTGTTTGTTTGTTTTTCTGTTCTTTTTTCCCTTTCTGTAGATTTCCAGAGAAGAGCTCTATTTGAAATTTGATTTTTTTAGATTTTAAGTTTGACATTTTAAGTATTTTAGGGATATATGTATTTGGTGTTTAATTCAATTTCAGCTGGTTGGCATTTAGTGTAGGACGGAGACAGTGCCCCGGTGAGAGTCTGGCTAGGTCCAGGATTTTCCTGTACGTAGCTACACTGTTACAACGATGGGCCTTTAAGATGTCACCCGAACATGCCGTGCCGTGTGACCCAAGAAAAGGCTATTTCAACATTGATTTAATTTTCCGACCGAACCCATACATGGTCAGAGTTGTACCACGCAAAACAAAACCTGTAGAACATTAAATGGAATATAAGTTTTTGTTTGTTTGTGTTGATTAACGGTCGTTTCAGCTCACTGTGTGCTAATTGGACGCCCCAGAGAGAGGGGGAGGATACAGAGAAACCCGGGCGCGATGCCCTACTCTTATAATCGACTGAGTTTCTCTGGTTCGTTTAGATGCCCAGTGTAAAGCACTGACTTATAGTCTCGTCCGAAGGATAACTTACATAGATACGTATTGACAAGAACTAAGTGTGTACCAATCACAATTGCGTCATACTGAAACATTACGGTAATGTTAGAGACGTCGTTTAATACTTAAAACATCCATTATACAGTTAAACTTCGATATCTCGAGCTTCAAGGGATATACAAATTAGTTCAAGATAACATAAGTTCGAGTTATCCGATTTCTGATCTGGACAAGTTCTTACGTCTTTAAAGTAAGGCAGGTCTAAAGTAATGTTGAGGAGCTTTCAGCATTACTTTAGACCTGCATTAAGCTCTCACATGAGTTTCTAGATATGCCTAGTTATACATTTTACAGCAATTATGTATTGTAAGTTTTGAAAGGACAGAACTTTTATGTTCGAGTTATCTCGACGTTCGTGTAATCCGAGTTCGAGATATTGAAGTTCAATAGTAGTATGTTAACCATAATTAGACTCCAACATACAATAATTGTTTGCTTAGGGAAAGCAGTTGTCATAATTGTAATAAAATAATTGGTGTATCATGATAATAAAAGTGAATACTAAGCTATGGATCTGATAAATGTTATATTAATATTGGTCGTCTGCCTCGGCTAGCAACGCGTTTGATCAGGTCTTTGGCTGACCCATTCACTTAATAAGTACATGTATTTACACTATATACATTCGACACATGTTAAAAAGTTAGTCGTTTCTATCGAAAATAAAATATCTTTATTGCCGCGGAAACCAACGGAAACACGTCCGCGGAATGTGTCTGAAAATAGGTTATGCGTATCGGACATGCTTGAACATGTATGTATAGTATTACACAGGAGACATTTTACTCTTTCGACAGACCCACGCCATACGTCATTGTTGTAAAAACTCTAATATACAAATCGTTGTTCCGAACTCGGAGATTGACAGAACGAGTCTGTTGATATCCAGTGCAATCGACAAAGAGAGTTTTTTCTTGAAACGTCAACGTTCAGACAACATTAATTGTTATCTGAATATATTCAAACTGTTGCGAACCTTGTGGCCGCCGGCGTAGATGGCATCGTAGAGGCTGAGATGGAGGACTACATAGATAAGCTGCTCAACGTCTGAGTACCCCATCGGATGGCAGTTGTGTGTCGCGAGGCACTATGAGTAGTTCTTCACTGACAAAGCCGCGCTTTTTGCCCGTCCTGGAGATATTATAGCACGGACTCATTGGGTTTTGTTACAGAGCGCCCTATTAGGTAGATATCGAGAGACCAAACGGGGTCAGTCGCCGCCCTCTAGCTCACCAGGCTGGTAGAGATACCGAACCTCGGCCCCGGTAGGGATTTTCGGCTCCTCGATACCGACTTTGCGACCCGGAATAACGGCCGAGGGTTTTGATTTCACGGTTTTCCGCTTAATCGTTTCCGACGGTCGTTTGCCGGTAAGCCTAGTCACTTCCTCATTCAAAGACGAAATGACGGCCTGTAGCCTACCAACCCACTCTAAGGACCGCTGCCCCTCTGGCAACCGCATCTCGAAGGCGTACTGGTACCCAAACAGGCGTTCAGCCAGGGTCCGGTTGAAGCGTTCAACGATCCCCTGATCGCGATTGATGTCCACACGGCCGCGCCTGGCCTAGATGTTATGTTTCGTTAAAGGTTGGCTCACACCACCCATGAACTCACGCCTCGGGCTGACCTGGAAAGGTTAAGGCCAACGCAACGAGCTTCGCTTGTAGATCCGTTCTACGGCAGATGAAACGTCTTTGGCCTCTTTGGTTGTAAGCGGCTCAGCGGTCTTGGATCGGCTTGCAACATCGACAACAGACGTGTACGTCTTGCGGCGCACTTTGTCATGTGGTAAGAATAAGAGATCAGCCTGGTGCACTTCATTTGGTACTGAAACGTCGAACTTGGGTCTCGGTATATGTCCCGGAGCTGGAGAATAAATCTGAATTCCCTTGCTTCGACCTCAGAAACCTTAGATGCGGTCGCCAGCGTTTGGATCGCTGCTAGTCCCTTCCAATAGCCTCGTGGGGTGTAGTATATTCTTGCAAACTTTGTTTCCATGTTATTGGTAAAATGGATCAGTCTTCAATGCGAAAAAATGTGAGCCTTCCCATTTTTGCATCATTCTTCGTGAAATCGACTTAAGTTTTCCAGCAGACGCAAACGTTCATGGCATGCGTCGGACACTTTCAGTGTGACAAGCTCTTTTGCAGCGGGTAAGTTGTCAGCTGCGAATTCCAATAGCTGTTTTTCGTCATCTCACAAATCCAGTAGCATCTGGCCCAGATCTTTGGGTCGGAATATATTCAACCCAAATGGAAGTTTGTACTTCATTGCTGAACATCTGAGTTGTAACAGCTTGCCCCATAGCTCTTCGGAATGTCCCATGATTGCGTATATATATATATCCTGGAGATAAGAATCCTCAATTTAATTTGTTTTCTTCGATGTAGTAAGCGGCAAGCCATGCCGCTCCGAGCGCTAATACGAAGAAACCAATCTCCCTGACTTGCTGATCGCCGGATGGTGTATACTAGTCTGACAGCTGTGGCTCGGTGTTCAAGGGTTCCAGCTGATCTGCTTTGGCTGGGCCAAAGACTATAGCATACTCTCGCATAGCTGCTCTTGAATGTAATCAAGGCGTTGGTTCCATTTATTAGACCAGACAGCCTGAGCCGCCTGAAGCTGTTCTATTGCGGCATCATGATAATTACGCCTTTCTCGACACCAGACCTCTTGAACATGCTGAATAAGTAGTTACTCCCGGTGAATGCCACTGCATTGGCAACAGTTCCACCCAACAGCATTGCCACGCTAGCCATTATTAATGTATTCTTTAAACATGTATTACTTCAAAATGTCCTCCGGGATTATGCATTGTTTTATCAGGAGGTCTCTGGTAGTGATCGCGGCTGCGACGTCGACTGTGATCATACCAAAGTCCCGCGGGGTGAAGTCTGGCTTAGGGTATGCGCCTACGAGTACAACCTTACCAAAGCCAGCATAGCCGACTGCAAGCCCCACTGTTACTGCACCATGATAGATAGCATTAACTACCTCTTTCCCGTTTGGAGTTACTTGTTGGCCAGACATTTCTTATGCCATATAAAGCGGGTCTTGTATCCGTGTTATTTTGTGGTCTTGTATGTTCGTTACTCCACGTCTGTCTAAAACAGTTGGCGTTACAATAGCAGCAGCTGGTAGACCTCTGGCCTTCCGAATTATGACACACAGAACTACTGCACTCCCTCAGATTAACAGCCACTACCACGGCATGCCGCTTGTTGAGTTCTGCTCGGGCTTAGCGGGTTGCGCTGGCGTAGAGCGCTCGGTTGGCGTAGCGGGCTCGGCTGGTGCTCCTAACCGCGACTGCTCCACTAGCTGGGATGCTTTAAGATCCTGGAGTTCCTCAAGGATTTCGTCACGTTTCTTCTTTTTTGCCAAAGCACCAGCTTTACACGCAACCACCTTCTTTTGGCTTTAGTCGCTCTCTCTGGTTCTCGCGTCTCCAATAGTGTCCTCCACTTGCTCGGTTGGCAGGTGAGTTTCCATCATGTTGGTTATGTGTAGAGATTTGGCAATGTTTAAGTGTGCTTAAAATTGCTGTAACAGGAGTTAAGTACATGCCATAGCTGTGGTATACCTCGCACGTAGCGGTGCTTAGTGCGTGCCCAACATACGGGTCTGCCTCGTATCGAGGTCAGCGACCAGAAAAGCCTGTCGATCAGCTTGGAGCGGGAGCAACTGGCTTGCCAGTGTGCTGTGTAACTGGAGCATCGCAGAGCCGAGCGATTTGTCATGCTCGCCCCTAGCCTAGCCTCATAGCGGACGTAGAGCTTCTATATTTCTTTGCTCAGGTCTTCGATCTGATCCGCCGATAAGACCTTGCCTAAGTACGGTTTTGACTAACCGCCAATGGCGAGCGCAGCCAACCTCTGTGTTTTTCTACAATCTCTCCATCTCCCTCCCCCCTTCGACTTCTCGATGTGTCGGTGGCGACATGGTCGGTGGCCTTGCCGCCACTTGTGGCTTTTCTGTCTCCAGGATCGCGTCAGGAGCTCGTCGCACTCCATCATTATACACAGCCACTTCCCGAGTTTAATAGTGAGTTTCCAGCCTATTAAATACAGCATCCCGCAGCTGCGCCGAAGATGCAGGCGACATGATTGCTTTTAAAACTCGTATTTTTTATAGTTGCTAGGCTGGGAAGTACAGTACAAGCCCCGCTGACTTTTTGTTTTCCGCGGTCAATCGCAATTTTATCCCACGCGGACAAGGTATTTTTTGTCCACGCTAATATGCGGTCTTCCGCAGTCCGTCGCGGGTTGTGATGGGTCCGCGAAGGTGCCGGGTTCGATCGTTATCACCGCTGGTCGCGATGGTATCATCGTGGACTGCGATGTATGGCGTACGAAGTGGTTCATAACTTTCCAAAATGCGGTTTACAAAGCGCATCGTGGGCTTTCTAAAGCGCCTCACGTGCTTTACAAACTGCATCATGCGCTTTCTAAACCGCATCATGCACTTTATAAACCGCAGCATGCGCTTTTCGAGAGTTATGGACCGTCCGTATGCTACATGCCGAACCGCAACGCCAAACCACAGGCCTTTAACCAATCAGAATTACCCTTACATAAAAAGGTATGGTATAATCAAACAGCAACCGCGTGTTACTTGTGCGTTCTCGCGGTGTCGATATATTATTTCGATTTGCGTCGATAAATATATTTCTCGCTGTATGTATTTGTATTAT
The DNA here is from genome assembly GCA_963576725.1 of Azorinus chamasolen. NCBI lineage: Eukaryota > Metazoa > Mollusca > Bivalvia > Cardiida > Solecurtidae > Azorinus > Azorinus chamasolen. The sequence goes on from OY755251.1 coordinate 36,059,203, forward strand.
TCTGAACCTCAACTTACGGAACTATAATTGTTCTGAAATATAGATATATTCAGGTGTTGTTTTATTTCGAACAACTATCAGTATTATCACCAGTTATGTATATAAAATGTTAACCCTTTCCCTCATAATTCCGCATTTTCTCGTACTAGAAACAGAGAAGACACAGAGCAGAACATGTATTCTATGAATACGCCTTTCTACCCCAGTGCAAACTAAAGAGACCCAGGTCTCCCATGGTCAACAATTCCTGTTTCCATGTGCATTAAAATAATTTAATTAACATTCATTATTTCATATTTTCTTTATATATCTTTATTCCATAAAAACGACTTTCTGCGCCTGTGCAAACAGTGTATATCCAGATCATATTACTCAGCGTCTCATCAGGATTCAAGACTGCCAATAAATATTGCTTTAGTTCTATACGACCAAAACTGATATTGTTATACATAATCGGCGAGCGGACCTATGCGTATTTAAAACTGATCAAAGCAATACACCAAACTTGTAGAATTACCTCTTTGCACGCTAAGTAATGTTGCGTCTAAAGTGATCATAAGACGTTGCCTACTTCAGTTCTTCAATGACGTGCATTTGGATACTGAAGAAACTTCGTGTAACTGGGCGTCTAATATGGATCATATCTGTTATCATGGTTTTGTAACGAGCATACGTAGAGTAAATGTAAACCTTTCTAAACTATTACGTGAAAATATATAAATATTCTTCAGGTAAAGGGTAAATAGAACTATGACAACCTGGAATGTTAGAAGTGATCAACAAAGTTACTGGATCTGTTACATATACTTGCTGACATCGAATTCTGGACCAGACTTCGGATTCTCAGTGTTGTTATACCTTCTGATCCTTCCAGATCATGAATTTCAGTATTTCTTTTTCTGAAAATTGAATACCGCTTAAGCCGGTGCTAGGGGGCGTGAGCAGTGTTGCACTTTCAATTACTGCTCATGAACAGACTCAATAAAACCGAGTCTGCAATTTTCTTTTTTTGTGTTGCAATCTTTGCTTTCGGGGGATCACCTTCCTTCAGAATTTTGAATTCACAGCCACATGCGTTCAAACAAACGCATGTGCACTATGTTGAAATGTTCTGTTGTGTTTCAATATGGGTCAGTAAGATTGATATACTGGTTATATCCGGTTACATGTTTGTTATCTATGTATCTATCATCCACATGGATATAACAAGTACATGTACGAGTACATAAATGTAATACGACTCACTGCATCTGTATTGAATGTTTCATTTCAATATATCTACGTCTAACTATTAAGATTGTTATCAGTGTCATAAGTGTGTGCGGAAAACTTAGATTTATGGTGAGTTACTTTAACGACTTAATAATCAAACAAGAACTAGAATATACACTGCTTTACAATACCCGAGTGAAATATTCAATAATTTATTTAATATAAAACAACTCTGGTTCTATTGCATTAAATGTCCTTAATTCATATTGTAATACAATAAGTAAATTGAGAGAGAGAGACAATTGCAGAGAGACAGACAGACAGAGAGAGACAGACACACACACATAGACACACAGACAGACACACATAGAGACACAGATACAGACACACACACAGAGAGACAAACAGCGAGAGAGGGAGAGACACAGAGAGACAGAGACAGATACAGGCAAAGAGACAGAGACAAAGAGAAGGAGACAGACAGACAGATAGACATACATACAGACAAACGACAGACAGACAGATATGTTCATCGAATAGACTAACGGTGTAGATCCAAACTATAAGGCTCCAGTGTGAAAGTCATGATCCGGATCTACACTGTGTAAAATGTTAATAGACGAACTAATTTTATGGGTGATAAGTGACGTTAGTGTGTTGTACTATATTTAGGATTTGTTCGTCAAACAGACAAACAGTGTAGATCCAAACCATAAGGTTTCATTGTGAACCTCATGATCTGGATACACACTGTGTACAATGTAAATAGACATCATTTTAGTGTTGTTAGTGTGTTTGTACTATATTTAGGATATGTGTGCTTGAAATGATTTACAATGAAAGTTTGTAAAACAGATTTGTCTTGTTTTAACTTCACGATTTATAAAAAGATAAAAAAAAAATAACAAACAACAAATTGGCATTTTTCCAGTGGCATTTATTCCAGCGGCATTTTTTCACTTAACGGTGGCATTTTTCCAAGTGGCATATTTTCCAGTGGCATTTTTTTCTGGTGTCATTTTTTTTCCAGTGGCATTCTTTCCGTACACCGATATGTCGAATACTTTAGATCAACAGTATTTAAAATTTTAATTCTCATTTTAGTTTAATAAGATCTAGATATTAAGATATACAGTCTCATGGCGTTCATTTGTGTGTTGTAAAATGTCTTTCTGGATACTGTACAGTACCGTAGCAGATCTAGTAAAAGTATTTTAGAATAGATCTAGATCATATCAGTCTACACTATCTTTAGAACTAAAATTCACAATAATCTAACTTTTTAAATATATCTAAATCGTTGGGGTTGAATTATGCTTAGCCATAGATCTAATTAGGCAAAACATAGTTATCTTCTATTTTTCGGAAAGATGTTTAACAAATCACAATTTTACATTGTTTGGTAGTACTTACTGTTTCAGTAGAATCATTCCTGTTACGTAATAATTCATAACTTTGTTGATAAGACAGTGTTTGATAGATGGCAGTTGTGTGATCACTGACCCTTGTCCCCTGCTGAGAAATTAGGGGATTTACTGACCATCTGGCACCTTTGATCGTTACTATTTTCCTAGGTCTAGTTAGTAAACAAGTGGGGAAAATTGCTTTAAAAGTTCGCTAGATGAAAGTGATAGTAAATCATGTTCAAAACGTATTTTAAACTAAAAAAACTAACAATAATTCATTCATAGAGTAAATTCGCGACCCTGTGCGTTAACAATTCTTAAATATCGTATATATTCCTCGTCGAGCCGCCACTAAAAGCCATAGAGCAAAAATTAAAAATAGAAAATAATGATAATCTAAACGTTAATGTGTGTTTTACTTATGATGTTCGAGCTCATCCATAATTGGTGTGTGTTAAAACAAATTTTGTGAAAACTTTGATGCCTTTCTTGCATTGTTTATCAGTAATGTAATAGCGGACAGGTCACGGGACATTCAAAATGGCGGCGGTCAATTTATCAAAAATAGAATCGTCTATAGACAGATAGAAAAAAGGGCGATGGATGTAGGAGACGTATTGGGAACATTGCTGAAACAAAGCTCTTCACGCCCGAACGTTCCGATTACGTTTGCGTCAATGTTTAAACTATGAGCGCTTATAAAAAAGCAATGTGTTACAATTTCCCTGGTTGCTTTGAAATAGTGATCGAGGTAATACAGATTTTGCAATCACTTTCTTTACCCTTGATAGTATGCGGCAGACTGTATAGATAGGTAGAAATAAGGGCGATGGTAGTAGGAGACGTATTTGGCATATTGTTGAAGCAAGGGGGCGATATTAGTAGGAGGCGTATTGGGTACATTGCTGAAACGAAGCTCTTCAGTGGAAAAAGGTAAAGATCTACCATCCATGCAAGAAAATTAGTTATCGGAAAAACCAAACACAAATATAGGTCTGCGCGATACGCGCAGCCCAATTAGCAGTATACATGTATTTAGGCTGAGTAAGTAATGTAATAATATAGTCTCCAACTGTCTAACACAATTCATTTTCAGTATTCCAAAACAAATAGTATTGTTAAAATATTTGTATGCGGGAAATAAAAGTACCGACACTTGAAAGCTGTAGACCCAGACGAGTATAGGGTGACTCCCCCATAGGGTGACTCCCCCATAGGATGATTGCCCTATGGGCCATTGCCTCTTAGGATAATAACCCTTTAGGATTATTGCCCCATAGGCTGACTGCCCCTCAATATAAAAAAAAATATTATTATTTTGTAAAAAAATAATATATAAGTAAAATTTAATAGCTCGAAAAGCAACCCTCTGACCAGGGTCTTCACTGTTTATTATTCAAAATCATATAGCAAATTTAAAACCTTATATAATGAATGGAATCTACGGGTAAAAACTGACGGGCCATTCCACCTTAAAATATAACCCTTTCTCTAATATAAACGTGTTTTCGTGCATTTGCAAACAGCGCAGACCCAGATCATACGATTCCTATAGGAGTCTGCTCTGTTAATAAAATTGTAATAGGCACGACACTAACATACATTTCATATCAACACCAAAACTATCTTGTCTACAAATGCCATTTAAAACATTAGCTTATAATTTAGTTATAAATATTCATGATATCATTATTTCTTACATGAATACTGAACAGGGAAAAGGTTAATCATCACAAAGTAACAGAATAACAAGAATGTTTTCATAGTTATACAATTCATAAAAATATGTTTGCTTATCCCTTTACCATAATTATATAAACATATATATGTCCATGCCTTTGCAAACAGCGTACACCAAGATTTGGATGCGCCTATTGGAGCCGTATCATCGGGACCAACTCTGTTTGCTTATGAAAGTATATCAGATCTGACTCTACATTTTCTACCAGTACCAAAAACGTCATGTACCGTGTACCTATACCATTATGAAAATCAACTAATAAATATTATGATGTCATATTTTCTGACATAAATATTCAACAGGGAAAATGTTGAAAACTACCGACAACCAACCTTAAGGTTACGAATTTAGCTAAAATGTATACCTGACATGACCCGGCAACAGAAGTAAAAATTCTGAAAGCATCGATGCTTTTTCACGTGCTTGCAAACAGAATAGACCCGGATCAGATGGCTCCTTTAGGAACCGTATGATCAGGGTATTCTCTGTTTGCTTATGAATTTATGTTGGATCTGACTCTACATTTTTTCCAATACCAAAACATCCTCAGTAAATATGCTATTATAACAAAATAATTTAATAAGTATTCATGATATCAGTATTTCTTACAAGAATATTCACGGAGTGAAGGGTACCAGCCAATTTATATGTGTATTACGATGTCAACTCTTAATTCTGGGTGAAATTTCACGCCTTATGATTTTAAATTTATATAAATTTGCAACAAATAACTTTTTTGTCATGGTTTGCAGTATAGTATCCTGTGATAGGAAATATGGTACACATCTTTAGGAATGCGTGCACGTTTGTAACTCTAATCAGTATTATACCCTTTAGATATGACCCTTTAACAAATGCAGTTTATATTTGTTATTAATTGATCAGTTTCAATATGCAAACAAACACAGCAGATCCTGACCAGACAGTTCCTATAGGTGCTGTCTGATCTGGGTTTTCTCTGTTTGCTAGTGCGAGAAAAGGCGGGATAAAGCGTTAATTGACATCACCACTCATAACTCATACTATTTAAATGGTTTTAAGATATTATTTAAAAAAATCAATATTTTTAATTTCGGTTGGAGTCCAAAATACTAATTTTGTTTATAATATTCAAGATTCCAATCTGATTATTATATGTTATTACACTAAATATTTTCACACTACATGTATACAGTTTTCCTTGGTTCCGTACCACCCATTGAAAAAGACAGATTCCAATCAACTGCCACCTATAGGCGTGTCACTCACCATTAGTTAACATTGCTCCCTCTCTATCCCCCTCTCTCTCTCTCTCTCTCTCTCTCTCTCCTCTCTCTCTAGTTCCTCACTGTATACTGAACATATAAGCTTGTGACGCATCGACTGTCTGTATGGTTCTCTAATTCTCTCTCCTCTCTCTTCTATCCCTCCCTCTCCTCTCTCTTCTCTCTCCCCCCCCTCTCTCTCTCTAAGTCCCTCACTATATACTGCACATATAAGCTTGTAAGGCATCGTCTGTATGCCTCTCTCTCTCTCTCTCTCTCTCTCTCTCCCTCTCTCTCTCGTCCCTCGTTTTATACTGTACAAATAAGCTTGTGATGCATCGACTGTCTGTATGCTTCTCTCTCTCTCCTCTCTTCTCTCCCTCCCTCTCCTCTCTCTTCTCTCTATATCCCTCCTCTCTCTCTCTCTCTCATCTCTCACAGTCCATCACTGTATACTGCACATATAAGCTTGTAAGGCATCGTCTGTTTGCTTCAGTACCTTTAAGACCCACCCATTGAAAAAGATATAATCCAATCAACTGTCATCTATAGGCGTGTCAATCGCCAATAGTTAACATTACCCCCCTCTCTCTCTCTCTCTCTCTCTCTCTCTCTCTCTCTCTCTCTCTCTCTCTCTCTCTCTCTCGAGTCCCTCACTGTATACTGTACATATAAGCTTGTGACGCATCGTCTGTCAGCATGCTCCTCTCTCTTTCTCACTGTCTGTCTCTCTGTCCGTCTCTCTGTCTCTGTCTGTCTCTCTGTCTGTCTCTGTCTCTGTCTGTCTGTCTCTCCCTCTCTCACTCTCTCTCTCTCGCGTGCCAGCAGATATGAATTAACTACGTCAATTGTACTTTTGTGCTAGATAGAAATTCCTTTAACCCTTCTTCCGCTGAGTTTTCATATATAAATGCCCTCTAAGAAAAGAAGCGCACGCCGAACTCGCGAAACAACTGAATACATCCTGAGATTTTCATATATTAAAGATTCAGACCCACCTCCTACATACTAGAACATGTGTCCTCATACTATCATTGATCTAATCCAGACCAGTTTGCCTATCGCCTCGTTTGTCATTGTGGCATATTTATTGAGGAGGGTCTCTAAGTTGGAAATGAATGTTCCTAACCAAGGCCAAAAACATGAATCGTATGAAAAACTCTGAAGTGCACCGCATTGACCCCGCCCACCCCTCTAGAGGACCTCAACCAAGATTGACGTGTCGTCATGTCTTTCACAGAAATATAAGAACTGAGTGTGCACTGTTCCAAACAGTATCATATGATGAGATTATGAGTGAATTTCCGCTTCATTATGATAGCTGAGCATGGGTTTGCTTCCTCTTCAGTATAATTATGTGTTCTTAAAAGAAGACCGATTTTAATTCTTGAAATGACAAAATACTGGGTATTTCATTTATTCCGAGGAATAGAATTAGTTGACATGATAGCCGACTGTCGCGCAGATATTTAGCAGATGACAATCCGAACAATCGAATTTCATTAAGCAAGCAGACGATATATTCATCTATTTTAGTTATTAAAGTAAGCTACTTCCTCCTTCATAAGATGTAAACAGGGTTTATACTTATGTCTCAGCGCATGCTCAGTTATACAAAACCACAGAATTCCGTTCCGGCGTGTATTCGCGCATGAAATGTGTGTTACTGGACGGTTTGTGTAGTCCTTGACAAAATGTGTATTAATGGATCGATTGTGCATTCACTGCAGAAAAGTTTAACTGCAATATACTGTATAGGCATATATTTGTGTGCTTTTGGACTTGAGCGGCGACTGGTGCACTTCACGAATAAAACTCGGCTAGCTGCGGATATATAAGAAACATCATAGTGTATAAGTGGCACGATACGTGTAAGTGTATATTGGCCGGAAAGTTACTTTTACAGAGGCGTAGAAACGAATATTTATGGAGGAATGGGTTAAATAAAATGTTCAGTCAGAAAAGAATTACTTCTGCTGAATCATAAATCGGTTAAAATATACTCGTATCATTCCTTTTTCCAGTTTGCAGCAGTTTCACGCGCCGGAACCGGGGCTGGGAGGTATGTGGGGCTCAGGAAGGCTTCCCAGAAAACGTGGGCGTTAAACATGGGCTGCGGTCCGCCAGGGATGGGCGGGTCCTAATACATAAAAGTTCGCCAGAACTCCCATTGTGTATAACCAGAATTGGGCTGGGGCCCGCCAAGTGGGTGGGTGGGCCTCTGTACATTAAAGTGCGCCGGACCCCCCCCACACACACACACACACACACGTGTATACTACTATCTCCTTTATTATTATTATTATTATTATTATTATTATTATACCACATTTATATAGCGCTCTTTTCACACTGGATATGTGCGTTCAAAAGCGCTTCACATGGATGAAATCACTAACCGGAACGATCCGCATGATTATCCAGACAATGAAAGATGTACAATATATATGACATCGCTACCCGGAAGGAACTACATGATTTTCCACCCGGTCAGTGAAAGATAAGCAAAAGATATACAATAGGTATAAAATCACTATCCGCAAGGAATAGCATAAACTGTATTAACAAACTTGATACAGACAAGTTGACTGAAAGCCATGCTCATCAATATCACAAATTAGAATAAACTATATTAACAATTGACTGAAAGCCATGCTCATCAATACCACAAATTAGAATAATCTGTATTAACAAAACTTGATACAGACAAGTTGACTGAAAGCCATGCTCATCAATATCACAAATTAGAATAATCTATAATATATTAACAAACTTGATACAGACAAGTTGACTGAAAGTCATGCTCATCAATATCATAAATTAGAATAAATGGGCTGACTGAAAATCATTCCATTTATATGACTATTGGGTCAACTGTTAGCTTGATAGGTTGGCTGAAAGCCATTCCTATCCTGAACTCAATTGCCACTGTACATGACTACTGGGTCAACTGTTAGCTTAATAGGTTGGCTGAAAGCCATTCCTATCCTCAGCTTAGTTGCCACTGTACATGACTATTGGGTAATCTGTTAGCTTAATAGGTTGGTTGAAAGCCATTCCTATTCTGAACAAAACTGTCCTAGTAACAAATGTTGAAAAAGTGCGTTTTCAGACACCTTTTGAAACATGCCAGTTACCTTGCGTCTCTAATGCCTGAAGGTAGAGCATTCCAAAGTTTCGGAGCTGCATGCATGAAACTTCTCTCACCGTATTTTACCTTACGACTTTTTGGCACAACCAACGACAGTGATCTGCTTGCTGACCTTAACTCTCTGCGCGGCCTGTATACGTCAAGCATGTCGACAATGTACTTGGGAGATTCATTGTGCATGGCTTTATACGTAAGAGTCAGAATTTTGAATTCAATCCGATGTTGAACCGGAAGCCAGTGAAGTTCTTTCAAAACCGGCGTGATATGATTATATCGAGAAGTTCTGGTTATGATGCGGGCTGCTGTGTTTTGCACTCTTTGAAATTTCCGCAGTGAGTTGTTTGAAATCCCATGCAGCAGTGAATTGCAGTAGTCTATTTTCGATGTAACAAGAGAGTTTACCAAATTCTTGGTAGCATCAGGTGAGAGGTACTTTCTAATATGGCCTATTTGTCGGAGCTGTGCATAACTAGACCTACACACGGAATTGACATGTGATGTCATATCCATTTGTGAATCGAGCCATGCACCGAGATTCGTTATACACAAAGATGGCCTGATTTTAGAGGGTCCTACTTGCACACTAAGCTCTGCAGGTACTTCTGTGTTTTTTGTATGAAACAGAATGACCTCAGTCTTGTCAGTATTGAGCTTCAGCATGCTCTGATGCATCCAAGAGACTACTTCTTCGAGACAGTCCTCAACTCGCGATAAAGCCTCCAGTTGACAGGATATGCCCTTGGGCTTAAAGGACAGGTATAACTGTGAGTCATCGGCATAGAAATGTTGATTAAGCCCATGGTTTCTGCAGATTGAGCCGACAGGTTTCGTGTACATGATGTAGTGTTTTGGTCCTAGGACGGAACCCTGTGGCACGCTATATTCCATTTTAACTGGGGTGGACAGTTCTCCATCTACTGAGACTATTTGATAGCGGTCATTCAGGTAGGAGGTTATCCACTCAAGAGGTTTTCCAATAATTCTGAAGTCTTTTTCCAGGCGTTTTAGCAGAGTTTCATGATCGATAGTGTCAAATGCAGCCGATAAGTCCAGCATGACCAGAACTGTTATGTCGTTTTTATCTAGGGATTGAAGGATGTCGTTCTGAACTTTCAGGAGAGCAGTCTCCGTTGAATGATGCTTTCGGTATGCCGACTGATGATGCTCATGTAGTCCGTTTGAGGTCAAGTGGGACTCAATGCGCTTGTCGACCACTTTTTCTAACACTTTGGAGACAAATGGCAAATTCGAAACAGGCCTATAATTCCTAAGTTCGTTTGAATCCAGATTCGGTTTCTTCAAAATAGGTCTGACATGTGACATCTTGAAGTTTTTTGGAACGTAGGCCGTGTCTAAAGAGGAGTTTACAATTTTTGTCAGAATCGGTAGGAGTTCACCAAGGCATGACTTTAACAGTCATGTAGGTATAGGATCCAGTTCACAGGACTTGCAAGGGGATGCCTTAATGATCTGTTCTACTTCCTCTTCTGTAGCTGTCACATAACTATCAAAAGGGTTCGTTGCATGCTGCATTTCAGTAATAACTGGTGCACTCGATACAGTGTCTGATGCAATATCTGCCCGAATTGTGTCCACTTTGTTGACAAAAAAGTCACTGAAGTCTTGTGCAAATTGTCTTGAGGACGAAGTCTTAGGCAATTTGATGTCACTAGTTGCGCCTAGCAGGTGCTTAGTAACTTTGAAAAGACTCTTTGAGTCTGCCTGGCAAGATTCTACTTTCTCTGAGTAGAAATCAACCTTTGCCTTTGTCAACAGCTTGTTTACGTTGGCACACTGTTCTCTGTATAGTATAGCTGGTGGTCTATTGTGAGTCTGGATTTTTTTCCAATTTATTTCCAACTTGCGCCGTGCATGTTTAGCATTGTGCAGTTCCTGGGTATACCACGGACATGGTGATCTGAGTGTTATGGTTTTAGTACACAATGGTGCATGTTTATCGGCAAGTGCCGCCAGCGCTTGTGTATATGTGTTAACCAGCTCATCAACATCTGTTATTTGCAAACTTACTTTGATGGGTTCAGAGTTGATGAGATCTCTTTTAAATGAGTCAACATTAATTGCCCTAAGTTTTCGAAATAAAACAGTTTTTCTCGCTGTTGGAGGTTTAGCCGCCTTTGCTTCGAAAGTTACGGAAAAATGATCGCGCGGAACTTTACCAGTGCCGTCAGATAGTCCTGGATCGGCGACCTCAATATTTGACACACAGTCATCACCGTTTCTCGTGATAATAACATCAAGGGTATGTCCACCTACATGAGTGGCTTCATCCACATGATGTTGCAATCCAAATGACTCTAGTGTACTAAAAAGTTAACTGTGTTCCTGTCACTTTGATTGTCAAGATGGATGTTTAAGTATGTCACAAGTCACAAATTTAGATAGGAAAAGTGGCCATTCATTATCAAGAAAATCTCCGGTTATAAGGCCATTTCCCCGAAATGGCGGTGGTCTGTAAATGACTACTAGGCGTAGAGTGAAATCTCGGATACTTACGGTGCAGTCCATGTACTCAAAATTTGAGAAATCGCCATCTCTTGTCGACGAATGGAGGCGAAGTCCTATTGAAGTCTAATCTGTATGACTGCCACCCCGCCGCCACGGTTGCCATTGCAGCGAGGGACATGTTCAATTTTGTAATTGGTGGGAACTAGTTCACTTAGGCATGATTTGTCTACAGAACTACCGAGCCAGGTTTCTGTAACGGCTACCACATCTAAGTCATTTGAAACAATATAGTCGCAAGAGCTTTGTTTTTGACTGATCTAGGATTTATGCTGCATACTTTTACAGAACTCTGAATTCTGGCTGGCGTCGGAGGTTCGCGTTTTACAAGTACAAGATTGTCCGTTTCCCTGGAAAAGGGCACTGCTGATAATTTACCAGTGTTTCTGTGAGGTTTTGAAACAGTGGGTCGGATTATCTGGGGTAACTCTTTCAAGTGATAGAAATTTACGCCAGCAGATGGAATTTCCCTTTTGATCTGACGGTTTCCAGAAACAATTGGAATTGATTGGGGTATTTCCCTTAATTTGTTTAAAAGAACACCTTTATTTACATCCCAAACACGCTTTGACTTCGAGTAGCCCCCTCTCCAACCCCTAAATTTAGCTAAGCCAAATTGCCCGAAGTCTAACAGTCCTAGCTGTTTTAATATTGATACTACATGTAATAGGTTGCTGGGTTTTAAATTGGGCGATAATTGCCCTATAAAAGAAAGATCACACCTTGTATAAGTAATCCGCTTCTCCACTAATCCACTTCTCATCTCCACCTGTATATCCTAATGCCTGGCGCTCACACATTTTGTTTTAAAAGTCCAATATGGCACAAAATTGTTTTATTAAATTCACTTTTTCTGTCAAATCACACAACAGAAAAAAAAGTACCATAATCTGTTCACAATCCCTTCATGCACATTTGTGTCACGTTTCGGAAAGTTTTATAAAGTATTTTCCTCTTAAAACTATGTAAAACATCAGAGCAAAATTAATGCAACCTTCACACTTTGGCGCATGAATACATGCTCTCCTTTAGGTGATCTCATTAGAGGGGTTTTACTGTAGTTCTTTTCATGCGACATTAGGCAGACCAATACAAACATTAACACTTAGATTTTCTAAGTTTAGAAAATGCAAATTTTCAAGCACTGAACAGTCACAATTGTGTCAAAACATATTTCAATTGGGTGTAACATGCGTATGTCTTGATATTATTCATTCACAAAAATTAGCATCTAAATGAAAATGTAGTAAAGTCAAGCAGGAAAAGCCCCCCACAAAACGTCAACATCAGGAAGTCACAGTATAAGTTAAGTATACATCAGTTACGTGGCATTTTCAGTGTCGCAGTGCCCTCACCTCTATACCATACTATTACGTATAGCAGTGCCCTAGACCTAGCCCAACCGATATTATTACCAGTAAGGCGTTTTCGTGACGTTATGCCTTTTCTTATCATACTCTTTCGTAAGTTGTGGCCTCACATAGTGTTGTCTGTCTTCGATGAGTTTTAGTTTTTGTTTAATAGTGCCACTAAAATGTTGTCCGTGTTGAGCTTGCAGGGAGCTGTTATACGTGTATATGTATGGTATATTTGTATGATATGTTTTCTATGAGCGCTCTTAATTTGCTATGAATCGGTGCTTGTAGACTCGAAATATGTTAAACATCATTCGGTGTCGTGTTTGCTTTCAGTATCGCAGTGCTTTAAACTCCAAAATATCTTATTTAGCGTCTCGTTGCCCTAAATCCAGCCACACTGAGATTAACTTTTCATTCTTTTCATTGAGGCGTTTTGTGATATGTATTTCCATACTCATGCATAGGTTGTGGCGTCACGTCGTGTCTTTTGTTTGTGATTAGTTTGGTTGACGTTCGATTTTACGGCACTTCAAATATGATATCGGTGTGAAACAGGCAAGGAACAGTTCTGAGAAAGTTGTGTATATGTGTGAGACCGAATTTTAATTGTGCTTCGAGTGGTGCTGTGAATGAAATCACAGGGGTAAGATACGTTTGAATCAGTATATGTATATAGAGAAAGAAGGGATCCGACTTCAAAAGGTCAAAATTACCCACTCCTCTATTTTAAACCATTCGTGCTGCAAGAAATTCGATCAGATGAAAAGCTATTCCGTAAGCAAAGACATTGATTTATTCGAATATGCACAGATTTCCCGGGCCAAATTAGGAATAAAGTTAACACGGCATCAGAAACATGAGCAAAATGACACGAACGCATACCCGAGTGCGAACCGTTTTACTGTGTTTGACGTACAAGTAATCGTTTCAAGGCTCTCAACGGTTCGCACTCAGGGACGAGGTTGTGTCCGACTTACTGTTTTGGCCATTTCTCTCATGTTTCTTGTGTCGTGTTTAGTTTATCCCTTATTTGACCGGAAAAATGTTTGCATATTCGAATAAAACAATGGGTTTGCTTACGGAATAGCTTTATATCTGCTAGAAACCGATGCATTTTTTGCAGCGCGAAGGGTAATTTGGATCTTTTGAAGTCGGGTCCATTCTATATATATACATATACTGACTCAAACGTGTCTTACCACTGTAAATAAAAGTGGAATAAAATGGCAAACAAGAATTGTAGCAGGTGGCAATGAAGCATTATAACTAATTTTATTAACAATCCTGGTGTCATTATTTTTACATGAATATTCATGGAGTAAAGGTTTTCAGTTTCAGAATTAACGTGGCAACAAACGAATAACAGGCGCAAACTAAGATAGCTTGTTAAGTTCAGAACTCGCAGTAAAGACCATTAAATATAATTTGTAACCGCGATATACTGCATGCCAGATAGAGTCGTTACCTTCTCAGTGGTGAGACTGATAATATAATTACACAGACTAGTGTATATTTCGTGCTTAATCCTGTCCTCCGTGAATATTTATGTAAGAATTAATGACGTCATGAATATTAATTAGATTACCACATGGACACGGGAATGGTTGACCATGGCACAAATTGTAGAATCATAATTTTATTATATCAAAAGCAAGCAGATGCTGATCAAGCGGCGGTTCCAATAGGCGTAGAAAGACGTATTTATGGAGTAACGGTTTTTTTCTGGTCCTTCGGGGTCATAAGTTTTGAAAATTGAATACTGCTTAAGCTGGTGCTAGGGGCGTGAGTAGTATAACACTTTTAATTACTACTCCTGACCAGACGCAATAAAAGCGAGTCTGCAATTTTCTCTTCTGGCATTGCTACTTTTGTTTTCTATGGATCACCCACTTTCAGAATATAACTCATTCACAATAGCAGGTGTTAAGTGCTTATGTGGCGGCCGTAAAAAGTCGACCCGTACTTCATTTTCAGAGTTATATTTCCTGGTCCTTCGGGATCATTAGTTTTGATGGTATAAGTTGTGAAAATTGAATACTGCTTAAGCCGGTGCTAGGTAGTATTTCACTTTTAATAACTACTCATGAACTGACTCAATATATGAAAAAGTAGTAAAGTCAAGCAGGGCAAAGTCACATACAAGACGCAACCACCACCAAACCATCAATAGATAGCATGTCACACACACAACCGACTATGTAATTTTCTCAGCTTTTTCGAAGTATCACCACTTTCAGAATTTAAGTAACCGATCAGAGATGGGAACTATCCTTTCGGACTGGGAACAAGTAGTTATCACACGTTCGAAATTTATTTACAAATAGCTATGAAGAGATATCGCCAAAACGAATAGTGTGACGATTGACTTAACTGAATTAATCTCGCATCTCGCTGAGGTTACAAATTCACACATGAGTTGATGTTAAATTTTACTTCCCGATATTAACTGCTACAAATGCACATCCGCCGCATACTTTCAACGATAGTATATCAAATAATTCGAACAGACGAACATGCACGAGCATTTACAATGAATTAGGGATAACACCTTTTTATTTTCAAATGCCGTTGCTGATTTCTCAAGGATACTCGTTTTAAACACATTCCTGTGCTCTTGATCGGATATAGTATAAATAAGGAGAGTAAACGTTTACTTATAAAATAACAGATTCTTACGAAAAATGGCGACAGTATGTTAAGAGACAATGTTTAGAAATAGTTCATGTAGGACTTGGTGTTTCTTTTAATCACTAGATAAGTGAGTTAATGTTCTAAGTTTCCACCTTTTCCAGTTTGAATAGATAGACACTCCAGTATAACGCTGAAGAATGGCATCCAGTGCTCCCTAGATTTCTGTACCTAACCAACAAACTATTCCGACAACACTTTTGACATGTAAACAAAACAACAAAACATAGATACCAAACATCACCTCCCTTCAGAAATTATCAATATAGGGGAACAAGACAATTGTTGTCCAATGGTTTAGGCAGAGGTTCAGATAAGATGCGTAACTTGAAACATTTTAAAAAATAACTCATTTATTTCTCCACTAAATCCTATGTTGTGACCACACTTTAGAATAGTATCTTCGATATTATTCTAAAGAATGGTCATAACACAGGGTTGGTGGAGAAATGACGATTTAAGGATCTGGGTCCATGCTTATAAAACTTTTAGTTGAGTCTGAGTTCGTTCTCAAGTTTTTGATTGGTCAGATTTGAGCCTTTGGCTCAAATCTGACCAATCAAATGCTTGAGAACTCAAATCTGACCAATCAAAAGCTTGAGAACGATCTCAGACTCCACTAAAAAGCTTTATAAGCATGGACCCGGATTACGCATCTTTATAATTGTGTTGCTCTGTTCAGGTATTTAAACAATTAAAACGTGGCATTCAATGTCGATTAGATATTCCAGTGATAGCGGGTGCTGCCTGAGAACCTGGCTTTGCGAGCCCGAGTCCTGCTAAAGATGTTTTCGTTTTAAATTCATTTTACCATTGTATTTGCTATCGCAGTTGTTTAGATTAGTTGGAGAGGGGCTAAATACAAGTATGATACATGCAGGACACACCACATACATAATACACAACCGCCTGAACGGCACCACAACAAGAAACCACAGCAAATATACATATTTATCAAAACACAAAGAGACGCACAAAGACAAAACAAACAAACAATAGGGTGAAGATGGAAGTACCGCATTGGTACGGTCAGTGACAATACATAGGGAGTTTAAACCGGTTTATGGACGCCCAACAATCTACTCCCTAAAGACAAACAGTGTAAATGAACATTTTGTTTTAGAAGGATCATCCCCTTTCAGAATATATATCTCCTCTCCGACTAATCTACAACGGCCGCGATGGCAAATACAGTGGTAAATTGCATGTAGAACGAAAACACAGTTAAGTGAAATAGACTCGATCCACCTTTCGCTAGTGTGTATTCATTGATTGAGCTGCAATCAATCAAAGTAACTGTAGAAAGATAATAAAGTGTACGACGCACCGAGTACAAATATTCGATGTCCTCCTTCCGTTTCTAGATTTCAGGTGTCTAAGCCTTTCCTTTCGGCGTAGATGAAAAGAGGGCAGCGTGAATACTTACTGTAAAAAGGTTGACAACCTGACATGCATTATTGTGTTGTACTATAGGATTATATCCATTTTTAATGAAATTTTAAACATATTTTGAGATTAATAATATTAACGAAGTTTTTAAATCACATCACCATACAATTCCGGATGTGAGATGCCGTGTCGCAGGAGCGCGTTAAGATAGCATTTATACTAATAAGAGAGAGATTGCAATGGTAAAATTAAAAGAATGTTTTTCTTAGTTTATAACATCTATAGCATTGCTTAAGCAGCTTTTCAGTTAAACTCATATTTCGACTGTTAAAATCATCAATAGAAGTACAAGCTATATCGAAACGAATAAGTTGAGATATGTAATTCCTATAAGATGGAGCACGGGGGACATCTTCAAGATGAAGGAAAATTACAATCTTAAAATCAAAATCGTCTCTTTTGTCATAAAGTTTGGAAGGAATAATTCTAGTGTCACTTTAAGGTCTAGATCAAGACAAGCTGCATAAGTATCGTCGGAAGGGTTAGCTCAATTCAATTTGAGTTTCCCTGGGTAAATAGCAGGAATCATACTATCAAAGAAAGTGTTATCTGTATTGGAATTGTCATCTAAATATCGAAAATTTCACTGGAGGCTTTCATTACCTCTGCATGAGATCAAAATGAAATATCTCTCTTAGCAATACAAAAACAAATACATTTGCGACCAGTGGTGCACAATTCGTACCCATAAGAATACCAATTACCTGACGGTATATGGCACTCCATAACGTAATAATATGATATCCAGGAGAAAGTTTAGTGATTCGGAAACTTCTGATCAAGTCCAATCGGTGTTATTATTCATTTGCCCGTCAGTAAAGAACGCTTTTTCAGTATTGCACGCCAGAAATTATGTTTTTTCTCTTTGGCAAATATTATCTGGATTAATTTAGTAAGTTAATTAAATCATGAGGAAGAGCTGTGTACAGAGTAGCCAAAGCGTATATGATGACAGTGGATACAATAAACTGTCTTCTTATAACGAGTTCTTCTGAAGAGTCGTATTAGACCAAAATAGATTTATAACCAAATGTAGAAAGTTTATGTTGTGTAATCTTAGTTTCTGCTCCAATTTGTTCGCACTTTTTGACATGGTCTGAAATAACGGTCTTTTTGTCAGTAGTAACTGAAATGTATGGTTTAGTATTAATAGCTTACCATTCCAAACTTATCCCTATTGTTTGTGTGTTATGTCTGTGCGCGTCTCTTTTTGGCTTTTGATAGACATGTGCATTTGCGTTTTTTGGTCATGGTGCTGTTCGAGCGAATGGGTATTTAATGTGTGGTGTTTCCTGCATTACTCATACATGAACAATGGCAAGTACCAATCTAATCTCAAGGAGCTTCTGCGACACGGTGTTTCACATCCTGAATATTATGGTGATGTGATTTACAAACTTCGTAAAATTATAGGACATACCCATTTTCTCACTTTGTTCATCAAATATGTTAAAAAATTCATTAAAAAGGGATATGACCCTGTAGTACTACAACATACTGCATGTTTGGTTGTCAACCCTTTTACAGTTGGCAATCACGCTGGCCTCTTTGCATGTACGCCGACAAGAAAGGATTAGTACTCTATGAAGGCGACCTCTTAAATCCCAGAAATGGAAGGAGAACGTCGGATATCTGTACTATTTCGTTTTTGTCGTACCCTTTATTACTTTTCTACAGTTACTCTGTTTGCAGCTCAATCATTGAGTACACTAGCGATAGGTGGATACAGTTTGTTCACTTAAATGTTTTCGTTATACATGCACTTTACCACTGTATTTGCCGTCGCGGTTGTTGTAGATGAGTCGGAGAGGGGATACGTTTATTTACACTGTTTGTCTTTTAGGGTGGGGATGGAATAAGTGTGAGGTTGGGCGCCCATAAACCGGTTTAACCCCCCAGTGACTTTTGTCACTGACCGTTCCAAGGAGGTGCTTCCATCTTCCCCCTATTGTGTGTTTGTTTTGTCTTTGTGCGTCTCTTGTTGTTTTTATAGTTATGTGCATTTGCTGTTTCCTTGTGTTGCTGTTCGGGCGACTGTTTGTTCTGTATGTGGTGTTTCCTGCATGACTCATTTTTGTACTTGTAATATATCACTATTCCGCATAACCGATACACACAGTCTGTACCCTCTCTGAACATTAAAAATCAGTCGCGTAACTTAGGGCAGATATACATTTATGATTTTCATTGTTATATGTCCTCATTAGTTGAGACGGGTCACTAACAGCATATTATAAGTTCTATGAAGAAATTCCTCTGCAATGGATACGATAGTTTGTGTTGTCTTGGGATTACTTGTGCTGTACTACTTCCTGAGAAATGGCCCTCGAAAGAACAAATCAATATCAGGACCCAAAGGATGGCCCATTGTTGGATATGCTCCCTATTTGAAAAAAGGGAAGGAACATGAAATATTTTCAAACCTTGCTGATACATACGGGGAGATATTTAGGATTACCATTTTGGGACAATCTTTAATTGTACTTAACAATGCGAATTGTATCAGAACAGCTTTTAGTTCTGACAAGTACAAAATGTATATGAATGACAGGAGTGCCGTGTTTTTCGGGAAATATGTTACATACCGTAACCAGGGCATTGCATTTATGTCCAGAGTTTACGGTTCAAAGCATGCCGGATTGCGGAAGGTGTTTGCTAAAGGAATGCATGTTTACGGGGAAGGGAAACGAGAGTTTGAGGATAGAATTATGTCTGAGTTGATGAACCTCATGAAAAGAATTAACAACCATCAAGGAACAGAATTTAATATGCTTGTAGTATTGAGGAGGTCACTGACGAACATCATGTCTGTTTTGGTGAGTACAAATTATTATTACATGGAACACTACATAACTTTAAACACGTATGAATGCATTTTTCATTGAGTAGATATTGTGAAACAATATAGCATTTGGTAATCATTTACATGCATCGTTCTTTTTAACGTTTGGTTATGTATTGATTCTGTTCCATGATCAAAATAAGATGAGATAACTGCTTTTCAATGTGTTTTGTTTTAACGATTTCGCTATCAGTTGTGAATCTGTAATTACCTATGCAGAAGGAGAAACTCGGCTTCCTGTCAGGACTAATTGATGCTATGTGCATCTTTCTTGAATGACAATTACTCATTAACATTATGACAATTGTATCAGACGACAAAGTTTGCAGACGACGTTACCTTAAATCGAACGGGTCAAAAGATTGACTATCTAGATGAGCACACAGATTGTAGAGCTGCTAGAATATTGAATCATTGAATGCATTGAAACGCGAGACAGTACGTAGACGACCGCAGCCCCATGACAGTGTTACCAAAAGAAGAGCGTTTTGTGATGCATTTGCAACTAGAGCAATTGTTTTTTATTTTTGTAGTTTGAAACCATTGTGATAAATAAGGCATGCGCTACTATAGGAGCAAATGCTCTATTTATCACGATGGTTTAAACAGGTGATTTTTACAGAGGCATAGAAAGGTGTACTTATGGAGGAAATGGTTAAGGAGAAAGTGATCATTATGAGTCGGCTATCGGGATATGGAACTTACCAACACCGTACTTCATTCTCAGTGTTGTTATACCTTCTGATCCTTCGAGATCATGAATTTCAGTACTTCTTGTTCTGAAAATTGAATACCGCTTGCCGGTGCTAGGAGGCGTGAGCAGTGTTGCACTTTCAATTACTGCTCATGAACAGAATCAATTAAACCGAGTCTGCAAATTTCTCTTTTTGTGTTGCAATTTTTGCTTTCGGGGGATCAACAACCTTCAGAAGTTATAATCTTCACAACAGCAGGTGTTAAGTGCTTGTGTGGCGGCCGTAAAACGTCGCCCCGTACTTCATTCTCAGTGTTGTTATACCTTCTGATCCTTCGAGATCTTGAATTTCAGTACTTCTTGTTCTGAAAATTGAATACCGCTTGCCGGTGCTAGGGGGCGTGAGCAGTCCTGCACTTTCAATTACTGCTCATGAACAGACTCAATAAAACCGAGTCTGCAATTTTCTCTTTTTGTGTTGCAATTTTTGCTTTCGGGGGATCACCACCCTTCAGAATTTATTACCTATTAAATTACAAACATTACATTATTAAATTACTTTAAAGGCTCAAATATCCGGCATGGACATAGGGCACGGTTTTAATTTGATTATTAATAAGTTTTTTGTTTGTTTTTTTTTGTATTATATTTTCAGCTCTGTGGTCATGACCTAATGGATGACGATAAAGATGTAGATATGTTTTGGGAATTTGATAAGTGGGCTGACTACTTGGCTGCACCTGACATTAATTTAGTATTGACGTCATTTCCGTTTTTACGTTTTGTGCCAGGAAAGTATAAGACTGCTTTTGAAAACATTGAACGTGCTAAGGACACTATCATAAAACGCTGCTTTTACGATAAGAAGGTAAGTTAAACTATCTTCTAATTTATCAAATAATTTGTGTACTGTGATTGTCAAAATGATATCGAAGCAAAACATGTTGCTTGTGGGAACAAGCGGATCCACACCGGTAGTGGTACACCACAACTTCTTACTGTTGAAATACCAATAAGCCTTGATCGATTGGAAATCAATGTTTGGTTTCTCATTACCGTTACATTATTTTAATGTAGATGTAACACTAAATCTTACCCTAAAGGTATGTTATTGTGTAGTGTAATCGATGTACATACGCACCCGGTATACTACAACTGAAAGAGCAGCTTACTGGGCATGGGAGACCACTCAGTGTCAACTATTCCTAATCATCAAACTCTGCAACGTAGAACAGTAAAAGTAATTCTAAACGATTAATACTCAATACAGAGAGCGTGACACCGAATGAAAGAGATACGCGCAAGTTATCATAGTGCATTGTTGGACGCCCCAGTGTAAGGTTTGAGGTCATATCGTGTCGAGCACTTTGGGCTGACAAAATAAGTTTCAATGATGGGCAAACTCGGAACAGTTATTTGAAATTTATGCGCGTATTTCAATTGTGCGTCTATGGCTATTGTGTGCTTTTGGACGGGAGGCACGACGCGCGGTGAACGACGACGGCAGACAAAAACAGGGCGACATCAATAGGTCATCTTGGAGCTTTATGCTAGACTGCCCAGGTTTTCTGCTTGTTTGACTATATAAGACATGGCCATGATCCTCTAATTTGATCCAATCGCTTCATAATTTTATAAGCTGCGTTTCGACAAAACATAGGACAGAGATAGGACCAGTAGTTTTGTATTCCTGTACTTGTTAATTCGTCCGATAATAATGGTTTAAAGGGTGTTGAGTTTCACATTTTCTTATTTGACAACATTTAACTTATAAACATGTTTCTTAGTTAAATATCTTCTTCCAATGTATCGCAAGCTGTTGAGAATGGACATCTAAATCTTCTCTCTGCGAATATAAGAAACAATGGAAAAGTAGTAAAGTCAAGCAGGCAAAGCCACATGCAAGACGCAACCACCACCAAAACACCGATAGACAGCATGACACACACACACACACACACACAACCACACACCCAAACGCACGCACACACACACACACACACACGAAATGAACAAGAAAACACCAAAAGAGACACAAGAACCAGGGACAAACGTTCCACAACATGAACAAACCACAAGCACAAAGACGCAAGGCAAACAAAAGGAAGGGTGACAAAGAGAGTACCGCCTTGGCACGGTCAGCAGCAAAAACACCACTGGGGGTTTAAACCGGTTTACGGACGTCCTAGCAACATTAATATCTACTAGATTCCCGTCACATGTTACATATGCACAAGTATGGCCGCGGCCGCGGTAGAACCGAGTCTATTAGCAGGTCCCGATCAGACATGATCTGTTTGGTCTACTCGGTTTGCAAATAATGGAGTAAAAGGTTAATATGTCTAGGGACAGGTTAAAGTATTAGGTATTAAAGTAATAAAGTATTACACATATTTCATTGCATATTTGCATTCGATTGTGTATTTGCGTGACAACATGATGAGCCTTGCGAAAATTTTCCAGTTTTTTATCGTTTATTAGATACATATAGGTTGACTGAAATGGTGAAAAAGGTTATATGAAGATGATACGCCAACCTCTTTGTTTCAATATTGATTGTTTCTTTGTTGTTATACAATAGGCAACATACGAACCGGGAAACATTAAGGGGCTGGTGGACTACCTTATAGCAGAACAGCTAGAGGAACAGAAAAATGGACCAGTTACATTTTTAACTGATGAAAACATCAAAGCTATGATATTAGAAACCATAGCTGCAGGTGATGTAGTCAACCTATGTTGATAAACCTTAGTTTGTTAGAAGAATGTTAGTTATCAACTATTTATGGTCGCTTCACCTACTTTCCATCTTATTCTAACTTATCATATATTTGTATTACTTCGATTGTTTCTACAATTTCTACCATCATATGTACTTATACTAATTGATCTTTTATGTTACTTGTAGTTGTGTAACTACATATACTACAACAACTACCACTTTTATCAACATACAATCTTGTCGCTTCCTAAAGTTGATATGTTGGCTTGCATCGTTTGCAATAAGACTGTAATGATACTACATCTAGTTTAACTGTAGTGGAATACACTCCTAAACAGCAAAATCCTACTTTTTATGCCCCCCAGATCTAATCTCGGGGGCATATTGTTTTTGCCCTGTCTGTTTGTCTGTCTGTTTGGCTGTTTGTCCGTTTGTCTGTTTGTCTGTTTGTTTGTCAGCAACTTTAACATTGGTCATAACTTTTGAGCCAGTACAGATAGAGACTTGATATTTGGCATGCATATGTATCTCATAAAGCCACACATTTTGAGGGGTAACATATCAAGGTCAAGGTCATTCTTCAAGGTCATAGGTCAAATATATTGGTCAAATCACTGACTTTAACATTGGCTATAATTTTGGACCCGTAGAGATAGAGACTTTTAGATATTTGGCATGCTTGTGTATATCATATGCTGTACATTAGGAGGGGTGACATGTCAAGGTCAATGTCGTCCTTTAGGGCCAAAGGTCAAATTGTCTGTTTCTTTGTCTGTAACTTTAACATTGGTCATAACTTTTGAGCCAGTACAGCTAGTGACTTGATTTTTGGCATGCATATGTATCTCATAAGGCCGCACATTTTGAGGGTGACATGTCAATGTCAAGGTCATCCTTCAAGGTCAGAGGTCAAATATATGGGTAAAATCACTGACTTTTACATTGGCCAGAACCTTGTGACCAGTAGAGATAGAGACTTGATATTTGGCAGGCTTGTGTATCTCATGCAGCTGCACATTAGGAGGGGTGACATGTCAAGGTCAAGGTCATTCTTCAGGGTCAAAGGTCAAATTGTGTTTCTTTGTCTGTAACTTTAACATTGGTCATAACTTTTGAGCCAGTACAGATAGAGACTTGATATTTGGCATGCATATGTATCTCATAAGGCCGCACATATTGTGGGTGACATGCTAAGGTCAAGGTCATCCTTCAAGGTCAGAGGTCAAATATATGGGTCAAATCACCGACTTTAACATTGGCCATAACTTTTGGACCAGTAGAGATAGAGACTTGATATTTGGCATGCTTTTGTATCTCATGAAGCTGCACATTCTGAAGGGTGACATGTCAAGGTCAAGGTCAAATTGTCTGTTTGTTTGTCTGTAACTTTAACATTGGTCATAATTTTTGAGTCAGTACAGCTAGTGACTTGATATTTGGCATGCATATGTATCTCATAAGGCCGCACATTTTGAGGGTGACATGTCAAGGTCAAGGTCATCCTTCAAGGTCAGAGGTCAAATATATTGGTCAATTCACTGACTTTTACATTGGCCATAACTTTTGGACCAGTAGAGATAGAGACTTGATATTTGGCATGCGTGTGTATCTCATGAAGCTGCACATTTTGAGGGGTGACATGTCAAGGTTAAGATCATTCTTCAGGGTCAAAGGTCAAATTGTCTGTTTCTTTGTCTGTAACTTTAAAATTGGTCATAACTTTTGAGCCAGTACAGATAGATACTTGATATTTGGCATGCATATGTATCTCATAAGGCCGCACATTTTGATGGTGACAAGTCAATGTCATCCTTTAAAGTCAGAGGTCAAATATATGGGTCAAATCACCGACTTTAACATTGGCCATACATTTTGTACCAGTACAGATAGAGACTTGATATGTGGCATGCCTGTGAATCTCATGAAGCTGCACAGTTTGACGGGTGACATATCAAGGTCATCCTTCAGAGTCAAAGGTCACAAACTTCAAATTGGCCATAACGTTTGAACCAGTAGATATACAGCCTTGATACTGATATGCATGTGTATCTCATGAAGCCGCACAGTTTGAGGGATGACATGTCAAGGTCAAGGTCATCCTTCATGGTCAAATGTCACCAACTTTAACATTGGCCATAACTTTTGAAATAGTAGAGATACAGACTTGATATTTGGTATGCATGTGACCCCATGAAGCTGCACAGTTTAAGGGGTGATATGTCAAGATCAAGGTCATCCTTCAGGGTCAAATATCATATCGAGGGGACATAGTGTTTCACAAACACATCTTGTTTATTTCGTTAATAATTACTGTTAAATACAAGTGTAGCCTAAAGCAAATAACTATGAGATTAACCGTTACACGGTATTCGTATGGAATAAGCTTGACATAGCATTAAAATTTGGAACCGATTACAGTAAACCTCTCTATAACGGACACTAAATTATATCAATTACTTTGTGGCTGCTGAAATCAAGGTGAAAGTGAAACAGAACACTCCTATAGGAGCGTTCTGTTTCACTTTCACCTTGCTTAAAGCCCTCATTACCAACTAATTAACACACTTTAGTGGCAGTTATAGAGAGGTTTTACTGTAGTTGCCGGAATTGTTTAAAACATGCATTTCTCGGAACCGAACGTTGAATAACTCTATAATTCTGTAACATACCGAGCTCACGGTCACTTCCGACTACAGCAAGTAGATCGGAGTCAGCTCTAAATGTAGCCGTTTCCAGTGAAAAACACATAATGTTTTAACCCTTTCCTTCATATAAATGCATTTTAACGCATCTGTAAACATAGAAGGGGCCGTCGGATCAGGGTCTTGCTATGTTTGCTTGTGTAATTTCATAGATCTGACTACATTTTCACCATAGTGAAAACATCCCTGTTCGGTATTTCATTGCGTTGATTTTATCCATGAATACTAATGAGGAGACACATATTTGGACATTGTTAAACAGGGAAAGGGTTAATAGCATTGCTTGAATAGTATGACATTAAACTGAACGCAGTTAGATAACATTTTGAGCAAACAATAATTAGAACAAATAGCGTTTCATTTATCGTTTACAGTTTTACTTCCATAATTGGTATGCTATTGTCAACAGCGGAAGAAATGTGTTTTTGTGGTTCAAATATGGGTTTTCTGTAATATATATATATATAACACTTTCATGAGCGAGATATTGAAAACAAATGAAGTAGGTCTAAGATAGGTATTTCTGATTTTCGTATAAGTGCCGAGGAGCAGTTTTGTTTATTGTATAATTGTCCGAGAGTATTTTATATATTTTGAATATTGCTTAAGGGTCCAACAGTGTGTTATCTGACGCATTCCATCTAAAGTACAACTATTGAGCGGGTACTTATTTACAGAACCATAAGTGTTTACAGATACAGTTGAACTTCGATATCTCGAACTTCAAGGGACCATACAAATTAGTTCGAGATAAGAGAAGTTCGAATCACCCGATATATAATCTGATCAATTTTTCAATGCCACGGCTTAATACATGTCTAAAGTAATGCTGAAAGCTCCTGTAGGAGCATTCAGCATTACTCTAGACCTGTATTTAACTGTCACGTATGTATATCGATATCTGTATCGATACATTTTACAGCAATTGTGTATTGTAAGTTTTGGAAGGACTGAACTTTTTGTTCGAGTTATCCGAGTTCGAGCTATCGAAGTTCAACTGTATATTAAATACTCGATACATCGAAATTATAGTAATGGAGAAGTGATGCTTTTGTTTGAAGGTGGCTGTTAAATCCAGAGTAATAATCATGCAGAGGGCTCATAGAAGAGCTTTCTGAATGGCTTTCACCCTGCATTAATCTGTCCCATGTCCTAAATATTGATATACTTGTTTTGTGTTCGAACTTTCGGGTTTTTACTGTATTATTAATGCATATCGTTCCTTTTCTGCTTTGCAAACAGTTGTATGATATAGCTCGCTTCATTTGGTAGGTATACTTACAACGCTTGGCAGTCTTTCTTCGCTATTCCTGTGTCTATTAAACCATCCCGAATACCAAGAAAAGATCCAAGCTGAGCTCGATAGGATTGTGGGGAGGGGACGACTTCCTCGAATTGAAGACCGACAGAAGTGTGTGTTTACCGAGGCCGTGATCGTAGAAGCGCAGCGATACATACCCACACTGCCATTGTCCATTCCCCATTTCTGTGAAAAACGCATCGAGTTTGAAGGATTCGAAATACCGCCTAAGTCGCTGGTAAATACAAGGCCTTGTATGATTATGTTATTTGGTCGCATGGTTTGTTGTCGTGTGGAATATACTCTTTGCATGGGTATAATCACGGTTGATGTCAAAACTTGATGATTTCAATTTGATGCACGTGTTCATTAGTTATTATTTCAAATCATGCAAATCTAGTGTACATGTTTACTAATAGGACATATGTAGTGTATATGCATGTCTTTCGGTATATGAAGGATCAGTACTGCTTGCTCAACTCTTTGCCAGATAGAGATGATTCTGAAAACATAGTACAACCAGACCAGATAAATCTAAGAAGCCGTTTGATCACGGTCTGCTATGTATCATTATCGGATTATATAGACCTAATTATACACTTTCTAAACATTTTCAGATTATTTGTAACCAAACGTGATGAGGATAAGCACATACCCTAGCTCATATCTACAGTAAAAAAATCGATACTACGAACTTTAAGTAGGGACTCTATGTCTTAGTAGGCAGGTGGCTGCTTAATGCATGGTGAAAACCATGAGGAGAGCTCCTAGAGGAGCTGTCTGCATGACTTTCACCCAGCATTAAGATGTTACCTGTGCGTGCTAATGATCAATAATAGTACGTATTTGAGTGTTCGAATAAACGACTTTGTACAGTCTTAACGACAATGAGTACATGACATAGCTCGTTCATTCCTTTATACTATCACAAAGAAGCGAACTCCCATTCACAATAATTCAGTGCATTCGTAGTTTCAAATTCCTCTTTTAGGCATTCTATGTGCCACGCATCCCCATTCAAACTCTGTCTAGTGTTCAGAAATGAGTGTTTCTCTATTTATAGATTGTCCCAAATGTTTGGCGAGCACACCATGATGAGAAGGTGTGGGGCGATCCCTGGAACTTTAGACCAGAGAGATGGTTAGATGAAAACGGATGCCCTCTACCAAATGATCATGTGCTGAGAAAGAGGTAGGTCTGCACAAAACATAGATTTTCAAGTTAACACAGCTTCGTTATGCATCAATGGGTACATAAATTGAGGTGTGTTGACATCTTGTGATTGCCTTCTGGCTATTTCTTCCGGAAGGATTGACAAATATTTCAAATGTGATGAATTCCATTTTACAACTATGTTCGTAACGTTACAAATTGGTTTTCACATCAGATAATACACTACTTGTGTGAGTTAAGAGCTACTAGCAGTTTATGTGCAGTGCAACAACATGTTGAGCTATTGAACTGTATGTGACATTGTTACAACATGCTGAGCTACAGAACTGAAGTCGATACTTTCTGCACATGTTGAGCAACAGAACGGTATGCGATACTGTTAGACTATATTGAACAACAGAATCGTATGCGATACTGTACGAACATGTTGAACAACAGAACTATATGCGATATTGTTATGCGATATCTTTATCAGTTGACGTGTTACTATGGAAGCCTATCGCCATCTCTGTTTTTAATAACGTCGCTACTACAACCTATAAATCTCGATACCCAAGAATAAAGGCACTACATGACATGCATGCATCTTTAAACATTTTTTGAAATCGTTTTTAAAAGACACTAGGATTAACCCTCTTTCAAGATATTGAATCTATATTACTATGTATATAAACATTGTATCAGTGGCCGATTCTAATAATCTTGTCCTTCGATTTGGATATTATGTCAAGCATATTGGGAAAATGTCAACCCAATCTCAACCTTATTCCATCCCCATCCTAAAAAACAAACGGTGTAATTAAACACACTCCCTCTTCGACTGATGTTCAACAACCACGATGGCAAATCTGTCAATGATTACTTTACCTGTGCAAAAATAATGAATTCCCCTAGCTTGTTCCATTAATTCTCTACTTGACAATGTTTGAGCTCTTGCATGTTGTCCTGAATTTTTAACGCTTTTAATGATGATTGTTTCGAACCCCCCCCCCCCCCATGAAAACATACAGTTCATTTGGTATGAAAGGCTGAAACATATGAATGTTTTTGAATGAGAGAGAGAGAAGGTCCTGTTTAGAGGGCTCATCTATGAGTCCTCTGGTCTGGGTCCACACTGTCTTGCAAGTGCCAATACGCCCGTTTCTCGTGCCCAAAAGGCCAACAACAGATTAATGTGAAATGTATTACATTAATCCGATTATCCGCGAGCAGTCACCATATCTATTAAAGTGAGACAGTGTAATTAGCCCTTTCGTTCATATAAACGCTTCTCCACACCTTTGAATCATACTTGCAAACATATTGGATCCAAATTAGACACTGAGTAACTCGTCGTCAGGATCCAAGCTGTTTGACACTCAGTCAATTGTTTCTGAAAAGCTGTGAGGTATCAAAATTACATCAGATCCACTTTTGAGCAGATATTTTTACGGTGGTTTAAGGGTTAAACATTTTATGTAATACAGCTGAACTTCGATAACTCGAACTCCAAGGGACCATACAAAAAAGTTCGAGATAACAGGCGATCGAATCATCCTATTTCTAATCTGAACAATTCCTCAAGGCCACAGCTTATTACAGGTCTTAAGTAGTGCTGAAAGCTCCTTTAAGAGCTTTCAGCATTACTTTAGACCTGTATTAAGCTGTAACATTTTTTTTCTAGATATCTGTAGGGATACATTTCAGAGCAATTCTGTATAGTAAGATTTGGAAGGACTGATCCTTTTGTTGGAGTTAATTCTAATTTCGAGTTATCCGAGTTCGAGATATCGAAGATCAACTGTATGTTTAAATTTTTTACTCTACCAATAGTCATGAAATAATTATAGGTATTAATTAAAATATATTTTAAATGGTATATTAACTCTTTCCCTGTTGTATATTTATGTAAGAAATAATGACGTCATGAATATTAATACGTTTTTTGGAAAATGGCATATTAACACAGGACATGTTGGCTAAGGCAGAAGCTGTAGAATCAGATCTATACTACATCATAAGAAAACAGAGCAGACCCTGATCAGTCGACTCCTATAGGAGTAGTCTGATCTGGGTCTACTCTGTTTGCAGATGCGTAAAAAATGCGCTTAACAAGGGAAAGGGTTAACACATGTTTTTGTTGTCAAAGCGGAACCAGTTGAACTCGATCTGTATTATTGCATAAGCAAACAGAGCCCTCTGATCTTGGCTTACTCTGTTTGCAAAGGCATGGATAGACGTTCCTATAGAGTAAAAGGTTAACAATGTTCTGAATGTTTGTTTCATCATCTAAATCAGCTGGCTGGCATTCGGCGTTGGGCGAAGACAGTGCGCGGGGGAGAGTCTGGCCAGATCCCGGATATTTCTGTACGTGGCTACCTTGCTACAACGGTGGACCTTTGAGATGCCACCTGAACATGCCGTGTCATGTGACCCAAGACGTGGCCACTTCAACTTCGATATAAACTGCCGACCGAAACCATACATGTGCAGAGTGGTGCCACGCCGTTGCGACGTAGCTCTTACTCATTCTGCATAAACAAACTGTTTTTTAAAATAATTCAAGCTACTCCATTAAACATTTAACCGCTGTGAGAAATATAATGCTTGCTTAACCCTTAACGGCAAATTTCTAATTGGAATCGAATTGTGGTAAACTATTCAAGGAAATAAGATAAATAAATGCAAGTTTTAAAGAAATAAAGCATATATATTGAAATAGAGTTGGAGACAAAAAGTGAAGTCCCTGATCAGGCGGCGTCCGATCTGGGACTGCACTATTTGTCGTGGTGCATTTTGGCGACATTGGCGGTGAAAGGGTTAAATTTGGATCTAGTGAAATGTGTACTTTTGCCGATTCGAGCAATCTTATGGGACTATTGATCGAGTTTCAAACAGTTTGGACCCTTATGAAACACCGGATCACTCCACTGCTGGTCTGGGATCAGACAGCTGGCAAATGCTAGTCCAGCTGCATAGCTAGTTGTACAGATACTCGATACGATATGAATAACAAGGAAATCATCGGAAAATGTTCATACTAGTTGAGCCTATATCGAATGTTGTAAGGGTACTTATTCTTCAATCAATGTTTTGCCTGTCACCTATTGACCCTTCTAAACAGGACGTTATATTCAGTTTAAATATAGGTCTTGTAGACAGGTGACAGCTTAATGCAGGGTGAAAGTTATACAGAAAGCTCCTCTAGGAGTAGCTTTCTGCAAGACTTTCACTCTGCATTAGCAGTCACCTGCCTAACACTATCTAAATTCTTCTCTACTGGAATTACGGTTAGAAATGTTTTGCTGTATTTCTTAAAAACCCTCCAACGCGACCACTATATGAGTAATCGTATGTAACCGTAAATGCAGGCATTTAAAGTGCCAAAGAGCTCGGTATGTCATGTTATTTTTGCTATATAATGCCACATGGTCCTTTTTGCGGCCCATTAAATGTCGACTACTCGTGTTGGCTGCTTAAATAGGTATCTAAAGGTATTCTTAGACCCTGACCAGTGTCAGTTAACTTGGATCGTTATGAGACCGAGTTTTCTCCAAGTCTCATCGTGATCCAACTGACTACAAATGCAATTGCAGATTCAGCTATGATGGTGAAACAGCTAACGACAAAAAACTGTATGTCTTGTTTCCGTTGGTTTTTGTTATTTTTATTGTTTCTTCTCAATGTGATTTATCAAGGTCATTACTGTTCATACAGTTGGTGTAAACATAGCATTCTTTCAAGTCATTATATGGTCACGTGGGCGTTGTTGTTGTGTATTGACCACGGAATTAGCGTGCTTAGTTTACGTATGTATACAGTAACGGCGATGGAAGGCACCGCTGATCATAAAATAAATGTTTATCGCTTGAAATATGGGCATGGATCCTGATTGTACATAGCGGTGATAATTTTTGTGTTAACACTGCTTCATGTGCAATCGGATCCACCTTCTAATACAGTGAAACCCCGCTAATGCGACCACTTAATAAACAGCCACTGATGTCGTCTAAAGCAGGTGGTTGCTTAATGCAGGACGAAAGTTATGCAGAAAGCTCCTATAACTATAACTATAACTATAACTTTCGTCCTGCATTAAGCTACCACCTGTCTCTGCCACCCAGAATTATCCCCTTTTGGTGGTCGCATTAGCGGGGTTTTACTGTATATAGGACCGCTATTTTGGTAATATTTTGGTCATAGCTAAGTAAAATGTTAACGAAATTAAGTTCGTTTCATCTTATTGTGAATGAAATACCTGTGATCGATGTACCAGTACAAGGGAGATAATCTACTAGTGTAAACCCTTATTCGGCTTTTTATTTTTAAAAAAAAAAAATATAACCGGTAGAAAGATCGGATGACACAAAAGCTATAGACATGCAATTGATTTAAAATGCTGAATATGTCTTGTGACTCTATAAACAAAGTTCACAGGTATTGATTTTGTTGATTACATTTATTTTTTATTTCTTCCCGATAGTATAATTAATTGTAACTTGTTAGATTCCATACCGTTTTCCCAGGAAAATTCCATCTGTCATTTCATCATGTTTCATTGTGTTTTATTATGTCTCCCCCATTTATGGGGAGATATATTGTTTTTGCCAGAGTTGTCTGTCCGTCCGTCCGTCCGTCTGTCCGTCCGTCCGTCCGTCCGTCTGTCTGTCCGTCACAAACTTGTTTCGCGCGTATCTCTGAAACCAGTAGGGCTAGAGTCTCCAAACTTCACAGGAATGTTAACCAGCATAAGTTATTGTGCACCTAGGGTTTTTGAATTATCTCCCCTTGATAACTTTGGAGTTATTGCCCCTGATGACTTAAAATTAGAAAAACTTTGTGTCACGCGCATCTCTGAAACCGCTAGTACTAGAATCACCAAACTTCACAGGAATGTTGACCAGCATGAGTTGTTGTGCACCTAGGGTTTTTGAATTGTCTCCCCCTGATAATTGTTGAGTTATTGCCCCTGTAATGGACACTTAAATTTATAAAAACTTTGTGTCGCGCGTATCTCTGAAACCAGTAGGGCTAGAGTCACCAAAATTCACAGGATTGTTCACTAGCATGAGTTGTTTTGCACTTGGGTTTTTTGAATTGTCTCCCCTGTTAACTTTGGAGTTACTGCCCCTGATGACTGAAAATTAGACAAACTTTACTTAGTGTCGTGTATATCTCTGAAACCACTAGGGCTAGAGTAACCAAACTTCACAGGAATGTTGAACAGCATGAGTTGATGTGCACCTGGGATTTTTAACTGTCTCCTCCTGATAACTATGGAGTTATTGCCTCTGATATGATTACTTAAGAATAGAGAAACTTTGTGTCATGCATATCTTTAAAAACACTAGGGCTAGAGTCACCAAACTTTATAGGAATGTTGACCAGCATGAGTTGTTGTGCACCTTGGATTTTTTAACTGTCTCCCCCTGATAACTATGGAGTTATTGCCTCTGATATGATTACTTAAGAATAGAGAAACTTTGTGTCATGCATATCTTTAAAAACACTAGGGCTAGAGTCACCAAACTTTATAGGAATGTTGACCAGCATGAGTTGTTGTGCATCTGGTGTTTTTGAATTGTCTCCCCCTGATAACTTTGGAGTTACTGCCCCTTATGACTGAAAATAAGAGAAACTTTACTTTGTGTCGCTCGTATCTCTGAAACTAATAGTACTAGAGTCACCATACTCCACAGGAATGTTGAACAGCATGAGTTGTTGTGCACCTGTTTTTTTTAATTGTTTCCCCCTGATAATTGTTGAGTTATTGCCCCTGATATGATAACTTACATTTATACAAACTTTGTGTCATGCGTATCTCTGAAATCAGTAGGTCTAGAGTCACCAAACTTCACAGGAATGTTGACCAGCATGAGTTGTTGTGCACCTGGGTTTTTTGAATTGTCTCCCCCTGATAATTGTTGAGTTATCACCCCTGATATGATAACTTAAATTTTGAGAAACTTTGTGTCTTGCATATCTTTGAAACCAGTAGGGATAGAATCACCAAACTTCACAGGAATGTTTACCAGCATGTGTTGTTGAGTACCTGGTGTTTTTGAATTGTCTCCCCCTGATAAAATTGGAGTTATTGCCCCTAATGACTTAAAATTAGACCCTGATAACTTTGGAGTTACAGACATTACACTTGTGTATTTGAAAGAGGATGGGAGGGGGAGACATCTGTTTTTGTGACAAAAACAAACCTCTAGTTTGTTTTTCTTTTTCTCTTGTTTCTTCCCTTTCTTATTCCCTTTTTCGTCTGTCACACTTCTTTCTTAGTACATGATCAGAGGACTTCACCTAGCTGTGGACCAGACTTTATGGAGATATGGAATTATATATTTAGTTTATTACCCAATGGGTAACGACCTACAGACTTGGAGATGCTTCTTTGGTTTGGTCCACAGTGGGAGATATAGCTTTTTTAGTAAGACAAAGGTAAAGTTCAATATTTCATTTGACCTGTTTAGTATCTTACGGAATGCGTTTAGCTTGTTATGGAAGCTGTTGCTTGGTATTAGAGAAACTTATGTTGACTTTAACTTTTTATTTATTGTATTGCTTTTGTTATTAAAAGCCGGTGATGTTGAGTCTAATCCCGGACCCGTGACTCTTCATGCCACTGCATCAAGTTGCCTATCTATTTTGCATAGTAACATTAGGGGCATCAGACATAAATTGGATTTCATTAGGGACACGCTTGCTGATTTTGATATTTTGTGTTTAACTGAAACTCACTTAGATATGTCCGTCTCTGATGAATCATTGTTTTTGACCGAATTATATGACACGCCATATAGAAAAGATAGAACTAATCATGGAGGGGGTTTACTTGTTTATGCATCTTCTAATCTAATTTGCGAAAGAATGGTTGATTTAGAACAATTTTGTGCCGAATATCTTTGGATCAACGTTAAAGTTAAGAGAAAACTATTTTTGATTGGAACATTTTATGGCCCTAAAACGTCAGATGCTGAATGTTTTGTTAACCTTAACCGTAATATTGACAAAGCTTACGAAGTATCTTCGAACATTATTCTATTTGGAGATTTTAATGACGATTTACTGAATCCAAATAACAGAATGCTTAAAGATATTCTTATTACAAATTATATTATTAATACCATCACAACTCCTACAAGAATAAATGCTTTACTAGACCCATCTTGATACCCACCGACATGAAATACCATGATGCTGGCATTTTATCAGTCCCACCTGAGATAAGCGACCATTGCGCTACTTTTATTATGTTGCCATTTCCTTATGAACTAAGGGGAACTTTTGAAAGAAATGTTTATTTATATAAAAGAGCGGACTTTGAGCTTTTAAATGCAAAAATAACGGCTTTTGATTGGCAATGTTTAAACGAAGGTTCGGTAGACGACGCTTGTAAACTATTTACAGAAACGTTTCTTCGTTTTGTTAATTTGTGTATCCCGTCTCGAAACATTACCGTACGTTATGATGATAAACCTTTGTTTGACTCTGAGCTACGTAAATTTTGCAGAGTAAGAGATAGACTTAAACGTATAGCTTTAAAGTCATCGAAGCAACATGATTTTGATAAATATAAACACATGCGGAATAAAGTTAATAACATGAAGAAATATGCAAAACAAACATTCTTTAGTTCTTTAGAACATAATTTAGAGGAACTAAGAACAAATGATAAACAAGGCTTCTGGAATCCTATTCGTAACTTCATAAAAAATAATGACTGTACTGCTAACATACCACCTTTGTGTGAAACCTCTTTGATGCTTGTTTATGTCCAGGAAAATTTGACCCAGCTTCGTGAGCAAGTAGCTTACAATGCGCGTAAACTTGTGCGCGAGGGACTCCTGGTAAAGACATGGATCGCTGGATGCAGAGTTAAAGCCACGCGAGTTGGTAGTAGTGAAAGTCTTGTGCTGAGAGACCTATCTGATGTCGATAGAATTAGACAAATACATGGGACAACGCAAGCTTTCAAACCTGGTGAATAGTTGGCATCCTGTCTGTATGTACCACCATATATTTATAGTTGCCGGTTAATGCTATTTGGTTGACAGTGCATAAGACCTTGCTTACCTATATGTTGTGGTAATACGACAGTCAGTATGTCAACTCGCGTTTGCCATTTTTATCCAAAATACCTCCGACATGTATTCCTTATCCTTATTCCAAAATGTGACTCCTAGTAATCCAGTAGAATAAGCTTTTTGTCTTTCTCAAGTAAAGACAATATATCACAATTAGTTTTATCTTTGTGTGGCACATTCCAGTACAACCCTGTGTTTACAAACTCATGAAAATGTGTTGAAAACTATTGTGTATCCTTAGCCTTGTCATGGCAATACAGCCTAGTGATCCTTCTCACGGTAAACACGTGCATCCTGCGACAAGACAGGTACCCCTGTATATACCTTAGTACAGACATGTTATTGAATAGGACGCGTCTGGCGAGTATATGAGTGTTGTGAGAGTTTAAAAACAGTGTTTTGAGAGTATAAAACAGTGTTTACTAGTTTTCAGAAATATGCGGATGAAATCTACTTTAATCATTGTGCAGCTATCCGCGACTTGACTCGAGTTTAAGAGCAGCTTGAATCCAGATAAGACGCTAAGGAACTCGACGTCTCACAGGGATCTAAGCTGCTTGACACACGGGCAACAGTTTGCTCAAAAGTCTGATCGATTCGGCAGTATCCAGTCCTGAGCAGACATTACATTAAATCTTCATATCGGGATAAAGGTTCATTATACTCTATACTAATCCTTTCCCTCATATAAACGTGTTTGCAACTAGAGGTTTGTTTTTGTCACAAAAACAGATGTCTCCCCCTCCCATCCTCTTTCCAATACACAAGTGTAATGTCTGTAACTCCAAACTTATCAGGGTCTAATGTTTAAGTCATCAGGGGCAATAACTCCAACATTGTAAGGGGGAGACAATTTAAAAGCCTCAGGTACACAAAAACACATGCTAGTCAACATTCTTGTGAAGTTTGGTGACTCTAGTACTAGTGGTTTCAGAGATACATGTGACACAAAGTAAAGTTTCTCTTATTTAAGTCATAAGGGGCAGTAACTCCAAAGTTATCAGGGGGAGACAATTAAAAAAACCAGATGCACAACAACTCATGCTGGTGAACATTCTTGTGAAGTTTGGTGACTCTAGCCCTACTGGTTTCAGAGATATGTGCAGCACAAAGTTTCTCTAATTTTTAAGTTAACATATCAGGGGCAGTAACTCAAGAATTATCAGGGGGAGACAATTAAAAAACACCAGGCGCACAACAACTCATGCTGGTGAACATTCCTGTGAAGTTTGGTGATTCTAGCCCTAGTGGTTTTAAAGATATGCATGACACAATGTTTCTCTAATTTTAAGTAATCATATCAGGGGCAATAACTCCAAAGTTATCAAGGGAAGACAATTCAAAAATCCCAGTTGTACAACAACTCATGCTGGTCGACATTCCTTTGAAGTTTGGTGACTCTAGCCCTAGTGGTTTCAGACATATGCACAACACTAAAGAAAAGTTTGTCTTATTTTAAGTCATCAGGGGCGGTAACTCCAAAATTAACAGGGGGGGGGGGGGGACAATTAAAAAAAACCAAGAGCAAAACAACTCATGCTTGTGAACAATTCTGTGAAGTTTGGTGACTCTAGCCCTACTGGTTTCAGAGATATGCGCAACACAAAGTTTGTATAAATTTAAGTATTCATATCAGGGGCAACAACTCAAGAATTATCAGGGGGAGACAATTCAAAAACCATAGGTGCACAACAACTCATGCTGGTGAACATTCCTGTGAAGTTTGGTGACTCTAGTACTAGCGGTTTCAGAGATACGCGCGACACAAAGTTTTTCTAATTTTAAGTCATCAGGGGCAATAACTCTAAAATTATCAGGGGGAGATAATTCAAAAATCCCAGGTGCACAACAACTCATGCTGGTGAACATTCCTGTGAAGTTTGGTGACTCTAGCCCAACTGGTTTCAGAGATACGCGCGACACAAGTTTGTGACGGACAGACAGACAGACGGACGGACGGACGGACAGACGGACAGACGGACTGACGGACAGACGGACGGACGGACGGACGGACGGACAGACAGACAACTCTGGCAAAAACAATATATCTCCCCATAAATGGGGGAGACATAATTAGAGTAGACCCATATCAGACGGTTCCTATAAGAGACGTCTAATCGGGGTCTGCTCTGTTTGCTTTTGGCATGGCATAGATCTGATTCTAAAGTTCTCATCAGGCACAAAATTCCCCTTCAAAGTTGACGTTATACAATGTTCTGCTAGTAAATGCTCTCATGCTGTCATTGGTTCTGCTAGTAAATGCTCTCCTGCTGTCATTGGTTCTGCTAGTAAATGCTCTCATGCTGTCATTGGTTCTGCTAGTAAATGCTCTCATGCTGTCATTGGTTCTGCTAGTAAATGCTCTCATGCTGTCATTGGTTCTGCTAGTAAATGCTCTCATGCTGTCATTGGTTCTGCTAGTAAATGCTCTCATGCTGTCATTGGTTCTGCTAGTAAATGCTCTCATGCTGTCATTGGTTCTGCTAGTAAATGCTCTCATGCTGTCATTGGTTCTGCTAGTAAATGCTCTCCTGCTGTCATTGGTTCTGCTAGTAAATGCTCTCATGCTGTCATTGGTTCTGCTAGTAAATGCTCTCATGCTGTCATTGGTTCTGCTAGTAAATGCTCTCATGCTGTCATTGGTTCTGCTAGTAAATGCTCTCATGCTGTCATTGGTTCTGCTAGTAAATGCTCTCATGCTGTCATTGGTTCTGCTAGTAAATGCTCTCATGCTGTCATTGGTTCTGCTAGTAAATGCTCTCATGCTGTCATTGGTTCTGCTAGTAAATGCTCTCATGCTGTCATTGGTTCTGATATGTATGTCAAACAGGGAAAGGGTTAAGAGGCGAAACTCATATACATGTAGTGGATCTGGTTAACTTGGTGTTATATATAAGAAGTCTCAGGTTGAAACAAAACAGTAGCTTGCTATTATTATATATGAATGTAAATCCATGACCTTTTTATTATTATAATTTCAGCCCTCTTCATACCCATTTGAAAGGCTTAACTTTATATGATTTGAATGACAACCAGTGTGGACCCGGGTGAGATGTCTTCTCTTGGAGGCCTCTGATCCTGGTCTACACTGTTAACAAAAGCATTGCTTATCTTTGATTGAAATGGTAAAATAATTAAAAACCACTGTTACCCAAGCCTAAGCTTTCTAACTATGATCTTCATTTGTGTCGTGTTACCTGTTTATACATTAAAAACGATGTATGCTTAATCTTATAAACGCTCAACATAAGCTATACGTTGAAAATGGTGCATGCATAATTATATAAACGCTCAACATATGGTACACAGTGCGATCTCTCAGAAGCGATCACTCAAGATACCCGTACATTTTACCTATATACGTATACATTTTGCTACATAGCCCTACAATTAGTTGGTGTATAATGCATTTACACTATTGTGTTCGCTTTCGGGATAGCCTACTGCATTCCTTTCTACTGTATTAAATACGCATCGGTAAGGTTTTGAGGTTGTTATATGCTGTAAATAGTTTTAGTTTGATTACTGCATATTTTATGTTGATTCAGGTTAGAGTTACCCTTTTTGTGCCAACAGATCCGGGACTTCTTGCGTGTTACATGACATGTGAAGTTCTGGTGTAATTGTCGTTAATCATTTCATGGGAAATGAGTCGCAGATGTCCTCTGCAAGCAGTGTATACTTAGATTAGAGGGCTCGTAGATGAATTCCCTTAACACGGTCTGTACTGTTTGTCATGTTATACTTTTCTTACAAATTCCTGAATATGTACAGTGATATTTACCTTTTTTGAATTGTGGGATATTTTAAATTTTAAATAGATCGATACAAGCTTTTCTGTTGTGTCATACAGTGTAGTCTAGAATGTCGTCTGCTTCAAGTTAATGTTCCTAACCTAAGGATTTTCTTTTGATTTACTGAACAGATCACTTTTGTCACTGTACTTATCAGGCAACTAGGGTCCACTATGGGTCTAATATGATCGCAAAATCGCAAATAGCAGGACAAGTGGTAAATGATATGGCTTTGATGGCATTAGTAAATAGGACATATGTTAGGTCTTAGTTATTGGAAACTATGTGTTTAACACCTACTGGCAAAGATGCAGGGACATATTGTTTTGACTCAGTTTCTCATTATTCTTCTTCCTCTTTCTCTTCGTCTTCTATCTATTCTTTTTTTTCTTTTGTTTTACTCTTCGTATTTTTAGTCATCTCCTTCTTCTTCTCATTATACCCCCCCCAAAAAAAAAAAACCCGACGTTTTTTGTTTTTGTTTTTCTTCTTTTTTGGCGGGGGTATACTGGAGTCGCCATGTCCGTCTGGCCGTTCGTCCGTCCTTTCGTCCGTCCGTCCGGCTTGTCTGGATCATAACTTCCAAAAGAATAAGAGCTATTGACTTGAAACTTCATATACAGATAGATCACGTTGACCGCAAGTGCAGTGCACAAGGCTCGTAACTCTGTATTCAGTATTTTTCGAGTTATTGTCCTTTGTTGTTTTTCCGATCAAAAGCTGGCTTGTCCGGATCGTAACTTTCAAAGTATGAAATCTGTTGACTTCAAACATCATATACAGATTGAACACATTGAGCACAATTGCAGTGCACAAGGTCCATAACTCTGTCTTCAGTATATTTGGAATTATTGACCTTTGTTATCTTTGTCAAAACCTGGTTTGTCCGGATGGTAACTTCAAATGTATGAAAGCTTTTGACTTCAAACTTCATATACAGATATATCACATCGACATCAAGTGCAGTGCACAAGGTTCGTAACTCTGTATTCAGTATATTTGGAGTTATTGCCCTTT
This sequence comes from Azorinus chamasolen, assembly GCA_963576725.1. Lineage (NCBI taxonomy): Eukaryota > Metazoa > Mollusca > Bivalvia > Cardiida > Solecurtidae > Azorinus > Azorinus chamasolen. The sequence continues at coordinate 36,100,288 of OY755251.1, forward strand.
GATTCTTTTCTCAAAATCTGGCTTTTCTGGATCATAACTTTCAAAGTATGAAAGCCATTGACTTCAAACTTCATATACAGATAGACTACATTGACCATAAGTGCAGTGCATAAGGTCCATAACTCTGTCTTCAGTATTTTTGGAGTTATTACCCTTTGTTAATGTTGTCAAAATCTGGCTTGGTTTAGTAAATAAAGACAAATTCAGACATTTTCTCTGTCTTACCTCGATAGAACTTTTTAAATTTTGCGGTATTGGTGAATACCATCCGAAGTTGGGCACCTGCGATAAAGGTTTTGATTTGTTGCTTCGTGCATAAATGATGATCTCCCTTTTCGTAATTAAACAAATGGAAAATTTGCGGAGCTTTATTTCTGTAACCCCATCTCTATGTCAAATGTGCTAGTGGGAGTATTCGTCACCTTTAGTTGTAGTTGTAGTTTTTCTTTTTGTTTCTTCTTTTCTTCTACCTCTTATTCCTTTTCTTCATCTACATCATCTGTTCCCCCCCTTCTTCGACTTCGTCTTCTTATTCTCAATCTTCTTTCTGTTGTTCTTATTTATCGAAAGTATTGATTGCCATGGTAACGGAATGATGGGTTCTGATTTGTCGAATTTTAGATAATATTTTATCATGCTGGAAACTGCTACATACAGGCATTTGGATACCCCGAAATCAAACAAATGGGTTTCGAAAGAATTAGTTGTCATAGTTACGGAGAGATGACCTCTGATTGGTAACAATTTAGATAGTAATTGAAGTATGTTAGAAATCAGTTTGTGTGGGTACATGGGTATCCCGAAACGAATATCAGGTGTTTTGAAAGTGTTGGTTGCCATGGTAACCCGATGGTAGTATGTGATTGATCAAAATTTAGACAGTGTTTTGAAATTGTTTCGTTGGCGGACTGAAACGGTACCGGCTACGATTAGACCATTTTCTCCTGACAGAATCTATATTCTTCTGTACTTTAAATTAAGGTATGGCGTAGATGGGATCCGTTTAAAAACTATATCGTAATCGAAACTTTAGAGAAGCAATTGTCTTCATACTGTCTCTAACTGGGTAACCCATAATCGATGCATCGAAATATAGTGCTCCAGTTCTAAAGGTGTCCGTTATAATTGTGTGTTATGTTGTAGATAATTATTTTGTACTGTATTCCTGTTTATTGTTCATGTAACCTATCCTTCTACTCCAAGTTTCGTTTCGTTGGAGTTTTAGTCAGGGTTACACACACGTGTAGATCCTGGATCCATTTTGCATGCTTTATGAAAACTGTATTTTAAAGTGAGCTTAGCTCAGACTTATATATTGCTTGATGTACAGTTTAACCCATTCCTTCATATTGACGACTTTTGACGACTCTGTAGAAGTTACTTTATGAAATCATTCTGATAAATAGAGCATTTCCTCCTATATGAGCAAATGCTCCTCTATTTATCACAATGGTTTCAAACTACAAAATTCTAAAATTTTCCTTTTCTCTAGCTAATGCTCCTTTTCGGTAGATTTGTTCAAAGAGGTTGGATCTAAAAATAGCATATGATGTAATGGGTTAACGAGTCGCTGCATGTTTTATTTCTGAAGGTGCTCGTTATATAATTATATGATTGTTGTAGGTATTTCTCTTTGCGTTGTATTCCTGTTCTTTTTTGTGTTTAGTTTTCAAGTAACCTGTGCTTTTACTCCATAGTTCGTTTCGCTGGAGTTTTATTCTGGGTTATACACCCGTAAATATAGTCTGGATCGAATTAGCCTGTCATATCGCTTAGCTATACTTAAATATGCACTTAGCATCAGAGTGACTCTAGCGGCGACGGTTTGTTCGGACCCAAATGACACCGTTATGTTATAAGCTTTGTCATTTGCTCCTGCACTTCCAGCCTCTCACAATTCGTCAGATTCTTTGGCAGTATATATTGGTCCTCACTTACTGGTGTGTTCATGTTTCAAATTTAGCTGTCCGTATACGGATTCCTTTCATATTTTCTTATGTTTCAGACTGCCAATTCGTATAGAGATTCCTTAGTTTCGAATGTTTGTCTTTATCATATAGGCATTGCTTAAGTTTTGGTGACTAAAACTTAATATGAACCTATATAGAATAGTTTGAATGTGTTTCAAACAATATGTTTGTATTTGTATGTTTAGTAATCTTTGTATTTTTTATTAATTATTCACGAACTACCTACCATGCGCTGTGCCCCGGTGTCCTCCCTCCTACTCTACACTGTAATATATGCAATCAACGGCTGCTCTCTAAGCATATTGATGTAATACTGTATCCGAATAGGTAACGATATAACCTCGTGGAGAGCGGCCGTTGGATTGCATAATAGCAGGGGGCAACCATGCTGTAAGAAACAGATGTACTGCTATTTATTTTCCTCGTTTTTGTTGCATTCTGTTGAGTTTGTTCATTGTAAGCTTCATTTATTTCATGCTCTATCTTGGAATCTTATTCGTAAATATTTGAAACAAATGGATTGGAGTTTAATCGCTATGTCATTATTAGCCGATTTTGTACTAGTTTTAAACAACTTACACATTGGTCAGTCAGCCGTTTCAATAGCTACGTGCTCCGAAATAAACATCGGCCTTTTTTCAGTAAATGTAATATGTTTGACATTTATTGAAAAACTCCTGTTATTACTGGCAGGGGACGTTGAACGAAACCCGGGACCACGGTCAATTAACATTGACACGTGCTTTTCGATACTTCACCAAAATATAAGAAGCATTAGGAACAAGTTCGAATACAGTAAGGACTTTTTTTCTAGATTTCGACATTCTTTGTTTTTCAGAAACACATTTATCTAGATCGGAAAAGTTGGCTACTAGTAGCTGGCTACTAGTAACTGGCTACTTGTAGTACGAAAACTTGGCTACTAGTAACTGGCTACTAGTAGTAGGAAAAGTTGATTACTAGTAGCCAGCTACTAGTAACTGGCTACTTGTAATAGAAAAACTTGGCAATTAGTAGCTGGCTACTAGTAGTAGGAAAGGTTGGTTACTAGTAACTGGCTACTACTAGTAGGAAACAAGTAGCTGGGTAGATCTAGTCATATTCAAGCCAACTCACACATATTTGGAATTTCTACAAGAGAAGAGTGTCTGCTTTCTAAAGATAACGTCATTACTTTGTTAACTTCATGTAGCTAGTCAGCTACTTATACCTTTAAAATGCCGATGTGATATTTTGAGCATAATCTGCTGAAACGAAACAAGTAGCTAGGTAGTTGTATTGAAGCAAACGCAAATGCATGTAGAATTTCGACAAGAGGAAAGTGTCTTCTTTCCAAAAATACCACAGTTACCTTAATTACTTCATGTAGCTAGTCAGCTACTCATACCTTTTGAATGTTGGTATAATATTTTCAACACTATATTCTGAACGACACAAGGTTCTGGGTACTTATATTCAAGCAAAGTCAAATATATATAGAATATCTACAAGAGGAGAGTGTCTGCTGTCTAAAGATACCGTAGTTATCTTAATTACTTCATGTAGCTAGTCAGCTACTCATACCTTTTGAATGTTGGTATAATATTTTCAACACTATATTCCGAAACGAAACAAGTAGCTGGGTAGTTATATTCAAGAAAACTGAAATGTATATATAATTTCGACAAGAGGAGAGTCTGTGCTGTCTAAAGATACCGTAGATATCTTAATTACTTCATGTAGCTAGTCAGCTACTCATACCTTTTGAATGTTGGTATAATATTTTCAACAATATATTCTGAAACGAAACAAGTAGCTGGGTAGTTATATTCAAGCAAACTCAAATGTATATAGAATTTCGACAAGAGGAGAGTGTCTGCTGTCTAAAGATACCGTAGTTATCCTAATTACTTCATGTAGCTAGTCAGCTACTCATACCTTTTGAATGTTGATATACTATTTTTAACACTATATTCTGAAATGAAACAAGTAGCTGGGTAGTTATATTCAAGAAAACTCAAATGTAAATAGAATTTCGACAAGAGGAGAGTGTCTGCTGTCTAAAGATACCGTAGTTATCTTAATTACTTCATGTAGCTAGTCAGCTACTCATGCCTTTTGAATGTTGGCATAATATTTTCAACACTATATTCTGAAACGAAACAAGTAGCTGGGTAGTTATATTCAAGCAAACTCAAATGTATATAGAATTTCGACAAGAGGAGAGTGTCTGCTGTCTAAAGATACCGTAGTTATCCTAATTACTTCATGTAGCTAGTCAGCTACTCATACCTTTTGAATGTTGGCATATTTTCAACACTATATTCAGAAACGAAACAAGTAGCTGGGTAGTTATATTCAAGCAAACTCAAATGTATATAGAATTTCGACAAGAGGAGAGTGTCTGCTGTCTAAAGATACCGTAGTTATCTTAATTACTTCATGTAGCTAGTCAGCTACTCATACCTTTTGAATGTTGGTATAATATTTTCAACACTATATTCTAAACCTAAACAAGTAGCTGGGTAGTTATATTCAAGCAAACTCAAATGTATATAGAATTTCGACAAGACGAGAGTGTCTGCTGTCTAAAGATACCGTAGTTATCATAATTACTTCATGTAGTTAGTCAGCTACTCATGCCTTTTGAATGTTGGTATAATATTTTCAACATTATATTCCAAAACGAAACAAGTAGCTGGGAAGTTATATTCAAGAAAACTCAAATGTATATAGAATTTCGACAAGAGGAGAGTGTCTACTGTCTAAAGATACCGTTGTTATCTTAATTACTTCATGTAGCTAGTCAGCTACTCATATCTTTTGAATGTTGGTATAATATTTTCAACACTATATTCTGAAACGAAACAAGTAGCGGGGTAGTTATATTCAAGCAAACTCAAATGTATATAGAATTTCGACAAGAGGAGAGTGTCTGCTGTCTAAAGCTACCGTAGTTATCTTAATTACTTCATGTAGCTAGTCAGCTACTCATACCTTTTGAATGTTGGTATAATATTTTCAACACTATATTCCGAAACGAAACAAGTAGCTGGGTAGTTATATTCAAGCAAACTCAAATGTATATAGAATTTCGACAAGTGGAGAGTGTCTGCTGTCTAAAGATACCGTAGTTATCTTAATTACTTCATGTAGCTAGTCAGCTACTCATACCTTTTGAATGTTGGTATAATATTTTTAACATTATATTCTAAAACGAAACAAGTAGCTGCGTAGTTATATTCAAGCAAACTCAAATGTATATAGAATTCAACTGCAACAATAGACAACATTCTGACAGCTATATTCATTATTATTTGTTCACGTGCTGACGTTCTTCAGAACCTCTCCAAATGTACTGACACATCAACACAAGTTGTCTTAGAGATTTGTCGCAATGAAATGTTGCAGCGAAAATGGACAGAAGCCAAAGTAAAGTTTGTCAAAGATTTGATTAAGAAACAAGGATCAAATGTAGACCTGTATGGAAGCGAGTTTGAGATGGCAGTACAATATCTAATGAGACCACAAAGGCATACAACCCAATTGTATTGTATGGAATGCTTGCAAAGCAGATGTTTTCAACGTGAACTTATAGAACTGGGGATGGGAAAGAAAAGTCAAAACACAATCCAAGACCTTCTCGCTGAATGGAAGCGCGGAAATCCAACCCGATGCGCGGTCAAGTGTGGAGGCATTACGTGTACTAGACAAATATTGGACTCCCTCCCAGTGTTACTGTCTATAGCAGCTGATCTGGCGTCTGCAGTAGGCAGCCTTGCCTGACCCAATAACCGTTGAAAGCGCGCAATACGATTTGTATGCTGGAACTTTGAATAAAAATGATCATTTTCGAATGCAAGTCAGATCAGATCTTACTGGACCATGGTATTCATATGATGGAATTAGACGATGGAACAGATTGTGGTGTAAGACTGGTGAGACAGTTGTCCATCTGGTATATGTAAAACACCTTATAGTTAGAGTCAGGTAACACTATTTGTCCTGTCTGAGCTCTTCATCGAGTCTATCAAACCCCTTCACATACTGGCCCACTCTTCCAATTCCCTTGTGGCTGCCTTGTTACTTTTGAAATGCCCCTCGTAAATGTATTTAATGCCAACATAAAATGATTTATGTCATTGAACATCATTCCGGTAATTCTTTAGTATTAACCAGTCAGTCCTATGATTAGAATGAAAAGTTATAAAGCCAGTCTCGAGGAAGAAGGGATATATGTGACCAATGGGAACGCATCCCAATCTCGGCCAGCCATGTCAAACAGAAGGATGACAAGCCATTCTGTCTAATATAGAAAGGTCGCTGACCTATGCTTCGCAACAACCAACACATCCTTTCCTCCCCACTTTTGCATTTTATATAACTTCACTTTATATTTCTATTGTTATGCATATACAGTGTATTATCTTTTTATTTTCCTGGGTGGAAATTGTTTGTCGCCCAGATACATGTATAGGAAATATATGATTGATTGCTGTGCCAATGGTTATGGCATTTTAAATAAATGTCCATTAATAAACATTGATCTTGTATTTGTCATATTTTTCCATACAAGTGATTTCGGAGAGGTCAGTGGAATGTGCAATGCCACATACATGTTATAAACAATTGAACGTGAGTGTGTGCAATTTACCTCTAGTTATTATACAAATGTCATGAAATGTTTATAAAATATTGTTAAATATCTTATAAACTTAACATGAAATCTTTGGAATCTTTGAAAGCTTTAAAAGCTTATGTGATATAAACTTAACAAGATATATCATTTACGAATTTTTATCTGATACTCTTTTCAACGAGGTTTCATTTAGTTATTACAATATGTACAATAACAAGACGTAAATTACACAAAATCACGTTCATTTGTTTATAAGATATCTTATATCTCATTTCACGTTTAAAGATATCTTTTTATGTTTATATCTTATTTGAAACTATTTGAAACTGTTTATGAGATATATTTTAAAGTTTTTATTATATTCTATACGAGATATGTTTTAAAGATATCTTGTTAAGTATATATTAATTAAAACTATGTATGAGATAAATAAAGTAAAGCTTGTAATATACCTCATTTAAACTTTCAAACTTTCAAAGATGTCTTCTAAATGTATAGGATATCTTATATACTTTATAAAATGTCTTATTTAAAAAGTTGAAAAGATATCTTGCAAAGTATTTAAGATATTACTTTATCCCAAACATTGTCTTATGAACAAATGTTAAATTGACTTGCTATACGATCAGTTTGACTCATAAAGATGTCACCATGTTAGGCGCCAAGGGTAATTATGATCTCTTTTTTAATATACCACGGATAGCTATGGCATATTATATTTTGCCCACAATTTAAAAAACAAGTCTTAGAGTTCTCACCAGGGGCACATTTTGAAACTTAAATGAAGAGACTGAGGTAAAGGTTAAGGTCAGAAGGATTCAAATTTTCATAGGGATATAAAGATTTTCTTAAAATGCATGTATGTGTCATATACAAAAGCTGTACTTCAAAAGACATACAAATTGTAAACACTAGAAAAAAATCAAGCCATTTTAGAAACCAAAACACAGTCTGATGTTAAGGTCAATGTCACAGGGGTTAAAACTTTCACATGGTTGGGAAGGTCTTGTCTAAAGGCATACATGTTGCAGAATTCAATGTCAAGTACTTTTAAAAATAAGATGTCCAGTGGATCTTATAGATAACATGATGATTTGGAGTCCCTGATACTGTTCTTTTGGCGATAAAAAGAATAGCACTTGAGCAGGATCCAGTAAGAAATGTTTTATCAAGTTAGATGTTAGTTGGTTGTGGCATTTTTCGTGTGACGGGAACGTCATAGCCGATCAGAGTTCAGGGTTGTTCCAAGGTGAAGAGCACAGATTACATACACATGCCTTCTAATCTATTTGTTACAAATCCCCCTCGAGATAGTATCATTAAATTTGGGCATAAGGTGAGAAAGTTGCCAGTTACTTACCATACAATTGGTCCTATCTGTGATGGCATAAAGCATTACCATTTTCCTTTCTTAACTACGGTATCTTTATGAAAACAGACACTCTACTCTTGTAGAAAGAAATTCTATATACATTTGAGTTTGCTTGAATATAACTACCCACCTCAGAATATAGTGTTGAAAATATTATACCAACATTAAAAAGATATGAGTAGCTAACTAGCTACATGAAGTAATTAAGATAACTACGGTATCTTTAGACAGCAGACACTCTCCTCTTGTCGAAATTCTATATACATTTGAGTTTGCTTGAATATAACTACCCAGCTACTTGTTTCGTTTCAGAATATAGTGTTGAAAATATTATACCAACATTCAAAAGGTATGAGTAGCTGACTAGCTACATGAAGTAATTAAGATAACTACGGTATCTTTAGACAGCAGACACTCTCCTCTTGTCGAAATTCTATTTACATTTGAGTTTGCTTGAATATAACTACACAACTACTTGTTTTATTTCAGAATATAGTGTTGAAAATATTGTACCAACATTCAAAAGGTATGAGTAGGTGACTAGCTACATGAAGTAATTAAGATAACTACGGTATCTTTAGACAGCAGACACTCTCCTCTTGTCGAAATTCTATATACATTGGAGTTTGCTTGAATATAACTACCCATATCCAGCTACTTGTTTCGTTTCAGAATTAAGTGTTGAAAATATTATACCAACATTCAAAAGGTATGAGTAGCTGACCAGCTACATGAGGTAATTAAGATAACTACGGTATCTTTAGACAGCAGACACTCTCCTTTTGTCGAAATTCTATATACATTTGAGTTTGCTTGAATATAACTACCCAGCTACGTGTTTCGTTTCAGAATATAGTGTTGAAAATATTATACCAACATTCAAAAGGTATGAGTAGCTGACTAGCTACATGAAGTACTTAAGATAACTACGGTATCTTTAGACAGCAGACACTCCCATCTTGTCGAAATTCTATATACATTTGAGTTTGCTTGAATATAACTACCCAGCTACTTGTTTCGTTTCCGAATATAGTGTTGAAAATATTATACCAACATTCAAAAGGTATGAGTAGCTGACTAGCTACATGAAGTAATTAAGATAACTACGGTATCTTTAGACAGCAGACACTGTCCTCTTGTAGATATGTTATATACATTTGAGTTTGCTTGAATATAACTACAAAGCTACTTGTTTCGTTTCAGAATATAGTGTTGAAAATATTATACCAACATTCAAAAGGTATGAGTAGCTGACTAGCTACATGAAGTAATTAAGATAACTACGGTATCTTTAGACAGCAGACACACACCTCTTGTCGAAATTCTATATACATTTGAGTTTGCTTGAATATAACTACCCAGCTACTTGTTTAGTTTCAGAATATAGTGTTGAAATATTATACCAACATTCAAAATGTATGAGTAGCTGACTAGTTACATGAAGTAATTAAGATAACTACGGTATCTTTAGACAGCAGACACTCTCCTCTTGTCGAAATTCTATATACATTTGAGTTTGCTTGAATATAACTACTCAGCTACTTGTTTCGTTTCAGAATATAGTGTTGAAAATATTATACCAACATTCAAAAGGTATGAGTAGCTGACTAGCTACATGAAGTAATTAAGATAACTACGGTATCTTTAGACAGCAGACACTCTCCTCTTGTAGATATGTTATATACATTTGAGTTTGCTTGAATATAACTACCCAGCTACTTGTTTAGTTTCCGAATATTGTGTTGAAAATATTATACCAACATTCAAAAGGTATGAGTAGCTGACTAGCTACATGAAGTAATTAAGATAACTACGGTATCTTTAGACAGCAGACACTCTCCTCTTGTCGAAATTCTATATACATTTGAGTTTGCTTGAATATAACTACCCAGCTACTTGTTTCGTTTCAGAATATAGTTTTGAAAATATTATACCAACATTCAAAAGGTATGAGTAGCTGACTAGTTACATAAAGTAATTAAGATAACTACGGTATCTTTAGACAGCAGACACTCTCCTCTTGTCGAAATTCTATATACATTTGAGTTTGATTGAATATAACTACCCAGCTACTTGTTTCGTTTCAGAATATAGTGTTGAAAATATTATACCAACATTCAAAAGGTATGAGTAGCTGACTAGCTACATGAAGTAATTAAGATAACTACGGTATCTTTAGACAGCAGACACTCTCCTCTTGTCGAAATTCTATATACATTTGAGTTTGCTTGAATATAACTACCCAGCTACTTGTTTAGTTTCAGAATATAGTGTTGAAAATATTATACCAACATTCAAAAGGTATGAGTAGCTGACTAGTTACATAAAGTAATTAAGATAACTACGGTATCTTTAGACAGCAGACACTCTCCTCTTGTCGAAATTCTATATACATTTGAGTTTGATTGAATATAACAACCCAGCTACTTGTTTCGTTTCAGAATATAGTGTTGAAAATATTATACCAACATTCAAAAGGTATGAGTAGCTGACTAGCTACATGAAGTAACTAAGATAACTACGGTATCTTTAGACAGCAGACACTCTCTTCTTGTCGAAATTCTATATACATTTGAGTTTGCTTGAATATAACTACCCAGCTACTTGTTTAGTTTCAGAATATAGTGTTGAAAATATTATACCAACATTCAAAAGGTATGAGTAGCTGACTAGTTACATGAAGTTATTAAGATAACTACGGTATCTTTAGACAGCAGACACTGTCCTCTTGTCGAAATTCTATATACATTTGAGTTTGCTTGAATATAACTACTCAGCTACTTGTTTCGTTTCAGAATATAGTGTTGAAAATATTATACCAACATTCAAAAGGTATGAGTAGCTGACTAGCTACATGAAGTAATTAAGATAACTACGGTATCTTTAGACAGCAGACACTCTCCTCTTGTAGATATGTTATATACATTTGAGTTTGCTTGAATATAACTACCCAGCTACTTGTTCCGTTTCAGAATATAGTGTTGAAAATATTATACCAACATTCAAAAGGTATGAGTAGCTGACTAGCTACATGAAGTAATTAAGATAGCTACGGTATCTTTAGACAGCAGACACTCTCCTCTTGTCGAAATTCTATATACATTTGAGTTTGCTTGAATATAACTACCCAGCTACTTGTTTCGTTTCAGAATATAGTGTTGAAAATATTATACCAACATTCAAAAGGTATGAGTAGCTGACTAGCTACATGAAGTAATTAAGATAACTACGGTATCTTTAGACAGCAGACAATCCCATCTTGTCGAAATTCTATATACGTTTGAGTTTGCTTGAATATAACTACCCAGCTACTTGTTTAGTTTCCGAATATTGTGTTGAAAATATTATACCAACATTCAAAAGGTATGAGTAGCTGACTAGCTACATGAAGTAATTAAGATAACTACGGTATCTTTAGACAGCAGACACTCTCCTCTTGTCGAAATTCTATATACATTTGAGTTTGCTTGAATATAACTACCCAGCTACTTGTTTCGTTTCAGAATATAGTTTTGAAAATAGTATACCAACATTCAAAAGGTATGAGTAGCTGACTAGTTACATGAAGTAATTAAGATAACTACGGTATCTTTAGACAGCAGACACTCTCCTCTTGTCGAAATTCTATATACATTTGAGTTTGATTGAATATAACTACCCAGCTACTTGTTTCGTTTCAGAATATAGTGTTGAAAATATTATATCAACATTCAAAAGGTATGAGTAGCTGACTAGCTACATGAAGTAATTAAGATAACTACGGTATCTTTAGACAGCAGACACTCTCCTCTTGTCGAAATTCTATATACATTTGAGTTTGCTTGAATATAACTACCCAGCTACTTGTTTCGTTTCAGAACATAGTGTAGCAAATATTATACCAACATTCAAAAGGTATGAGTAGCTGACTAGCTAAATGAAGTAATTAAGATAACTACGGTATCTTTAGACAGCAGACACTCTCCTCTTGTCGAAATTCTATATACATTGGAGTTTGCTTGAATATAACTACCCAACTACTTATTTCGTTTCGGAATATAGTGTTGAAAATATTATACCAACATTCAAAAGGTATGAGTAGCTGACTAGCTACATGAAGTAATTAAGATAATTACGGTATCTTTAGACAGCTGACACTCTCCTCTTGTCGAAATTCTATATACATTTGAGTTTGCTTGAATATAACTACCCAGCTACTTGTTTCGTTTGAGAATATAATGTTGAAAATATTATACCAACATTCAAAAGGTATGAGTATCTGACTAGCTACATGAAGTAATTATGATAACTACGGTATCTTTAGACAGCAGACACTCTCCTCTTGTAGATATTCTATATATATTTGAGGTTGCTTGAATATAAGTACCCAGCTCATTGTTTCGTTCAGAATATAGTGCTGAGAAAATCATACCGACATTCAAAAGGTATGAGTAGCTGACTAGCTACATGAAGTAATTAAGGTAACTACGGTATTTTTGGATAGAAGACACTTTCCTCTTGTCGAAATTCTACATACTTTTGCGTTTGCTTCAATAAAACTACCTAGCTACTTGTTTCGTTTCAGCAGATTGTGCTCAAAATATCACATCGGCATTTTAAAGGTATGAGTAGCTGACTAGCTACATGAATTTAGCAAAGTAACTACGTTATCTTTAGAAAGCAGATACTCTTCTCTTGTAGAAATTCCAAATACGTTTGAGTTGGCTTGAATATGACTAGGTCTGCCCAACTTCTTGTTTCCTACTAGTAGTAGCCAGTTACTAGTAACCAACCTTTCCTACTACTAGTAGCCAGTTACTAGTAGCCAAGTTTTTCTATTATAAGTAGCCAGTTACTAGTAGCTGGCTACTAGTAACCAACCTTTCCTACTACTAGTAGCCAGTTACTAGTAGCCAAGTTTTTCTATTATAAGTAGCCAGTTACTAGTAGCTGGCTACTAGTAACCAACTTTTCATACTACTAGTAGCCAGTTACTAGTAGCCAAGTTTTCCTACTACAAGTAGCCAGTTACTAGTAGCCAGCTACTAGTAGCCAACTTTTCCGATCTCATTTATCTGCCAATATTCTCGACGAATCACTGAGACTTGACCCGTTTGACTACATGTTTCTAAAAGACTGTACACAACATTCAGGGGGTTTCTTGTTTACTCATCCTCGAGAGTTAGACCTAAACGCTTGTTAGAATTAGAACAATATTTACCAGAATCCTTGTGCATTGAAATTAACGATCACAGTCAGCGATTTGCTATATGCACTATATATAAACCTCCTGTATATAAAGTCGAATTCTGGGACAGATTTGAAAAGGCTTTAGACGTTTTTAATAATATAGTTCTAGTTGGCGATATTAATGAAGACCAACTAAATAGTTCGAATAATAAGTTTAGAGATATTCTTCAAATTAATAATATGACTAATCTAATTACGGAAGCTACTCGGATTACTGATACTACACGTACTCTGTTGGATCCAATAACTGTCTCAACAAATGTTAGGTCTCTTAATGCCGGCATACATGAGACTCCTAAATACATTAGTGATCATTTTGGAACATATGTGTATATCAAAAGTGAAATAATTAATAATGTTCCATTTAAACGGCAAGTTTGGAATTACAAACGCTCTGACTTTAATCGTCTAAATAACTTGATTTCAACAAATGACTGGTCCTTTTTACATCATGATACAGTTGATGTTGCCACGAAACGTTTTACGTGTGAATTTATCAGGCTGGCCAAAAGATGTATTCCAACAAATTATGTAACAATTAGGCCAAACGATAAGCCATGGTATAATTCAGATATTCGTAGAAAATCTAGACAGAGAGATAGACAGACACAAATAGCAATACAAAGTGGGAAACATTCAGATTGGCAGAAATACAAATCGTTTCGAAACAAGGTTAACAATATGAAGAAGTTTGCTAAAGTCCTATTTTTTAACACACTTGAGTACAATATAACAGACATGAAAATAAATAATCCAAGACTGTACTGGAAAACGGTCAAAATGCTTATTAAAGAAAATTCTACAAATAATGAAAATATTTCAATCATACAAGATCCAAATTCTGATGAGTTTTTATCGTCGGATATAGATAAAGCAAATGCTTTAAATAAGTATTTTACATCAATATCAACATTAGATGACCACGATGAGCTGCTTCCTGATTTTACCTTTAAAACTCAATCTACATTGAATGATTTGTTAATAAGTGAAAACGATATAATAGATATTTTATCTAACCTGACTATCAACAAGGCAAGCGGTCCGGATGAAATAAGTCACAGAATGTTGAAGGAAACCAGTAAAACAATATGCAAACCGCTGTGTATTATTTTCAATAGATCTATTCAAGAACGAAAGTATCCTGAAACTTTGAAACTTGCAAATGTCATGCCTTTATTAAAAAAAGGTGACAAACACATAGTTACAAATTATAGGCCAATGTCACTAATAAGTTGTGTTGGGAAAGTCATGGAACGTGCAGTATTTAAGCAATTATATAATTTGTTCCATGAGAACAAACTTATCTATAAATACCAAGCAGGATTCCGACCAGGGCATTCCACAGTGTATCAACTTATAGATATATATAATCAAATTTGTAAGGCTTTTGACGATCGCAAGTCCACATGTATGGTATTCTGTGACATATCAAAAGCTTTTGATAGGGTTTGTCACAAAGGTTTATTGTTCAAACTTAGACAAAACGGAATATCAGGCAAAGTTGTTGACTGGATTCAAGACTATCTCTCAGAGCGCACTCAGCGGGTTTTTGTTAGCTCATCATTCTCAGACACGTCATGTACAAATGCGGGAGTTCCACAGGGCTCAGTCTTAGGCCGTCTGCTTTTCTTAATATATGTGAACGATATTGCCGATTCATTGTTATCAACTACCCGACTGTTTGCAGACGATAGTTCCTTAGCAGTATCATCATCAAACACCGCAGAAATTGAACTTAACTTGAATCATGATTTGGAAAGGATATCTATGTGGTCCAAGCAATGGCTTATAAATTTTAATCCAAACAAAACAGAAGTCATATCTTTTACTCTAGGCAATACTGCATCGCCTACTTTATACTTCAATGGTACTTCGCTAAATTTTGTTGAGCATCATAAACATCTTGGCGTCATACTAAGCAAAAACGGTTCATGGCACGAGCACATTGCACATATCATTTTGTCTGCATCAAAGATTTTAGGTTCCATGCAAGCTTTAAAATATAAACTTAAACGTGAAACCCTAAACCAAATGTATGTATCATATTTAAGGCCAGTTTTGGAATATGCGTCTGTAGTCTGGGATAATTGTACACTGTACGAAATGGAAAGATTTGAAAAAATAGAGTACGAAGCAGCCAGAGTAGTTACAGGACTGACACGCTCAGTATCAATTAATAGTTTACTTAAAGAAATAGGATGGCCTTCTCTTTCAGACAGACGCAAAATGCAGAAATACGTACTTGTTTTTAAACAAAAAAAAGGTTCGATTCCGGACTATATAAGTGAACTATTTCCATATACAGTTGATATGTCTACTCAATATAGCCTCAGAAATAGTGACAATTTCGTAATTCCTCCAAGAAGAACTGAGATCTACTCTAGTTCGGTCATACCCTCATCCATAAAAGTGTGGAACGACCTTGATAATGGTATTCGCGAAAGTCAATCACTCAATTCATTCAAATCAAGTATATTAGATATGATCAGACCGCTAAAAGTACCTAAGTTTTATCTCTCTGGAGATCGTTTCTATTCAGTACATCATGCCCGTCTAAGAAACAACTGCAGTAACTTAAATAATGACCTTTTCTTGAACCACTTGCGTGACGATGCAACTTGTAATTGCAACTCTGGTCCTGAGGATGCGGAACATTTCTTTTTCATCTGCACGCTCTATTCAAACCAAAGACTTGAACTTTTCCCGAATACCCGCACTTTTCACCCATTAAGTACCCAGAAATTGTTATTTGGTATCCAAACACTTTCAAATGACGAAAACGAAACTCTTTTTCATGAAGTACAGAAATACATTAAGAATACCAAACGATTTGGTTGACTGGCAATAAAATACAGCATTGACAAAACTAATTGCAGTACATACTCGGAATATTATATTATATATTCTGCCCTGCCATGCTATAATTTAAGGATGAAATGGGGGAGGGTCCCGGGTTTGGCGCAATGGTAGGATTTGTGAGTTAGAAGTTTATTCTGTAATATTTTTTTTCTTTCTCTCAGTTTCTTTAATAAGTTTTCAATTTTCATATTGATATTTGCATAGCTCAAATAGAAAATAAGACGTTTACAAAAGAGTTTATGCCTACAAGGGGGAGGGCCGAATCTAATGTTGCAATAACTTGTGGCCCAACCCTTTTGCTTGAGTTTTAGATTATATATATATACATGTATATAATTGTATGTATGACTATGTTATATGTATTATAACAAGCAATAAAATATGATTAAACTAAACCTCTTTGAATGGACATATTTCTTGTTTCTATACCGACGAAGAGAAATCAAATTGTTTAAATAATTTCTTTGCATCGATATCTACAGTAGACGACACAATGCTACCCTCCCTCCGTTCTCTCCGAAAACAATGAGTAGTCTGACCACCATTAATATTAATGATACTGAGGTAGAACAAACAATAATTTCACTCGCCTTGAATAAAGCATCTGGCCCTGACTGTATATCTCATAGAACGCTTAAAGGGTCAGTCAAATCGATATCTAAACCTCTTACTACTCTTTACAACAGATCATTGAATGAAGGAGTTTTTCCTAATGCTTGGAAAACTGCCAATGTAATACCACTTTTTAAAAAAGGGGATAAACCATACCATCCAACTATAGACCTGTTTCTCTGCTTAGTTGCTGTGGCAAATTGTTCGAAGGAATTGTTTTTAAACATATGTACAACTTTTTCTTAGATAATAACTTGATATACAAGTATCAATCAGGTTTTCTTCCAAATCACTCTACTGTCTACCGGTTAATTGATATTGTTCATAATATCTGTCAATCATTTGATAACAAACAACATTCTTGCATGGTGTTTTGTGATATTTCAAAAGCCTTTGATCGAGTATGGCATAACGGTCTTACTTTTAAACTAAAGGAAAATGGCATTAACGGGCGTCTATTAATATGGCTGACTAATTACCTAAGCAATAGGTGCTAAAAAGTTGTTCTTTGTTCTTCTGTCTCTGCTGTAAGAACAATATCAGCTGGGGTTCCACAGGGATCTGTGTTAGGACCTCTTTTATTTTTAATTTACGTTAATGACATCTCTGATTCACTACTAAACTTAACAAGATTGTTTGTGGAATATAGCTCTCTATACATATCTGCTACTTCCTTAAATGCCATTGAAGGTATTTTAAACTGCGATCTTAAATTAGTTTCAGCTTGGGCTAAGACTTGGCTTGTTAAATTCAACCCTGCCAAAACTGAGGCAATGACGTTTTCATTTAGAAATCACGACACGCGGCCTAATCTAATTTTTGAAGGTACTGCTATACAATTTGTTAACTCTCATAAACACTTGGGCGTCACCCTGAATTCGAATGGCCAGTGGAATGATCACATTGATAATATACTTCAATCTGCTTTCAAAACAATTGGAATTATGAAAAACATTAAATTCACTTTGAATAGAAAGACCCTAAATCAAATTTACCTTTCGTACGTACGGCCAATTCTAAAGTATGCTTCTGCTGTTTGGGATTGTTGTTCCGAAACATGTGCGGATACGTTAGAAAAATTACAAAGCGAAGCAGCCCGTATCGTAACTGGCTTAACCAGATCGGTATCTCTAGATAATCTATATCGGGAATGTGGATGGGAATCACTCGCCAGTCGAAGAAAATTACAAAAACTCTGTTTCGTTTATAAGGCATCTCATAACAGGGTTCCATCATATATCAGTGATTTATTACCACCGAACGTTAGGGAACTAACCCACTATCCATTAAGAAATGGCGATGATATAGAAGTGCCCTTCTCACGCATGTCAGTCTCCAAAAGGTCATGCATCCCTTCTTCTTCAATAGTACTGTGGAATAACATCAGTCCAGATACCAGAAATTTAGATACCTTTAGTTCATTTAAAAGGTCGTTACAAAACAATTTTAGTAAGAATAACGTTCCATCTTATTACTATTTCGGAGATAGGTATTTGTCAGTCATTCACGCCAGAATTAGAAACAACTGTAGCAATCTGAATGGTGATCTTTTTAATAACCATCTTAATCAAAATCCTTTATGCGAATGTTCACCCGAAGTAGAAAATGCCGAACATTATTTTTTTCAATGTAGATTTTTTCGAAACCAAAGAGTTAACCTATTTCGTGCAACACAGAGGTACCATCCTCTAAATACCGAAACGCTTCTGTGCGGCAAACAAAATCTAAATGAGGAAGATAATAAAATCATATTTGCTGCTGTACATTGTTTTATAAAGCAGTCACGGATGTTTTAACTTCGCGTATAGTGTAACTAGCGATATTTTTTCCTACCCTTAGTATAATACATGTAGTATACTTTTTTCTAAACTTTTGCTAAGATGTCTTACTTATAGCGGTATATTTCTTACTTAAGTGTCCTCTGATAGTACTACATTAGACATGTTATTATCTCTCTCTCTCTCTCTCTCTCTCTCTCTCTCTCCTTCAAAAACACTTCGTGTTTCATACTTTTCATATTTTGTTTGCCATTGCATGTATATATAAATGCTTTGAATGGGGAGGGTCAATTCTAATGTTGTAAGAACTTGTGACCCTACCCAATTTCCTCTAATATGGAAATAAAATATGTTTAAACTAAACTAATCGTTCGTTTGTTTGTTTGTTTGTTTCGGTATTTCATTTGCTTGAACTCTTTAGTTTCCAAATATTGCCATCTCCAAAGATTGTCATCTTCAAATTTAAGCGTGTGCTACAATTATTCCATATTTCATAATAAAGTGTATAACATTATCTGAGAGTGCTTAATATGTTCACAACCAATGACAAAAGCCGCAACATGTTACAAACATGTCCCAATATATTGTATTTATATATCAGTCTATGTTGTGTCAATAATAGCGCCGTAGAAATACATGTGATCTTAGGGCGAAATTCAGTCCTGGATTCGAACATCATCTGTCTTAACCATTTCCCTCATAGGCTATTTTTAGACCCTACCTATTTGAATAATTCTACCGACAAGGAGCATTTACTAGTCTATGAGAAAAGGAAAATGTTAGAATTCTGTAATTTTGAAACCATTGCGATAAACAGAGCATTTGCTCCATAGGAAAAAATGCTCTATTTATCACAATGACTTCAAAACGAGATTTACAGAGGTAAAGAAAGGCGTATTTATGGAGGAAATTATTAACCCTTTTCTCAATAAACACGCCTTTGCAAACAGAGTAGACCCAGATCAGTTTGCTCTGTTTGCTTACGAAATGATATAGATATGTTCTCTACAAACACCAAATATTCCCGTGTCCACGTACCAATATTAAAAAGAATCCAATGAATCTTGGTGATGTCTTTATTTCTTACATTAGTATCCATGGAGTAAAGAGTTACACCTTGACCTCATAAATATTTGTGTAAGAAATAAATTCATAAACCAGAGCAACAGATAAAGGAGCGTACCCAAACTCTAAAATCGTCATTTCTCCAACCAACCCTATACTGAGACCGCTCTTTAGAATCGTCTCGAAGAAATTATTCTAAGGAGTGGTCATTGTTTATGTTTTGGTGGAGAAATAAAGCAGTTATTTATGAAACTGATTTAATTTATGCAACTTATCTGGAAATCTGTAAACACCCAGAGCATACCCTGATCAGGCCGCACATATAGGAGTCATCTGGTGTGTCTACTTTGTTTGCTACTCTAAATCAAGGACCATTGCATTTCTTATAGATTTGGTATCAGATTGATAATGTTAGCTCCCAGCTGCCGAAAGGCACTGTGATATAACGTTTTTACCTTGTCTTTGCGTTGACGCTGTCCGGACTTACATTTGCTATGAAAACTCTAAAACTAAATAAAATGCAGATGACTTATATAGACACGTTTTTACATAGTATCAGCTAGATAACTCCCAATGAGGCGGGTTTATGTATAAAAACATATCTCTATGCATTTGGAGCATCACAAGTGATTTCAGATCTAGTTTCCACCACTGTCCTGTCTTTTTCTCTTATTTTAGGGGGTTCTCATTAATATTCATGACTATGCTGATGGGCTTATTAATAACATGACATTCTAAATCAAAGACCAGTTTATTAATTTATGTTTGGTAAAAAGTTGATACAGTTAGCTACAAGTTCTCGAAGGCCTTGATATATAATGCTATCTTCACTATGCGCCGACGCTATCCAGACGTACGTCTGCTATGGATACTCAAAAACTCAATAACAATGCAAATGAGACATAGAGACGCGGTTTTGTTTTATATAATACTCTCCTTGATGATGTTTTATGTATAAAAACATATTTGGATGTATTTGGAGCGTCACTGGTGATTTCAGATCTAGTTTTCACCATCTTCTAGTCTTTTTTTCCTTCATTTTCCGATGTTCTAATTAATATTCATGATTATGCAAATGAGGTAATTACCAAAACATATTCTTAATTAAGGACCAATGTCTTACCTTTAGTTTGGCACCAGTTTCAAACTCTCAGTGTCCCAAATAGCATAGATATACTACATTATAGCATTTACCCACCGTCGTTGTCGAGGCCACTGGTTACCATGGAAACGGTAGAAAAACCCATAGCAGGAATGAGTTTTTTTCATGGTAACAATTTTGATTTTCATACAGCAGACCCTACCAAATACCCTGGTACCCATTAAAAAGTCAGACGGGGTGCACGGTAACCCTATCTGGCCCCGGGGTAATAGCATGACACACACAACTACACACCCAAACACACGCACATACCCGAGAGTGTTCTAGCACATACTAGAGATAAACATTCCACACATTAACAAAGATACAAGGCAAACAAAAGCAAGGGTGACAAAGAGAGTACCGCCTTGGCACGGTCAGTAGCAAAATCACCACTGGGGGTTTAAACCGGTTTACGGACGTCCTAACCTCACACTTCTCTCAAAGTCACCCTAGCTTTACTAATAGTGTAACTAAAGTTATCTCCGCTGGACTTACCCACAACATAGAAGACGGTTAACACATGACAATATGTAAAACATGGCATAAAACTGTGAAAATCCGTCAAATATGTACTCAATGAATTTGCTGAAGTCAGAGCACCTGCAGAGAGACTCGTGTATTACTTTTTCCCTGTCGTACGACAGGGAAAAAGTAATACACGAGTCTGGTAAACTCATCTCGTTTCTTCGTTTAAGAGTATACCATCATAGAGTACTACACTCGGTCTGTCACCACGCAAGCAAAAATGGAAGCGTAGCTACCAACTGTAAAGGGGTCAATAACCAAACATGCTGTGTGTTGCAATATAATGGGGTCATTACCCTTTTTCCTAAAGGTTTAATGCGTTTTATAAACACATTATGGATATGACCCCGACTGTTTTTCTTCATATAGATGCCTTCTTTAGAAGCAGTCTGATCAAGATCTGCTCTGTTCAACTCTGAACTTATTAGTCCCCCACCTATTACCGGTTGGGGGACTATAGGTTTGCTCGATTCCGTCTGTCTGTCCGTCTGTCCGTCCGTCCGTCCGTCTGTCACGCTTCGTGTCCGGGCCATATCTCCTACAAAGTTATGCCAAATTCATTATAACTTCACACATTGAAGAAGCATGATGAGGGCCAGTGTCATGCACAAGGGTCATAACTCTATCTACTGGTTCAATTGATTTGAAACTTCACATATGGAACACACATGATGAGGGGTAGTGTCATGCACAAGGGCCATAACTCTAGCATCTATATTGTTAGAGTTATTCCCCTGTTCATATTTTCTTGTCCATTTAATAACCCTTTATCTACTGGTTCAATTGATTTGAAACTTCACGCATGGAACAATCATGATGAGGGGTACAGTACAAGCCCCGCGGACTTTTTGTTTTCCGCGGCCCATCGCAATTTTATCCAACGCGGACACGGGTATTTTTGTCCGCGCTGATATGCGGTCTTCCGCAATCGAGCGCGGGTTGTGATGGGTCCGCGCTGGTCCCTCCACAGGGGCACTCGTCGCCGGGCGCGATCGTTATCACCGCAGGTCGCGGTGGTATCATCGTGGACCACTGTGTACCACTGCGGATCGCGCTGGACCTTACCTGGATTGATATTTATATCCTTTTCATCCTTTTATATCCATTTTCACGGCTTATCTTTCTCTTTACATGTACATACAAATATATACATCCACATTTTGCAAAATTGATATGAAATGTATGAAATAAAACACTCGAGAAATGGTTCGTTTGGACTAATTCCAAACTGAAACTGTTCTGTATACGGCAAACACAAATTAATTCATCCATATTTCTTGGCGCGTTTGATTGTACTGGAATATAACCTGTCCGTGAATTGTCTGATTCGTTTCTGAATAATATGGGTGCGATATTCTAGTATGCTTTCTATTTCAATTATTTGTTGTTCAATACGTAAGATGTTTTATATAGAAACACGGAACACCCGTTAAACACAAAACACACACACACTAAGTTACTAGGTTGTATAACTTGTATCAGGTTTGCATACGTTTGTGCACATTGTTAGTGAATTCATCTTCATTTCGACTCTATGTTTTAGGTTCCAATTCTAATTCCCAATCGATTTTGTTTTCAGTTTCACATCAGTGTAAATTTTAATTATCAGAAATCTACTGGAAACGACCATCAAAACCTATTGATTCTGTTATGAGAATAGTCCTGACTGGTCTTCTTATGATTTCTGTATAGATCTACATGTATATAAATATTGTTCTGGCAGACGAAATAATTGAGGGATTTTATTTACTAATACATCTAATATCAATTCAGCCAGGTGAGTTGTAAAGTTAGAAGTTTTCTCCATTATTTAATCTTGGTTCGGCAGCTTAAATGTACGTTTTAACCAGTTTCAATAGCCATTCGAATAATACTTTTATGGTTGTTTTATTACCCTTGTGCTTAATATTTTACTGTGTACAAATGTACCTGTGTACATGTTTTGTCTTTCTGCTTGATGTACATGTACTGCATGTTTAGATTCTGCTCAATCGATTCACTGCCATGATGTACCTGCATCCTATGGATTAAAAAAGATAATCCATTTTTTTTCTAAAAACGTAGATATAGATGTAAACCAGTTTTTGGTTCTGGTTTGATAATGAGATATTGGACGTCTGGTCTAGATCTAAAGTGTTGTTAATGTCATGGCAACCGAATTCTGGGAGTGAAGGGGCATACGAATTAAATTAATCAATGTTATTAAAGAAGCGTATACAGTATGTACATGGTTTATCAAACCACGGACCTCGTACACCCACATTCTTTCGT
Source organism: Azorinus chamasolen (assembly GCA_963576725.1). Classification (NCBI taxonomy): domain Eukaryota; kingdom Metazoa; phylum Mollusca; class Bivalvia; order Cardiida; family Solecurtidae; genus Azorinus; species Azorinus chamasolen. The sequence continues at coordinate 36,123,731 of OY755251.1, forward strand.
TAAACGGATATGTCTAAACCAACGTGTCGCCTGCTTAAATTCCATGACCTATTCCTTATTTAGAAATAGATCACAATTTCCCCATTGTAAGTTGTATTTACTATTAAACCCTTCCATGTCAAACTTGAAAACTCTAATGTTTGCAAACAGTTTGGATCCTGATCAGACGCCGCGTCTGATAAGGATCCAAACCATTTGACACTTATATTAAAGTTTCTTAAGACCCATTCCTCCATACATGTAGGCTCAATTTGGATCCAACCTCTTTGAATAAATCTACCGAAAAGGAGCATTAAGTAGATAAAATTATTGTTTTTAGAATTTTGTAATTTGAAACCATTGTGTTAAATAGAGCATATACTCCTATACGTGTAGGAGCAAATGCTCTTTTTATCACATTGGTTTCAACAGGTGACTTTTACAGAGGCGTAGAAAGGAGTATTTATGGAGGAAAGGGTTAAGTAAAAACTATCATAATTTTTTTATAAAGAAAAGTAGATGAAACATGTAAGCAGACAATGATTTGACAGTGACTATTTTAGTGGATTATTACGTCATAATGACAGTGAAGCGGTTTATAGCATACAGTACAGATTACAGCAAACACCTCCTTTCAACAACACTTTAAATGAATCCCCAAAACTTACAGTGGAACCTCTCTACATCGATACATGTACAAATAAAATGTCTGTTTTAAGACAGGTGGCAGATTAATGCAGGATAAAAGTACTTTTGTCCTGCATTAAGCGGCCACTTGTATTCAAAAGATCCCAGGTATTCCTTACTGGGTTGTCTCTTGAGAGAGATTTGCCATGAAACTCCGATGAGCAACAACCTCTCTACAACGACAATACAGAAGTTTATATCCCCCAGAGTGTTGCTTTGCTGAGGTTATACTGTAGTTATAATTTATTAATAAATACGTACAGCAAAATATATCTCTCATACATGTACGCCAACTTTCTTTCTTTTTAAAAGCATATTTCTTAATTTAAATGCCAATTTCTAGTTTTAAAGTAAGCCGGTGGTCTAATATTCGATGCGTTAAAAATGTAACTGCCCCTGATAATAACAAAATTACTGCAAAACCTTATAAAACGAACCCTTTGACCATACCGAGAAAATGACCTGATTAGAGAGGTTCTCAAACCGGTATAGCGAAGTAAAATAACAATTCAAAACAGTTGAATTGGATGTCATTTAAAAAAGTGGTAACTAAACACAGGATACATGTAGCTCCAATATCGCTTTAGAAAGATTATCGGTTAAGGGGCGGCGATTGTAAACAACCATTCTTAAAAATGTTGATTTGACGGTCGTTTAAAACAGATGACAGCTAATTGCAGAAATGAAGTAATTTAGAAAGCTCCTTACTCTTTCTGCATTACCGATTTCCTGTGTAATCAACCGTTCGTTTTTAGAACAATGTAGGTATTTTCTTTTTTATCCTTTGCGAGCAAGTAGAGCAAGTAAAATAAAATAAAATTTGAAGGGGACAAATGTCAGCCCTATCCTCCCATGCCCAAATAGGAGAACAAATGTCCCAGAGAGAAAATGTCCGTATACCGAAGGGTAGATACAATGTACAACAAGAAACTGGATTGAATCGGCCTTCAGGAACGCCCTATACATTACCAGCTGAACTTTGGAAAAAAGACCCCATGATCTGGCCTTTCTTTGAAATGGAAGACATTCTTATTTATGTGTTGGACATGCCTCATATGTCGAATAGGGGTACACTCAAAAGCCCTTTACTGCAAAAGCTCCTCATCTAAAAGCCCCTCACTACAGAAGCCCCTCGATCAAAAGACCCTCACTAAAATGTCCAAGGCTTACAAAAGCCCCCACTATTTTTGTTAATTAATCATTATACTCCAACTATTTTGACAAAGTGGACCAAAATCAAAATTACAGCTGTCTGGATCTACCCTGTTTACTGAATGACCAGTTTATAAAGATTCATTAAGTAAGGTAATTAGCACACTCTATACTTATAAAAGTAAACATTGTAGATCACAAGGAGGAAATTCCTTATATTTATTTCAAACAGGGTAGACCCAAATCAAATCTTAAGCTATATGATCTAGTTCAACCATGTTTGCTTTGTGACAGTTAATATAGTTCCAATAGCTATGGATGATGTAATATTAGCCATATTATTTATAAATTATTATAATATTACCCCAATTAACTTAAACACAAACTTTTTTCCATTTTCTAATTCCTTAACTTTCTTAAATTTCAAACAGAATAGACCAAAATCAAAATACTGAGCAATCTGATCTGGATCTACCCTGTTTGCTCAATGACAAGCTTATAAAGATTCGTTAAGTAAGGTAATTAGAACACTCCTTTTAAAAGTACACTTAACAAATCACTTAAAGTTCAATTAATGTTAGTATTGTTTTTTGTGAGGGGCTTTTGTAAACATTGACCATTTTGGTGAGGGGCTTTGCAAGAGGGGCTTTTGTAGTGAGGGGCTATTGTGATACACGCGTTGAATAATTTAGATCAACAGTATTTAGAATTTTAAATCTCGTTTTGTTTCAATAAGATCTAGATATTAAGATATACATGTACAGTCTCACGGCGTTCATTTATGTGTTGTAAAATGTCTTCTTTCTGGCTACTGTAAAGTACCATATCAGATCTAGTAAAAGTATTTTAGTATAGATCTAGATCGTATCAATCTATACTGTCTTTAGAACTAGAATTCGCAATAATCTAACTGGTTTTAATCGGTAGGGTTTAATTATGCTTAGCCATAGATCTAATTAGTCAAAGCATAGTTATCTTCTATTTTTCGGGAAACAATTTAACAAATCATAACTTTAGACAATTGGCACATTGTTAGGTAGTTCGGTTTCATTACACGCATTCCTGTTACGTAATAATTCATAACTTTGTTGACAGTGTGTGATAAATGGCAGTTGTGTGACACTGACCCTTGCCACCTGCTGAGAAATTAGGGGTTTTACTGACCATCTGGCACCTTTGATCGTTACTATTTTCTTATGTCTAGCTAGTAAATTACAGCATACATGTATTTAGGCTGAGTAAATAATATAATAATATATTCTCCAACTGCCTAACACAATTCATTTTCAGTATTTAAAACAAACAGTTTGTATTGTTAAATGCGGGAAATAAAACTACTGACATTTGAACACTGTAGAACCAGACAAGGTGGCTCAAAAAGCAACCATCTGACCAGGGTCTTCACTGTGTATTATTCAAAATCAAATAGCTAAGTTAGGTCTTATATAATGAATGGAATCTACAGTTAAACAATGACGGGCCATTCCACCTTAAAATACAAACCTTCTCTATGATAAACGTGTTTTCAAGCATTTGCAAACAGCGTAGTCCCAGATCATACGCATGATCTGGGCCTGCTCAGTTTATTTACGGAATTGTAATAGGCCCGACTCTACAATTTCTACCAACATCAAAACAATCTTGTCTACAAATGCCATTCAAAACATTAGCTTATAAATATTCATGATATCATTATTTCTTACATGAATACTGAACAGGGAAAGGGTTAATCAGCATAAGTAACAGAATTACAAGAATGTTTTCATAGTTATACAATTCATAAAACTATGTTTATTAATTTAAAACTCTTAAATGATAAGACTCAGATCAGATTTCTTAAATAAAAGCTGTTTGACCAGGAGTCTGCTCTGTTTGCTTATCCCTTTACCATATATAAACAATGTCCATGCCTTTGCAAACAGAGTAGACCAAGATCTGACGGCGCCTGTTGGAGTCGTATGATCGGGACCAGCTCTGTTTACTTGTGAAATTATATAAGATCTGACTCTACATTTTCTACAAGTACCAAGAAAAGTCATGGACCGCGTACCTACACCATTATAAAAATCAACTTAAAAATAGCATGATGTCATCTGTTCCGACATAAATATTAAACAGGGAAATGGTTGAAACCCACCGACAACCAAACTTTAGGTTACGCTTCAGCTAGAGATCCGCACGTCTGACATGACCCGGCAACAGAAGTAAAAATTCTGAGAGCATCGACGCTTTTCACGTGCTTGCAAACAGAGTAGACACGGATACGATGGCTCTTATAGAAACCGTATGATCAGGGTATTCTCTGTTTGCTTATGAATTTATGTTGAATCTAAATCTATAGTTTTGTTCCAATACCAAATCAGCCTCAGTACATAAGCTATTTTAAAGATAAATTTAATAAATATTCATGATATCGGTATTTCGGTTTACGGACATTTGCCCCCCGGACACTTGCCCCCGGACCTTTGCCCCCTATTTGGGGCCTTAAAAAAAGGATAAAATATAATTTTGAAAAAAGGGTGGCATTTTTTCCAGTGGCATATATTCCAATGGCATTTTTCCAAATCAGGGTGGCATTTTTTTCCAGTGGCATTTTTCCGCACACCGCATTAAGCAGTCACTTGCCTTTGAAAATGATACACTAACACTAATTCGATGTTTTTACGCGGAAACAAAATTTAGTCGATTTTTATTTTAAAAGAAGACAGAAGGAAACCCGGTAAGATACAAAAAACATTTTTAAAAGCAAATTCTTTCAGCATAATAAATGTAGGTAACTTGGACATTCTCTATAGAACCCTGAAAGTTTAAAAAGATAAAAAAAAATATATGCAGATCAACCCTTAGCCCGCCGAGCGTGGCTTCCTTAATATTTACAAACAGTTTGTATACTGAACAGATGATGAGTTCCCCAGAGTGTTACTAGGGTCAAATATGTCTGACTCTCATTTTTCTGTTTGTTTTCAACGAACTAAAGCAATGCTTATTTCATTTATTTTGCAGACTACATTTTTTAAGCGGACAATAATTCAGTATAATGAGGGTCAAATGTTTTGGTCATACATTAAAACAATGATCGCTTTGCGTGCTCTACAATGTACGGAAACTAACTTGGTGTTTCAGCGCAGGGGGTCATTGATTTATGGTCATCATTGTGTTAATTATTTGGTCATCAATAAAGTTCCGACAACTTTAAAGAAAGACTATCGGGTATTTCCGCTCTTTTGCTACTATCAAGATGTCACAGCTCATTGGTTCAGTATCTTTAAGACCCACCCATTGAAAAGACATAATCCAATCAACTGTCACCTATAGGCGTGTCAATCACCAATAATTGATATTGCTCTTCATAATTGACGAGCGGCCATCTACATTTCCCACAATATTAAATATAGAATGAATGGGTATTATGTATTCAAAATCTCTTCATATTGTACTTTAACCCTTTCCCTCATATGAACGTATTTTCACGCAATTGCAAACAGAGAAGGGTCTTCTCTGACCTCTTAGAGGAGCCGTCTGATCAGGGTCTACTCTGTTTGCTAATAGAATTTGATAGATATATTTCTTTGCTTTGTTAAATAGCTGCAATGTCCCCCCTTCCATATTTCATTCATAACTATTGTTGTCCATGAATATTCAGTAATTATTGAAATTTTGAATAAACATAGAACAGGGAAATGTTAAATAAAACAATCTCTATAAGCTTGAAATTGATGTCGGTGAGGGTTTGACGTTAGGTTTAAAACCAGTCAATGTTATTTTACATGTAAGTATTATTTTAAGAAATTGTTAATACAAGATATCCATCCATGCTATCAGATCGGACAAGGCCTTATAGACCAGTTATATTGAATTTGTCTGTTGTTGTCGTGGAGACATAGCATGCTACGAGCACCTGTGAATCAATACAGGGGCACTGTATTAAAATGAAATATTTATCATGTTTTAGACTTTGTTATGGTCTGATACATAATTAATAAGCCCATAATATATTTCCTCACCGTCCCTGTCCCTCTCTCTGTGTACAATTGTTGTTGTTTCTAAGAAGTCCTCTCCCCCAAATTAACATTTACAATGATACGCAATCACAAGGCCAGAAGGGACGTCAAAATATCTCTCTCTCCGTCTTTCCCTCTCTCTCCGTCTCTCTCTCTCCCCCCGTCTCTCTCTCTCTCTCTCTGTCTCTCTCTCTCTCTCTCTCTCTCCCTCTCTCTCTCTCTCTCTCTCTCCCTCTCTCTCTGTCCGTCTCTTCCACCTCTTACTCTCTGTATGTCTGTCTGTCTGTGGCTGTCCCTATCTATCTGTCTCTCTGTGTGTCTCTCTTTCTGTCTATGTCTCTGTGTGTGTGTCTCTCTCCCCCACCCTCTCTCTCTCTCTCTCTCTCTCTCTCTCTCTCTATTCCCGCAGATATGAATGGATTACGTATGACTATCTATCATTTCAACTTTTATATTGGCAATGGAGTAATAATTTCCCCAGGACGAATGGCAATTTATGCTTGACAGATCCTATAAGAAACCAATGCACACCCTGATCATACAGCCTCTAAGAGCTGTCTGATCTGGGTCTGCACTGTTTTTAAATTGCGTCAATATATGCTACTAGCATGAAAAGGGTTAATATGACTTAAATGAATATTATTACGATCGCAGCTTTGAACTCATCTGAAAGACAACGACATACCAATATTTGGCTATCTGTTATTTCAGGTGGCTCTTTTATACAGAGTAATGATTTATGCAGGCGACTGCTTTGCGCCGTTTCAAAATAAATTATAATACAATAAGCTACAATAGTTTTCATCTTAATTCTGATATCAACTTAAATCTTGTAGCTGCACTACATGGTCGGTCAAACAAGAATAGCTGTAACAGTATAGATTATTAGTGTAGATGCGGTGTATTAGTGTATTAGTGTAGATGCGTTTCGAACTTTATAATTATTTAATCAACTGTTTGCATCTCTTCGTCGAATGATACCCAGTTCAACCCTTTACTCCATAGGTACTCATTATAGTGCGTTAATCCATTCCTCCACTCAAAAATAGTTCCACTTGATACATTCATGAATATGCGCCATAAGAAATATTTCTATATCACAGTAGACGGTAGCTTAAAGCAGGCTGGGAAAAACGCAAAATGGTCCCATTCAGCCTGTTTTAATCAAACATCTGTCTTCAATACTGAACACAAACTATGGAGTAAAGTGTTAAGGTTTCAAAACAAAAAGTATTTCAACAAATAATGGTTGGATACAACTCTCCACCCCTTTACCCTTTCCCTCATATAAACCTGTTTTCACGCATTTGTCGAGAGAATAGACCAAGATCAGACCGCTCCTAGAGGAACCGTCTGATCAGGGTCTACTCACTTTGCTTAAAGAATTTTATAGATCTGTTTATTTGCTTTCCTAAAATGCCTACAATGCTCCACCTTCCATAATTCATTATAACTATTTTGTCCATGAATATTCAGTAGGTACATGTACATTTGTATTTAAATTTGGAACACATAAAGAACAGGGAAAGGGTTAATACGCGCGTGGGGTCGAAACAAATATGACCGAGTGCTCCTGATATCTATAATCTCTGCGCTACGCATTTTCTGAAAATCAGATTGTGAAAACAAATGCTGCTGATATTTTGTATCTATTTCTTTTTTCTCGAGCATTTACAGTCTGGTAATCGTTAAAATCTGACTATAAATTGTAGTTTTAGCAGAATGAAACCGTTTCAGTCTCGGGTTTTGGGTGAAGGCTATCTATATACGTATGCTATCTAATTTCATTTTGAATTCTAGATCTGACAGTATATTCAATATGGGTTTCTTCAGTTGAAAAAAAAATGCACATGTGTATTTATATATACATGTAAGCCTTTGTACATGTATATATCTTATCTAAATAATTTATGCCTAAATCGATTAAACGACTGCCAGTCATAAAGGTAGTGTCCGCGGTGATGCCCCGCAATCCACGCTGATATCAGCACGGACAGCGATGGCTCGGCGGCGATAATATCCCGTAGGGTAAATTTCGGTCCGCGGTGGACATAGAATTTGTCCGCGGTGATCCATAAAAATTGTCCGTGCTGGAAACCCGCTCTCAAATAATTTTGTCCGCGCTGGTAAAACGGAAAACAAAAAGTCCGCGGGGCTTGTACTGTAGTGTCATACACAAGGGCCATAACTCTAGCATCAATATTTTTGGAGTTCTTCCCCTTTTTCATATTTTCTTGTCAGTCCGTCTGTCACGCTTCGTGTCCGGGCAATATCTCCTACAAAGTTAGGCCAAATTCATTATAACTTTACACATTGAAGAAGCATGATCAGGAGTAGTGTCATGCACAAGGGCCATAATTAAAGCATCAATATTTTTGGAGTTATTCCCCTTTTTCATATTTCTTTGTCCGGACAATAACTCTTTATCTACTGGTTCAATTGATTTGAAACTTCACATATGGAACACACATGATGAGGGGTAGTGTCATGCACAAGGGCCATAACTCTAGCATCTATATTGTTAGAGTTATTCCCCTTTTCATATTTTCTTGTCCATTTAATAACCCTTTATCTACTGGTTCAATTGATTTGAAACTTCACGCATGGAACAATCATGATGAGGGGTAGTGTCATACACAAGGGCCATAACTCTAGCATCAATATTTTTGGAGTTCTTCCCCTTTTTCATATTTTCTTGTCAGTCCGTCTGTCACGCTTCGTGTCCGGGCAATATCTCCTACAAAGTTAGGCCAAATTCATTATAACTTTACACATTGAAGAAGCATGATCAGGAGTAGTGTCATGCACAAGGGCCATAATTAAAGCATCAATATTTTTGGAGTTATTCCCCTTTTTCATATTTCTTTGTCCGGACAATAACTCTTTATCTACTGGTTCAATTGATTTGAAACTTCACATATGGAACACACATGATGAGGGGTAGTGTCATGCACAAGGGCCATAACTCTAGCATCTATATTGTTAGAGTTATTCCCCTTTTCATATTTTCTTGTCCATTTAATAACCCTTTATCTACTGGTTCAATTGATTTGAAACTTCACGCATGGAACAATCATGATGAGGGGTAGTGTCATACACAAGGGCCATAACACTAGCATCAATATTTTTGGAGTTCTTCCCCTTTTTCATATTTTCTTGTCAGTCCGTCTGTCACGCTTCGTGTCCGGGCAATATCTCCTACAAAGTTAGGCCAAATTCATTATAACTTTACACATTGAAGAAGCATGATCAGGAGTAGTGTCATGCACAAGGGCCATAATTAAAGCATCAATATTTTTGGAGTTATTCCCCTTTTTCATATTTCTTTGTCCGGACAATAACTCTTTATCTACTGGTTCAATTGATTTGAAACTTCACATATGGAACACACATGATGAGGGGTAGTGTCATGCACAAGGGCCATAACTCTAGCATCTATATTGTTGGAGTTATTCCCCTTTTCATATTTTCTTGTCCAGTTTATAACTTTTTATGTACTGGTTCAATTGATTTGAAACTTCTCATATGGAACAAGCATGATGAGATGTAGTGTCATGCACAAGGGCAATAACTCTAGCATCAATATTTTTGGAGTTACTCCCCTTTTTCATATTTTCATGTCGGGACAATAACTTTTTATTTACTGATTTAATGTATGAAAGTAGGTACTAATACCATTCAGGTGGTCATGTATATACCATGGTCAACCACACCATGGGTGGGTGGGGTGGGGAGAGTGGAGTTTTTTTCAGTCCGGTGGGGGACTCATGTCTTGCATAGCAATACAACATGCCCTTGTTTTGACTCGATTCCACAATTTCTGCCTACACCATAAAATGTTTTGTAAAAATAGCTAATATATAGCATTGATGTCTTTATTTCTTACACGAATTGACTTGTGTTACGGGGATAACATGCTTAGACTGCTGAAGGTAACCGACTGAGCACCTTGAACATATAAGGTGGTGAGTGATCTAGGTTTACACTGTTTGTTGATAACATAGTGTCTTTATTCAATTGTGTTTCCCTATAAATACGAATTAGATGATGTTTACTGCATGGAAAGGTATGGACTGAATGTTTAGCTCGCATTAGCACTGTGTGCTCAATGTGAAGTTTTGTGGTAGCTATGTCCGACATTTTGGTCTGATGCATATCTGGTCAATGAATCGGAAACTATTGCATTGATGATTCCGAAGGATGTCCTGCTTTAGTGGATATGATGTCATGGGTGTAGTGTAGGCAACAAGTAATTTTTCGTACGCTGTATTGCGGTAGACTAAGAAGTTATAATAAAACACAGAACAGTTTGTTTAGCTATCCCCATGAATATTGATTTACGAAAGGGGTATTGTATGAATATTTATCATCTGAATATTTATAAGTACATATTACCAAACTTAATGCAATGTTTGACTGTGACAGGAACTTCAGAATAAGATCTACAATTCAAGTTCGGTATTCCTATACAGCTAAGCTCGCTTCCCAGGGTATTTCGATATATTGCTTTGATTCAATATAACCCCTTCTTTGTTTATGTAAATACGTATCTAGAATGATTCTATTAGAACCATTTATATATCTAAGTAAGACTAGTTCAATCTGTCGAGGTATATGTCATTCAGTATTATACAACTCCGATCTCAACGTAGGTGTTAGATGTCAAAGATACATCAAAGAGCTACCTGCCTATGCTCTGTCGCAAGTTTATTGACGTGCGATCATAAACTCGCAATAAATCCATCTCTACACTAACGCTGTTGGTTCTTAATGCAACACCGACTGAATATACATGTAGCATCTCCTCACATAACTATTCCCTACTGTATATTAAAGAAGTGTTAATATAACGTATCGTTTCAACTGATCAAAATACACATTGTTTGGTGCAATTAAAAAAAAATCAAACTGTTGAGTAAAGTGACATATTTGAGTATATCGATTTCAGATTTCATAATCTGCATGTCTTTTTTCCCTTGTAGAAATACACATATTTGTCTTTCTGGATTGGTGAAGGTCAATAATGTCATATTCCTTTAAAAAGTCCCGTTTGTCTCGTTTGTCTCCATATTTGCATTAAAGTCCCTCTCTTCGATATAATGAAGTTGGGCTGTATATTATTTCATAAGCAAACAGAACAGGCCCGTACATGTGGTGTCTTATATGGGTATATTCTTTGTGTTAAACTATTTCTATATGTGAGAAAGGGTTCACAAGCCACCGTCACATATGTTTTCAATTATTTCAAACACACACAAATTAACGCATTATAAATTTGGTCATACGAACAAAAGTTGCTGGTTGAACCAATGACACCAAAGACATGTGCAAACAAAGTAGACTCATTTTCAAAAGAATGCCTAGTTGGCGTATGCGTTTCGTCACGTTTTGTCTTGTAATTGTGCTGTTTCGTGTTTTATTAAGTCTGGTCGCACCCTTTTGGGAATGGCGATCCCTGTTTGTCTGTTTTTTCACTTATATTTGGTTTTCAAAAACTCGAATGAGTTGGCCATCGAATATATGAATAAATTGTACATTAACTCTAATTTCGCTTTAAACAAAGTCTGCTTAAATTGTGTGTTCTGGTGCAGTTTTACATATTTTCAATTTGGCCAATCTATGGAGAAAATATTGTTAAAGTCTCCAACAGCTTAAGTCATGGTGAGATGCCGATCTAAGTGTTAAACAGTTTTGGTATTGATGAGATATCACTGCTTGCAAAAGCGGTTTGCGGAAGAAGGCTTCAACCCAATAATTAACAATTTCGTCCGATATCGTTCTTTCTGATGTGTCAGTATACGAATTTCCGGCGTTGTCTTTCAATAGTATAAAAGTGTCAAACAGTATATGTAAATGCTGAACGACTGCCATATTTAGAATGTCGCGAGTGGTGATATATATACTATTTGCAAATACCTTAAGAGGCAACGTAAATAATGTGGTTCGTATCCCAGCACGGGCATGAGGGGTTTTATTTTAGATGAGGGAGCCTCTCAACTGGATTTCACCGGGTCAGTGCTTCTATCGAACGTTCTTCTTTGCATAATACAATGTAATTTGTTTCGTGCAAAAAAACAACCCCTATGGGGGCATTGCCTGTACGTCATGATATGATATGAATGAAACACTGTTAAAGCAACGCATATACCCGATGAGTGATCTTAAGTGGTTCTATGTGATTTCCGGGTACATTATTAGTTATACAGTTCTTTCCCAGGGTACATGACGATTTATTCCCGGCTGAGGAAAATCATGTTGCCCGAGCCGTTAGGCGAGGGTTACATGATTTTACCAGCCGGGAATAAATCGTCATGCACCCTGGGAAAGAACTGTATAACGAATTTATTATACTGCAAAGTTTTACGGTTCGGATAATTTATATAAATCCATTTTGGCATGCTGAACCACTAAACACGCTAATTCCCCTAAAAGCGCCCCAATACATTAATTCTACCCGAAGGTATCCGAAGTGGTGTGTATTGTATTTCATCGGCGTTCGTGTTATTATAGATGGCTGGACGATATAATAACTCCTCTAAAAACTGTTTTATTGGTCATTTCAAACAATGATGTTTTTTTAATTCATTTCTGCCTTTTTTTTTATTTACGTATCAATAGTTTGCTATTGTTTAGCCGAGTCGAGAAGTCTGTCTTTTGGTGTCTGACCATAATATGCGGGGCCTGCCATGGGGAATTTCTATGTACCCTGTCAGCTCACAGGGTACATGGACTCATGTACACGGCTAGTTAACCAATCAGAAGTGAGGATTTTACTTTGCAGTATAATAATATTATTATTGTTCGATATAGATAATCATATACATCCACATCTGTGCCATCGCGGTTGTTGTAGATAACTTTGAGAGGGGATATTTTTTTACACCGTTTGTCTTTTAGGTTGGAGATTGAATAAGTGTGAGGTTTGACGCCCCTAAACCGGTTTAAACCCCTAGTGACTATGACCACTGACCGTTTCAATGCGGTACTTCCATCTTCCCCCTATTGTTTGTTTGTTTTGTCTTTGTGTGTCTATTTGCGTTTTGATAGATCTGTACATTTGCTGTGTTTTCTTGTTGTGGTGTTATTCGGGCGGCAGTGTGTTTTGTATGTGGTGTTACCTGCATGATTCATAGTTTTACTTTTAAAAACAAAGTTTAATATTAACAGTTTTGTTTTGATGAGTTTGCACCAGTATGTCAAACTATTAGAGTATATGTGTTTAACACTCCACGTGGTTGAAAAACAATTTTGACACATGTTTATAGTAGAACCTGATCAGACGACTATTGTATTAGCTGTCTGATTGTGGTCTGCCCCGTTTGCTTATATAATGATATAGATATAATCATACAGTTACTTCTATTTCTGTATTGTTATGGCGCGATGAAATTAGTCTAATACATTGTCATGGTGATAGTATGTCTTGCATGAATATACAATCCGTTTTTAAACCAAAATCAAGATATTTGAGATGGGTGATAATTGAGATGATTTGAAACAATTTGTTTTCTATTCAATAGTAAATTTCAACATCAGCACAACAACTGCAACACATTTCATGCCACAATTTGTCATATACTTGAACAGAAAAAGCAGTATACAATGTAAACGCAAACGATACTGGCCCCTACAGTAGAACATGTCTTAAGCGATCATTAATTTATTGACCATTTGAGTGTTAAAAAGCAGTTGGTTGCTCATTGCAGGCAAAAAGTAATGCAGACAGCATCTAAATTAAGCTACCACTTGACGTATAGGTCCATCGTAAGACCTCTTTTTCAGGGTTTTTAAAAACAGTATTGCTTTACATGAAAACTGATCTCAGAGTTACACAGACAGTACACGTCTGTAAAAGGAACAGAGTAATACTGAAACCAGGCCCCGTGTTCACAAAACTTCTTGAGATTGATTTTCAAGCTCAGGATCAAATATCTGGCTCATCTCAAGATCGGTCTCAAAGTTTGGTGTTCACAAAAAATCCGGCTCAAGTCTGAGCCTAAAATCAGTCTCAAGTTGAGCTCGATTTTATTAATTCTTGATCCTGATAATAAGGAGGTTCAGAATAAAAAATATATCCCATAATTCTGAATTCCTTCTACAAAATGGCCGCATTCAATCGTAGACAAAGGCGTCTTCGCTATCTTGATGACCGGATTGACATTGTTTACGATGGGAGCTAATTCAAGATGCTGGTTGCTACGTAGATAAAACAACGACTACTAAACTACACAGTCTGTATGTGCGGGATTTACCCCCGGTTCGCATTCATGTACTTGTGTGTGTGTGATGTTTGTTGGTGATGTTTATTATGTTTCCCCCCATATTTATAGGGGGGAGACATATTGTTTTTGTGAGAGTTGTCTGTCTGTCTGTCTGTCTGTCTGTCTGTCCGTCCGTCCGTCTGTCCGTCTGTCTGTCTGTCCGTCTGTCCGTCACACTTTTTGTCCGGACGATAACTTCAATATGCCTGATGCCAGTTGATTCAAACTTCATATATGGAAAGAGCGTAATGAGAGGAAGTGTCATGCACAAGGTTCATAACTCTGGCTTCACTAATATAGGAGTTATTGCCCCTTGTAAAAAAACACACTTTTTTGTCCGGACAATAACTCTTATATGGCTCATGCCATTGGATTGGAACTTCATTTATGGAAAGATCATGACGAGAGGAAGTGTCATACACAAGGTCCATAACTCTGGCTTCACTAATAATGGAGTTATTGCCCTTGTAATATTTTTTCACAATTTTTTGTCCGGACGATAACTCCTTTATGGCTCATGCCATTGGATTGAAACTTCATATATGGAAGATCATGACAAGAGGAAGTGTCATACACAAGGTCCATAACTCTGGCTTCACTAATAATGGAGTTATTGCCCTTGTAATATTTTTTCACATTTTTTTGTCTGGACGATAACTCCTATATGGCTCATGCCATTGGATTGAAACTTCATACATTGAAAGATCATGATAAGAGAAAGTGTCAAGCTTAAGGTCCATAACTCTTGTTTCACTAATATTGGAGTTATTGCCCTTTGTAAAAAAAATCACATTTTTTGTCAGGATGATAACTCCTACATGTCTCTTGCCATTGTATTGAAACTTCATACATGGGAAGATCATGATAAGAGAAAGTGTCATGAACAAGGGCCATAACTCTGGCTTCAATACTTTTGGAGTTATTGCCCTTTGTTACATTTTTATCCGATCAATAACTTCTGTTCGACTGATGCTATTGGAATGACATTTCATTTATGGAAAGAGCATGATGAAAGTAAGTGGCGTGCACAAGGGCCATAACTCTGGTGTCAAAATTTTAGAGTTATTAGCTGTTATCATTTTCTTCTTGAAAAATGTGGTGTGGAAAGCGCATAATGAGGGGAAGTATCAATCATCAAGTCCATAACATTTTTAGTGATTTCCCTTTACATATTGTTTTTATTAGAGGGGAGACATCCGTTTTTGTGACAAAAACCTCTAGTTTAGAACAAATGTATTCAAATTTAAAATAATCACATATCATGAACAATGAATGTGACGCTTTACTCCAAATATAGCTTTTTTACGACTTTGCAATCAGAGTAAAACCTGTATGTTAGTGATATAGTGATGCATATATATTACTATAATTAGAAATGAGTCTGAGAATTTACTTCTGTAAACGTTACTGATAACAAAAATATGTACAAAAAGTGTGAAAAGAAAATGATAAAGCTTTATATAATACCAATAACCAATGTATGAGTTGTTGAAACTGTACATGGTTAACAAAACTATATATATATCTATATGAAAACCCAAACAATGATCTGTAAAAATTTAATTAAAAAACCCCAATCAATTACATACATAGGGAATCATTATAATATGATAAACAATAAATTATATTTTCTATTGAAGGATTTCCAAATGTTGTTGGGGTTGGGGATGGGACACAGCTACGGATAACTGCCCCAGCCATTAATGAAGCTGATTATGTGAATAGGAAAGGCTACCATTCTATTAATGTTCAGGTATGCAGCTATATATTTAATATTTTGATATGTCCATAAGATCCATTTGGAAATAGACTACAATTAGCAATGGTGTCTATATACATGTATACAGAAATAAACTTTTTTTTCAGGTCCTGCTATTATGACGGGACCTCGTTTATTATCCCCGTCATAGGTATGTAAGGGTCGGGGATCCATCCCTCTCCACACCGTGCAAATATCAAGCATAATGCTCTTTCTATTTCTATATCATACTATTGTATCTCTATCCCCCATAAATAAGTAAAATTGCGTCTTCGCAAAAGACAGGGCAGACCATGATCAGACGGTTTCTATGTGAGTTTCTTGATCAGGGTCTGCTCCTTTTGCTTATGATAAACCTCAGACATATTTGTACACTTTCAGTTATTACCAAACTTTCTTTGTTCACTCGCTATTATAAAATCTAATGTAATTAGTATTCATATAGATTACTTCTGACATACATATTTATGGAGTAGGGAGCTAGATCATATTTTACATTGCAGAACCTTTAAAAATGAGATTAAACATAAAAAGAAAATATGTGGCCATATTGACATAATGCTTATGTCTACTGATCTGTATTCCTATTTAATGATCAAATGAAAAAAGGAAATTGTTGTATTACAGGGTATATATCGATGATATTACATGTTAACTTTTATATAGTTAACATTTTAAAATTAATTTGATTAACTATATAATCAATTTGATTATTTTTTCCCAATTGTTATTGAAATCATCTTCTCTGTTTTCTGCTAAGGCAACCTGCTTTACAATATCGTATTTAAATGCAATATAACGTCTAAGACCATCTGAAGTAGGTCTGAAATGTTTGTGTTTGCACTGAAAAATATACATTCTAATGAAGGTAAGTATACAATTTTTTGCAATGTCACAGTTTGCTATATAGCCAAACAGCATTGTTTTAATATCTAGAGGAACAAAAGGACTATTTGGGAATGTCAGAATATTACTTATTATGGATTGGCTGACTGGACAATACCAAAACAAATGTTCTATTGTTTCTGGTTCCATGTTACAGAATGTGCATTCTATTTTATCTGTATAATTTATTGTGTATAAGTAGTAATTTGTTCCTAGAATGCGGTGTAAGATTCTCACCTGAAACCACTGCATAAAAGTATCATTTGTAATATTAAATGGTAAACTAAAAATCTGCTCCCAATCGCTACCAGTAAAATTAGTGCATGAAGGTATTTTTCTACACCAAGTGTCCTTACATGAGGGTTGGTCAGACTTCTTGTTCAGGCATTTATACATTAATTTCGACCCCGTTTCGTTTTTATACAGTATTTTAAGATAAGGAGGAATAAAATGTTTTTGTATATTTCTTATATCGTTTTTGTTTATATTTAAGCTTTTTAATGCATGTCCTACTGCTAGCATCATACTGCGATATACTAAATGATTGGTTTGTAAACCGTATTTTTCATTAAATTCTTTTAAGGTCATAAAAGTAATTTGGGAATCTAAAATATCTCAAATACAGCTTACTCCTGCTTTAACCCATGTTTTTAGAAAAACGCTCTTATTTGCAATTAAGATATGTTGGTTATAAAATAACGGATATTCTTTGATTGTGTTTTTCTCAATTTCATGACGGCTAATCAGCTCTGAAAAGGCTTTAAAGGTATCTGACCAGAATTTATTACTGCATGTTTGAGAAAGATTTTCACAATAGTGTTTTCCAGAATTTAGTAATTTGTTCAAATCTATCTTGGAATTTATTATTTCTGACCAGCCGCCATTTTTTGATATTAACTTTTTAATCCACGTTGTTTTTAAAGCATTTATAAATGCGTTCAGATTTAACATTCTCAATCCTCCATGTGCATATTCTTGTACTAAAACTGATCTTTTGATTTTGTCATTTCCGTTCCAAACAAATTTGTAAAATATTTTGTTACGTTTATTTAACATTTGTTCAGAAGGATTTGGAAGGGCTAGAAACAGATGATTTAGTTTTGCCACGAGAAGACTTTTAATTACAGCAATTTTGCCTATAGGTGAAAGTATTCGTCTGTTCCAATTTTTTATTGTATTTTCAATCTCAGATATCTTTGTATCGAAGTTAATTTCAACCATCTTTTCTAACTCTACATGACATTTTACACCTAACATCTGGAATTGTTGTTGGTTCCATATTAATTTCCATTTTGTTTTAATTGTGTCGGAGCTAAATTTGTTCCTGCCAATCCATACTATTTTTGTTTTATCAAAATTTACGTTAAGTCCAGAAAATTCAGAGAAGATTGAAAGTGTATTAAGGGTTTCATTTAAAGACTCCCTAGATCCATCTAGAATAAAGCTTGTATCGTCAGCAAATTGGGATAGTTTATGTTCTGTTCGGTTGATATTTATACCTATGCTTTTTTCATTTGATCTTATTTTAATTGATAGGATTTCAGCGCACAAAATGAAGATGTAACAAGACAAAGGATCACCTTGTCTGCAACCACGTTCTATCTTGAAAAAGTCTGAGAGGTATCCGCATTGAGTTACTGCTGATTTTGCATCTTTATAAAAACAAGTTGAACCATTTTTGTATTGAACTCCCAAAATTAAAGTACTTCAAAGTGTTATTAACAAAAGTCCATGATAGTGAATCAAAGGCTTTTTCGAAGTCTATTAAAAGTAGCATTCCTGGAAGTTCATTTTCTTCTGTATATTGCATTATATCATATATAAGTCTTGTATTCTCCCCTATGTATCGTCCACGAAGAAATCCTGTTTGGTCTGTGTGTATTAATTTTGTAAGTAAAGGTTTTATTCGATTTGCTATGCACCCTATCCCAATTTTGTACACTGTATTTAGTAAAGTAATAGGTCTCCAATTTTTAAGGTAATGTCTTGAATTTTCTCCCTTGGGAATACATGTTATGAGACCTTGCGTTTGGGTACATGCTAGTTTGTCCGAATGGAAAGCCTCGTTTAAAGATCTAACAACAAAAACGCCAATTTTATTCAAAAAAACTTTGTAAAAATCAGCACCGAAACCTGAAGTGCCTGGACTTAGATTATTTTTCATGTTTTTTAGGACTGCTGTCGCTTCTGTTAAATGGAGAAGTAGTAAAGTCAAGCAGGCAAAGCCACATGCAAGACGCAACCACCACCAAAACACCGATAGACAGCATGACACACACACACACAACCACACACCCAAACGCACACACACACACACACACGAAATGAACACAGAAAACACCAAAAGACACACAAGAACCAGGGACAAACGTTCCACACATGAACAAATCACAAGCACAAAGACGCAAGGCAAACAAAAGGAAGGGTGACAAAGAGAGTACCGCCTTGGCACGGTCAGTAGCAAAAACACCACTGGGGGTTTAAACCGGTTTACGGACGTCCTAACCTCACACTTCTCTCAAAGTCACCCTAGCTTTACAAATATTGTAAATAAAGGTATCCCCGCTGGACTTACCCACAACATAGACGACGGTGAACACAGGACAACATGTAAAACATAGCATAATAACTGTGACAATCCGTCAAATATGTACTCAATGACTTTGCTGAAGTCAGAGCACCTGCAGGTAAGCCGTTAAGGGCACGGCAGGGAAAAAGTAATACATGAGTCTGGTAAGCTCATCCTGTATCCAAGTTTAAGAGTATACCATCATAGAGTACTACCCTCGGCCTGTCATCGCGCAAGCAAAGAGGGAAGCGTAACTACCGACTGTAAAAGGGTCGATAACCAAACATGCAGTGCGTTGCAATACAATAGGATCATAACCTTTCTTTTTAAATGTTTTAATGCGTTTTATAAACAAATCATGAAAATGGATATGACCCCTAATTTTCCTAAGTTTGTAGATAACATCCCCATAAAATTCTGGTTGAGAAATGCCTTGTCGCAGTAACGTCCGTAGATTGCAATTATATTTACTAATGAGAGGTAAATTTCGATAATAAAATTTAGAAAAAGTTTTCCGAAGTTTGTGATATCTGTAACCTTGCTTCAGAAGTTTATCAGTTATAACTAAATTACGTCTGTTAAAATCTTCAAGCAAAGAACAGGCTCGGGCAAACCTAATAAGTTGAGAAATATAAACCCCATAAGATGTAGAACGTGGCACATCCCCATCTAGAAAAGGATAATTAACAATTTTAAAATTAAAATCTTTTCTTTTATCGTATACTTTGGACGAAACTTTATCATTTGTAATTGAAAGATTCAAATCTAAAAATGAAGCATTAATGTCAGATTGATTAGCTTTGTTTAAAGACAGTTCTTTTGGGTAAATTGAAGAAACCATAGTATCAAAATAAGGATTATCTAAATTCAAAATATCGTCTAAATACCTTGAAGTTTTATTAAAAGCATTAACAATATCGGTCTGTGTATCAGGTTTTAAGCTAAGCATAAAATCCCTCTCGTAGCAATACAAAAACAAATCTGCAACAAGAGGGGCACAATTTGTACCCATGGGTATACCAACAAATTGACGATATATGGTATCCCCATAACGCACAAATATATTATCTAAAAGAAAGGTAAGAGATCTACAAACATCAAGGCAAGTCCACATTGTGTAATGTTCAACTTCTGAATTCGAAAAGAATGAACGTTGAACATTACAAGCAATGAACATTTTGTTTTCTCTGGCAAAGGTTTTTTCTATTAATTTAATAAGTTTATCCTTTATAAGATGGTGAGGTAGGTTATATTTCCTTCTATGTTGTTTGTTTCTGAGTCTGTTAGTTTAGGTATACTGATGTTATTAAAGTATTGTTCAAGATCATCATTGGTTGAATTTGTAACCTTTGCTCTGTATAATGACTCGTAAAAATATTTCACTTCACTTAAAATATGTTGTTGTTTTATAATTTCTGAGCCATCTTCTTTAATTATCTTGTGTATTGTTTTTGTAGCACTATTCATTTTCTCTAATCCACAGAAATATCCAGTAGGTTTCTCTCCGTCAATTGCCCATTTAACCTTTGACCTAATAATAAAAGCTTTTAATTTCTCATTGTGTAAATGTTTAAGTTGGTTTGATAAATTATAGTGTTCCTCTGATTTCTCATCGGTTAGGTTTTGTTCTATTTCTTTAATTTTGTATTGTAGTTCGTCCTCTATTTTTTACTTTGTTTTTTCTTGAAGGAGCCATATGATATAGATTGTCCTCTAATCTCCATCATTAACGTATCAAGGAAAAGTTGATCACTTATAACAAATTGTATTTCATTTTTCGGTATATTTCTAATATTCTCCTTGTCATAAATAGGTAGAGCGTATTGATTTATTATTTCCTCTATTTTCGCGTTAATCGTATCTATATAGGCTTTATCCCGTAGAAGAGAGTTGTTATGTTTCCATAAACCTGGGGCCGTATTCCAGTAGCATCTTAAGTTAAAAAAATATCTTAAGTAGAAAAAAAATCTTAAATCCTGTCATTTTTTCCTCAAATAATAAGAAATTTCTTAAGTGGTATTCCAGAAGCTTCTTATCTTAAGAATTTTCTTAAGATCGGCGATTTTCTCCTTAAAAGTTAAGGAAGCTCAAACCTTCCTTAGGACTTTAAGAAATTTCTTAAGTTGACAGATTGCCGCCATATTGCTTCGATTCATTTGAGAAATTGCGACATTTTCGGATTTTCTAACCATCTAGGTGAGTGTATGCAATGTATTGTACCCGGTTTTTACTGCGGGACGCCCGTTATTTATCATATATCCAAGAAGAGGGACAACTCTGTCGTAGATACTGTAAGCGGAACGCTGGAAACACGATATAAAAATCATCGTTTTAACTAAACTTTACAGACTTCATCATCTATTTTGGATTTCAAACAAGGATTAAGTAACGGAACACGTTAATTACTTATTGAATCGGAACGGAATAGTGTCCTTAGGCTTTGATTGACATGTCGGTATGCAACCGATATTAATTTCGGATACCACCATTTTCGGACATCCAAAACAATTATTAAATCAGCGATGTTTCACAGCAGATTGAATAAAGACAGGCGTAGGATGTATTCATGGCAGAGTTTTGATTTATGTATGTCAGAACCTGTTATTTTTCATTTAGTGCCTTGTCAAAGCAGCAAAGAGATCGAAAATAATGATAAGGAAGTGTCCCTCTGAAAGGATATAGGATAGTCTTCAAAAGCTTCGACATAAAACTGCTTCAAGAAACATTGAAACGACATACATATTACTAAAGAATATCATTTTTAAAATGTTGAAGCTTAAACTTTACTACATATTATTTCTGTATTCTTTGTATGTGTTTGGGTGAGTGTGTGTGTGGAGGGGGCGGGGGGGGGTGTCTTTTATTGTATTACCACTATTGAAATAAATATGGATACATGTATGATACATACCGTACCTATACTTTTCGTCTTAAACACAACTGTGTTATGCTGTATAATATGCTTGATAGCTTCATTATGTTGATTTTTCATGGAATTACAGCAGTTGACATTAGACATTTCAGCATAACAAAATGTTAATAATTGATTGCTTAGTTTTATTTTTAAAAAATAATATATCATTTATAGTAAGCTGTAAATCCCAAAATTATTCACTTTTCCAGGGTGGTAGGGGACATTGTATAAATTACAAAAGCATTACTCTCAGAATGCTTGTTTTCATCAGAAATACAATAAGGATGTGTATAACTGTGTGGCTTGAGTATTAGCTTTCTAGTTGTTTCTCATTGTTATCATTTTGCCATTTTAGATATTTTTTCTGTTATTGCTGGTATCAAGAATTATCATTATTGCATCTACTAAACTTGTAATGTCAGGAAGTTGGCCTGAAATTACAAATATACATATTATATACACATGTTACATATGATGTATATTCAGTTTCACACAAAATCAAAGTAACATTGTCAGGGTTGCCAGCCTCAGGGAAAAGTAAGGGAAATTTAAAAAAAAATCAAGGTCAGGAAATTGTCAGGGAATTTTGAGAACTGTCAGGGAAATTTGAAAATATAGGCAAATGTCAGGGAATTGTCAGGGAATTTTGAAAACATGAGAATGAATGTTATATATTTTAAAAAATCCATAACATATTACAGAAATTATGATGCGAATTGGTCAGGGAAATTTGAAATTATGTCGGGGAAATGTCAGGGAATTTTGTTTCCTCTGGTTTGTGGCAACCCTGATTGTAATTTTCTTCATCTGAAAGATTTTTTCCTGTAACTTTTCATAATATAACAACATAATGTATTAGTAAAGTAAAAAATACCTTACTGTTACATTTGGTTAGAGAATCTCAGAAGGAATTAAAAATAAGACTCTCACAGTTCCCTTATATTTCAGAAATATGATATTGTGATGACATAATTTGACATTAACCTCATTTCTTTTTCATATTCATTTCAGGTGAACTGCTTGTGGCCTTGACAGTCAATCATCATGCAATACAGAAATTGTTGAAATATCATGTATATTCATCCAATGTTGTAATAAAAATTGTTATATCAAGAATTGTTTTATTTTACACACACACAGCATTCTGTAAAGTAGAACCTCACTAGAATAGCCACTTTATGAATAAGCAATGCTGGCCTTTAACCCTTTACCTGATGAATATAGGCATTAAGAAACAGTTGATGTGTTGATATTGATTAGAAAGCTAATTTTTGCCATTATTAAATAGCATTTTGGATAATGACAGAAGCTGTAGAAACAGATATTTTATTTCATAAGCAAACAGAGCAGATACTGATCAGACAGTCCATAAAGGAGCTATCTGATCTGGATCTACTCTGTTTGTAAAGGCCTTATAAGGAATATCTATGAGGTAAGGTGTCAAAGCAGGTGGTTGCTTAAATTAATGTTTGTTTGCTATATGTTGCCTAAGCCATTCTTTGTCCCCAATTTGTCTATTTATATATACTCTTTAACATCCATTTTCTTAAATCATTAATGTGTTTTGCAATAATAAATTTACCACTTTGGATAATAGGCAAATTTAGGGGTACAATCTGCTTTCGTTTAGTCGCCACAATGGCGATTGAGTGTATGTGTGCGCGCTTTCCTTTGTTGGTCAAAATTTTTTGCATGAACACAATTCATATCATTTGGCACATGTATTATGGGTAGACTTTTTTCAAACAAGAATCATAACTAAAGCATAATCAATTTTTAGTTATCTCCATTTTCTGATTTCTTAACATAATAAATTGTTTGATACCTGTATTTTACACTCACAGATGAAATTTGAAGGGTGTTTACAGGAGTCAACTTGTCAGTGGTTATTGCTGTTTTCATGAAACTTCACAAATATGATTGACAAATTGCAATTTCCCTGTAGAGATAAATTGTTTGTCAGTTTTTCCAAATTTTCTATGAATATATGGATAATAGATATGTTGAATATAGTCTACATAAGGGCTCTATACAAGCTGCTTGCAGCTATCTGCTTTATCATAACCCCCTTTTGAAAAGATGTGGGTTTATTGCTTTGCACATGTCGGTCAGTCAGTCGGTAAATCAAAGAGTTTCCGATCAATAACTGATGAACAGCTTGGTGTAGGATTTTCAAACTTGCTGTGGTGGTTGGTCATGACCACAAGAAGACCATATATTGTTTTGGTGGTCACTTAGTCAAAGGTCAAGGTCAAGATGACCTTAACTGGTGAAATGGTTTCCGATAACTGCTCAAGGGTTTGGCTTAGGATCTTCAAACTTGCTGCACCATGGTGATTAGTCATGACCACTAGATGACCCCCTATTGTTTTTAGGTCAAAGGTCAGCGGGTAAACATGTTTTTCAAACACATAGATCTTGTTTTAATTTATTATACCCCCACTTCTAAAGAAGTGGGGGCTATAGTAGAATCGTGAATGTCCATGTGTCCGTCCGTCCTTCCAGATTTTTGTCCGGAGCATTACTCCTAAAGTATAGGCACAAGTTCTGGGTATATATAAAGACAGACAGAGAGAGAGAGAGAAAGGATGTTCAGTCAACAAGGGTTGTAACTTTAAGTTCATTTTTGAGGGAGTTATTCCCCTTAGTTTATACTTTTCAGAAGCAATTTTTTGTAGGCACAATTGTGAAACTTTATATATGAATAGAGGGTGATGAGAGGATGTCTAAATTTATTTTTGATGGAGTTATTCCCCTTAGTTACTTTTCAGAAACATTTTTTTTTGGTCTGGAGTGTGCATGTAAGGGTGAAGGGAGATAGTTCTATAAATAATCCTACTTCTACTTCTACATAAATACTCCCAACGATCAATCGCTGATCATAACAGGGAGGTCGGGGACAGTTGTTAAAAGTTAAAAATATGACAAGAAGACTGAAAAGGTTAAAAAGGTTAAAAACAAATGTGCATAATTATGGACTGTATGTGCTGAGGCGCGAGGTGAAGCTTTCTAAGCTGTCACTGGCCTTGATGGAATATGGCAACTGGTTCCAGAGTCTAATAGTGCGAGGGAAGAATGAATTGGCATGATACTGTGTCCTGGAAAATGGCAGAAGGTAGTTGAAGTTTCGTGATGGTGTGAGGTGTTTATGATCTGCAATGACAATGCCGTTTGCTATCTTATACAACATAATGACAGACGCTTTCATTCTCCGTTCTTCGAGAGTAGTCCAGTTTAGAAAATTCAACATAGAGGTGACGCTTGAATAATAAGAGGAGTCATTCATAACATATCGGGCTGCGGATCTTTGTACACGTTCAATTTCATATATGAGAGACTTTTGCCAGGGGTGCCATACAGTACTGCAGTATTCGAGCTGGGGACGGACATATGTTTTATATGCAGTTTCTTTGATGGATTTATTGTTAGTCCTAACATTTCTTTTGATAAATCGTAGTGTGTTGTTTGCCGTTGATGCTATTTTTTCTATATGTGTGTTGAAAGAAAAGTCGTTGCTTAGTGTGACTCCCAGGTACTTTGCATTTTTTGTTTCGTTTAGTTCCTGGTTGTGAAGAATGTATGGGAATTTGGTGACCTTTTTCTTTTTCGAAACCCTAATAACTTCACACTTGTCTGGATTAAATTCCATCGACCAAGTTCTCTCCCAAGTTTCAAGTCTAGCTAGATCTTCTTGTAATAGCTGTGAGTCAGTGTCAGAGTTGATTGTTAAGTAGACTATAGTATCGTCGGCAAACAGACGAACCCTACTTTTAATAGAATCAGGCAGATCATTGATGTAACACAGAAACAAGCACGGTCCTATCAACCCTTGGTTTAGTAGTTATTTGTCACACCTCAAAGTCACAAAACTAAAAATACTTCAATTATACCAAAGGTATTATTGAAATGGTAGTTACCATTGAATGTACGTGTAGGCCTACTTTCATCCAAAGACCTATGATTTATAAGTGTTATCATGGGTCTTTGTTTCATCACCATTGGGTTGCGTTCTCTATTTTCATATGCATGTATTATAAACGAAAAGGTAGATTCGATTGTGTATAAGGTAGTCTCACCAATGAGCTGTTAAGACGACGTGCTAATTTTGTGACGATTACCGTCTTACAGCCCAATACAGGGGGATATCGTCCAAACCGAAAGTAGCTCTAGTACACACGGTGACATACGTGTGAACTATGTGTAATGATCAAATGTAACTTGCGTCACGGGATAACTGCTTATTTATCAGTGTCAATGTTCTTAAACAATTTTAGACACCATTCATAAATATTTCCGTGACTGAAATCGGTACCGCCGAGTAGTAAATCCAGTGAGAAATAAACGTTTCAATGGGAAATATTGTACACGGTGAATATGCAGTCGCGCCCGCTACTGCGACATTACGTACATTGCTATGGATCTACGTCAGTTGTGTAGAGAAGTTACGAATTTTGTACCTGCGAAGATCGTAAGACACTTTCGTAGGAACGTTTTAGTGAAACGCTCGTAGCTTTAAATCGCACGAACTTCGTAAAACAATTTCTTTAGCCTACAAACATCGGAAATTACGAAGTTTAGTTAAACGGCCGCCATATGCGTACGCATGAAAGTTCCTACTTCCGTTGCTATTTTTGGGACAGGGAAAACCTGATTCACTTGACAACCGGATAAGAAAATTCTTAAGTGATTTTTTAAGTTTAAGAATTTTCTTAGCTAAGATATTCTTAAGAAGCTTTTGGAATACAAACCTAACTTTAAGATTTTTTTTATCTTAGCTAAGGAAAAAATAATAAGATTTTTCTTATCTTAAGTGAGAACTTAAGATGCTACTGGAATACGGCCCCTGAACGGTGTTGGAAATCATTAAATTGAAATGTGGTTTGTATTATTGAATGATCTGATTGATAGCTGTGTTCTATTGATGCTTTTGATGTATTAACTGAAAGGGGAGGAGACACCAGAAAAAAGTCCAATCTTGCTTGCTGTACTGGTTTGTGTTTTCTCCATGTATAAAGTTTTTTTTCAGGAAAGTATTCTCGAAATGTATCAATAAGTTGCCTGTTTGATATATGGAGTAGCAAGGTTTCCCGTGCTTTTTTATTATTAAGATTTTTATAATTGTAATAGTCCATTTTCGGGTCCATAACTAAATTAAAATCACCACATATAGCGTAAGATGTGTTTCCTATATCATCTATTATATCAAAAATGTTGTTGAAAAAACATGGTCGGTCAGTATTCGGGCCGTAAAGAGATACAAGTGTTAGGCGTTGATCAGCTATTGACAGATCAAGTACCACATAATTGCCTTCAGAATCAGATATTAGTTTGTGTACTTTATATTCAATTCTATGAAACAATATAGCTACTCCCCTACTGTTTGAACTACAACAACTTAGAAATACATCGGAACCCCATTCTGAGTAAATTATTTTGTATATTTCTGGTGTGAAATGTGTATCTTGGAGGCAGTAAATATGGTAATTTAAATCTTTAAGGTGTTTAAAAACATTCAGTCTTTTCTTTTTTGTGCAGTTCATGGACATAATATTTAAATAATTCATTTTGTAATACTGAAAGACAAGTATTCAGTAGCATTATGTGCAAAAAATCAATAAGTACACAACCTTTAGCAAAATGGCCAACAGATATTACAACAAAGCAAAAATATAACATCAATGAAAAACACATGCAATCAAATATACAGATTACCATTTAAAAATTCAATATGTATGACATTCTTGGTGATCATTACTTGTGACTCGAACATCCGTGTCGTTGAGGCCAACTATTGGTGAAAACAATACGGTTGCCCAAAGATACAACCCTAGTCAAACGAGATCTTGTTATTAAAGTATCGTTCAAAATCATCATTGGTTGAATTTGTAACCTTTGCTCTGTATAATGACCCGTAAAAATATTATCAATTAAGTGTCACCATATAGCTCACTGCTGCACAAAAATATCGCCCACGTTTTCATTTACCCTGAGCCATCTGCAGGCGAACCCGTAACTAACCGAAGCACGATAAATTTGATCCAGACGCCAATGTACTCAGCATTTCATTTGGATAAAATATGTTGTACTATATGATTTCCTACTAGAAATAACTCTAAACAAGTTCAAAATTGACACAGTTGGCTTTTTCTGTATACATAATAAAATTTGAGCAGTGAGTTAAAGGTTAGTATGTTCTTCACCACGCAACAATCCTTCACTAAATACGCTGCGAGTACAGCAATACCTACCTTTAAGAAATAAAAAATGCATATTCTACAATATCAAACTATCAAGAAAGCAGATTCGAAATGTATCTTCTAAATATCTCGTATATCTTACAACACTTAAGACCATATATTTTGTCCTAAGTTCTGATCAAAACGAGGCGCCAAGTAAAAGACGTCTCGTGAGGATTCAAATCGCCTGACACCCGTGCTGTGCGTGTGTACGTGCGCACGTGCGCCCACATGTACAATGTACGTACGTACTACGCACGCACGCACGCGTGCACACACACACACGTATGCACGTATGTACCTACGTATGTATGTATGCACGTATGTATGCATGCATGTATACTTATATATTTCACAGGCTGTCTATTCTTATACACTATCCTTTAGTAGACTAATAGAACGTATTTTACATATTATAATTATTACATATACACAATGTATGCTATTTTACTATACAATATAAATACAAGGAGTTATCAAACTAAAGATTATGAACAGGTTCCGTATATTTTTACTTAACACTGTTAATGACAGTTATACAGAGTCCTGTGTATGTCGGCCTGTGCCTCTGTCTATCTGTCTGTATGTTTGTCTGTCTGTCTTTCATTCTCCGAGTTTTAGAATTCGCGAAAAAGATCTTAACCTTCATTAAAGAAACAAAAAACGAAAGTAATGAAGGTTTTGACCAACAATACAGAAATAAACTTAATCCATATGAGAAACAGCAGACATACACTATATGATTATATTTTATATATTACTTGCCAAATTTGTATTGCAGATGATTTGTGACCCAACCTTTAGAGTGACTGATGTTGTGGCAAGGTGGCCTGGCAGTGTCCATGACTCTTATCAATTTCTATTAGCAAACAATGTAGACCCTGATCAGACGGCTCCTCTAGGAGCCGTCTGATCTGGGTCTACTCTGTTTGCAAATGCGTGAAAACACGTTTATATGAGGGAAAGGGTTAATCATTAAGTGGTCACATTAGAGTGTTTTTACTGTACATGTATGTGATTTTACAGTATTCATTAGTGAAAAGATTCCCCTTTCCCTGTCCCGTTTTATTGATTCTGTCCATGAATACCAATAAGGTGATACATATGGAAACCATGTTAAACAGGAAATAGGTTTATACATGTATAAAATGAGGTATATGGCCCCTGAGGATGATCCATATCAGATAATTTCTTAATGCCTTTGATTAGGACCTGCACTTTTTATTATTTAACCCATCACTCAATAAATATGCCTATATATTCCTTTGCAAATAGAGCTTACTCAGATCAGAATGCATATGTAGGAGTTTTATAATCAGAGTCTGTTATTCATATTGAATATATTATATATCGCGGCAGAGGAGTTTATTCCTTAATCATCATGATTAAACATTTACTCCACAAATACACATTTCTACACATTTGCAGACAGCATAGATCCAGATCAGTTGGCTCCTATAAGAGCCATCTGATCAGAGGCATGACATCATGTGTTAGTATTAATTAACGATCTATTGTATTGAAACATGTTATGTACAGCAAATCCGCCCAAAACCAACTGTTCAACCTAATGTAAATATCAGTCTTGTATACAGGTGGCAGCTTAATGCAGTGTAGGAGCTTTCTGCATGACTTTCACACTGCATTAAACAGCCACCTGGCCCAAGGTATCTAAAGTATGTACTAAATTATATCACAGTGTTGTGTTCTTGTATCATTCTTGCTTATTATAAACATACTATATATGTATGTTTTATGCAATAAAGAAATTGAATTGAATTAATAACAAATTCTTTACCAGAATTCCATCTTAGAAAGGGTGTGTTTTTTTTATCATAAATGCATTAAACAAACTTTCTAATGACACTTTAGAATGGGAATGTTTTACACAAAATCTGGAAAAAAATATCAGTAACAAACAGAGGCATTAAAACCTGATCAGAAGGCACCTTTAGGTGTTGTTGATCTGGGTATAACCTATTACAAATGCATAAAAAATATATTTGTGAAGGCAAAGTGTTATTAAAAAAAGATTATTAAAATTTAAAAAATACAGGAATTTTGCTTATGATAATTCTACATGCATATTCAAGTTTATCAATAAACATTTATAGTTTTTACTTACCATTGGTCTGTGAATGTTGTCCTTTAATAGCAGGTATAATGACAGAAACTGAAAATAAAGATTTGTATATGCCTTTATACCTTGGCATACACAGTTAACCCTTACCCTTTTGAATACTCAGACTTTGTTAGCAGACTTTTTGTTTTGTTATATGTACACACAGTCTACGCTACATTATTTATATTCCACATGACAGGAGGTCCTATACAAAGTGTAATTTTACCGAACCGGACAGAAACTCACCTTTACAATGAAAATAATGGAGAATGGCCTATTATGGATATTATAGATAGGATTTCGTGAAAAAAAATCATTTAATATTGTGGTCTGATTAGGGTACATGTATATGCTGTTTGCATATGAAGTAATATATGCTTTTTAAAGGTTTATATAAAATATATATTTCAATTATTACCGTTGTTGATTATATAATTAACACATTGCTGTCGGTGTGACAGAGGATATTTTCAGCCCGATAATTGGATATTGGAGTTTTGCATAATGAAGGATATATTCAGGTATAATAAAAACTATATAATCACCTGCAGGTTCTGCATCAGCAGCCTCATCTCTTACTGGGGAACAATCTGTAATGACTGACTCAGACATGTCATTGTTTAACCCTTTCCCTCATACAAACGTGTTTTCACGCATTTGCAAACAGAGAAGACCCAGATCAAACGGCTCCTAGAGGAGCCGTCTGATCAGGGTCTGCTCTGTTTGCTAATGGAATTTGATAAATCTGTTTCTTTACTTTCTAAAATAGCTACAATGATCCACCTTCAATATATGTTTATAACTGTCTTGTCCATGAATAATCAATAGGTATTGAAATATGTAATAAACATAGAACAGGGAAAGGGTTAAGGTGCTGGAAGGGGTTTCCTCTGCTGCACCTAGCATAACATACATGCATGTGGTTTATTTACAATCATCTAATACAATTGAAATATTATTTCATATCATGTAAGCATTTCTTTCATACATTCAGAGTCCAAGAGAAGCAAGTACTTATGAATATAACACAATAAATCAGGATTATTGACAATAAGAAACAACCCACAATAGCTTTGAGTGTCTTATTCCAGGCATGTCAGTAATAAACATATCAAGGGTATTTCAAACAGTCCATGCAAAGACCAATTTTCAGGTCCTGCATGACTCCCAGTGAGGGACTTTACCCCTTTATCATGGCAGTAAACAGTCAGTTAACCCTTACCCTATTCAGTTTTCATGCAAGAAATAATGACAACATGAATTATCTCAATTTATCTATTAGCTCAATGTTTAAAATGTTAAATTTTCAAGGGAATTTTCGCTTTTACAGACCTGTAGAATCTGCCATGCTTGCAAGTAGGTGAATACACTTTTATATGAAGGAAAGGGTTAACTCTCTATTTTCTGACTGAAATGGCCTGTGGCTGGGAATTGAATTGATTTTTTTTAATTATAATTAATTGTTTACAACAGATTTCATATTGCATTATATTTTACTAAGATCTTTATAACTTAAAATTCTAGTAATTAATAAAACAAACACTGCGATAAGCTTCTTATTTTTCCACTAAAGTAATTTATTTAATTGTCTTCATAATTCACGCCTCTCTATGCCAGACCATCAATAACAAAGACCACAATGGAAATAAGAGATATATTTTCTCTTTTTTGTGTCATCCTTTATATTGATGCGACTGACATGGTTCATAGCACACATATAACACCATCTTTATTAGTGTCCTGCATTGAACATGAATGTAGCAATAATTTAATGATTTCCAAACTACTAACCTGATGTCTCAACAGGACCATCTATACCAGTCAGCTGTGGTTTTTCTCGCAGTTGACTTAATACCTCCTCTTCTGAGGCTGTCAGTTTTGGTCTTAGGCCTCCACCTGTTTTTCTAATTTCCATCTCTTTTGTTTTAGCTGCAAACATAATATATAAATTTAACACAACATATGGAACATAAATTTAGAGTTTATGTTTGAAAGGTTGATATTTTCATTTTTTATGGGATTCTATCTAAGACCTCCACCTGTTTTTATTTTCATCTCTTTTGTTTTAGCTACAAACATAACATATAAATTTAACATAATAAATGGAAAATGAACTTAGAGTTTATGTTTGAATATGTTGATATTTTCATTTTTTGATGGGAGTCATTTAATAACTACATTGTCATAAATTAGAATTTTTACAAGGCGGGTGCTCTAACCACTGAGCTATCCGAACTGCTTACTGTCTTTCACATAGTACCTGTACCCGGCCTGTCACACTATAGTGTATCCCTGAATACTGATTAAACCAAAGACCTATATAGATCTAATTAATGTGTTATCATAGGTCTGACTAAATGCAGAATTACTTCATATCTTCTTATGGCATATGTAACCAACTACCTGCAGATAAATGCCAGATTGTGACCAATGACAAAAATTGTAACAAATAATACAAATAGTAGAATATGTTTACCTCTGCATTTGACATTTTATACATGGTATTCAACTGTTCCACAGTCCGTCGACACTGTGCAATACCAGAACTGAAAATGAAAATTACTATTAATTGTTAAACTGCATGTAGAATATAGCATTAAAGATCAATTAACGTTTCCAGCTATTTCATTTACATAAGAAATACGCTTTGGTTTTGATAGGTATAGTGTATAGCACTTTGATTTTATTTATTTAATTCCTATTGTACAGTGACTGTGTATACATTATTGAAGATTGTGCTAGACATGCAGTTAAACAGTAGATATTTCTCCATGTTTCTAATGGAACTTGCTATTTTCTGTTACCCATCTGTGTCTGTATATATACGTCATATGGTCCTATAAAGTCTTTTACACGACGGTTAGCCTAATTGCGCATCAATAAAATAATATCCGGGTCAAGCTAGAAAAGTTCGTACCTGTTCATCTCTTCCAATATGCGCTCCCAGCACGCATCTTTCTTTTTTGCCCCTGTTGTAGCACCTTCGAATTTGGCAAATAAATCATTGTAATGGTTATTGATCAACTTTACAGCAAACAACCGTTCATTCTCAGTCCAGCTGACACTCGGCTTTTCCATTGTGTACGAGGTTTTTGACAGACGGCGGTTATTATTGTTTATATTGGCAACATACGACAATCACGCCTCCGAAAGAAGAATTTTTCCGCTAAAGCCGCTAAAACATTGAAAAAATGACGCGAGCTTGAGACCGATTTTCGGCTCAAAGAATCGGGATCAACTTGTGCTTCGTGAATACCAATTTTCGAATCCGGCTCAAGTGAGCCGGAAAATGAAGCTCGGTGATCCTGAGACTGATCCCGATTATATATTTTTTGTGAACACGGAGTCTGGGCCAACCTTGCACATCACGATTATTGTAAAGAATCACTCTCTAGAAACCCAACACTTCTACTGGTGACAGTATTTGCAAACCTAGAAATAAGAAGACGACACTTAAAGACGTCACTTAAAGACATAAAAATTGTCTCAATATGACAAAATACTTCCTCATTTTGGACGAAAGGTCTGCCAATTCAAACGAGTGTGAAACGTTCTGAAAACGTTTGATCATGTCATTCACATGACCGCTTCATTGGTATAATTTAGTTTACTTTTCCTGCCCAAAATATGTAGGAATGCTTCGGGTCACTTTCATAACGATAAGAGTGGGATTTCAAGGGGCATTATTGTTTAACCGCTTAACTTCTCATTAGCGTTTGACCTAGAATCGCAGGCACATCGCAAGGCAGGGGTGTGGTATTTGCTGTATTGAAAATTTAAGAATTAGACATATAGATCCGCCTACGGGGCATTAATACACAAACATGTTAAATTGGACGTCGCACTGGTACGATAGATGAATCCGATCTGCGATACTAAAGACTAGCTTCCGCCAGTCTAAAACACGCACGCAAATATTACTGCAGATAGGTAAGTCTGCATAACATGGCAGAACATAATTAAGGCAACATATAAAAATACCTTGAAAGTGGGAGATCCTTCGAAAGCAAAAGTAGCAATGCAACATGAGAACATTGCAACATTACTCACGCCCCCTAGCGCCGGCTTAGGCAGTATTCAACTTTCAGAACTGATGACGTCAAAACCAATGATCACGAAGGACCAGAAAATATAACAACACTGAGAATGAAGTACAGGACGACCTTTGGCGGCCCAAACAAAAGCATTTATCACCTGGTGTTATGAAGTAAATATATCCTGAAAGTGGGAGATCATTCGAAAGCAAAAGTAGCAATGCAAAAAGGGAAAAATGCACACTAGACACCAAGGATAACACAAACAATGAAAATATGTATAGTGCATATATTGTCTGATTTTAATTTGCCGATAAGCCCTTTTGGTTTCACACAGGCGTGTCCTATCAATAGTATTGCAATTCTTGTTTTTATCGTAGAACTGATTGGCAAGTTAATGTCATACAAATTTATTAGACACTTTTTACATCACAACCAGTGTTGTTATATTTTCTGGTCCTTCGGGATCATTAGTATTAAAAATTGAATTCTGCTTAAGCCAGTGCTTGAGGACGTGAGTAGTGTTGCACTTTCAATTACTACTCATGAACAGACTCAATAAAACCGAATCTGCAATTTCCTCTTCTTGCATGTCTACTTCTGCTTTCGAAGGATCACCCATTTTCAGAATATATCTGCAATAAATTTATTGCAACATTGGTTATTATTGCAGAAATAGTTGTAACAAAGCTCAAACATGTCCACTTCTGGTTATCTCCTCATCTCTTTCTTTGTCTCCCTTGCAAATTACTAGTAGATTGTCTCAATTAATATAAAGGTTAAACATTAAACAGGACAAGAATTGGATGTGCGCACAATATACAAAACACAATTTGAATATGGAAAAACACCTTGACCAAAGTATGTTGGCGCTACGTGATCTGTCTAGAGTCGCAGTGCCCTCAATATCAAACCACCAATGCCAGTGTTACATTGCCCTAGACTCTGCCCAGCCAGGACAATACTTTTCAAATCGGTGTTTTATGACGTTATATCTTATCTTATTCTTGTGAAAGTTATGTTGTCACATCTAGTCTTTTGCTTTCGATGATTTGATTCAAGTTTGGTTTAAAAAACGACACTGCGACACATATTCGTCATATAACTCAGATATGCTGTCGGTGGTGATCTGGCAATGAACAAGGCAACCGCACTAATGCACCGCAAACTGCCAGTATGTAGTTATAAATTATTTACTGTACTTATGTCTGCAATATGGCATTGTAGTTGCAAGCTGTTACCCTTATGATTGGTGTTTAACCCTTTCACCGCCAATGTCGCATAAATGCACCACGACAAATAGCACAGTCTCAGATCAGACGGCGTCTGATCAGGGACTTCACTTTTTGTCTCAGTCTTTATTTCTATATATGTGCTTTATTCTTTTAAAATTTGGATCTATTTATCTTAGTTCCTTATTTTACTGAATGATTTAACAAACTTTCCAGACGACAATTAGAAATGTGGCACCGAAAGGGTTAAAGACAGGCAATAATACAACCTGTGCGAAATAATTAATTGGTAGGTACGTTTGATGTTGAATCAATCTTGTGAAACTGAAGAACAGAAACATGTGGATATGATAGAAATGAGCTTCTCGTGCATTTGATGCAGTTGCTAGTAGTTGCAAACATCTTGATAGGACACAAACAATTAGGATGCAAACAAATATTCTGAAAATGGATGATCCTTCGAAAGAAAAAGTAGAAATGCAAAAGGAAAAAAGTTCAGACTCAGTTTTATCGAGTCTGTTCATGAGTAGTACTCACCCCCCCCCAGCACCAGCTTAAGCAGTATTCAATTTTCAAAACTAAAAACATCAATACTAACGATCCCGAAGGCCTACATGGGCTTATCAGCAAATTACGAAACTAACAATGTGTCATTTGTTTTTATATATTGATTGGATTAAAATACCACTCTCTACCACAATAATTTGCGAGACTGGTAGAGATGTAAACAATGCTAAAACTTATATTGCAATTACGTGCCAACAGGTTCCTCAGTAAAAACCAGAATTGCAATAACATGTTCTACATAGCAGAAATAAGGAACGGGTGTATTGATGGAGTTTGCTAGTAGTTGCAAAATCTTGAAAAGACACCTTGGTGAAAACAAGGACCACACTCGACTTATAAGTAGATCATGCAATTAACCATATATCACTAAGTCTTGTTAGTGTTTGAACATCTGCTGACTTGGTAGACTAGTTGCTAGTATGTTTGTTTGTTTTGAAGGATGTTGCAAACATCTTTGTGCAGTCTATTTCTATGATATGGAAACCTAAATTGGTTTAGCAGCAAATTACGCAATTACCCAAACAACATCCGATTTTGAACTTATACGTTCAGGATATATTATATACAGTGCAGTTTCGATTATTCAAATATTTTGTAGAGAAGAATTTAGACCGTCATAGAGGAGCTTTCTGCATGACTTTCACCGTGCATTAGGCTGTCACCTGTCTTAAAGATCGATAATGATACATATTTTAGTGTTCGAATAATCGAGAGTTCACAGTATTTTAATTCTGACTGAAGTAAAGATGAAGACTGTACATAGAATTTCCCTCAAAGTCTCTGTGAACAGAGCCAATAACAAAGTTTAATGCAAATCTGGCTGAAACGTCGAAACAGCTGAAAATGTATATTTCGTAACTTTAATTAAACAAACGCTTAATTATGTTTATCACAATTTTCACCACATGTGAATTCGGTTAAACCTCTCTAAAACGGCCACTAAATTAATTGTGTTAATTAGTTGGTATTTAGGACAGGTGGCTGATTAAAGCAAGGTGAAAGTAAAACAAAACGCTCCTATAAGAGCGTTCTGTTTTACCTCCACCTTGCTTTAAGCAGCCACCTGTCTTTAACACAAATACTTGATATAATCTAGTAGCCGTTATAGAGAGGTACTCTAGTGGCCGTTATAGAGAGGTAATTTAGTGGCCGTTATAGAGAGGTAATTGAGTGGCAGTCATAGAGAGGTTTTACTGTTGTTTCATGCATGATAGTAAGCCCGTAGAAGTAAGTGTGCAAGGGTATGTTAGATCGGACACGTAAATGTTCATATTTGGTTAGTTACATTATTTGCTGATAAGCATACATGTATTTGGGATGTGTTATCATATGTGTTTCGTATCAGAATGTTTGCAAACTGGGGTTAGGGTTAGCCTACAATGAACTAGTATATCATTTCTTACATCTGGAAAATTTTAATGCAATTCTGACTTATTGAAGAAATGGTTGGCCTTTAATACTTCAACCAGTTTTGCAATAACATTATTGTTACAAGTAGGGGAAAAGAGAAGAAAGATTTGTAGCCATAGACATTGAATTTGAACTTTGTTATGCATATAAAGTAAACCCCTCTAAACCAGAATTCTAACAGAAGTCAGAAACTTTTAGGCAGGTAATTGCTTAATGCAGAGTGAAAGTCATGCGAAAAACTTATAGAAGATCGTTTAAATGTATTTCAACCTGCACCTGTCTCCAAGACCGATATTTTTACTAAATGTAACGTCCGGTGTAGGTAGCTGTATCGAACTGTATGGTGCAGGTACCTGTTGGAATATCATACTGGCCACTCCATATAGACCCAGTATGAAATCTACATCCGATTTCCAGTAGAACCTGTCCTAAGCGTTCATTCATTATTGAACGCTGAAGTCTAGGTGGTTGCGTAATCCAAAAAGTAATACAGAAAACTTCTATAGATGTGTCTGCATTACTTTTGACCTACATTAGACTATTACCTGCCTTAGAGACCCATAAGTGCACATCTTTTTGATAGCTATAAGGTAGGTATTACTGTAATACACAGGCTGGTAACTATTGGATCTCATTGGCGGCGTGACTCCATTTGTTCCATCGGTCGGTTTTGATAAGGAAAACGGATAACGTCGCGATAGGTGTATATTGATTCAAACAGACTAACATCAATTGGGATTTGTATAACGTATGACTAGAGGACTTGTAATCATGGTAAATATGTGTTTGTTATTTCATCATTAGAATAATAATGAGCTTCGAGATTTTTTTCCGCATTTGCAAACAGCGCAGACCCAGATCAGAGAGCTGCTGTAATAGTTATACGCCGTTTGTCAAAGCAAAAGAAATGTCATTTTTCCTTGTGCTGTAATAAATATTCTCAAAATAAATATTCACAAATCGCTTTCTTAATTTAACCCTTACACCATGAATGTTATTGTAAGAAATATTAACCCTTTCCCTTATGTGCAAACAGAGTAGACACTTACAGGATCCGTCTGATCAGGGTCTGCTCTTTTAATATCAACTGTATAGCTGTGAGGGTCTTTAGCCGGTACTACTGTCGCATGATTGCGCCATGTGCTAGCAGTGCTCAATATTGTAGGCGAATGACTCAATGACCAGGGGAGTAAATGTACAGTCGGCTGAACGGTCATTCGGACTGAACGTAGACTATAACTAGGTACTTTACTTCCCATTAATAAACCGAGTAAACATGGATCAGGCTGCTCATATATGAACCGTCTGATGTTGGTC
Organism: Azorinus chamasolen; assembly: GCA_963576725.1. Taxonomy (NCBI): domain Eukaryota; kingdom Metazoa; phylum Mollusca; class Bivalvia; order Cardiida; family Solecurtidae; genus Azorinus; species Azorinus chamasolen. Next base: position 36,162,856 of record OY755251.1, read on the forward strand.
TACTCTGTTTCCAAAGGTTTATTTACCGGGTAATGGGGTCCATTTAGACTGATGAACATGCATATAGAACCTTTTGAATAAGTTTTAGTTGCCCCCCCCCCCACTAGTGCATTAACCTGTTACCTAATACTAAAAAAGTACCTAGTTATAGTCTACTTTCAGTCCGAATGACCGTTCAGCCGACTGTACATTTACTCCCCTGGTCATTGAGTCATTGGCCTACAATATTGAGCACTGCTAACATATGGCGCAATCATGCAGCCGCAGTACCGGCGAGTGACCCCCACAGGTACCCATTTTAACCCCTGGGTGGAGAGTATGTGCGGGTGGGAGACACGGAAAAGCGTCTCTGAAATTTCCGGGTGGGACCGGGATTTGAACCCCGGACCTCCGGACTGATAGTCAAGCGCGTTACCACTAGACCACCGCCACCTACAATACTAGCCCTTTTTGACATATTTGCAAACAGAGTAAACACAAAGTCGTATGATCAGTCTTCATAAACATTTACCTAATCAATTATCAAGATATCATATCTTATATCAATATTAAAATTTATATTATTTCGTATTTCATATTCGTCTGATCTTGTTCTGCTCTGTTTATAAAGGTGTCGACTAGGGTAGACTCAGATCAGATAGTTCTTGTGAATGGATTCATTCGGTAGTTCTCTAAAGTTCTTATCAAACATTTGATGGAGGCTGTCTATATTCTCAAAAGTTTGATGGTCTTCCAGTTAATCTAAAAAGTGTGTTGGATTATATCAGGCTAATTGACTGTGTCAGTAAGTTTAAAAAGTTTGATGGACTCTGTCAGTCCTTCTCCAAAGCTTGATGTACTCAGTCACTGGTTTTTGATGGACTCTGTCAGTGGTTTTTGATGGACTCAGTCAATGTTTTTTGATGGACTCAGTCAGTGGTTTTTAATGGACTCGGTCAGCGGTTTTTGATGGACTCTGTCAGCGGTTTTTGATGGACTGTGTCAATAATTCTCAAACGTTAAATGGACTATGTCAGTAATTCTCAAAGGTCTGATGGACTGTGTCAGTAATTCTCAAAGGTCTGATGGACTCTGTCAGTAATTCTCAAAGGCCTGATGGACTGTGTCAGTAATTCTCAAAGGTCTAATGGACTGTGTCAGTAATTCTCAAAGGCCTGATGGTCTGTGTAAGTAATTCTCAAAGGCCTGATGGACTGTGTCAGTAATTCTCAAAGGTCTAATGGACTGTGTCAGTAATTCTCAAAGGTCTGATGGACTCTGTCAGTAATTCTCAAAGGTCTGATGGACCCTGTCAGTAATTCTCAAAGGTCTGATGGATTCTGTCAGTAATTCTCAAAGGTCTGATGGACCCTGTCAGTAATTCTCAAAGGTCTGATGGATTCTGTCAGTAATTCTCAAAGGTCTGATGGATTCTGTCAGTAATTCTCAAAGGTCTGATGGATTCTGTCAGTAATTCTCAAAGGTCTGATGGATTCTGTCAGTAATTTTCAAAGGTCTGATGGACTGTGTCAGTAATTTTCAAAGGTCTGATGGTCTCTGTCAGTAATTCTCAAAGGTCTAATGGACTGTGTCAGTAATTCTCAAAGGTCTGATGGACTCTGTCAGTAATTCTCAAAGGTCTGATGGACTGTGTCAGTAATTTTCAAAGGTCTGATGGACTCTGTCAGTAATTCTCAAAGGTCTGATGGACCCTGTCAGTAATTTTCAAGGGTCTGATGGACTCTGTCAGTAATTTTCAAAGGTCTGATGGACTCTGTCAGTAATTCTCAAATGTCTGATGGACTGTGTCAGTAATTCTCAAAGGTCTAATGGACTGTGTCAGTAATTCTCAAAGGCCTGATGGACTGTGTCAGTAATTCTCAAAGGCCTGATGGACTGTGTCAGTAATTCTCAAAGGTCTAATGGACTGTGTCAGTAATTCTCAAAGGTCTGATGGACTCTGTCAGTAATTCTCAAAGGTCTGATGGACCCTGTCAGTGATTCTCAAAGGTCTGATGGATTCTGTCAGTAATTATCAAAGGTCTGATGGACCCTGTCAGTAATTCTCAAAGGTCTGATGGATTCTGTCAGTAATTCTCAAAGGTCTGATGGATTCTGTCAGTAATTCTCAAAGGTCTGATGGGTTCTGTCAGTAATTCTCAAAGGTCTGATGGACCCTGTCAGTAATTTTCAAGTGTCTGATGGACTCTGTCAGTAATTTTCAAAGGTCTGATGGACTCTGTCAGTAATTCTCAAATGTCTGATGGACTGTGTCAGTAATTCTCAAAGGTCTAATGGACTGTGTCAGTAATTCTCAAATGCCTGATGGACTGTGTCAGTAATTCTCAAAGGCCTGATGGACTGTGTCAGTAATTCTCAAAGGTCTAATGGACTGTGTCAGTAATTCTCAAAGGTCTGATGGACTCTGTCAGTAATTCTCAAAGGTCTGATGGACCCTGTCAGTGATTCTCAAAGGTCTGATGGATTCTGTCAGTAATTATCAAAGGTCTGATGGACCCTGTCAGTAATTCTCAAAGGTCTGATGGATTCTGTCAGTAATTCTCAAAGGTCTGATGGATTCTGTCAGTAATTCTCAAAGGTCTGATGGGTTCTGTCAGTAATTTTCAAAGGTCTGATGGACTGTGTCAGTAATTTTCAAAGGTCTGATGGATTCTGTCAGTAATTCTCAAAGGTCTGATGGACTGTGTCAGTAATTCTCAAAGGTCTGATGGTCTCTGTCAGTAATTCTCAAAGGTCTGATGGACTGTGTCAGTAATTCTCAAAGGTCTGATGGACTGTGTCAGTAATTCACAAAGGTCTGATGGACTGTGTCAGTAATTTTCAAAGGTCTGATGGACTCTGTCAGTAATTCTCAAAGGTCTGATGGACCCTGTCAGTAATTCTCAAGGGTCTGATGGACTCTGTCAGTAATTTTCAAAGGTCTGATGGACTCTGTCAGTAATTCTCAAAGGTCTAATGGTCTCTGTCAGTAATTCTCAAAGGTCTGATGGACTGTGTCAGTAATTCTCAAAGGTCTGATGGACTCTGTCAGTAATTCTCAAAGGCCTGATGGACTCTGTCAGTAATTCTCAAAGGTCTAATGGTCTCTGTCAGTAATTCTCAAAGGTCTGATGGACTGTGTCAGTAATTCTCAAAGGTCTGATGGACTATGTTAGTAGCTCTCAAATATTTGATGAACTGTTTAAAAAATGATAAATTCTGTCAGTAGTTCTCAAAGTTTCATATACTGTTTCAAGTATTCTCAAAAGTTTGAAGGACTCTGTCAGAAGTTCTCAAATGTTTGAAGTACAGTGTCAGAAGTTCTCCAGACTTTAATTGACTCTGTAAGTAGTTCTGAACAGTTTGATTGACTGTGTCTGTAGTTTTCAAATGTTTGATGGATACTGTGTCAATTGTAGTCAAAAGTTTGAAGGACTCTGTCGGCAGTTCTCTAAGGTTTTATGGATTATTTCAGTAGTTCTATCATGTTTCATTGGCAGTGCCAGTATTTTTCCAACATTTGATTGAGTATTCAAATGTTTGATGGACTGAATTCGAAGTTCTTAGAAAATATCCGAAGTTCTTAGAAAATTGATGGACTATGACCATAGTTCTCAAAAGTTTAATGAAATATCAGTAATTCCCAAAAGTATGATGATTTCAGTATTTTTAAAAGTTGATGGAAATTGTCCCTAGTTCTCAAACGTTTAATGGACTTTCAGTAGTTTTCTACAGTTTAATGGACTCAGTCAATAGTTCTCAAGTCTTATGGACACTGTCAGTAATTCTTAAAAGTGTAATGACTCAATCAGTAGTTCTCAAAATATATGGACGCTGCCAGTAGTTCTCAAAATCTATGGACGCTGCCAGTAGTTCTAAAAAGTGTGATGGACACCGTCATTAGTTCTTTAATTTATGATGACAATAATTCTCAAAAGTTTGATGGACTGTGTGAGTAGTACGTACTCAAATGTTTAATTGAATGTATCCGTTGTTCTAAAAAAATTATGAACTTTCAGTAGTTCTCAAAAGTTTGATTAACTCTGCCATTATTTATCAAAATTAAGTAAAGGGTAAAATACAGTCAGCCAGGGTTTTTAACCTTTCCCTAATACAAACGCTTTCTCACACCTTTGCAAACAGGGTAGATCAAAATCAGACGGCTCCTTATACTGTTATAGATATTCAACTAACATATATTCATAATGTCATTATATCGTACATCAATACATTAGAACATATCTAAAACGACCATCAAAAAGATCTAATTATGGTTCTGTAACGAAGGTGGTAGCTTAATGCTGGTTAAAAGTAATGCAGAAAGCTTCTAAATGAGCTTATTGCATTTATTTTTGCCCTGCATGAGACAATCGCCTGATTTTTAACCCACTCCCTTATATTGTAGCTTTTTGACACCCCTGCAAGAGCCACTAATCAAAACCATTGTGATAAATGGAACAATTGCTCTATATAGTAGCAAATGCTCTATTCATCACAATGGTTTCAAAATTCCACTATTCTAAACTTATCATTTTTTTATAGTAAATTCTCCTATTCGGTAGATTTATCTAAAGTGGTTGGGTCTAAAATAGCTTATGAGGTAATGGGTTAAGACTCATATGTTCAAAATAAAATAAAAAATTAAAAAAATAAGAAACTAATAGGATAGGTTACACTGCAGTCAACTTAGAAATGATTAACTAACAAGCATTAATGTTGTGTTACAAGATTCAAGATTCAAGAAGTTTTATTGTAACTTAAACATATAATGTTTCTCGTTACATACATCATATATACATCATATATACACACACACATGACAATATAGTTTTAGAATATACAACAATGTAACCGAATCACATAAACAGTTTTGTAATTCCACGATGTATTCATAATTTGAACACATTAATGAGGTTGAATTCTGACGTAAGTGTACTATACTCAAATATTTTAATTAAAATTCTAAATACAACACCTGTAACAGTTCATCAGAGATTTCATGAACACAATCATCAAATATTATATATCATTGTAATATACCATTTTAACCCTTTGAAGGCTGAATAGATGCAATCTGCTAAACATTTCGTCCGCAGAGAATCAAACATTCAGTTGGCCTTAACATACACATCACCAAAACAACATCCAAGCGACAGAGGGTTTGGGTTCTGATCAGACTCCACGAATGTGGTGCCTGATCTGGATCCAAACTGTCTGTAAAGGTCTCCAATGTCCGTTTTCTCACATTCAAAAGGTTCAGTATCATTTTAACTTTCGTTTACATTTACTTTGGACTGACGTAAAATCAATGCATTGTATATATACATACTTAATGCTCGTAATTCTCTATAATTACATGTTTGCATTAATGAAACAAATTTATACACACTTGGTCTATTGAAGAAATGTTTACGTATAAAACGTTTTCTTAAGTCATTGTATATAGGACAAATTAAAACGAAATGGTATTCATCTTCAATATCACGTGTGTTACACACGTTGCAGAAACGCTGATTACGTTCAATTCTATTACGACCATAACGTCCTGATTCTATTCTGAGCTGGTGGGAGGACAGTCTCAGTTTCGATAAAGCTATGCGATATTTACGTGGCAAACAATTAAGATATTCCTCAAAAACAAAACCTGTTTTAAAATGCTTGTACAAATACATACTATCAGATATAGAACTGGAATGGGTCCACTGCTGTACGAAAACATCAACCACCCTTTGTTTAAATAGCAAGTGAAATGATCCTAAGTCTACTGATTGGGGAAAATCCTAAACATAAGTAAACCCATGTCTATTTAATAACCCCTTCACATTATATACCCAAGTTTTAACCCCATTAGCACATCATTCAAGCTGCGATCTATACAAGGAAGTCACACTTAAATGATCACTGTTTTGTAGTTTACACCAATATTTTATTATGCGTACGTACCTATTAACATATAACGGATATCTTCCTAGTTCCACGTAGATTGCCATATTAGAGGTTGATGTTTTAACACCTAATAAATATTTGCATAATTTTAAATGGATACGTTCTATTTATTTTGATTTAGTAAATCCCCATATCTCTCCAGCATAATTTAAAGTTGATCCTACAAATGCATCGAACAACTGACATAACGTTTTAGACTTAAAATCAAACTTTCATGTATTTGATCGTAATGTATTCAGAGCTTTTATACCTTTACCTGCAAGAGATTCCTGATTGAACACAAAACTCCCAGTATAATTGAATACAGTGCCAAGGTAGTTAAAGTTATCAACCACTTCCAAAATGTCTTCCCTATACTTCCAAACTTCATTTTCTTTTACCGGACCTCTATTCCTAAAAAACAACTATCTTACTTTTATCCGTATTCATCTCAAGCCCCCAAGTTTCACAATAACATTTCAATCTATCAAGACTTCTTTGCAGCTCTTTAGGATCAGTACCTAATATCACCATATCATCCGCAAATAACATTAAATTAAAAACAATATCATCTATTGTTAATACACTTCTGACATCATCCTGTAGGAATAACTCTAGATCTTCAAGGAAAAAAGAAAATATAATCGGTGAGATTACGTCCCCTTGTTTCAAGCCAATTGCGCTTTCAAAAAAATATGAATAGGTTCTACACCCTCGTATACAGGACTTCACCTTTGTATACATGCCACGTACGATACGTAAAGTTTTACCCGTGATACCCAATTTGTATAATTTATACCACAGGCCATTCCTATACACCCTGTCAAAAGCCTTTTTAAAATCAATAAAAGCACATGCCAATCTTTTCTTTTCACCCAATATCTTTTGTATAATAGCATTCAGTACAAAAATTGCATCTACGGTGGAGCGACCCTTCCTAAAGCCAAATTGTGCGTCGCTAGTGACGCTACTGTTCTCTGCCCAGGTAGACATTATTTTATTCAATACACCTGTAAAAATCTTTGAAAGGCAGCTTACTAAAGTTATCCCCCTCTATAAGTGTTAACATCACTCGGGTCGTTTTTCTTGAAAAGTGGTATAATGGCACCATTTGTCCACTTTTCAGTAAAAAAAACCCGAGTTCAATATACCGTTAAAACATATCAACCATATGTGAAGCTAGAATATCACATGATTCTATAAAATACTCATTTAAAAGTTTATCAGCAGCATATGCTTTATTCCGTTTTAGTTTATTGATTACCTGAATGATTTCCGATACAGTTATCGGCCTATCAAGCTCATCGAATGTACAAGAGTCTCCGTTAAAATCAAAGTTAGAGCAAAATTCTTCCGCGTCGTCATTAGAGACTGGCGGAAAGTTAGCCTCTAAATTTGAAAAATGTTCAAAGAAATCATCCGTGCTAATGCAATTGTTTTGTTTCGAGGCTTTGTTTGAAAAATGTTTCCAAAAGTTTCTCGGCTGAGAATGTCGTAATCGTTCAATTTCCTTCATCTTATTAAATTCAAAACTTCGTTTTTTCTTACCTGTTAGTTGCTTGTACGTACTTTTATTTGTGACCATTTTACACCTGTTTTCATCATGTTTACAAAATTAAAATCATTCCGTGCACGACTATATTTATGTTTAGCATCTACATACTCTGCGTCAAACCACTCTGCTTTTTTACACAAACTTTTACGCGCACGTGGCCTGTCCGATGCAATTCTCTTTTTACTAAATAATGGTTCAGCAATACTATTTATAATATCAGTAAAACTAGATATACATGTATCTGTGCCAATTCTACTATTAAAATCAGCATTCTGTGTCAATGAATTTAACAAAGGCAACTTAGAGATAAGCCCCCGCCTAAAGTCATCCTTTAAACTGTCTTTCCATCTAATATCAGTACGCACAAACTGCTCAGTCTGCCTATTTACAACAGTATTACAATCTATACTAAAAGTTAAAGATGCGTGATCAGACCACTCACAGAAATTGTCTATTTGAAATTCATTTATACATATAAAATCGTTCACACTTAGCAATAGATAATCAATTACACTTGAACCTTGCTGATTTGCATAAGTGAATGACCCGATAGCATGATCTTTGCCCAATCTACCATTGGCTATTCTAACGGACGTGGATTTGCACATGTCTAGCAACTTTAACCCATGACTATTGCACACTTTGTCCATAGACACTCGCTCTAACGGCGAGTCCGGTCTATTGTATCTATAAGGTCTACAGCTCTGTCACAAACAATATAATCCCGCCTGTCCCCTTTTTTCCACACGAGCATTCCAATCCCCACATAATAATACACGACCACGTGATTCATATATATATAAATATCATTTTGTACTAATGTAAACAAATCAGTATCTACAGTGTTGTACGCCGGGGATCCTTCAACCCACATATATACACCTGCCAAGTAGACATCTTCATCAATATTAAAAAAGTTTCTGTCAATTTTAAGCCATACAATGGTATCAAAATGTTTTTTTATTAACTCTACACCATGTTTAACAGTATCTTTAATATAAATGACCACACCCCCGCTACAACGTCTAGCTCTTCTGTTTTGAAATTTCCTGTACATATTAAAACATTTAAAACCATTTAATTGTACTTGTGTTTTACGATTAGTCCATGATTCATATAGGAAAACGATATCATATTTACACAGTTTATCAACAAAGTCACTGTCTTCAAGCTTCTGCTTGGTCAGTCCATTAACGTTCCATGACAGGACATTGAGCCAGCCCGCTAGTTCTGGTTCCCTGGACTGTATTTAACCGGGTGCCAATTTATGGAAAGGGTGTCGTAGCTTAACCAAGCATTTTTGCCTTCACGCTTAGCTTGTTTGAGCTGTGGAAGCAGAGATCTCCTACGCTGAGCAATTTCTCTAGGAAATTGCTCGTACATGGAAAAGTTTGTCGCGTCTAGCTCCTTTCTCTGTTTTCTCACATTCTCTCTATCTTTGAATAGAGTAAACTTTGCAACAATATTGCGCGGCCTGCTGCCTCGTTTCTGGCCCATTCTATGCACTCGTTCAAATTGTAACTGGTCAACAGTGTTCTGTGCGATTCTCAATTTATCAATGATAAATTGTCGTAAAATAGTCTCTCTTTGCACGGGTGTCTCGTTTTGTTCCTCGGTGACGTTGCCGAATATTAGATTCTGTCGCATGGATTGGGATTGTATATACAATAGATCGTCTTGCACATTGTCTCTCTCCTTGGTTAACTGGGTCAACTTGTCATTTGCTAAACCCAATGAAAATTCTAAATTGTCTACCCTTTCTGAGGTTTCCGATGTTTTGGCATCTGACTTTTTCATGCTGTCATGTACAAATACTCACAATTTCTTAATTACTGACTCAAAACTACTCACTTTTGTTTCTAGCCTCTCCAATGACTCTAGTTTAGAATCCATGCGTGAAACCTTAATGTCCAATCGCTTCAAATAGTCCAAAATATCAGCATTTGTCGTGGATGTCTGTGCCTTTGACTGATCGCAGGGTGTACTTGCACTGGCTTGAGCCCCAAGGGCGGGCTGACTGGGGGTTCCAAACACTGAGCTGTTATTTGAATCCATTTTCGTTGACTTACAATAGTGATTATCTAGGGATTCTATCAGTGAATCATCAAATAACACCGAATTTGCTTGTCTGATAGAGTCACTTACACTTACACTCTCACAATCACTGTTATTGTTATTGTTTACAGAACTAGGCGAACCGGTCGAGCCGCCATTTCTCGGATTTTTCGACTTCGCGCCACTATTGCCACTGTTGCCACTGCTACATCTCCTTCTTTTGTTCTTATTTCTGGATCTCATATGTAATTTAGCACCCAAAGCTCATTAGAGAATAGTTCCCAACACATAGAGGATGAAAATCGGTAATTTTTCTTCACTTAACGATGATTAAATCACATTTTTTCGTCAGCGATAAAAACACCTGTTTACAATATCTTGTCACGTGACTTACTTATGCTTGAGAGAATCATTGATTACTTAGTCGACTAAAGTTTATTCCTGTACCTCATGAATATTCATTAAAGATACCATGGTTCATGCATAATAATTACCCCAGTTATTTTAATGAAATTGTAAACACGGAAAGGTTTTGCCATTGCAGAACATGTACAATCTTATCTATATTATTTCACTAGGATACAGAGTAGACTCTGATCAGACGACTCCTATAGGAATCGTCTAATCCATGTCTTCCCAGTTTGCTTAGACGGCGTATCTAAAGGTAAATGATTTAACACATCCCCTGTTACTCACACACCGTATGGTCAGTTATATATACAGTAAACCCCTCTAATGTGTCCACCAAAAGTGGCATACTTCTGGGTGGCAGAGGCAGATGGTAGCTTAATGCAGGGCGAAAGTTATGCAGAAAATTCCTATAGGAGCTTTCTGCATAACTTTCCTACTACATTAAGCAGCCATCTGCTTATAAAGACAGCTATGTTTATTCATTAAATGGTCTTATTAGAGGGGTTCTACTGTACACGTGATTTCATAAGCACGCCGAGTATTGTCGTCAGACGGCTCCTACATAAGCTGTCTGATTTAGGTCTACTGTTTGCAAAGGTGTTAAATTGCGTATCCATGCGGTCAAAGGATTAAATGTTTAATTTATAACATGGCTCTTGTAAATCGCAAGCAATGTAGTTCTATATAAAAATCCTGCTTATGATGAGGTGCATGATTGGTGTGGATTGATTGTTGCATTTTCAATTACTGCTCATGAACAGACTCAATAAAACCGAGTGTGCAATTTTCTCTTTTTGTGTTGCAATCTTTGCTTTTGGGTGATCACCTCCCTTTAGAATTTATAATCTTCACAACAGCAGGTGTTAAGTGCTTGTGTGGCCGCCGTTAAACGTCGCCCCGTACTTCATTCTCAGTGTTGTTATACCTTCTGATCCTTCGATATCATGCATTTCAGTACTTCCTGTTCTGAAAATTGAATACCGCTTCAGTCAGTGCTAGGGGGCGTGAGCAGTGTTGCATTTTCAATTACTGCTCATGAACAGACTCAATAAAACTGAGAATTCAACTGCTGACCAGGTTAGTTAGTGGTAGTCTATACTGTTTACATTGCGAAAAACCACATTTCCCACAAATCATCCCATACACATATCATATATTGTCATTCTCTTGTTTTTATTTCAGATTTATTTCTCTTCGATGAAGGTGGTTTGGTTGTGTGTCGTTGTATTGGCAATACTATTGTTTCTGCACTGCGAAAGAAACATAGGTCGGCACGTTAAAGTTACCAACCAGATAACATATAAAGTTGGTATCAGTGCACGTGAGAAGGAAAATTTCACAATGCTTGAAAAGAATAATACGAGTATGATAAAGAAGAATATCAGTATATACAAGAACGAGAATCTACCGTATACGGTTAGAGATAAATTATTTTATCTTTTTTCCGTTCTTGCCCACCAAGATGAAAACAATACCTGGGATAAACTTTTTTTCACTGGATGGGAAGTTCAGTCCGTCCACAAAAGGAAATATAAATGCTGTTACCAGTTCGAAAATGGAACAGTGGATGATGGAATAAGCACATACAAGAACTATTTCGACATTACTGAGGGACCAGAAGCCATACTACAAGCGAGACAAGTGGTGTTTGACATTAGATCTTTAACGGTGCAAGAGAAACCGAAATGGGCTTCTATAGTTTTGCTTAACGAAAATTGTCAGGATGTAAAGACTTACCACACTATAGTGTATAGACAAAGGGAGACAACTAAACAATTTGCGATATATGGAAATATATTATACGGACAGAAAGACCCAGTGCAGCTCATTGAGTGGATGGAATACCACAAACACCTAGGAGTCAGTAGGGCAGTGGTTTACAAATATCCTGACCTCAGTGACAGAGCAAGGAAGGTGCTTTCCTACTATACGAATGAGGGGGTGTTAGAAGATGTACCCTACCCGTATGTTCCGCTACAGGGTAAGGTACCATTTCGAAGTGTTTGTAATCTGAGCATACAGCTGAACCTCGTTAAAATTGACGATTAAAACTTACTATGTTGAATAATCATGAAATAATGACATGATGAATATTAATGATATTGATCTTTAAAATGACACATGAACACAGACATGTTTTGCCATAATAGATAGATGTAGTATTTGACATGTATGGGCCATTTAAACGAAAAACGGGGGTGGGGGTAGCCATGGAAACGGTTAAAATACACATAGCTTAAAATAGTTAATTCTTATGTACATTCGCGATTCTGATTCAGTAGACCCTTCTGAACATTTTGGTACCAATGAGAAAAAGTCTAGGTGTGCACGTTTGACCCTACTGGCCCTCAGAGTAATTCGGATATCAAAATATATTAGTTTGATTTGACCATATATGAACATGTCAATAATATTCCATCCACTCATATTTTCACGAAAGCGTTACAAGTTAGTGTAATAATAATTTGAGTGCCCTTCGGTACGAGTGACCAGAAACTCACCAGCAATACACGTACACTGCTCATACACCGGGTCGATCAAGAATTTTAATAACTTTAGAACTTAGTTTCAAATGGCGGGGATCCTGATGAGACACCGTGTTATTCGGCTTCTCACCTAGATCGAAGTTGCTTGTAAATACGATTCTAGACGAGTATAACATGAGAAATGTTGGATTTAATCAGATTACATGACACACAACAGAACCTGTCACAATTAGCAAAGCTCTTTTGTATTTATTACTATTTTGGGATAATTCTTAAGATATTAAATCTGAGTGGCGTCGTTTTATCTAGGTCTCCAAGCTGTATGAAAATGCCAGTCAAGGCACATTTAGCATGAGAAGGTTTTAAAAGAGTCTTATGTAAATCATAATTTCACCCTTCTCCTGTTAAAGAATTGTCAAATACAGTAAAACCCACCTAAACCTGAATTTAAATTAAGTACAACTATCAGCCGTGGGGACAGGTGGCAGCTTAAATCATGGTGAAAGTCATGCAGAAAGCTCCTGTAGGAGCTCTTAGCATGACGTTTAACCTGAATTAGGCAGCCACATGCCACATTCTCTACTAGAATTCTAGTTTAGAGATGTTTAAATGTATTTGGTTATCTGCAGTAATACTTACGTACAGTACATCCTCGACCTGACAAACACACATATTCTCAGGTACGTGTCATTATTAATCTCTAAGACAGGTCGCAGCTTAATGCAGTGTGAAAGTCATGCAGAAAGCTCCCCTGTGAGTTTTCGGCATGCTGTTCAGTGTACATTAAGCTGCCATCTGGCATAAATTCTTCTAAACTAACATTTCAAATTATAGAGATTTTATAGTACTGATCAACCTAAAATATGATCGTGGTGTCACATGGCTTGGGGGCGTGAGTAGTGTTGAACATTTAATTACTACTCATGAACAGACTCATTAAAACCGAGTCTGCAATTTTCTCTTTTTGTATTTCTATTTTTGCTTTCGAAGGATCACCCATTTTCAGAATATATGTACTCCACAACAGCAGGTGTAAAGTGCTTGTGTGGCGGCCGTAAAAAGTTACCCCGTACTTCATTCTCAGTGTTGTTATATTTTCTGGTCCTTTGGTATTATTATGTCTCCCCCATTTATGGGGAGATATATTGTTTTTGCCAGAGTTGTCTGTCTGTCCGTCTGTCCGTCTGTCTGTCTGTCCGTCACAAACTTGTGTCGCGCGTATCTCTGAAATCGGTTGGGCTAGAGTCACCAAACTTCACAGGAATGTTCACCAGCATGAGTTGTTGTGCACCTGATAAGTTTGGAGTTATTGCCCCTGATGACTTAAAATTAGAAAAACTTTGTGTCGCGCGTATCTCTGAAACCGCTGGTACTAGAGTCACCAAACTTCACAGGAATGTTCACCAGCATTAGTTGTTGTGCACCTATGGTTTTTGAATTGTCTCCCCCTGATAATTCTTGAGTTATTGCCCCTGATATGAATACTTGAATTTATACAAACTTTGTGTCGCGCGTATCTCCGAAACCAGTAGGACTAGAGTCACCAAACTTGACAGGATTGTTCACAAGCATGAGTTGTTTTGCTCTTGGGTTTTTTGAATTGTCTCCCCCTGTTAACTTTGGAGTTACTGCCCCTGATGACTTAAACTTAGACAAACTTTACTTAGTGTCGTGCATATCTCTGAAACCACTAGGGCTAGTGTCACCAAACTTCACAGGAATGTCGACCAGCATGAGTTGTTGTACAACTGGGATTTTTGAATTGTCTTCCCTTGATAACTTTGGAGTTATTGCCCCTGATATGATTACTTAAAATTAGAGAAACTTTGTGTCATGCATATCTTTAAAACCACTAGGGCTAGAGTCACCAAACTTCACAGGAATGTTCACCAGCATGAGTTGTGTGCACCTGGTTTTTTTATTGTCTCCCCCTGATAATTCTTGAGTTACTGCCCCTGATATGTTAACTTAAAATTAGAGAAACTTTGTGCTGCACGTATCTCTGAAACCAGTAGGGCTAGAGTCACCAAACTTCACAGGAATGTTCACCAGCATGAGTTGCTGTGCATCTGAGATTTTTAATTGTCTCCCCCTTATAACTTGGAGTTACTGCCCCTTATGACTTAGATTAGAGAAACGTTACTTTGTGTCACATGTATCTCTGAAACCACTAGTACTAGAGTCTCCAAACTTCACAAGAATGTTGACTAGCATGTGTTTTTGTGTACCTGTGGCTTTTGAATTGTCTCCCCCTGACACTGTTGGAGTTATTGCGCCTGATGACTTAAACATTAGACCCTGATAAGTTTGGAGTTACAGACATTACACGTGTGTATTGGAAAGAGGATGGGAGGGGGAGACATCTGTTTTTGTGACAAAAACAAACCTCTAGTTGGTTTTGATGTTATTAGTTTTGAAAATTGAATACTGCTTAAGCCGGTGCTAGGGGCGTGAGTAGTGTTGCACTTTTAATTACTACTCATGAACAGACTCAATAAAACCGAGTCTGCAATTTTCACTTTTTGCATTTCTACTTTTGCTTTCGAATGATCACCCGTTTTCAGAATATATTGGTTACTGACACCGAATTATTATGGAATGATCTGTAGTGGGGTTGGCATAGTTTGGTTCCAGATGAAATGCCAAATGACACCATTCGAACCCTTTGTCACGTTTTTTTCCGGAAATGAATACACCATGAAGTAACATGTAGTTTTAGAATCATAATAGACGGCAAGGCAGGTTTGGGGATATTAATTCTGAAAATAGGAGATCATTCGAAAGCAAAGGCAACATTGCAAAAATGAAAATCTGTAAGTGACGTAAGTAGGTTTGAAAGGATCACAATATACTTCTTGGAGATTTACACATAACGTTATCTCTTACCCCTTGTAGTTAGGTAAATAGGGGCATTAGTCTATTTTTAAGACATTAGATTAATATTCTAAATATTGGAAACTACATGTCTGTCGTATGATTAATCTGGAATGGTGTGATATAATATTGACAGACATGTTCTATTTAAGTTGTCCTACGACTAAGATAGTCCTAAGCAGCTTTATGACTATGGGTAATGACAGTATCGTAAAATACTAAACATATTTAACGCTTTCTCTTCCAAGTTTTGTCGTCTGCAAACTTTGTCCTCTGCTGCAAATTTCATTGTTTAACCCATTTACTCCCACGATCCTATATATGGGATTTAGGCAAACAGTGTAGACTCTGATCAGACGTCGCATAACGCATATACACTGATAGGAATTTCAATATAAAGCACCCCTTAGATATAATATGGACTAATCCTATATATAAGCATGGAAGAATCCACGGGAACAAATAGGTTAATTTTCTTTATTCATGTCTTCAAAAACAGTCACAGTAACAAACAGTTTAGATGTTGATGAGACGCTGATTTACTTGACGTCACATCAGCATCCAAACTGTTTGCATAGGTAATCACAGATGTGACATTGGTAGCGAAAGAGTCCAGGTGGAAAGCCTTGGTATAGGTAATCACAGATGCGATATTGGTAGCGAAAGAGTCCAGGTGGAAAGGCTTGGTACAAACTATGAGATACCTCACATCTTATGCAGATATGTTCCCATCAGATGTTGCAATGACAATGATATTAACCCTTTATTCCCGCCCTCTACGCCTTTGCAAACTGAATAGACCCAAATCAGTTTAGCGGCTCCTATGGGAACCGTCTGATCTTGGTCTGTTCTGTTTGTTGATAATACTAAAATACTTCGTTTATTGTGTCATTATAAAATCCAGTTTAATGATATTCACGAGGTCATTTTTTCTTACAGGAATATTTATTTAGATAATGATAATATACTATTTAAGGTCAGGTGATTAGTTATATTACGAATCAGATACATGTGGTTTGTTTCAGATACATACCCGAGATACTTTGGAGGCCGGCACATCATTATATCGGATCATGATCAAAAGATGCCCCTGTTTGACGCAGAACAGCGCCTGCGTCCATACACATACTTTGCTGCCATAGATACGGATGAGTTCATCGTACCGAGACGGGAGAACATATCAACTCTTGTTGACCTAATGGTAATTATTCATCCCCTAACTAAGGTCAAACCAATCCGATTATTTTTCTATCCAATGTCAATTGCAGAAAGATTTAATTCAGTCCTATAATGCAATAAAACACAGTCACTTAAAATAACGAGATAAGCAGAAAAAACAACAACATTAGGCAAAGCAAACCAGCATATTGTATCAATCACTTCAAACAGATTGCATGACTTCAGTCATTACTTATCAATCTAGCCGTATTGTATCACTTGAGATATATTGCTTTTGCAGTTTTGTGTAACATGACTTCAACCATATCGTATGTATTCAGCCATATTTAGCATTACGTCAGCCATATTGTATCCCTTCAATCATATCTTATCACATTGTTTGACCCTTAGCTCGCCACAAATGTTTTATCACTCTGTCCTCTTTGAATATTAATTGGGCAAATCTTTACATAATATATACAGGATATGTTAAGGGTAGTACTCTATTATGGTACATGCTTAAACCTGGAAACGGTATGAGCTTACCAGACTCATGTACTGATGTTTCTCTATCTTGCCCTTAACGGCTTCCCTGCAATTGCTCTGACTTTAGCAAATACATTGGGTACATATTGGATGGACTTTCACAGTTGTTATGCTATGGTTTACTTATTGTCCTGTGTTGACCCGTTCTTTGTTGGGAAGTCCGTAGGGGATATCATTATCAACAGTGTTAAACTATGGTAACTTTGAGATAAATTTGAGGTTAGGACGTCCGTAAACCGGTTTAAACCCCACTGACCGTTCCAAGGCGATACTCTCTTTTTCACCCTTACATTTATGCTTGTCTTGTGTCTTTGTAATTGGGCGTTTGTTTATGTTTAAAATTTTAACCTCGTTTGTGTGAATGTGTGGTTGTGTGTGTGTGTGTGTGTGTGTCACTATTTTCAATCGATGTTTGGTGGTGGTTGCTTCTTGTATGTGGCTTTTCCTACTTGACTTCTGATCCTTCGAGATCATGACTTTCAGTACTTCTTGTTCGGAAAATTGAATACCGCTTAAGCCGGTGCTAGGGGACGTGAGCAGTGTTGCACTTTCAATTACTGTTCATGAACAGACTCAATAAAACCGAGTCTGCAATTTTCTCTTTTTGTGTTGCAATTTTTGCTCTCGGGGGATCACCTCCCTTCAGAATTTACTTCGTTTCATCCCGTCATTATGTACCGCTTTATTCATATGGTGTCACTTTAACCCTATCGAATTATTTCAGGCATAATGGAAACATAAGCCCAGTTCCTATTAGCCACACTATTAACTGTAATTTAATGATAAATGGCATCGGCTAGAAATAAATTTCATCTACCTAAAGTATTGTCTGTTACAAAACATAATCAGCTTTACACAGTTAAGATCCATAGTAGATCCATAGTTTCTCGACGTCTCCTTTGGGTGCAAACTGTTTCCATAGGTTTTTTACATCATGCATATCGATAATTGAGTCTGAAACAGTCGTGACAGCAACCTATGGGGCGAACTCGAAGTGGCCTGTGCAAATAGTTTGGATCGGCATATCATCAGAATCAAAACTGATTCATAGCATTTTCTTTCAATAAAAAATGAAGAATAATAAAAACAATTTTAGAAAATATATACAAATGTTATAAGAGTCACATACTCATTCCTTGTTGTTATACCTTCTGATCCTTCGAGATCATAAATTTCAGTACTTCTTGTTCTGAAAATTTAATACCACTGAAGCCGGTGCTAGGGGACGTGAGCAGTGTTGCACTTTCAATTACTGCTTATAAACAGACTCGATAAAACCGAGTCTGCAATTTTCTCTTTTTGTGTTGCAATTTTGCTTTCGAGGGATCACCTCCCTTCAGAATTTATATAATATTGTTAAAATATGAAAGACATGGTTTACAGAAAAATAGCGGTCAAATAGATACCAAAGGTACTAATTGCGTATCTAAATGTTCGAGTTTCGAAAGTCATGTGATTAAAGTCAGGAAGTCTGATAATGACAGTACTCAGATCTACATGGACCATTCAAGCGCGCAATTATATCTACGTCTAGATATCATATACCCAACTACACTGTCCGTCTTCGTCGGGGTGAACCAACCACTGAGATACGAGTTTATTACCTAGTTGATAATGCAGGATTACTCGATAAACAAGACTGACTATGTCGGTACTTTCAAACTACGCCTATGAGACACCAGTTTATATCTTATTCGATATTGCATGATTACTTGATAAACAAGCCAGAATGTTGTGGTACTATCAAACTACACTGATGAGATACCAGGACATGTCCTATTTGATAGTGTAGAATTACTTGATAAATAAGACAGTTAATGGTGGTACTTTCATACTAACAGATTGGATGCCAGGTTTTGTCCTATTTGATAATGCATGATTACTTGACCAAAACGACAGAAACAGGTGGATTTTAAAATCATACCGATGAGATTCCAGTTTATGTCCTCTTGATATTGCAGGATTACTTCCTAAACAAGACAGAAAACGGCGGTACTTTCAAACTACACAGTGAGGAACATTTCTTTGACTGGCATAAAACCAACCGTACTAGCAATTTACAGATTGTGCAATATGGATACCACACAGAACCAGTTACATCTGCCTTCAAAAATTTACACGTAACCAGCAGAGTTCGAGAAGGAGGTATCTGGATCCACGGTTCTTACCCAAGACATCCATTTTCTTTGTGAGTAAAATCTGGATACAGCATGTTACTCCTAGAAATTGTTTTCGTTTTGAGTATAAGCTGTTTCTGCCATGATATTCCTAGACACCCTTAAGCTTTATGAGCATAAGCTGGATATACTATGTTAGCCAAAATATCCATTTTCTATGTTAGAATGCATACATTTTTCTTGTGAGTATAAACTGGACCAGAATTTTATGGGGATGTTATCTACAAACTTAGGAAAATCGGGGTCATATCCATTTTCATGATTTGTTTATAAAACGCATTAAAACATTTAAAAAGAAAGGTTATGATCCTGTTATATTGCAACGCACTGCATGTTTGGTTATCGACCCTTTTACGGTCGGTAGCTACGCTTCCCTCATTGCTTGCGCGATGACAGGCCGAGGGTAGTACTCTATGATGGTATACTCTTAAACTTGGATACAGGATGAGCTTACCAGACTCATGTATTACTTTTTCCCTGTCGTGCCCTTAACGGCTTACCTGCAGGTGCTCTGACTTCAGCAAAGTCATTGAGTACATATTTGACGGATTGTCACAGTTATTATGCTATGTTTTACATGTTGTCCTGTGTTCACCGTCGTCTATGTTGTGGGTAAGTCCAGCGGGGATACCTTTATTTACAATATTTGTAAAGCTAGGGTGACTTTGAGAGAAGTGTGAGGTTAGGACGTCCGTAAACCGGTTTAAACCCCCAGTGGTGTTTTTGCTACTGACCGTGCCAAGGCGGTACTCTCTTTGTCACCCTTCCTTTTGTTTGCCTTGCGTCTTTGTGCTTGTGATTTTGTTCATGTGTGGAACGTTTGTCTCTGGTTCTTGTGTGTCTTTTGGTGTTTTCTGTGTTCATTTCGTGTGTGTGTGTGAGTTTGTGTGTGTGTGTGTGCGTTTCGGTGTGTGGTTGTGTGTGTGTGTGTGTGTGTGTGTGTGTCATGCTGTCTATCGGTGTTTTGGTGGTGGTTGCGTCTTGTATGTGGCTTTGCCTGCTTGACTTTACTACTTTTCCATTCACCGTGCTACTTTAAGACAATTATCTATATAAGCTGGGCTAGCCATGTTACCCCAAAGACAGTAATTTTCTTTGTATGTATAAGTCCTGAAAGTAGGAGATCCTTCGCAAGCAAAAGCAGCATTGCAAAACGAGAAAATTGTAGACTCGGATTTAACGAGTTTCATGAGCGTTTAAGGAAAGTGGAACACTACTCACGCCGCCAAGCACCGGCATAAGCGGTATTCATTTCACGTTATAACATTTAAACTAATGATTCCGAAGGACCAGAAAATATAACAACACGGAGAAGCTGGATTCATCACGCTACTGCAAGATATCCATTGTGTTTGTGAGTATAAAGTGTATCCACTATGTTACCCCAATCCACTAATATACGTTGCCAGTATATGCTTGGTCCATATTGTTAATTATATGCACCAATTCCTTGGTTAGTACAAGCATGAGTAATCTGGTTTCTCCGGGACATTCACTTTCTTTTTGAGTATGGTAAGCTTGGCCCACCAATGGTTCCCCACAACGTCATTTTTTTCCTTGTGAGTATATTACATACATTATTAAAGTAGTACATCCTTCGAAACCAAAAGCAATAATGCGAAAAGTCTTAGTGTCGATTATATTGAGTCTGTTTCTGAGCATTAAAAGTGCAACACTACTCACGTTAGCACTGGTTTAAGCGATATTAAATTTCCATAACAAAAGCATTGATACTGATGATCATCATGGACCAGAAGGCAATTTGTATCTATCATATACCCCAAGACCATCATTTTGTTATCTCGGTGTATGTCCAACTGTCAATTTGTTGTCCTTGTGTTTATAAATTACATCCAGCAAAAATATCATAACATAATCATAAAAATAAACGCCGCACATACTTCATTTTCAGTGTTGTTGTTGTTTCTGATCCTTTGGGATCAATACTACTTAAACCGGTGCTAGGGACTACTACTCATAAACAGACTATATAAAAATACATGTAAGAGTCATGCAGGAAACACCGCATACAAAACACAACCGCCCGAACAGCACCACGACAAACAGCA
The DNA here is from genome assembly GCA_963576725.1 of Azorinus chamasolen. Taxonomy (NCBI): domain Eukaryota; kingdom Metazoa; phylum Mollusca; class Bivalvia; order Cardiida; family Solecurtidae; genus Azorinus; species Azorinus chamasolen. Next base: position 36,184,091 of record OY755251.1, read on the forward strand.
AATGTACATGTATATTTAAGACACAAAGAGACAAACAAAGACAAAACAAACATACAATAGGGGAAGGATGGAAGAACCGCCATGGAACGGTCAGTAACTAAAGTCACTGGGGTGGGGGTTAAACCGATTTTTGGGCGACCAACCTCGAATTTATTCCATCCCCATTGTAAAAGACAATCAGTGTAAATAAACGTATCCCCTCTCCGAATAATCTACAACAACCGCGATGGCAAATACAGTGATAAAGTGTATGTAAAACGAAAACAGTGAACTAACTGTATCCACCTATCGCTAGTGTACTCAATGAATGAGCTGCAGAGTAACTGTAGAAAAGTAATAAAGGGTACGACAAAAACGAGACGTCCGCCTTCCGATTCCGGATTTAAGTGGTCGCCTTCATAGAGTACTAAATCGTTCTTGTCGGTGTACATGCAAAGAGGCCAGCGTAATTGCCAACTTTCAAAGGGTTGACAACCAGACATGCAGTATGTTGTAGTACCATAGGATCATATCCCTTTTTAATGATTTGTTAATGTATTTAGTGAACAAAGTGAGAAAATGGTTATGTCCAATAACTTTATGAATGGAAAAGTAGTAAAGTCAAGCAGTTTGTAAATCACATCTCCATAAAATTCAGGATGTCAAACACCGTGTCACAGGAGCGCCTTAAGATTACATTTGTACTTGCCAATAAGTGTGATATTTTGATAATAAAAATTAGAGAATGTTTTTCTTAGTTTATGATATCTATATTCTTGCTTAAGCAGCTTTTCAGTTAAAATGAGATTTCGACTGTTAAAATCGCCAACAGAAGAACAAGCTCTAGCGAACCGCGAGAACAAATTAGTTGAGATATATAAACCCCGTAAGACGGGAAACATCTCCATCAAAGTGAGGGACATTTAAAATATCATAAAGAGAAATTATTCCATTGTCAATTCCAAGGTCTAGATCGAGAAAAGCCGCACAAGTGTCGGAAGGGTTAGCTTATTCAATTTGAATTAACCGAGTCTGCAAATTTCTCTTTTAGAATTGCTACATTTTCTTTCGAAGGACCTCCCACTTTAAGTATATATTGGTTGAAGGTTACCAGAGTATTATTCCTACCACATACTACTGAAATTAGACTACTAGTATTATACAATCTAGTTAAAAGTTTTCCCTGTTGTCATATAAGGAGATTTAGCCCCGCCCTGAGGTGTGCTTTTTCAGACATGAGCATGGTTATCAATTTTGACAAGAGGTAACCAGCGGAATATTCATACCAAATTTCATTTGCATCGGACAATTTATTTTGGAGAAGGATAAATTTGTGTTATTAGTTTTGAAAAGTGTATACTGCTTTAGCCGGTGCTAGGGGCGTGAGTAGTGTTGTACTTTTAATTACTACTCATGAACAGACTGAATAAAACCGATTCTGCAAATTTCTGTTTTGCATAGCTACTTTTGCTTTCGAAGCATCTCCCACTTTCAGGATATATTGACATATAGACATATGGACATTTATCTCCGCCCCTGGTAGCTATTTATTCAAAACTCAAATTAGTTTTAGCAACTTTGGTAGATAGTCAGAAGAAGACAATTCCTAACAACTTGTTTTTGAGGTAGGAAAGTTTAAGCTTTAGCCTGCTATGAGCGGATGAGTGAATACCTATGCAAATAGTTTGGATCCAGATGAGACGTCGAGTAACTCGGCGTCTCATCAGGATCCGAACTGTTTGACAATCTGGTCGCATTTTGGTATGTTGATTATAGTTTGAATTTTGAAAATGTTGTAGGTGAAAATTTCCGGTTTTTTTACTAGGGTTAACGTTTAAGGAAATCTAGCCCAAACCCTGATGGCCATGTTGTTTGAGATATCAATTACTTTCGACGTTCGTTAAATTTTCACCACTGATCTGAAGAAGATGCTGTTAAAAGATTCTTCTTTTCTTTGCAATGGCAACCAGAGTTCTACATGGATCCTGTTTTGTTTAGCAATGTTGCAAGAGTATGATACCCATACCATATAAATGTGTATGTAAAGTTTGGTTAATTTTTGACATGTGCTATCAGAGGAGTTGTCGTTTACAGCAATGGTTGACGGTCGGATTGACGAAAAACCGACGTGTTGACGGATGGACGGGCGGATGGGTGGACGAACGCTGGGTGATGGGCGGTCAGAAAAAACTCACATGAGCATACTCATGGTGCAAAAATGAATAAGCAACAAAAACAAAGCAAAAAAAACAAGATACAAAGTCAACCGAAAAGAGGGTCATGTAAGAAATATAATTAGCATCATGAATGTTCATTATCTGCAGTTTTATAATGATTTATGCACATTAGATGTGTTGGTATCGATAGAAACTTTAGACTCAGATCGTTTATGGATCAATAGAACAGAGCCTGGTCAGACGGCTCGTACACTAACCGTCTGATTCGGGTCTACTCTTAGGGATAAAGAGGCGTTTATATGAGAGAAGGGTTAAAGATTACTCCTATCGGTCTGCATACCCGTGACCCATTGCGTGTGTTCAATCCCATAATATGGAAACAGTATAATACATAGTTTTTCGTCTACTTTCAGAGTAGTCCCGAGTCCGAAAGACGATGTTGTGCTCAAACATTTTCGAAAGTGCTTTGCAAGTTGGAAAAACTGTCCGAATGATATTAAGAAATACCATGACTTGGACATGTCAACTATAGCCCCACTTATTGAACCAAAAGTGAATGAGGTGCGGTCAAAGCTTGGACTGTAGTCGTTGAGAGTAAGAAGCGTGACATAATATCAAGATAATATTTCATCATTATTTCTTTCGAGTCAGACGACACTTATATGGCTCACGACTGTCCTGAATGAACATGCACGATGCTATTAGTTCTACAGTTAGTCTGTTTGCAGTTCATTCATTGAGTGAACTATCGATAGGTGGATATAGTTTGTTTCACTTAAACATGTTTTCGTTTTACATGCTCTTTATCACTGTATTTGCCATCGCTGTTGTTATAGAATAGTCGGAGAGGGGATACGTTTATTTACACAGTTTTTAGGGTGGGATGGAATAAATTTGAGGTTGGGCGCCCCTAAACTAGCTTAAACCTCAGTGACTATTGTCAGTGATCGTTCCAATGCGGTACTTCCATCTCCTCCCCCTTATTGATTGTTTGTTTTGTCTTTGTGCGTCCCTTTATGTTTTGGTAGTTATGTACATTATCTTGCCTTGCTGTTCGGGTGGTTGTCTGTTCTTTCTGTGATGTTTCCTACACAACCCATATTTGTATTTAAATCATGACGTGACATGTTAGATACATGTCTTACATGGGCAAAATTCCTATCTGTTTATGGATGAAGGTGGGGAGAAATGGATAAGACCAACATTTTTACGAAAATAAAAATAAAAATTTGGATGTGAAATACTGTGTCGCATGAGCGCTTTAAGATTGCACTAATTACTGCTCGTTCGCTGCTGATTAAATTTTATCTGCTATATCTAGCTTCAGTATTTCACTTTTTTGTCCGGCCAATACGTCCTATTATACTGGTGCCATTGAATTCAAACATCACACATGGAACAGGCTTGATGAGAGAAAGTGTCATACTCAATGTCCATAACTCTAGCTTCAGTAATTTTGGAGTTATTCCCCTTTTTCATTTTTTTGTCCGGCCAATAAGTCCTGTTCTACTGATGCAATTAAATTTAAACTTAAATCTATAAGCCATCTGACCAGGGTCTGTTCTTTTTGCTTATGATGTAATATAGGTATGGTTCTACAGTTTCTACAATGGCTGAAATATTCCTATGTGCGTATGCTATTTGACCAATTTACGATTACCGGAAGTCGACTGCAACTTTCGACAGAACTGCAACTAATGATATAACTACAGATTCTCCTCGTTTAGTTAAAAAGCAGATATGATTTCGATATCAGATAGTACTGTTTTACGACAGGTTAAGATTGAGTAACCTAAGGACAGACCGCGAATCATGTTAGAAAACGAGCATTGCAAGTGTGATCATTCAGAGTCAGTGCAAAACTGAACTGTCAATCGTGTGACTAAATGAGCCGTTAAGTGCTGACACCAACGTCAGGTTCAGTCACCTACGTGTGATCTTAAGGTTGGAAAAGTGCTGTGGTAACGAAATCAATAAATAATGTGTCAGTATCCTTCTTATATCAACAAAAACGGAACTATCGCATATTTTTCGGAAAAGTACATATTCATTAACAAACTCCAAACTTATTCGGAGAACCTCTATTTTCTTCAGAAATTTTGGACGTTAGATTATGTCAAATCTACATCGATGATCGATAGCCTTGATACATGAATTTTCCTTCTGAATCCATTAGCGTTGGACTCGTAATCGTTATTTACAGCTTTGAGTTTATGAAATTCAGCTATAGAAGATACGTGCCTTAGAGACTGGACATTACAATATTATATTGTTAACCCATTTGCTCCCACGATCCCATATATGTGACTTAGGCAAACAGTGTAGACTCTGATCAGACGTCGCATTGTGATCAGAGTCTACACTGTTTGAATTTCAATATATAACAAAACGAAATTGAAATGTTTGATCTGGCACCCTTAGATAAAAAATGGACAAATCCAATAAAAGCATGGAATAATCCACTGGGAGTAAATGGGTTAATATATTTCCTCTATTGAACCATCCATGCTTACATCTCTTTTGTTTTTTTGTAATATTTGCATGGGAGTAAGGGAGGGGTGTAACATAGTTACCTTTTCAGTGTGTAAATTAGGGAATTAGCAGCTTGCTAAAGGTTTACGTTCAAGTTAAGGATGTAACCGTTTATTTGTATATTGACTAGCAGTTATTAAAAGTCAGTTTGGATGGGCTTTTCCTGCCTCATAAACTTGTATATATATATATATATATATATATATAGAGAGAGAGAGAGAGAGAGAGAGAGAGAGAGAGAGAGAGAGAGAGGGGGGGAGAGAGAGAGAGAGAGAGAGAGAGAGAGAGAGAGAGAGAGAGGAGAGAGAGAGAGAGAGAGAGAGAGAGAGAGAGAGAGAGAGAGAGAGGGTTAAATTCTTGGTTAATGGGATCACCGCAGCCAGTTCTTAGGTCTGAGTAATAAAGTTATCAACCGAAGTTATGCTGTCGTCATAATCTACCACTATATCACACACTGTATAAGTATACGAAATGGAACCATATTTCAACAAATGGGCATTTTATCAATAATTTTTATTTATATATACGTGTGGAACATTAATTTTGACATATACATAACTTATGTGGTATATATGCTAAAAAGACGAAATATTTCATAACGATTTACAATTCCCATTTGAGTATCAGGGTAAAGGAACCTCCTGAATGGAATTAAAACATACTAAATGGAGACATAGTTTTAAATAGGAAAAATAGAAACCTGTTCCAAAACGGAAGTAGTTGAAATCGTATCGGATTCAAATTTAACCCATCACCTCAAAAGCTATTTTTAGATACAACCTATTTGAATTAATCAACCGAAAAGGAGAAATAATTAGAGAAAAGGATTTTTTTATATTTTTGTAGTTTAAAAACAATTGTGATAAATAGAGTATTTGCGTCTTGAGGAGCAAAATTAATGCTCTACTTATCACAACGTTTTCACAAAGTGATCTTTACAGAGTCGTCAAAAGTCGCCAATATGAGGGTATGTGTTAAGCAGATAATTTTTCACAAATTCACAGGGTTAGTGAAAAAATCATCATACCCCTATTATAAAATAGATATACAAATGTGCATACTGAAGTGTAGTAATCTACCAAACCCTACGTTGAGACCGCTCTTACGATTCCTCTCAAAGAGACGATCCTGGCACTCAGATATGGGGCAACCATCAATTGATATGGAAGAACTGACGTTATTGCTTACGTTCAGACATGGGGCAACAATCAATTGATATGGAAGAACTGACGTTATTGCTTTAGATCAGACATGAGGCAACAATCAATTGATATGGAAGAACTGACGTTATTGCTTTAGATCAGACATGAGGCAACAATCAATTGATATGGAAGAACTGACGTTATTGCTTTAGATCAGACATGAGGCAACAATCAATTGATATGGAAGAACTGGCGTTATTGCTTTAGATCAGACATGGGGCAACAATCAATTGATATGGAAGAACTGACGTTATTGCTTTAGATCAGACATGAGGCAACAATCAATTGATATGGAAGAACTGACGTTATTGCTTTAGATCAGACATGAGGCAACTATCAATTGATATGGAAGAAGTGACGTTATTGCTTTAGATCAGACATGGGGCAACCATCAATTTATACGGATGTAGTGACGTTAATTTATATATTTGGATTCACTAAACATTTAGGAAACACGTACCATCTGCCTAGAAACACATATCGGTCTAATCTAATCATATTAACTCATTTGCTCCCAGTGGATTTTTCCATGCTTATATATTGGATTAGTCTATCTTTTATCTAAGGGATGTCTGGTCTAAATTTTCAATTTAGTTTTGTTTTATATTGAAATTCCTATCAGCAAACAGTGTAGACTCTGTTCAGACGCCGCATTATGCGGCGTCTGATAAGATTCTACACTGTGTGCCTACGTCCCATGTGTGGGACCGTGGGAGCAAATGGGTTAAAAAGTACCCCTCTCTCTTTTCTCATGAAGAGGACGATCGCATTGTATGACGGGTTGGATTCTAGCGAGAGCTCGTATATTTAGCGTCTCATCTTGATCCAAACTATTTACAACCAGTTGAAGGATAGTGAAGTAAGTTAATATTGCTTAACAACGTTATCATAATAATTTACAGTACAATATGTCCTAAGCGACCATGGCTTTATCGACAAACTACTCCTACAGAAGTTTTATGCATTACTTTTGACCTACATTAAGCTAATATTTTGCTTTACATACCCACACTTATATATAGTTTTAGTACCGTTTTTACTGTATGTTTTTAAACTACAGTGAACCCTGGCACAATAGCATCCTCGTTATACCGGCAATATACGAATACATTGAAACAAAATTACCGTTAGATCTTTGAAACAACCACTGAATAAATAGGTGCCAATAAGACAGTCGATCGGTTTGGGAGCTTTTTTGCACTCGTTGTGTTCTGCATTAAGGGATCATCTGTTGGTACTAGTTTAAAACTGGTCATATGGCTCCTTTGATATTCAAAGTCGTTATAACGGTAACCTCGTTATACCCGCAAAATGTATAATAACAAACACCTCCGTGGTAACGAGGGTTCACTGTATAATGTATGTAAAATACCTTATAGATCTATATGTTTTTTACACCGAGTTTCACCGATGTTTTACACTAACTTACTTCTTTCTCAGTTGATGATCATTCCATTTCAATCTAACCATCTCTCCGGTCGAAAGTTCCAGGATTCAACCCAAATCTTCTCATCATGATGTATATACCACACATTCGGAACGATCTGCAAACATAGAGTTATACATGTGTCGGAAAAGTTGTATTATATAAACAACTTAATTGTTTGGAATTGAGGTAAACATTTAAATGCATGTAAGACAAGTTATTAACTGCAGTTGATGTCCATTGTTTGCACTGAGGTGAGTGAATTTGAGCTAGAACTAGGTTTCTCTTGTTCCCTGTTTCAAACTCTATATCCTGTTATATATAGATATACACTTACATAACGGTTATCAGGCAAAGTCTTAATATTACAATGATAGGTAAGGGTAATATTTCCGAGTAGCCGGATAATGTAAATGGGCGGTCCCAGTGTTTGGATAATATTAGTTATACAGTTCTTTCCCAGGGTACATGACGATTTATTCCCGGCTGAGGAAAATCATGTTGCCCGAGCCGTTAGGCAAAGTTTTACGGTTCGGATAATTTATATAAATCCATTTTTGCATGTTGAATCACTAAACACGCTAATTCCCCTAAAAGCGCCCCAATACAATTATTTCTACCCGAAGGTATCCGAAGTGTTTTGTATTGTATTTCATCGGCGTTCGTGTTATTATAGATGGCTGGACGATATAATAACTCCTCTAAAAACTGTTTTATAGGTCATTTCAAACAATGGTGTTTTTTAATTCATTTCTGCATTGTTTTCTTTACGTATCAATAGTTGTCTATTATGAATTTTGCTATTGTTTAGCCGAGTCGAGAAGTGGGTCTTTTGGTTGCTGACCATAATATGTGGGGCCTGCCATGGGGCTTTTCAATGTACCCTGTCAGCTCACAGGGTACATGGACTCATGTACACGGTTAGTTAACCAATCAGAAGTGAGGATTTTACTTTGCAGTATAATAATATAAATGGGCGGTTCTAGTGGCAGGATAGTTTCACGGGAGAGTCCGTTTGCAGGATAGTGTTATTACGCGGTCCTAGTGACAGGATAGTGTACATGGATGGTTCCAGCGGTATTATGGAGTAAATGGTGGTCCCAGTGGCAGGATGGTATAAATCAGCGGCCCTGTGTCAGAAAAGTGTAAATGGATGGTTCGAGTAGCATGATATTGTAAATGTTTGATTTGAGGATCAATTATAAATGTTTCCAGTGGCAGGATAGTGTAAACTTACAATAATTGGATGGGAAAATAGTAACATAAACGAAATACGAGTAATTCTAGCTTGTTACAAGCCTTTCAATTTTCAAAAAGATATAAAGTGTAACAAGAGAGCCATCAGTTTGAATTTTAATGTTTCTTCTCTTTAACACCGGATTTAGTTTAATTGTAATTATACAATAGTGTCAAAATTGGTCAAAACATACAAGGACCTATCTCCGATTCACAGCTATCACGATTTTACTGATTCTAGATATTTATATCTTGTCAAACACCATTGTTAATATTATTTCCCACTGATGTTATTTAGGCCAAAATGTCGACCTCTGGCTCATGGCCTACAACACATGTCTTTGTGTAAAGTACATCGATTACAAGTCCTAACACTTTAAATGAGGCGATGACCATACGGCGTTTATGGTTGTATATGATGGAGGGAATCACGTAATTCGAAAAAAATAAACATGTGTTCGGGAGGGTAACTATATACCCTCGCATGCACTGCCCTGATCTGGGGTCGAACAAGGTCTGGAATAAAAAAGATGGGCATGGAAGCTAATGTATGTGTTGGCCTATTTTGTCAAGCATTTATGGGTGGTTTGTGCAAATCTTTATTTCAGGTACTGTTCGAATATGATATGATGTCAGCGATAATCGATAACCATTGGCCCGATGGATACCTAAAGCGGTATAATTCTGGGTGGTAGAGGCAGGTGGTAGCTTATTGCAGGACAAAAGTAATTACTTATGTCCTGCATTAAGCATCCACCTGATTATAAAGCCACCCATGTTTATTCATTTAGTGGTAGAGGCAGGTGGTATCTTATTGCATTTAGTGGTCGCATTAGATGGGTTCTACTGTAATTCAATCAAATTCCTTTGTTGCATAAAACATACATAGTATGTTTATAGCAAGCATGATATAAGAACATTACACAGTGCTATATGAACATGTCAATAGACAAACCCAACGCTCTTTCAGAAAGAAAAACACTCTAGAATAGAAAGTTAGTTGGCTGTTAAAAAATGAAAATCACACTAAAACAGAAAGTTAGTTAGCTGTTTGTTTTTTCTGTTGTTTGTTCACTTTCAGTTCATTTCCCGAGAAAGCTCTATCTGAAATTTGATTTTCATTTTTTTTATGTTTGAAATTTTAAGTATTTTGGGGATAGATGCGTATACAGTAAAACCCCGCTAATGCGACCACCAAAAAGGAGCATAATTCTGGGTGACAGAGGCAGGTGGTAGCTTAATGCTTTTTTATAGGATCTTTCTGCATAGCTTTCGTCCTGCATTAGGCAACCACCTGCTTTAAACGGCGCCAGTGGATGTTTATTAAGTGGTCGCATTAGCGGGGTTTAACTGTACATGTACATGTATTTGGTGTCTAATTCAATATCAGCTTGTTGGCATTTAGTGTAGGACGGGGACAGTGCCCCGGTGAGAGTCTGGCTAGGTCCAGGATTTTCCTGTATGTAGCTACACTGTTACAACGATGGACCTTTGAGATGTCACCCGAACATGCCGTGCAGTATGACCCAAGAAAAGGCTACTTCAACATTGATTTAATTTGCCGACCGAACCCATACATGGTCAGAGTTGTATCACGCGAAACAAAACCTGTAGGGAATTAAATAGTTGTTAAGTGTTGTATAACTGACATAGATACGTATTGGCAATAACTAAGTTTGTACCATTCACAATTGCGTCATACTGAAACATTACCGTAAAGTTAGAGATGTGGTTTAATACTTAAAATATCCATTATTACATGTACAATTGAACTTCGATATCTCGAGCTTCAAGGGACCATACAAATTAGTTCGAGATAACAGAAGTTCGAGTTCTGATCTGGACAATTTCTTACGTATTTAAGTTAATGCATGTATAAAGTAAATAAATGTTTTATTAAACACATTAACACTTTTAGGAAGAAAGGTTATGACCCTATTATATTGCAACACACTACATGTTTGCTTATCGACCCTGCTTCCCTCTTTGCTCGCACGATGACAGGCCGAGGGTAGTACTCTATGATGGTATACTCTTAAACCCAGAAATGGGATGAGCTTACCAGACTCGTGTATTACCTTTTCCCTGTCGTGCCCTTAACGGCTTCCCTGCAGTTGCTCTGTCTTCAGCAAAGTCATTGAGTGCATATTTGACGAACTTTCACACTTGTTATGCAATGTTTTACGTTTTGTACTGTGATTACTGTCTTCTATGTTGTGGGGAAGTCCGGTGGGGATATCTTTATTTACAATGTTTGTTTAGCTAGGCTGACTTTGAGATAAGTGTGAGGTTAGGACGTCCGTAAACCGGTTTATACCCCCAGGTGTGATTTTGCTCCTGACCGTGCCAAGGCGGTTCTCTCTTTGTCACCCTTCCTTTTGTTTGTCTTGTGTCTTTGTGCCTGTGTATTTGTTGGTGTTTTCTGTGCTCTTCTCGTGTGTTTGCGTACGTTTGGTTGTGTGCGTGTGTGTGTGTGTGTGTGACATGCTGTCTATCGATGTGTTGGTGGTGATTGAGTCTTGTTTATGACTTTCTCCTGTATGAGTGTATGTGTATCAATTGCATGTTGCGTGTCAAATATAATCAGCATGTTACACGTCAAACGTAATCAGCATGTTACGTGCAAAACATAATCAGCTTAATACGTGTTAAACATATTCAGCATGTTACTGGTATTACTGCTGGCTAAATGTACAGTCGGCTGGACGTTCCTTTAGACTCAAAGTAGACTTAACTATGTACTTTTATAACGAAAAAAACCCCTAACAGCATAACATATTACAATATGGATAACGACTACGGTCAATCCCCGTCCCCTTATCAGTAATAGTCTTCTAGACAGATGTCAGCTTAATAAAGGTTGATATTTATCCAGAAAGCTCCCAAATGCAGCTTTCTATATGAATTTCACCATGCATTAAGTAATACATTGCCTAAAAAGAACCAAATTCTTCTTTTATAAACTATCCGTTCAATGTGGTATACTGTACTGTGAAGTGGGACGGCGTATCGATATTAGTCCCCCACCAGTTACCGGTTGGGGGACTATAATATGTTTGCTCGATTCCGTCCGTCCGTCTGCCCGTCTGTCCGTCCGTCCGTCACGCTTCTTGTCCGGGCCATATCTCCTACAAGGGTAGGCTAAATTAATTACAACTTCACACATGAAACAATCATGATGTGAGGAAGTGCCATGTACAAGGGCTATAAATTTAGCATTAATATTTTGGAGTTATTCCCCTTTTTCATATTTTCTTGTCCGGACAACTTTTTATCTACTGGTCCAATTAATTTTAAACTTCACATATAGAACAAGCATGATGAGAGGAAGTGTCATTTATAAAAGCCATAATTCTAGCATCAATATTTTTTGAGTAATTCCCTTTTTCATGCTCTATTGCTCTGTCGCACTTTGTGTCCGGACCTTATATCCTACAAGGGTAGGCCAAATGTATTATAACTTCACATATGGAACAATCATGATGAGAGAAAGTGTCATGCAAAAGGGCTATAACTTAAGCATCAATATGTAAAGTTATTTCCCTTTTTTATATTTTCTTGTCCGGACAATTACAGTTTATCTACTGGTTCAATTGATTTTAAATTCACCTATGGAACAAGTATGGAGAAAATGTCATGCACAATGGACATAACTCTAGCATCAATTTATTTGGAGTTATCCCCTTTTTCATATGTCTTTCCTATGATTTTTACAAATGCCATTCAGGCTGGTCGTGTATGAACCATGGTCAAGTACACTCTGGATGGGTGGGTTGGGGAGGGATTTTTTTTAATCCGGTGGGGGACCATGCTCAAAAGCCGCTATACACGATTTGACTCCCATTTGCAAACAGCGTCATCCAGATGAAATTCCGAATAAGGCAGCCTCTAATTAGGACCGAAGCTGTTTCACATTCGGTCAACAATTTCTCTACAGTTTGACCGACTCGGAAAATTGCACCATATCCAAATATGATCAGACTTTATGTTTCACAGCGGAATAGGGGTTTAGAAGATATCATTATACATATTTACCTGTGGTGAAAAAGATATACAGTAAAAACCCTCTAAACCGAAATTATTTCAGAGAAGAATTTGGATATTTTAGGCAGGCGATTGCTTAATACAAGGTGAAAGTCATACAGAAAGCTCCTATATGAGCTTTCTGCATGCCTTTCATCCTGTATTAAGCTGCCTTCTGTCTTAAAGACCGACATTGATACTACGTTGGCGTCCGGTTTAGACAGGCTTTAATGTATGTTCAATAAATTACAGGTAAACCAAGCTGTTATCCTCCCAATATGACCCGAGACGCATGCATATTCCATGCATTATCGTCACTAATCTTCGGATAAATTTCCGAAGGTATAAGAATGCGTTATAAGAATAAAACCCTCGTGGAACATGAATATTACCTGTTTTCGTTTTCTGTTTTTGTCACAGATTATACAGAGCAATCCCGATAAACACGTCGAAACTTAATCGACTCCAAGGTCAAACTGGGAGGATAATATATGTATTGTCCTGTTTTATTAACCTGTCAAAATTTAAATAATTATCCGCTTGCTGAACACACCATATATAGATTCGGTTGATATCGATTGTTTCCGCTAATAAAAGTTTTCCTGCTTGGTTCATTCGAGTACTTGTACATTTATTGTGAATCTCGTAAAAAACGTTTGAAACACAGGTTTACACAAGCTAAATATATCCTTTCAGTGACGTAGGAATATTCACATTTTCACAGGTCAATAAAACAGGACAATACCTATAGTGTATATAGATGGGAACATGTCGGGTACAGTAAAACTTATGTTGTTTTTTGTATGACTAACATTCATATTAGAAACAAGTTAACGTTGTACTGTTGTGCTATACAGGAGTCCCCCACCGGATGAAAAAAACTCCTCTGACCCACCCACCTGGTGTAGTTGATCATGATATATACATGACTAGCCTGAATGGTATTTGTAAAATTCGTAAGAAAAACAATATGAAAAAAGAAGAATAACTCCTCCAAAAATATGCTAGCGTTATGACCCTTGTGCATGACACTTTCTCTCACCATGCTTGTTCCATATATGAAGTTTCAAATCAATTGAACCAGCAGATAAAGAGTTATTGTCCGGACAAGAAAATATTAAAAAGGTGAATAACTCCATAAACAAATATTGATGCTAGAGTTACATTATCGCCCGTATGCATGACGGTGTAACTCCTCTCATCATGTTTGTATCATTTGTGAAGTTATAATTAATTTAGCCTACCCTTGTATGAGATATGGCCCGGACACGAAGCTAGACAGACGGACGGACGGACAGACGGACCGACAGACAGACATACAGACAGACGAAATCGAGCAAACCTATAGTCCCCAAACCGGAAACCGGTGGGGGCTAATAATGACATCATGAATATTAATTAGATTAAATTGGATAATGTCATACGCAAACAGGAAGCAAGTTTGGCCATAGCAGAAACTGTAGAGTGGGGTACATATAATTGCATAAACAACCAGGGTAGACCCTGGTCAGAAGGTTCCTGCACAAGTCGTCTACTAAGTCGTTAACAAATGCGTTAAGAGACAAGGCTATTAGATAAAGCGTTAAGCGCTCACATAGCCATTACAAATGTATATCAATGTACAGTAAAACATCTCTATAACGGCCACTAAATTACATGAAGTAGTTTGTGTTAATGCAAATGGCTGCTTAAGCTTAAAGCAAGGTGAAAGTAAAACAGAACGCTCCTATTACTTTGACGTTGCTTTAAGCAGCCACCTGCCCTAAATACCAACTAATTAAACCAATTTAGTGGCCGTTATAGAGATGTTTTACTTTACTGGCGGTAAATAAATGTGAGGTTAAAGTAATGTAAATACTCGTTTATGAGATCTCCATACTACCCTTGGCGAGCTTTTAAGCTGCCGTGCCTCTTACGATCAAAATGTAGTATTCCTATTTAACGGTCACTTTAAACAGGTTTTAGAATTAAATTGGATATATCATCCACAAAGCACACCAGGACGCATTAGGCATTGAAAATGGGGAAGAATTTAGACAATCGTCGATTTGCTTTTGTTACACGATTAGACTAAACCCAACTAACCTTATGTATTTAACGTCTACATACAGTGTGTAGCAGTCGAATGGTATGTATATGTCGATACAGTCACGGGTAAGTGAGCAGTGAAACATACTAAATGTATAATACTTAGAGGAGTCTGTTCGTTGATATCGAGCGTACTTTCTTCTTTTTATCGATTCAATTAGTCAAAGTCAAATCAGGCCAATAGTTTATCGTGACACTATAGATGACCTATAGTGTCACGATAAGCTATTGGCCTGCTTTGATTATTTAAATTCGCGTACTGGAAAAAGATTATTTGAAGGAGGGTCAGAAACTGTAGAATTAGTTCTATATTATATCACAAGAAAACAGAGCTGACCTTGATCAGACGGCTCCCATAGGCTGACCCTTTATTTCAACATACAGCATGGGGTTATGTCAACAGTAAAGTAGATAAAACAAATTGTATATAGGTTCCGATTGTGGGGGGGGGGGGGGGGAATCGTAGGTTATCTAGGTTACCAGTGTGTTGATTTAACTACACATGTGACCCGAGACGCTCGTCAATGACATTCCACTATGTACTACGCGTTGTGTACTATGCACAACAACATCGTGCGTTTGAGTACGGCAAGGTCAATATAGCTGCGAAAGTGTCAATAGACGGTTTGGACTGATGGCGACTGAAAGGTAAGGTGGTTAATTCTTTGATTTATTTTGTCAATTGCCTAGTTTCGTTCATACAGTGCAGACAGAGAGTGTAAGGGCTACAAAAAAAGACTCTCGCATCCTGGTCGGCACTGCATTGACGGTATAAGTGTGTGTGTAAATTCGTTTAAAGACCTGCTTTACGGTAGCAAACAACATCGAGCTAGATCGAGTGTCCTTTGGAATTCGGTCCAGGCCGGGACTGCTTGCTGAACGTGCAATAATTCTAGTTTTAGCCATATCATGACTTATACATATTACAGTGTTGTACAACATTCAGTCGTGGTCTAGCAATATAACATGCGCAATACTGCACTTGTAAATCAATGACTTAAACATTTTAGATATCATGCAAACCGTGTAGGTTTGGATTTGGAACTTCCTTCTCTCAAGCAAGGAATCGTGAGGATAGCTCCAAGTCTAGGGGAGATAACATTTACCAGACTTTGAAAGTAAATAAACAGGTATAAACCGTTTCGGTTTACAGTAGTGCCATAGATCACCAAGGATTTCGCATTCGCATGCTCTCATACATATTCATATATATCTACATGTTACCACTGTATATAGTTGCGCAGCATTCATAGTAGGTGAACCCTAAATGGATGACAAGTTTGCCAATCTTTCCAACAAAGGAGATCCAAGTCTGAGACTGTGGATGCTCCAAAGTATTAACCCTTTCGTTGCCAAACTCTGTCGTCTGCTAACTAATAGAAGAGTCAAATATTTGAACTTAACTATCAATTATCTATTTACACCCAGTGACAGGACTACTGTGGATGGGTTTTTTTGTCTCTCAGAGATAAAAACTTGTTTATTGTTCTAAACTATTAATCGTGTCTTTTCTAACCTGTCAACATTTAAATGATTATACGCTTTGCTGAACACGGGTATATAGCTTCGGTTGATATGGACTATTACCGCTAATAAAAACTTTCCTACTTGGCTTTTTCGAGTACATGTACATGTATATACTGTGAGTCTCCTGAAAAACGTTTGAAACAGGTTTACTGAAGCTAAATATATCCTTTCAGTGATGCATAGGCCTTTAGATCTGACATGTTTTTTCATTTATAAATAACCCGTAGATTAGGGTAATACCACTATTGTATGAGGTGAGCTCAGCATTTTACCGACTATTTCAACATATACATGCACTATTGAATTTAATTACGATAGGAAATCAGTCTCCGAGTCTAACCAGCTCCACGAGCTTCACAAGAAAAATTTTCGTCAATTTCAGAAAAACCCTTTTGTATAAAATGGAATAGTCTGGGAAAAAACCAAATATATTAATAAAAACCACAGGTTATAAATGAACAACGAGATGGAGCCGTGAATGTATTCTACATTTTGGTACGTTGCATGATTTAGGGGTGTCGGCATTGCTGTGATCCATCTATAGATAAACAACGAGCAGTGAGCTGTGAATGTACTTTACATTTTGGTGGGTGTCGGCATTGCTGCAGTCCATCTCACTAAGGGGAAAGTCACGATTTTCTCATGCAGGTTTTTAATATATAAAACAGACATAATGCTGAATCCCACAAAACGTGGACTGCGCTGATTTTTATGGTCCACTGCTCGTTGTTTACTTATACTAAGATATTAGCAAGTATAAGAGCGACCTGTCGTTTTTATTTATAGATTTGTTTTTTAGACCCGAAGTCTATACATTGTGCAATGCTGAGCTCACCTAATGCAATATGGAGTGGTATTATCCCAATCCACGGGTCATCTATAAATAAAAACGACATGTCACTCCTTCTTGCTAATAATTATGTACTTTAAATGCGACAGTCAATCACGATTTTCTTATGCAGGTTTTTATGCTTCCATAATGCTGAACCCCCCCCCCCCCCCAACGGACTACGCTGATTTTTAATGTCAATTCTAATTTATGGGTAAGTGGACAATGGTTGTCACAAGAAGCTCGTAGCAATTGTGCAGTATTAGTATATATAGTAAAACCTATCTATAACGGCCACTAAATTACATCAAGTTTTTTGTGTTAAAGGCAGGTGGCTGCTTAAAGCAAGGTGACAGTAAAACAGAACGCTCCTGTACGAGCGTTCTGTTTTACTTTTACCTTGATTTAAGCAGCGACCTGCCCACTCGATAGTGGGTGCTGAAGCGAGGTAATCATAATATTTCTATTTTGTTTTCTTTTTCGATGCCGAATGTGTGATATCATTTTCTCTATTACATCATTATAGCGCGGTCAACTAATGTATTTCGGGTTTATTTGGCTAGCTGCATTGATGGAGTGGAGGGACCGGTATGGGTATTGTGGCAGTTGTAATGATATTGTACATGTATGTACCTCTGCTTCATTACCATAAGCATGCCATTCTATGGGCTGTGGCATATTTGGGTGTACATGTAGTTGCTTCACAAAAGGGAAACAGCTACACACAGGTGTACATCGCCACATAGCAGCTTCATACATGTATTTTCCATGTCATTAGTTTGTTCCCTGTATATGTATATACACCAATGCACTGTTTGTATCCATTTACATGAATGCTCTCCTTATCTGGAGGTAATAAAGATTATTATTATTATTATTATTACCAACTAATTCACACAATTTAGTGGCTGTCATAGAGAGGTTTATTTTATATGCTTATTACTTGTCTGTATAACCACAGGTAACCCCGGAACAAATACATGGTATGTGACGCGTTTTACCTCTACGGGTGGACTGATCTTAAAGGTCACATCTCACCGGTCAAAATCGAACTATAATTGCTATAGATAAACAAAACGCTTCGAGGCGTGACGGTATTTACAGTTTTGAACCAGTCCTATAACTAGGGGTGGCAGGCGCTAATTTTACATTCTTGCGCAAAACGTGCTGTTGTAGTCCCGCTAGACAATGTATTAACAAGGCGATTCTCGTACTCACGCGCTGTTGTTGACCGGTTTTAATTATACCTATTCGGGTCCTTAGGTAAACAATGGACGCGAACGCTAAATAGCGTTTTGGCCACAGCTAGGTGAAGGAGGTGCGAGTATTTCAGTAGCACTGACAAGAACTGTTTTAGTGATAGACATATTGAATGAAATTCCGTGTAAACGGTATTTGATACAATCATGAAATGACGTCAGAAAAAACCACAGTGACCCGGAAACAGCATAAATCGAACGAAGTGTCTAAGAAGTGTAAAGGTTTGCTTGTATTTGGAAGAATTAAATTGATGCATGAAATCATAAAATGGGTTTTATGCAAGAATAGCGTTAATACACGTTTGTTTTCGGGCAATAACATCTGCAGTGTCCCTCGGGAAAGTTGTTGCCCTCGCCCTTCGGGCTCGGGCCAACAACGGTTCCTCGGGACACTGCAGATGTTATTGCCGGAAACAACGTGTATTAACCCTCTAGTATAACACAGTTTGTCATTTACATGACTGTGAAATAAAAAAGCTCCCGAATGAGATACTTTTGGAATACATACTGATGATAAGATTATAAATCTAAACAATAAATTCCAAATGAAAATGTCACGCGTTCCACATCTACCTATTGAAATGGAATGATCCAAAGGTCATTACTCGGAGGTCGTAGTACATCTATAGTAGGAATAGTCCCATTTTGATAGGTAAACTTAACAACGACCTATTCAATAGAAACATGATATGGTTATTGACAGCAATCACAAATACTAGTATATTGGACAGTGATTTAGAACAGACAATTTAAGGCTGTGCATTTTTATGGCGTTCGCAACGCCATATACTAGTCGGTCTCTTTACGGCAACGAGTTCACTTGTCTAGTGAACATGCGCCAGACAAAATAGTTTTCTTCAAGTCTGTAAAATGTTCATGCATTTGTTTACTCTTCATGTATTTAATAATACTTCGCTGTGTGAGATAATTACTACTAATCTACACAAAGATAAACTTTAAAAAGTCTTGAATTTTAATAAACTCCAAGTACGTCGATGCTCCAGAGTGGGCCCTGTACTTTAATCGGAAATATTTACATTCGCCCTGCAACGTCCTTATATATGGAAAAGTAGTAAAGTCAAGCAGGCAAAGCCACATGCAAGACGCAACCACCACCAAAACACCGATAGACAGCATCACACACACACACACAACCACACACCCAAACGCACACGCACACACACGAAATGAACACAGAAAACACCAAAAGACACACAAGAACCAGGGACAAACGTTCCACAACATGAACAAACCACAAGCACAAAGACGCAATGCAAACAAAAGGAAGGGTGACAAAGAGAGTACCGCCTTGGCACGGTCAGCAGCAAAAACACCACTGGGGGTTTAAACCGGTTTACGGACGTCCTAACCTCACACTTCTCTCAAAGTCACCCTAGCTTTACAAATATTGTAAATAAAGGTATCCCCGCTGGACTTACCCACAACATAGACGACGGTGAACACAGGACAACATGTAAAACATAGCATAATAACTGTGACAATCCGTCAAATATGTACTCAATGACTTTGCTGAAGTCAGAGCACCTGCAGGTAAGCCGTTAAGGGCACGACAGGGAAAAAATAATACATGAGTCTGGTAAGCTCCTCCTGTATCCAAGTTTAAGAGTATACCATCATAGAGTACTACCCTCGGCCTGTCATCGCGCAAGCAAAGAGGGAAGCGTAGCTACCGACTGTAAAAGGGTCGATAACCAAACATGCAGTGTGTTGCAATATAATAGGATCATAACCTTTCTTTTTAAAATTTTTAATGCGTTTTATAAACAAATCATGAAAATGGATATGACCCCGAATTTTCCTAAGTTTGTAGATAACATCCCCATAAAATTCTGGTTGAGAAATGCCTTGTCGCAGTAACGTCCGTAGATTGCAATTATATTTACTAATGAGAGGTAAATTTCGATAATAAAATTTAGAAAAGGTTTTCCGAAGTTTGTGATATCTGTAACCTTGCTTAAGAAGTTTATCAGTTATAACTAAATTACGTCTGTTAAAATCTTCAAGCAAAGAACAGGCTCGGGCAAACCTAATAAGTTGAGAAATATAAACACCATAAGATGTAGAACGTGGCACATCCCCATCTAGAAAAGGATAATTAACAATTTTAAAATTAAAATCTTCTCTTTTATCGTATACTTTGGACGAAACTTTATCATTTGTAATTGAAAGATTCAAATCTAGAAATGAAGCATTAATGTCAGATTGATTAGCTTTGTTTAAAGACAGTTTTTTGGGTAGATTGAAGAAACCATAGTATCAAAATAAGGATTATCTAAATTCAAAATATCGTCTAAATACCTTGAAGTTTTATTAAAAGCATTAACAATATCGGTCTGTGTATCAGGTTTTAAGCTAAGCATAAAATCCCTCTCGTAGCAATACAAAAACAAATCTGCAACAAGAGGGGCACAATTTGTACCCATGGGTATACCAACAACTTGACGATATATGGTATCTCCATAACGCACAAATATATTATCTAAAAGAAAGGTAAGAGATCTACAAACATCAAGGCAAGTCCACATTGTGTAATGTTCAACTTCTGAATTCGAAAAGAATGAACGTTGAACATTACAAGCAATGAACATTTTGTTTTCTCTGGCAAAGGTTTTTTCTATTAATTTAATAAGTCTATCCTTTATAAGATGGTGAGGTAGAGTAGTATAGAGTGTAGAGAAATCATAAGAGCTCAGTAAAGAAATGTTATACTGTTCATTTTCAAGTTTTGTTAAAACATCATTTGAATTTTTTATGGACCAAAAAACATTAATACCAGAATTTTCATATATTTTATCACAGTAGCGTTTAACATGTTCTTTGATCGTAGTAAGACAGGACGTCAAAAGTATAGATAATTTAGTAGTGGTACAACAGCTAGAGTTGGCAATAAAACGCGACTTATAAGGGTTTTTATGTAGTTTCGGAATCCAGTACAAAGTAGAAAGTTTATGTTGTTTTATGTTAGGACCAGACTTAAAATCATTGCACATTTTTACATGTTCCGAGACTATATCTTTTTCAGGTGTTTGAACTGTTATATAAGTTTTTGAATCAGTTAGCTCCTTCTTTAAAACATCAACATAATACAATCTTCAAATAATGATTACATTGTTTGATGCCTTGTCAGCAGGAACAAGAACATAATCTGAATGAAAATTAGAAATGTTTTTCTTCAAGTAGCGAAATGTAACTCTAGGTCGAGGTGGTAAAAGATGGTTATTTGATTTGTAAAAAGTTATTCGTGTATCAATAATATCGAAAATACATTTCTTCCAATCCGAAAGGGCATTAACATCAGCATGTTCTCGTCGACACCATTTGATGCAGAATTCTTGAATAGCTTCCGCAATATGAGTTCGACAAGCGTCAAAATCAATAAGGGAAGGTAATCTATATAACCTTATTCTAAAATGAAAGTTGCATTTTCCCATGAACGTTCATTTAAAAAAAATCCGTTGAAATATAAGAAATACAATGGAATATAAATATAAGAAATAAATGACGTGCTCCCGGTGTTCATGAGATATGAAACGCAAAGCTTTACGAGCAAAGATTCACGTGAAGCCCTTCGGGCTTCACTAACTTTGCTCGTAAAGCTATGCGTTGCATAACCTCATGAACACCGGAAGCACGTCATTCATTTCTTAAATATTTACATTCGCCCTGCAACGTCCTTATATAACCTCATTCTAAAAAGAAAGTTGCATAACCTCATGAACACCGGAAGCACGTCATTCATTTCTTAAATATAAGAAATACAATGGAATATAAATATAAGAAATAAATGACGTGCTCCCGGTGTTCATGGGTTATGCAACGCATAGATTTACGAGCAAAGATTCACGTGAAGCCCTTCGGGCTTCACTAACTTTGCTCGTAAAGCTATGCGTTGCATAACCTCATGAACACCGGAAGCACGTCATTCATTTCTTAAGAAGAATAAGAAGACGCGAACGAATATTTTTACCGTAGTTTTCGCAACACCTTGGCGTTCTAAAGCAGAGGGAATATAGCCGAGGTTTCCGATTGCATTTTTATACACATTCGTAACTGATTAGCATATAGACCTACATCTTCAGCCAATCAAACTGCCTTTTGCATCGTTCTCGGTCATTTCCGTTTGACCCGTACTCAAAAAATAAATCAACCAATGAAATTCGGAATTCCCATATACACATTTATCACGCATCGAACAGCGTGTTTTGACTATGGCACCCAACCTCAACACAAGTCTAAATCTTACAAGAAGTAAAACACGGGGTTCTATCGGCTTATCAAAGTAAGTATTATCCATAGAAGGTTTTCAACACATATTCAATCAAATTATATTCCAGTGTCAATAACAACTGTGAAAATAAGAGTCTCTTCTATGTATCGTGTAACCGCCGAGTCGCCGACATGTTGTCGTTTGCTCAAGACGTTTGTGTCGTGTAAAAGCGAAAGTAGGTAGCAATTTGTTGAAATGTCTTTCCCAGCTTACAACTCTACTTCTGACTGTAGTTCTGAATTTGAGTTTCATCAGGTTCCAAACAACTACCGTAATTATTGTATGTACATGTATGGATCTACTTAGTAATTAAAAATATTTACATTCGCCCTGCAACGTCCTTATATAACCTTATTCTAAAAAGAAAGTTGCATAACCTCATGAACACCGGAAGCACGTCATTCATTTCTTAAATATAAGAAATACAATGGAATATAAATATAAGAAATAAATGACGTGCTCCCGGTGTTCATGGGTTATGCAACGCATAGCTTTACGAGCAAAGATTCACGTGAAGCCCTTCGGGCTTCACTAACTTTGCTCGTAAAGCTATGCGTTGCATAACCTCATGAACACCGGAAGCACGTCATTCATTTCTTAAATAAAAACAGTCTACCTTCAAATTTGTAAGCAGACTACATTTATTCAAAATAAACGAGTGCTGAACATGGAAAAATAAATGTTATGTGTAAGAATTAGTTGAACAAAAAATGTAGGATTATAGGTAGCCTTTGTATCATTTTGATGTTGTGCTTCAGTTTTTTGCATCAGCTTTGGACATGAAAGCATTAATTGACCCCTTACTTCATGGATATTCATATATGAAATAATGACAGCATGAATATAATTAAGATATTCTTTTGCCATAGTAGAAACTATATATAAACAGCAGATCATGAGATGGCTCCTTTTGTTTCAGTCTGTCATATTTTTATGCCCCCAATCAAGGGGGGGATGACTTTGTTGGTTTGTTGGCTTGGCTCAAACTTTAATGTTGGCAATAACTTTGTAGCCATTGCACATACATACTTCAAACCTGGCATGTCTATGCAACTTACAGAGGAGAACATTTTTATTTATTTTTTTATTTATTTATTTATTTTTTTTTTTTTTTTTTTGGGGGGGCTTATTAAAATCAAGGTTATATTACAGTTAAATGTCACATTACGGGTCAAATTTATATTTGTCACAATCAGGGGCATAGTGTTTCACAAATTGTGTTGTTATTAATACTGTTATCAATTCCAAGACGTTATTGTTATTAACGTGTACATCAACTTCCCCCTTACACAAAACATCCATATCAAACCCGAACGCCATTATGGCCATTCAGGCCTTTGATTATGTTATGGGACATATTCGGTCTAACAGTCTATATATGTCACCTCACAACTAAGTGGACCGTTTCATAGAAAATAGTAGTGATGATGAATTTTGTTTTACTCCTTTATTATTTAGTGGAATGTCTTCATACAGTCAATTTAAGATCTTATGGTAGACCTATTGTTGCCAATGTTTAAAAACACTCTATGTATTATCCTCCCAATTTGGCCTGAGACTCGTGCATATTCCGTTTATTATCGTCGGCAATCGTGGAACATGAATACGTCCGGCTTTTATTTAGGCTATTTTTAGTTACGGAGTATGACGAACACTCCCGATAAACACTCCGAACATTAATCGAGTCTCAGGTCAAATTGGGAGGATAATATAAACACTGTATGTATAAGTAAACAACGATCAGTGAACCATAAAAATCAGCGAAGTCCACATTTTGGGGGAATCAACATTCTGTCAGCATATCGACAGCAAACTTTATCAATATATATTAAAATCTGTATGTGAAAATCGCGATTTTAGATGGCTGCAGCAATGCCGACACCCACCAAAATGTAAAGTACATTCACGGTTCACTGCCCGTTGTTTTCCTATATTACTGTCCTGGTTCTTCTTCACCTGTCAAAATGTAAATATTCCTACGTCACTGAAATGATATATTTAGCTTCGGTAAACATGTACGTTAAATGTTTTCACGAGTTTCACAACAAATATACATGTACTCGAATAAGCCAAGTAGGAAAGTTTTTTATTAGACCGCTATATATGGCGCTTTCAGCCAGCGTATAATCATTTAAATTTTGACAAGTTAGAAAAACATAACAATACAAGGACACAATCAAAAATGTTTAAACCAGTCTCTACAGGTATAGTGACCGGGTAGCCGAGTTGTTATTTGAACCGCTATAATGACACAGAAAAGTGAATATTTTAGTGGTTGTTGGTTGGAATTTCATTGTAGGCGAAAATAGTTGTCTTGATGTCTTTATAATTTCATATTTGGAAGTTTTTTTGTGTTTTCATATTTTTTGTTGGGTTTTATTTATATTTTTTGAGTGGACGTTTACAATTTTTATTTCATTTTTTTTAAATCATGCTGGGTTTGTACCGTGTAATCGGCTTTTAACTATAACCAAACACACTACAGAGAGAGTCGTTCTGAATACACAGAGAAACAGAAACACAATTATAAAAAGAAATGAAAAAAAAAATACAAAATATTTGTTTGCCCACAGTGTGATTTGAACCAACAGCCACAAAACTATTCAGTATCCTGTGTCATTTTAGGGGCTGAAATTATCCCTTGGCTACGCGGCCAATTGCATGGATGATTGATGTTAAGAATGTCAAATACTAGTGATGGTATTATCCTATGGTACGCCATAACTACCTCGTTATAAGGAATTTTTATACCCTGTCAGTTTGTCATTCCGTGCTGTCCATATGTCAATGCATTATGTACACCCACCTACGTATGTTATGTTGTTACGTTATTACGTCCTGTGCGTTCATCATTACGTCGTGACATTTTGCTTTGTGCTTTAATCATGTCATTCTGTGTTGGCATCATTAATCTCTGTGAACTAGTTCTTATTTTATGTGAGCCTGTATCTATTTTATGTGAGCCTGTATCTATTTTATGTGAATGCATGTGTATAATATCTCAGATTTCCTTTCCATTCTGTATTCAGGTTGTTGTGTCCTGTGTATACACCATTACCTGATGTGTTCACACTCTATCTTGTGCATTCATTATTACATCGTGTTTCAACATCGTTACATCATGTAAACTCGTCATTTCGTTATGCGAAGTTGTCATTATTATATCAGGATAATGCATCCAGGGATATAAATACTCAGCACAGGTAAGGCGTGTTGAAAGTTCTCCCGTGATGAAAGTTCCACTTTGATGTTATACTCATGGGCGTTGCTACGAGGAACTTTCAAAATGTGATATATACGTTATTAAAGTTCCCCCGTGATGAAATCTACCGTCTGAATTCAGAATTACAAAAGCTTATTTAAACGAGTATATTCCTTCTACTGTAGATATAAGAAACGCACGAGCAAGATCTATACTATCCTGCTACGATTCAAATTCTACATGACAAGGATACAGCTCTATTTATCAAACTCTATGCTTATATAGTACATGTGTATATAGTGAACTTTAACCACATTCGCTCGCTAGAGGAAGTAGTAAACGTAAAACATAAGACTAAAACTATATAGATATACATTTATACAAATGGTCATTTACCCTTTCCTTCCAGTATGAACGCTAATCACGACTTTGCGAACACCATAGACCCAGATCAGTCGTGACTAATACATAGCCGTGATGAAAGTTCCCTCTATAGTCTAATATATAACCGTGATGAAAATTCCGTCTATAGTCTTATAAAGCTACATAGCCGTGATAAAAGTTCCCTATATATAGTCTAATAGCGCTACATAGTCGTGATGAAAGTTCCCCATATATAGTCTAATAGCGGTACATAGTCGTGATGAAAAATCCCCCTATAGTCTAATACATAGCCGTGTTGGACTTTTCCCATAGCCGTGACGAAAGTTTCCTATATATAGTCTAATAGAGCTACATAGCCGTGACGAATGTTCCCTATATATAGTCTAATAGAGCTACATAGCCTTGACGAAAGTTCCCTATATATAGTCTAATAGGGTTGCATAGCCGTGACGAAAGATTCCTATATATAGTCTAATAGAGCTACAAAGCCGTGATGAAAGTTCCCTATATATAGTCTAATAGAGCTACATAGCCTTGACGAAAGTTCCCTATATATAGTCTAATAAAGCTACATAGGTGTGATGAAAGTTCCCTAAATATAGTCTAATAGAGCTACATAGATGTGATGAAAGTTCCCTATATATAGTCTAATAGAGCTACATAGCCGTGACGAATGTTCCCTATATATAGTCTAATAGAGCTACATAGCCTTGACGAAAGTTCCCTATATATAGTCTAATAGGGTTGCATAGCCGTGACGAAAGTTTCCTATATATAGTCTAATAGAGCTACAAAGCCGTGATGAAAGTTCCCTATATATAGTCTAATAGAGCTACATAGCCTTGACGAAAGTTCCCTATATATAGTCTAATAGAGCTACATAGGTGTGATGAAAGTTCCCTAAATATAGTCTAATAGAGCTACATATATGTGATGAAAGTTCCCTATATATAGTCTAATAGAGCTACATAGCAGTGACGAAGTTCCCTATATATAGTCTAATAGAGCTACATAGCCGTGATGAAAGTTCCCTCTACAGTATTATAGGTACAGTGGTAAATACGCTATTCCTACCCATTTACCCGTTTTTCTACGCGTAAGAAACGGGTAGTGAACGGTTAACGAACGGTTACGCGATAAACGGTTTACACGCGTTAAACGCGTAAAGAAACGATTATACCAGAGAAGCTGCGGTAGGTGCATAAGTTTTCCGTTTCATGTGGAGATTTCGGATCTTATCGATGATAGCCGTTTTCAAAAAAAGTCCGAATGAAACGGGTTAGCCAAAATAAGAATCGATTCGTCACTCAACCAACGTTTAGCGGTTCAATCCCGGCTAGTGTCGACGATTTGCTCATTTAGGTAACGATATGTTCTTAAACTTTGTTTGTACAAAGCAATAATATCAGATATCCATGTATATCAAACAAATGGATTGAAGAATCAGTTCTTTTTGAGTAGGTTTCTACATTTCAGATAAAAAAACTGTCACAAAGTAAACCACCACATTTTGGATCTAGAATAATGAAACCTAGTAAAGAATTCAGATCTATTCAATTTCTTAACCCTTTCCCCTTTGAATATTTCTGTCAGAAAAAATGACATCATGAGTATTTATTAGATCTTGCTGAATTTAACAACGGTATAAGTGTACACGCCTTTTTGATATTTGTAGAAAATATAGTCAGGTCTATTAATTTATAATTTCATAAGCAGAGTGGGCCCTGATCCGACGGCCCTTACAAGAGCCTTCATGTCTAGGTTTACTCTGTTTGCAAAGGCGTTAGAGTGTTATATCCATGTGTATGTAAACGGATAAGCAAATAGTGCAGACCCAAGATCAAACGGCTTCCACGCGAGCAATCTGATCTGAACCTATTACGTTTTCAAAGGTGTTTTCATCATTATGAGGTAGATCTAAAGCGTTTTAAACAAATAAGCATATTTCATGCTCACATATAACTATGAAAACGTTTTGTTTATTTTGTTTTATTATGTATTATTTTGTTACTTTGAGAAGATTAAACCTGTGTATGCCGAAATTTAAAAGTGGAATAGCCCATCATTGTTTAACTGTATATTCCATTCATTATTACCAGGTTTAATTTTGCTAGATGATTTTTAATTAGGCCTATGAAAATACTAGTGAGGACCCTGATCAACACCCTGATTTTGGAGCTATATTGTCTGTGTTTACACTGCTTTCAAATGTCAGTACTTTTGTTCCCCGCAGCCTAAATATACGATCAAAGCTGCCAGATGGTCAGTAAATCCCCTAGCTTTTTTCTCAGCAGGGGACAATGGTCTTGACAGTGATCACACCACTGCTTTCTTATCAACAAAGTTACGAACTATTACGTAACAGAAATACCAAATAATGTGCCCGATGATGAAAGTATGATTTGTTAGCTTCTTCAAAAATACAAGAAAACTATGTTTTAAATAATTGTAGATCTATGGCTCAGCACAAAGTTAAATCCAAACGTTTTAGACCAATTTAAAATTTAGACTAATATAAATTCTAGTTTTACAGATAGTTTAGATTGACATGATCTAGATATATAGTAAAATACTTCTACTATATCTGCTACAGTACTGTACGTACAGTAGCAAAAAAGACATTTTACAACACATAGATGAACGGAATGAGACCGTAGATCTATATTTTAATATAGATCTAGATCTAGCTAGATCTTATGGAAATGAAACGAGAATTAAAAGTTTAAATACTGTTGATCTTAATTTTACATATCAGGAGTGCCCAACAGGTAAATGAGAATGTCTCCCATTTCAAAGAAAGGCCATATCAAGGATTACCCCCCTTTCGTCCATGATTACTCCCCTTTCATCCGGGCTCTTAAACGTTCAGGAAACGCGTTAAGAAACGCGTAAACAAACGGTTAGAAACCCGTTTAACGAAACGGCTAAGAAACGGGTAACGAACGGTTAGGTAACGCGTAAGAAATGCGTTAAGTGGGTAGGAATAGCGTATTTACCACTGTATAGCCGTGATGAAAATTCCTCCATAGTCTAATACATGGTCGTGTTAAAATTCCTCCATAGTCTAACGCATAGCCGTAATGAAAAGTTCCTCTACTGTACGTAATGATGAAATAACAGGAAACATTGATAAAGAGATCCTGCTTTATTCTCATAAAAAAGACAAGCATAGAGTCTTGCTCGCTACAGTAAACTCTCACACAAGTATACCGTAATAATTCCTAGGCTTCTTTCTGATACTATTCCTAAACCTTAGTTACTGAATAGCAAATTCTAAGCATGCATTGTGTCCAACCTGACGATGTCCCGCCGGAGGCTCCAAAAATGTAGCAGGACTCGTTTTACTCATCCATCGTCGTTTCCCATGGGAAGTGGTCTTGACACAAGACAAGCATAGAGTTTTGCTTTACATTTTATTTTTACATGTATAAACCCTATTAGATTCTAAATGTACATTAAAACAATTCAGAGGTTGTCCCAAATATAATAGCACGGAGTCGCCGACTGCTGGCAGTAGCTCATGCGACTGTTACACTATAGACTTCTGCACGTGGGGAGATTTGGGGTGCTATGCACAAGCGTTATGCACTAGCAGTGCAAGTGCAAGTAGCAAAACACATATAACCACCGACGGTGGTCTGGCCTAATACTGTATTCTGTAAAATATCCCTTGACAAGGTACTGACAGAATAAAGCTGAGACCCCCCTTCTAAACTACAGCAACAATAACAATAAAGTAGCGTATGTAACGCTAAGTAACTGTATGCAAATTTAGAATTGAAACTTTGAAACATAAATCAAATAAGAAACAACATATGATATAGGAAGCACGTGTGTACCAACCCGACCTAGTCCAACCAGGACCAACCAAGTCTGCCAAAAGAAGGGACGAGACACCCGTGCAACCGCTTTATATAGGTACCATTGTAGCGTGACGAATGCTGGTTCCAATAAATCACATTTACAAGTAATAGAAGAGTGATACCACTGACTATCAATCTGATTGGCTAAGGTCAAAGTGCATCTGTATGGACGACAACACGCTCGAAATTCAATGATGAAAAGACAATTTGTCGGATTATAAATGAATTACTAAGTGTACCAACGGAATCTAAAAAGAAACAGGCTTTAAAATGTAAGTACATAATGTTACTGTACCATAACGGCCAAAATTTCAAGTGTAATCAAACGATCGACAGAGTTAAATTGTATAAACACCGGTAGACCCAGCGGACGAAAGCACATCTGCTACAAAATAAAAACAAATTCACCTAAGATAATGACGCCGCCAACACATAATATAATAAAAGCACATAACAAAGTGTTGAAGTGACACGACGTAATGATGAACGCACAGGGCGTAATAATGAAATCATATAAAATAAGGTTGTATGTAAGGAATGCATTGACATGAAGACAGAACATAATGCGAAATCGGCAAGATATAAAGAAAACCCTTATAATGAGAACGGAAAACTGAGATAATATACTGCTGCATTTACATAACATAAATACAAGTTCACATAACATTAACACAAGTTCACACAGAATAATGATATCAACGGCTTTCCTGCAGTTGCTCTGTCCTCAGCAAAGTCATTGAGTACATACTTGCCGGTCTTTCACAGTTGTTATGCTACGTTTGACATTTTGTACTGCGCTTACCGTCTTCTATGTTGTGGGAAAGTACGACGGGGAAACCTTTTTATCCAGTCACCAGGCTTCTCTAGTGACATAATAAAGAGGGTGCAAATAAATTTAGGTTTATTAGGTTACTTCCGGTAGTAGAAGGTTTATTAGGTGAG
Source organism: Azorinus chamasolen (assembly GCA_963576725.1). Taxonomy (NCBI): domain Eukaryota; kingdom Metazoa; phylum Mollusca; class Bivalvia; order Cardiida; family Solecurtidae; genus Azorinus; species Azorinus chamasolen. The sequence continues at coordinate 36,215,048 of OY755251.1, forward strand.
TAGATAGGCAGAATGATTCTGAAACCACGGAACTATTTTAATTTTCTGTAAATATGCCTGAACATGTTGACGGACTACATCTAACAGAAAAATCATCAATATAATTATTCAAATAAGAAAAGAGAAGAACAAAATGGCTATAGCTGGATTCGAACCCGCGCCTGATTCTACAAAGGCCAAATCTAATCTCTCTAGAGACGTCGTGCTTACCGATTACGCCTCTGAGGCCACATACAAAGCGGCGTTGATTTATCAGTTTTATTAATTGAATTCACCGCTGGCGAAACGCGTTTTTGATACAAATCAAGTCAGGGGTCAAAGATTTACAAATAAATAGTAAATGTTTTCTTTTCACTATCATAATAATTTCATTGATAAGTTCTTACAGGGGCGGTGATTGTCATATACCTAAATATAGGCTGTTCAGTTCCATTGGTTTATGAATGACGTAAGCCCTATCTAAATATAGAAACCGAGACGACGAAACTCGAATTTGACCAGACAGCCTCCGGGAGAATATTATCATGCCTGTTTGAATTAACATATCGACTCTCGATTCAAATAATCTTATTTGTCAAATTCAACCACGTTTTCCCCCCTTGCAATGTAAGTATCGAAACTATTTTCCTCTGCGGTAGCTCATTCTTTACGTCTCTAGAAGGGAAATGAAAACGGAGGTCCGTTGATCGAAAAACCGCATTTTCAATGCAAATTATTTCAATATTCGTATGTTTTATGAGTCTATGAAAACAGATAAAACTAAATTGACTGGATAAATAGAATAATAGGTAAGTGCCGTAGATGGGGCGCCTTTATCCGACTCGGAGAGAAAACATTTGAGGCTCGGCAAGCCTCGCCTCAACGTTTTCTCCCCTCGTCCGATAAAGCATCCCATCTACGGTACTAACCTATTATTCTCTATATTTACACTTTTTGTTTAACTAGGATGGCTTTGAGATAAGTGTGAGGTTAGGACGGCCGTATACCGGTTTAAACCCCCAGTTGTGGTTTTGCTACTGACCGTTCCAAGGCGGTACTCTCTTTGTCACCATTGCTTTTGTTTGTTTGGTGTCTTATGTGTTTTCAGACTTATAGTATTCATCTCGTGCATGTGCGTGTTTGTGTGTTCACCCTTAATTTGCGTTGGTCTGGTGTCTTTGTGCGTTTGTTCGTGTTCGTGTGTGTGTGTGTGTATGTGTGTGGGCTTGCGAGAGTGTGTGTGTATGCGTGTGTGCGTGCATGTGTGCGTGCGTGTGGGTGTGTCCATGTGTGTGTGTATGTGCATTTGTATTACTTGCTTTCCATCGATGTTTTGGTGATGATGGCGTTTTATGTGTGGCTTTTCCTGTTTGACTTTACTACTTTTTCATGAATAATGTATTCATATAAATCAGACACCACCTGTTTTGCTTGGCACGGAACAAATTGCTTTTGTTTTGAGTACAGAAGAAACGTGGTTAGAATCATCGATGTATCGCAAACCAGCTCGAATGCTTCCTTACATGACACAATTGCCAAGATCTGGATTCGAACCAGTGACGAGAGACTAAATTACCATCTAAGATCATAACGACTCAAGCACAGAAGCCTCCTAGCATGACGATGACCGTGGAGTACATCAACAATACAGACCAATATCTCAGATTCTTTCTTTCGTGCGAATTTGCCTTATTTAACAATACAGACCAATATCTCATACATTTTTTCACTCTTGCGAATCTGTCTGATTGAGGCTTGTTCATAACCTACTTGAGGCTATGGAGAACCAGGAAGTAACTGCCGTTCTTGCCATTGATCTTAGTGCTGCCATTGATATTCTTGACCATGGTATTCTTCTCGATGTTCTCAAGAGTCAATATGGAGTTTGTAATATAGCTCTGAAATGGTTGGACTCCTACTTACGACCAAGAAGCTGTCGCGTGAATGTAAATTCGTCACAATCACAGCCTCGTTTGTTAGAGCGCAATGTTCCCCAGGGCAGTTGTCTTGGTCCTTCGCGCTACCTTCATACGCAGGAACCTTGTTAGATGTTTTTTCTCCATCTGTCTCAGTATACGGTTTCGCTGATGACCATATTGCTAGTAAACGCTTTAAATCTACCTCTAACAGTGAAAGACAGGTTGTTCAAAACCTTGAAGAATGTGCCATACCGACCTATAACTGGATGAACGAAAACAAGCTAAACTTTCTGGAAATACACAGCAGTTAACAAATGTACTACACATTCAGTTGATATCGCAGAAGATGTTGTTGAATCGGAAACGTGTATTATATACCTAGGCGCTTTTCTCGACGAAGCATTGACCTTCAAAGAACACGTGGAAAAAAGTGTCTCGTTGCCATGTTGAACTATTAAGGAATAAAATGTATTAGGAAATACTTGAAAAAAGAATCTGCCGACTCTTTAGTTCTCTTACTCGTGATCTCTCATTTAGATTATTGTAATGTCCTCCTATACGGAATTGCACTATGTGATATAGATAAACAGATAAACTGCAGCGAATCCAAAATATGTGCGCTAAACTCGTTTTGAGTAGGAAATGGTCAGACAGGTCCAAACGATCGATTAAATACTTACATTGGTTATCTATCAATGCTATGATCACTTTTAAGACATTTACATACATGTACAAATTGTTTTCTTAACCACGCACCAATTTATCTGACAGAACATCTTGTAAAGCAAACTTCAATCATCGGCAGACACAGCTCCAGAGATGTATACTGTGTCTTTCAATAGAAGAACGATATTCAGTGATAGAAGTTTTTCAGACAGTTGGTCCCAGACTTTGGAATGGGCTTCTAGTGAGATTAAAAGAGCAGGGAATGTTGATTATTTGAAAGAAAATTGAAAACGCATTATTTTAGACACTTTGACCCACTTTTAATTATGTCTTAGAAACTGTCCGCGTGTTTTAGTTGTATAAAGTACTTTATGTTAAGTCTGGACTTTAGTATATTACACTGTGTTACAGTTGTTGAACCATCGTCTAATGGATATTAGTTTTTATACTTTCTTTTAATGTATATTTGTGTATTATATATCCTCTCGATTTTTATTTCTGTCTGATTTTATTGTTGTCAAAGTACAACGCCATTAAATGTATTATTTGCAAAAATATGCGTTTAACTAAGTAGTTAAATTTCAAGTTTAAAGTACATGTATAATAATTATTGCCATTGTATATTTAAGATCATAACTGCAAGAAACCACGCGACCAAGTTTGTCTTTCTACCACCGCCCGTCTACAATGGATGTGATACTGTATGTAGCACTAGGACTGCTGGTGTTATATTTCTTCCTAAGGCGTGACACGATGAAGTATAAACCAATACCAGGACCAAAAGGATGGCCAATTGTAGGATATGCTCCCTATGTGAAGAAAGGACAGGAACATGAACTATTTTCAAACCTTGCTGATAAGTATGGGGAGATGTTTAAGATAACAATTTTCGGGAAAACTGTAATAGTGCTCAACAACGCAAAGGTAATCCGAAAAGCGTTCAGCGCAGACAAGTACAAGAGGTATATGAACAACAGAGATGCATTATTTATCGGAGAATATGTACTCTACCGTAGCCAAAGTATATTGATGATGCAAAAGGCTTACGAATCAGAACATGGCGACTTACGGAAGACGTTTGCTAAAGGAATGCATGTATATGGAGAAGGCAAACAGGATTTTGAGGACAAAGTTATGTCCGAAATAATGAACCTTGTCACAAAAATGGAAAATTATAACGGAGAAGAGTTTGACATGCTTACCATACTCAGGAGGTCACTGACTAATCTTATGTCTGTGTTGGTGAGTACATTTGTTTTGGTAACACAAAACACTATTACTTACCTCTTCATTGTTGCAATGAACAGTCTTGTATTGAATGTAAGCTCTCTGTTTTAGATTATTATGATAGAGGTGGTTTTAACTGTTTATCAATCACAAAAAATGCCTATCACAGACACGCGATGCAAACTCGATGTCATAGGAAAGAAAAGAAAATGGCACATTCTGCAATCATCAGTTAGAAATAATCTTACTACAGTGCGTCCTTCTAATTCTAAACAGTAGTCAACTATTTATCATGAACGAAATTCTCACCATAACTGTATTATAATACAATGTCAATCCACATGTTTTGCCTTTGATTAACTGATTTAATCATCAAACCAATTGATGAAAATAAGTAATTTTATTATACCTCAATATATCCTTCAATGCAAAACTCCCATATACCTAAAATGTGATCGTATGATATATCACTCTCAGAATGAGCTTCCATGTGAATATATCAGGATATATCACCCTCGGAATGAGCTTCCAGGTGAGTATATCCGTTTCAAAATCACAAATCTAACATCATCACTGCTATGACCACCGACACCAAAATATCTGTTTATTGGATTCTTTCTCCGATGTCTTACATCACTCAAATATTCTTTCATTCTCTCCCGAATTTCCCAGTCTCACCAACATACACAATTCTATCGTATTTATTACATTTTATTGCATATAGAATCTACTACATTCGGGAGAATGCATGCACGCTAATGCATGCAGGACGTCGTTGCGCTGGTGACGTTATCTGATGACGTCATTACTTTTAAATAAACTCAATGCTACATGATGCTGGATCAACATTATTCTCTTTAATTTATGGCTGAATGCATAGATTCTACATTTACCAAAAATGTGACGTGTATTTTGACATGATTATCTTTGATAAAGGCTCTCGTAGTGGTCGAAATATTAGAAAAGAGCTATTTCAGTATTTCTATATTATCCTAATTCCCTCTTTGGAATATTATCTTGATTATTGATTATTTCTTTTAATTTTAGAATTAACTAATATTGTACTTCTAAAGTTTTTCGGTATAATAAAATAATTAACACAAATCAGTCGGGATGATAGAGGATATTGTCAGCCCTTGAACTGGCATATTTACCCCTCGGCTGCGCCTCGGGGTAAATATACCAATTCTCGGGCTGACAATATCCTCTATCACCCCGACAGTTATGTGTTAATTATATAATAACTATACATGATTCCAACATGGATGCAAAGCTGTACAGATTAATTTCATTAATTGATAAAACTCAAATAATAGCAGAAATATGTGTATTGTATTTACACAATTGTGTATTTACATTTTTTGTTTTCCGTTTACTTTGTTTTAATACACATTTTAACCCGGGTTATATTTGTTTGAGACACTCTGTATTTCATATATTACCCTTCGGAAAATATCGAGCGTTGCACTATACGTCATTCGTCCTCTATTTGCAATTTGGAATGAAGATATTTACGATTGGTAAGCATTGTTTTAGGGTCTGAATATTAATTTTGAAATTGAATCAAGGCCGACATTGAATTCCCAAAAATGCAATTGCACAAGTTTAAACCTGATCTCAATCCGGTAAGAAATAGAAACAAATCGTTTCAAATTAAGTGACAGCAGTAGGTGAAAGGCATCGTAGTAATTTACTGCTCAGAACGAGAGGTACAAATGTACATTACTTGTAATGTTTCTCAATTATAATATGCTGCTTATCACGTTTCCTTGAAATGCATTATAAGGGATATTTTCTGTATCATACACACAAATACAAGTGCACACGTACAATATGGCACACACGTCCCAAAAGAACACCCGCACCAACACATCAAGCGCACACGCACAATATGACACACGCGTCCGACAAACACAACCGCATCAACACACCCAGCGCACACGCACACTATGTCACACACGTCCCGCAAACGCAACCGCATCAACACATCCAGCGCACATGCACAATATGGCACACACCTCCGACAAACACAACATCACCAACACATTAAGCGCACACGCACAATACGGCACACACGTCCCGCAAACACAACCGCACAAATACACCCAGCGCACACGCACAATATGGCACACACGTCTAACAAACACAACCGTACCAACACACCCACTCGCGGTCGCACACAGATTTCCGCACGCTCCTACACCACGCAACACCACTCGCACATATGCGAACATGCTTTTAAAACTAAACTGGGGCTTCGTTGTGTACTGAGTACGATTTACTAATTACAATGGTAACTACAGATATATTTGGTGGTATACCCATTAATTTTTATGGCAACATCCAGAATATAATGTTAGAACTCTTACTATGACCGTTACAACAACTATTTAAGAATATCTTAAACTATTTTACGTATTTTCATGGCATGTGTTTCTGCGATGGATTTCCGGGCATATCCATAATTGCATTCATAAACTTTATCGATTATTGGTTAATTATAAGAATACATCAGAGTAGAAATATTAACTTGGCCTCAATCCTGGTATTTTGAAATAGCATGGATCCATTAGAGACGTCAATTACCAGCTATCACCACCTCGACCTAGAGTTACATTTCGATATTTGAAGAAAAACATTTCGAATTATGTTAGTGCTCCTGCTGAAAAGGAAGCAAATAAAGTAGCAATTATTTGAATTTTGTATTACGTTGAAGTTTAAAGAAGTTAACTGGTTTACAAATATATATTACAGTTACAAGCCCTGGAAAAAGATATAGTATCGGAACATGTAAAACTGTGCAATACTTTCAAGTCTGGTCCTCATAAAACAACATAGACTTTCTACTATGTACTGGATTCTGAAGCTACATAAAAACCTTATAAAGCACGTTCTATTGCTAAATCTAGTTGTTGTACTACTACTAAACCATCCAAACTGTTGACGTCATGTCTTTATACTATCAAATATAATACATTCTGATCTTAACCCTTCGCTTGCTATTCACGTCAATATACCTTCCTGTAAATAGTGAAGACCCAAATGAGACAGTTCTTGCATGAGCTGTCTCATCAGGGGCTGCACTATTTACAAGTTGATTGTGCAACCAGTGCACTCCAGAGCAGTGATTAGACAGCGAAATACTTATGCATAGTGAAGATATATGTAATTATACAACAGGCCATTGGTAAAGAAGGATAAATGTATTTTAAAATTCAGCAAGAGAAGGGTTAATCTTGGTCAATAAAGAGTGATATTTCAAATTATCTTGAAAATGAACAGTACATTTCTTCATTGAGCTCTAATGATTTCTTTACATTCTATAGTACTCCACATCGCCATATTATAAATGATGAACTACTTTAAGTAAAAGACAACACAATTGCCTGAGAACATACATTGTTCCTTTCTAATGCCGAGCAACGTTCATTTTGTTCGAATTCAGAAGATGAACATTCTCAGTGTTGTTATATTTTCTGGTCCTTCGGGATCATACGTTTTGATGTTATTAGTTTTGAAAATTGAATACTGCTTAAGCCGGTGCTAGGGGGCGTGAGTAGTGTTGCACTTTTAATTATTACTCATGAACAGACTCAATAAAACCGAGTCTGCAATTTTCTCTTTTTGCATTTCTACGTTTGCTTTCGAAGGATCACCCATTTTTAGATTATATTACACAATGTGGTCTTGCCTTGCTGTTTGTAGATCTTTAAATGTTCTGTTAGATAACATATGTGTGCGGCATGGTAATACCATATATCAAAGATTTATTTTGCATTGCTATGTGGGGGTTTATATACTACGCTTAAAACGAGATACACACGCTGATGTTGTTAATGCTTTCAAACACATCTGGGTATTTAGATGATATTTTGAATTTGGATAATACTGTTTCGAAACGAGGTCGGTATCTACGCTTACCCCCTTGTCCTGCTTGCAAGATGGCATACCGAGAGTAGTACTCCATGATGGTATATTCTTAAACCCAGAAACGGGATGAGCTAACCAGATCACGTTTTGCCCTTTCTCTGTCTTGCCCTTAACGGCTTCCCTACAGTTTCTCTGACCTCACCCAAGTCATAGAGTACATATTGTCCTGTGTTTACCATCCTCTATTTTGTGAGGAAGGCCGATGGGGATACCTTTATTTACACTATTTGTTAAGCTAGAGTAGTTTTGAGATAAGTGTGAGGTTATGACGTGTATGAACCGGTTTTAAACCGCCATTGGTACTCTCCTTGTCACCCTTGTTTTTAGGTTTGTTGGATGTCTTTGTTCCATTGTGTTTGTGCTTTTGTTTATTGTTTGATTTTTCGTCTCGTGTGCTTGTGTGTGTGCGGATGTGTTGCTTGCTTTCTGTTGATTTTGTGGTGTTGATTGCGTTTTGTATGTGTCTTTACCTGCTTGACTTTACTACTTTTTTCATATATTCAATCTACCCAAACTAACTTACTATATACAACGCGAACCGATCCGAAATTATGGTTTCCTTCTTTTATTTGAATCTCATCGCAAGTGATAGTTTCGCCCAATGTATACGGTAAAAGGAAGCTTTTCCTTTCAAATGTCCTATCTTTTTCTAGATAGAGACATCCCCCGTTCTACATCCTATATGTTTACATTTCTCAACTTATTGGCTTTGCCCAATCACGTGTTTTGCCAGTTTTGAATAATCGTTATTTATTTACAACTGATAACGTTCTTAAGCAAGGATATAGATATCATAAAATTCGGAAAAAATATACTTTTTAAGAAAATTCGAGGTCATTTCCATTTTCATGATTTGTTAATTAAATATATCAACCATTATATTACAACGCAATACATATTTGCTTATTGTTCCCCTTACATTGCTTGAACGATGACAAGCCGAGGGTAGTACTCTTTGATGGTTTACTCTTAAACCCAGCCGCGGTATGGGCTTGCTACTCTCTGAAGGGCTTCCCTGCAGTTGCTCTGACTTCGTCATTGTGTACATTTTTGACAGACTTTTATAGTTGGCATTAGGCTCTGTGTTATATTTTGCCCTGTGTTTACCGTCTTCTATGTTGTACAGAAGTCATGCGGGGATACCTTTATTTACACTGTTACACTAGGGTGACGTTGAGATAAGTGTGAGGTTAACATTCCGTAAATCTGTTTAAAATTTATCCCTGTGGGCGTTTAGCCACTGACCGTTCAAATATTGCTTTTATGTGTGTCTGATGTATTTGTAATTGTGCAGTTGGTAATGTTTGAATTTATTATCTTTTGTATATGTGCGTTTGTTGATGTTTGACATGTACATCTCTTGTGTGTGTGCGTGTGTTGTGTGCTCGTGTGGGACTTGCTTGCTATCGATGTTCTGGTGGTGGTTGCGTATTGTGTGTGGCCTTTCCTGCTAGATTTTACTACTGTTTCATTATAGTTCATTTTTAGTAAATGTTTTTGTTTTGTGTTTTCAGCTGGGTGGTCATGACCTTAGGGATGATGATAAAGATTTAAACATGTTTTGGGACTTTGACAAGTGGGGCGACTACTTGCTAACACCTGACGTTAATTTAGTCTTGTCAACATTTCCATTATTACGTTTTGTGCCTGGAAAATATAAGAATGCTTTTGATGAGGCTGAAAAGGCGAAGGAAACTATCGTGAGACGCTTTTTTGACGAGAAAAGGGTATGTCATTTTTAAATTGATGCATTTCATATGGTCTACTTGAATTGTAATAATAAGAATTAGGTCGTACAAAGGAAACAACACCACTTATAGTTCAAATGCTAGATATAGCATTATACGCGGGTCCTTCAAAAAGTTCTGTCACTAACGGGTTTCCGTAGTTTTAAACCATGTATATTTTAAAACGCTTAACTGCACCTGAATAGTGTGTTCACTATCTAACGATATCCGTTTATTATATATACAAGTTGCCTTATAAATGACAGAGTTATTTCAAATTGAAATACATGCAGTCATATACACTGACCAATTTACATGTGTCAATGTAAAATGGACGAAAAGGCTGAAATTCGTAGCTATATCAAATGTCGCATTAGGCTTGATATAGATTCAAAGCAGATATTTGAAGAATTGTGTGGTATATATGGACATAATGCCATTTCAATACGCACAGTTTTTAGGTGGGTCAAGGCTTTTAAAGCTTGTAAATTATTTGTTGAAGATGACACCCGTCCTGGTAGACCTAAAACATATGTTAGTAAGGCAAACATAACATCGCTGCTGTAAAGGTTGTGGTCGAGCAGGATACGCGATTATCTGTGAAAGATATTGCTAGTTGTTCTGGCATATCAGAAACAATTCTGAAAAAGCGTTTGGACCTGAGAAAGGTTTGCGCTAGGTGGGTACCTCATTTGCTCAATGACGAACAAAAGAAACAATGCCTTACATGTGCCCGGGAACTTTTGAAAACATACAAAGGTTGTGTTAGTCGGGTTATTTCTAACTTGCTTGCAGGTGACGAAACCTTGGTGCACATGTTTGAGACACAGAGAAGGGCTGATAATAAGCAATGGAAGCGAAAAGATCAGAAACGTCCATGTATTGCCAAGAGAACCATAAGTTCAAAAAAGATGTTGTACGCAATATTATTTTATTCGAGTTGGCAAGTCGTTCAAGTGCCTTGCCTATCTGGTCGTACAGTCACTGGACGATTCTACGAGAAATCTGTACTATAGAAAGTCAAATATTTTAACAATAGGAAACGTCCAAGCAAAGGATGGGTAGGTGTCCATCTTATACATGATAGTGCATCCTCTCACAAGTGCGAGGCCTTTAAGTATTTTCTGGCTTCTGAAAATGTGAAAGTAAACCATCCACCTTATTCACCTGACCTGAGTCCCTGTGACTTTTTGTTATTTCCTAGACTGAAGAAAATGTTTTCTGGAAAGAAATATAAGTCCAGAAGTTCTCTTGGCAACGCTATCTATCAGTGTCTCCAACAGATACCTAAAGAAGACTATTATTTCGCTTTTCGAGACTGGGTAAAAAGGTTACAAAAATGTGTTTCGGTAAAGGGGGAATACTTCGAAGGTTTGTAATAAAAATATTTTTAATTGCACGTATCACTGAAGAAATTCGAACCCAATGACAGAACTTTTTGAATGACCCTCGTATGAACACGAGATAAGTCAACTCGTGCCAAGTCATATTTAGTACAGCTGAGTTAGAGTATCGTTCTAGGTAGTCGGTATTGATAACTACATTATTCAAAGTAGCTATTCTTTTTATAAAACGTCGGTAAACCCCACTAAAACCGGCGCAATATTATTTGCCAAACGCATACTGTTGTCTTAGAATTTTCTATGAAAATGAAACAGTAGTAGAAGCAAGCAGGAAAACCCCCACACCAAACGACCACCATCACCACAACACCGACAAAAAGCAATATATTTAGCATTTTATATACAAACACACATATACATACATCCATCGATAGACAGCAACCAAACACACACACACACACACATTCGAAAAGTACACGGAAAACAACGAACACACAAGCACCAGAAACAAACATGAACAAACGCACAAGCACAAATATACAATACATGTACAAACAAAAGTAAGAGTGACAAACAGAGTGCCGCTTTGTCACGGTCAGTAGCAAAATATACATTGTTTAATATAAATAAATAACTGAACAACATGTAGTTCTCTTGAAGAGACTATTAAAATGATGTACACAACGGATAGCTTCCACATTAGACCGACTGATACTATGATATATATACCTTGACGACGAAAGGCATGTGTTTCTTTGATAAATGCCCTTTACAAATAATTTTGTTTATAATGTAGGCTACACACAAACCAGGACAGATTAATGGACTTATGGATTTCCTGATTGCAGAACAGTTGGGGGAAGCGAAACGTGGACAGGTCTCATTCTTAACTGACGACAAAATCAAAGGAATGCTATTAGAAACCGTGGCCGGTGGTAATGTGTTTGTTTATTATACCCCCATTTTGAAAAAATGGGGGTATATTGCTTTGCACATGTCGGTCGGTAGGTCGGTCGGTCGGTCGGTCTGTCGGTCGGTCGGTAGATCGATGGTTTCCGAACGATAACTAATAAACGACTTGGCCTAGAATCTTCAAACTTGCTGTGGTGGTTGGTCATGACAAGTAGATGACCCCTACAGTTTTTGAGGTCACTAGGTCAAAGGTCAAGGTCACCATGACCTAAAATGGGGAAATAGTTTCCGATCAATAACTGCTCAAGGGTTTGGCTTGGGATCTTCAAACTTGCTGTGGTGGTTGGTCATGACCACTAGATGACCCCTATTGATTTTGAGGTCACTAGGTCAAAGGTCAAGGTCACCATGACCTTATATGGTTAAATGGTTTCCGATCAATAACTGCTTAAGGGTTTAGCTTAGAATCTTCAAACTTGCTGTGGTAGTTGGTCATGACCACTGGATGACCCCTATTGGTTTTGAGGTCACTAGGTCAAAGGTCAAGGTCACCATGGCCTTAAAGGGTGAAATGGTTTGCGATCGATAACTGCTCAAGGGTTTGGCCTAGGATCTTCAAATTTGCTGTGGTGGTTGGTAATGACCACTAGATGACCCCTTTTGCTTTTTAGGTCACTAGGTCAAAGGTCAAGGTCACCATGCTCTTAACTGGTCAAATGGTTTCCGATCAATAACTGCTCAAGGGCTTGGCTTAGAATCTTCAAACTTGCTGCGGTAGTTGGTCATGACAACTGGATGGCCCCTATTGTATTTGAGGTCACTAGGTCAAAGGTCAAGGTCACCATGACCTTAACTTGTAAAATGGTTTCTGATCAATAACTGCTCAATTGTTTGGCTTAGGATCTTCAAATTTGCTTAGGTGGTTGTCATGACAACTAGATGAGCCCTATTGTTTTTTAGGTCACTAGGTCAAAGGTCAAGGTCACATGACCTTAACTGGTGAAATGGTTTGCGATTAATAACTGCTCAAGGGTTTGTCTTAGGATCTTCAAACTTGCTGTGGTGGTTGGTCATGACAACTAGATGACCCCTATTGATTTTGAGGTCACTAGGTTAAAGATCAAGGTCATCATGACCTTAACTGATGAAATGGTTTCCAATTAATAACTGCTCAATGGTTTGGTTCGGGATCTTCAAACTTGCTGTGGTAGTTGGTTGTGACCACTTGATGACCCCTAAAGTTGTTGAGGTCACTAGGTCAAAGGTCAAGGTCACCATGACCTTAATATGTGAAATGTTTTCAGATCAATAAATGATCAGTGGTTTGGCTTAGGATATTCAAAGTTGCTGTGGTGATTAGTCATGACCGCTAGATGACCTCTATAGTTGAGGTCACTAGATCAAAGGTCAGGGGGTCTGGGGGGGTATACATGTTTTACAAACATCTCTTGTTGTTTTATAGTTTAATAGTACATGTACTAATGTCTGGATATGCATTTACGCGTATTGAAAATATATACAGTTGAACTTCGATATCTTGAACTCTGATAACTAGAACTTCGAGATAACTCGAACAAAAGGTTCAGTCCTTTCAACACTTACAATACAGAATTGCTCAAACATGTATCTCTACAGATATCTAGAAACACATGTGACAGCTTAATACATGTCTAAAGTAAGGCTGAAAGCGCCAACAGGAGCTTCCAGTGTTACTTTAGACCTGTATATTTAGCTGTGGCCTTCAGAAATTGTTCAGATTAGAAATCGGATGACTCGAACTTGTTATATAAAACAAATTTGCATGGTCTCTTGAAGTTCGAGTTATCGAAATTCAACTGTATAAAATTTTGCATTTGGATGCATTCTAATAAATCGTCATCATTATTTTTTAACTTGTTCTTTATATTCGGCATCGATTTGTCTACAGTAGAAGCTCTAATTAAACAATCCTGATTTTACAAGCGTCCACCTAGTTATTAGACCAATACTTATATATGTTGGTGATTGCATTAGAATGGTTTACTGAATATCCATTTATTTTAACTATTTCTACTACCGCTGCGTCCACTTTGTCACCTAGAACGCACAACGTCTACTAATGATCTTACTTCTGACTATAATACTACTTTTACTTCTACTACTACTGCTATTACTATTACTACTATTATTACAGCTACAACTACTTATTTCACTACTACTGCTACTACAACTACTGCACTACCGGAAACAAGATTCGCGAATAGTGAATACAGATTTCAAGGAAAGGTTTCAACTACAAATGAGAGCATTGACGGTATTCGCAAGTCTACATTTCAAGATGCCACTTGATGAACAGTCATATATAGATACAGAAGGCCGTGTAAGTATTTGCATCGAATTCTCAATACCAGCAATGGGCCAGTCAACTTAGTGACTTCCTACGCTTCCACACTAAGCTCAAACACCACTGACAATGATTGATTCTCTACAGACTTGAATGAAAATGTGCCTAGGCCAGACAATGTGTCCTCTCTTGCGGACTTCGATACAGTACATGGTGAATGCCCAAACTGCATGAGCCACCGTGCTATAGGTCGTATCAATGAAAACGGACAGAGACTGATGAAACTATGATGTACATAAAACCTTTGTAGCACCAATACCTACTTCTAGAACAAGCCTAATCGAAACTGCAGGCAGTCTACAACTACAGGGCTTACAACAGTGCATCGCATCATGCACCGAATTGCTACTAAACCATAGAGGTTTCACCATGCAAAGTCGAAAGGACCGTCGAAGATCAACACTGCCCGCACTAGAGATGCAGTGAGAGCCAATCAGTTTCTCAATTCAATCTATTATACCCACCCACTAGGCCAAACTAATCATACTGCCAATGTTTATAACGTTGATGTTTCTCCTCCTATCTGTAGCTCACATTGTGTTGTCTCAGTTGAAGTGAAATATTTTCAACATACAAAAAATATGCTTATAAACGTACCATAAGAAATTACAAGTCAGCAAATTATGATGAATTAAACACGGAATTATCTTCTCAAAATTGGGATAGAGACGTCTTTAACAGTAATAACTTAAATACGGTATATACTAATTTTGTAAATACATTCCAAAGCTGTGCTCAACGACACATCCCAACAAAAACTGTTGTTATCAGGCCTAACGATAAACCGTTTATTAATAATACTATCCGCCATAAAATGCGTCAGAGAAATCGTGCTCACCAAAAAGCAAAGCGTTCCGATAACCCGAACCATTGGGAAACGTTTCGTAAACTCCGAAATGACGTCATCAAATTAGTGCGTGAATCGAAAGAAATATACAAAACTAAACTGTGCACACAACTGACATATACAAATATTTCGCCTGGTTAATGGTGGCGAATTACACAATACATTGCTAAATTTAATAATGTTAACGTATGCAACCCGCCCTGCTGGAGTACGCTAATTCGGTCTGGACAAATTGCACCCAGCTCGAATCAGATTTATTAGAGAGTGTCCAGGTTGAAGCAGCTCGCATTATTACCGGCCTGCGTCGAAACTCTTCCAGATCTTGTTTATACGCAGAATTAGGTATAGAGACTCTGTTTGAAAGACGAGAAAACCACAAGCTCGCAATTATGTACAAAATCCTAAATGGTATATGTCCCCAGTATTTAACGGATCTTATGTCACCCTTCTTACCCGTAGAAACAGAATATAACCTCCGATCTCGTGGCCAAACTCTTCAAATTCCTCGTTGCAGAACATCTTCCTATCAAAATAGTTTCTTACCTTGCACGATAAAACCGTGGAATGCTCTACCAGACACAGTTAAATCTGCTACTTCCATTAACCAGTTCAAAACTAAGCTATCGTCATTTAAAAGCAAAATAAAACCTCCTATCTATTACAGTGTAGGCATGCGACGTGAAAATATTCTTCTTTGTCAACTGCGTAACAATGCTAGTTCCCTTAATACGCACCTGTTTAATCATTTTCTATCAGAATCGCCATCTTGTCCAAACTGTGCTGACTCCCTCGAAGATAATCACCACTTCTTCTTTGTTTGTTTATCATTCAATATACACAGACGAAACATGCTGACAGCATTAAGGAGAATACCCGACTTAGGGGAAGTAACTTTAAACACACTGTTATTCGGAGGCAGTGGTCTGAGTAGGGGGTCTGTAGAAGCACTTATTGATATAGTGCACACCTATATCAGGAGCACCAGGAGATTTGATTGAGCAATTTGACTGATTGATTGACGGATAGTTGTTAAAAAGAAAAAAAAATATTTTATTATTATTATTATTATTGATAAGGAAACTTTCAGATATATATTAATCACAAACCAAATGTTTTACATTTAAACATATCTCACTATTTTCACATATTTATACCCCCCTTTTGAAAAAATGGGGGTATATTGCTTTGCACATGTCGGTCGGTCGGTCGGTCGGTCGGTCTGTCGGTCGGTCGGTAGATCGATGGTTTCCGAATGATAACTAATAAACGACTTGGCCTAGAATCTTCAAACTTGCTGTGGTGGTTGGTCATGACAAGTAGATGACCCCTATTGTTTTTGAGGTCACTAGGTCAAAGGTCAAGGTCACCATGACCTTAAATGGGGAAATAGTTTCCGATCAATAACTGCTCAAGGGTTTGGCTTGGGATCTTCAAACTTGCTGTGGTGATTGGTCATGACCACTAGATGATCCCTATTGATTTTGAGGTCACTAGGTCAAAGGTCAAGGTCACCATGACCTTAAATGGTTAAATGGTTTCCGATCAATAACTGCTCAAGGATTTGGCTTAGAATCTTCAAACTTGCCGTGGTAGTTGGTCAAGACCACTGGATGACCCCTATTGATTTTGAGGTCACTAGGTCAAAGGTCAAGGTCACCATGACCTTAAATGGTAAAATGGTTTCTGATCAATAACTGCTCAAGGGTTTGGCTTAGGACCTTCAAATTTGCTTAGGTGGTTGGTCATGACAACTAGATGAGTCCTGTTGTTTTTTTAGGTCACTAGGTCAAAGGTCAAGGTCACCGTGACCTTAAAGGTTGAAATGGTTTGCAATCAATAACTAATCAAGGGTTTGGCCTAGGATCTTCAAATTTGCTGTGGTGGTTGGTAATGACCACTAGATGACCCCTATTGTATTTTAGGTCACTAGGTCAAAGGTCAAGGTCACCATGCTCTTAACTGGTGAAATGGTTTGCGATCAATAACTGCTCAAGGGTTTGGCTTAGAATCTTCAATATTGCTGCGGTAGTTGGTTATGACAACTGGATGACCCCTATTGTATTTGAGGTCACTAGGTCAAAGGTCAAGGTCACCATGACCTTAACTTGTAAAATGGTTTCTGATCAATAAATGCTCAAGGGTTTGGCTTAGGATCTTCAAATTTGCTGTGGTAGTTGGTCATGACCACTGGATGACCCCTATTGATTTTGAGGTCACTAGGTTAAAGGTCAAGGTCACCATGACCTTAAATGGAAAAATGGTTTCTGATCAATAACTGCTTAAGGGTTTGGCTTAGGACCTTCAAATTTGCTTAGGTGGTTGGTCATGACAACGTGATGACCCCTATTGTTTTTTAGGTCACAAGGTCAAAGGTCAAGGTCACCATGACCTTAACTGGTGAAATGGTTTGCGATCAATAACTGCTCAAGGGTTTGGCTTAGGATCTTCAAACTTGCTGTGGTGGTTGGTCATGACCAATAGATAACCCCTATTGATTTTGAGGTCACTAGATCAAATGTCAAGGTCATCATGACCTTAACTGATGAAATGGTTTCCAATTAATAACTGCTCAATGGTTTGGGTCGGGATCTTCAAACTTGCTGTGGTAGTTGGTCGTTACTACTAGATGACCCCTATAGTTGTTGAGGTCACTAGGTCAAAGGTCAAGGTCACCATGACCTTAATATGTGAAATGTTTTCAGATCAATAAATGATCTGTGATTTGGCTTAGGATCTTCAAAGTTGCTGTGGTGATTAGTCATGACCGCTAGATGACCTCTATAGTTGAGGTCACTAGATCAAAGGTCAGGGGGTCTGGGGGGTATACATGTTTTACAAACATCTCTTGTTTCCTTAATCTGTACTATCGGACCCCGATTTCACGGTCACTGATCTGGACTAGGTCTGGTTATTGATTGTGCAGTCGGGCCCAGGTCATGCCGATTAATCCTTACTTCATAACGTTATTGAATATGCATGAACGATTAGTTACTTTACCTGTTAAGTATTGCATATATTTATATATTTCTTGCATGTTAAGTATTGCATGTATTTATATATATCTTGCATGTACGACATGTGATTACCTTGTACCACTGGAGAGGACTTATATAGGCTATGCATGTTGTCCAATCCTTTTCTTCATTGAATAAAATATTGTTGAAATCAATACTAGGCCAAATGCAACGGCAGTAGAATGATAGAAATTCCATAGTAGTGCTATTCACACATCTGCAATACGAGTCTGGGAAGATGGAACGTCGCAATGGTGACTGGTATAAGGCTAACCTCGAAATGATCGAAACCGTAACCATTGAAAGGTGACTAGCTCTTCTGCGTCACAAAATTAGTCCAAATATAAAGAACATAGACAGTCTGAGACAGGTTAGAAAAAAGAGCCAGGAGACCGCGACTATTAGCTTCAGCTGAACACGTCAAATAAGTAGGTTTCACTTACTGGCAAACATCAGAACTGAAAACAGCTCCGTTTAATTCCCAAACAAATGTTGGAAGATCATCAGTGATATCACCAAGCAGATGGAAATGTGGATTGAACACTACCCCAATCTTTACTCTACGGAGAATACAGTTTCGGACAAGGCCCTAAATAGCATCTTAGCTGTACCTGGCCATGCTAAGCGCGATGCTTTGCCTACTAGTACTGAGTTAAAGAAGGCAAACAAAATGCTTTCTACTTGGAGAACACATTGAAACAGTGGAATACCACCTGAGATTCCGAAACAGGGAAAGAGGTCATCATGTATTACCTTTAATTTTGCTGTCCCTGTTTGAAGGAATGTGAAGTTCCTAAAGACATGCTCAATGCCAAGGTTGTCACCCTCTTCAAGAATAAAGGATACAATATATGTGAGAATACAATGATTATCGCGACAGTTCCCTCCTCAGCATCGTCGGGTGGTTCTCTCCAGCCTTCAGTTGTTAGCGGACCAAGTCTACCAAGAATCACAATTTAGTTTCTGATCTGGAATATCAACCACTTACATGATTTTCTCTGTGCGGCAACTCTAAAACAAATGCAGAAAGAAGCATCAACCATCAACTATTGTCCCTCGCCTTCGTTGATCTAAGGAATTTGAAAGTGGATTATTCAAAATAATTGAGAAGATTGGCTGTCCTCCAAAGATCCCCAACAAGCACTGTTTTTGAAATTATTACTGTATATAATATAAATCTTACAAGTACTTCAACCAGTACATCTACTTTTATTTCTACCTCTACACTTAGTACACTCAATGCTAGGTCTACTATTTCTACGGCTTCTACTACTATTACTAATACTTCTAAATATACTGCTATTCTACAACTACTACTATTCTCAACTAATGCGTGTAGTTTATTTCTATTTTACTCCCTGTAGGTATATTGCCGAAAAAGTCTATGGAGTGCATTGTTTGCATTGCAGGTATCCTTACAACGCTCGGCAGTATTACGTCACTATTTTTGTGTCTAATGAACCACCCCGAGTACCAATCCAAGATCCAGGCTGAACTAGACATGGTTATTGGAAGGGAAAATCGCCCTGTTCTAGAGCACCGACATGATTGTGTATTTACTGAGGCTACTATCGTTGAGGCACAGCGGTATATACCTACATTACCATTGTCCGTTCCTCATCTATGTGAACAGGGAATTAACTTTGAAGGGTTTGAGATACCGCCTAAGTCACTGGTATGTACACTATCTGGTATGATATAAGACGCATCGTTTATTTAAGAACATGCAATCGAATATTTTGAAGTAAATACAAATGACTTTCAGACATGTGTATGGATGCCACCCTGTTGAATATATTTTAATGAAATGTAAAGCGAAATATTAAATCGAAATGTATGGGTAAGTTGCTTATACTGATGACACCATTCATTTCACCATAGTTTTCAAAACTTGCTTCATGGTCATATTCTAACATGGCTTCTTTGTTTTGATACCATCTCGACATCGTATAAAAGGTCCACTTAAACGGAGTAAAGGTGTTGGTCATCGTATAACTCTAAAGCAGTGTTGAAGAAGAGTATTAAGCATTTGAAAGTTACCTGTTTTAAAGACTCGTTGAAATGATTATTTGGTGGTGTAGAGAGATCCATCTGTAGAAACAAGGGGCACGTAAACCTATTTCTAAGTTACAAATTCGATTACAGATTATAAAAGTCTCACATCACAACTGCTGTTTCGCTATAAGTAACTGGAATTTTTATTGTGAAATGAGTGACTCCTTATTTATAGATAATACCAAACGTGTGGTATGTACACCATGATGAGAAGATATGGGGCGATCCCTGGAACTTTCGCCCGGAGAGATGGTTGGATGAAAATGGACACCCTCTGCCAAATGATCATTATCTACAAAAGAAGTAAGAAACCAATCTCATTTAATTTAAAGAATGGATAGGGGTCTTGCAGAGCTGTGAATATTTTGTATCCTCACGCTATTTGAACGATAGAATCGCCAATAGGTCACCAATAAATCCCCGAAGACTTGTAAAACGATTACTCGATTGTATTTTCCCAACATGATGCAGTACCAATTTCATGTTTGCCTGCAATCCAGATGTACTTTAATGAAATATTCCCCAATCTTATAATGAGACCAGCGTGAACTATACAACCTATGCGGTGTGACAGGTCTAATATCTGTAATAACTCTAAAGTTCTTTAAACTTGTTACTCTTATAAGACCATGA
This sequence comes from Azorinus chamasolen, assembly GCA_963576725.1. Taxonomy (NCBI): domain Eukaryota; kingdom Metazoa; phylum Mollusca; class Bivalvia; order Cardiida; family Solecurtidae; genus Azorinus; species Azorinus chamasolen. Next base: position 36,235,683 of record OY755251.1, read on the forward strand.
TTCTACTGTATCATCTAAAAGGCTTCATTAATCATACCCTGTCGTGCCTTTCCGTCCATTTAACGATGGAATATTCATTTACGAAACAATGGTATCAGGAATATGTTATTCGTTTGATCTAAATCTTCCCTGTTTGCAAAGGTGTAAAAAAGAATTTTTATGAGGGAAATGGTTAATCATACATATACTAGTCTTATGCTCTCTAAGGAGGGTGATATACAATTTCTTACCTAGACATGTACAATAAAACATATAATATTAAGTTAATATCTTAAGTTTCGTATAATGTATTATCTAAATTAGCTGGCTGGCCTTCAGCGTGGGCAGAAGACAATGTCCAGGGGAAAGCCTCGCCAGGTCCCGGATATTCCTGTACGTAGCTACCTTATTACAGCGGTGGACCTTAGAAATGCCATCTGAACACACCGTGTCATGTGACCCAAGGCGCGGCAATTTCGACATACATTTGAACTGCCGACCGAAACCATATATGTGTAGATTGGTGCCACGCAAGACCTAGATTTTGGAATGGTGATTGTTCACAAACGATATGAATGCATACAGATGGTCATATATGGGTTTTGAATGTGTGCACTTGCACATCGAATCAGAACAATTACGTGATGGTAAAGGAGCGTGATACTGACTTTCAAATTTTAGGATAAATAAAATAATTCTCACGTGATGTGATTACACGATATTTGGATGGGTAGTAGCGTGATGATAATGATGAAGATCATATTCTATGGGTCTGGCACATGATATACCGGCATTGGTGTTTCCGCTCAGTACAAATTAAGTATGTGCTTTATTAAAACGGTTGCTTTGATTGGACTTTAAATGAAAACTATGCTTTTAGCATGAATTTATCGAATACTGGTCTTGATTGTAAAACAGTTGATGAGAAAATGATGTGTAAGTGATGGTGTTTTAATGTATTTGCACATTTATGTTACTTTATCTTTACTACGCGACACGCATTTGGTGATGAGCTATTTGGGAAGTTTAGTACCCGAATGGTATTCCGAGTATCTTATTCCATGATTCAAGTTATTGGATACTACAAGCAGATGGTTGTGTTTAAATAGAGATATGTTTGTGAAACCTTTGACATAAATTTGTAAGGCAAATAAGACATATCCTGATAAGAGGTCTTCTTTAGGAGTCCTTTGATCTGGTCTACATTATTATATGGGGGAGACATATTGTTTTCGTGAGAGTTGTCTGTCTGTCTGTCTGTCCGTCTGTCTGTCTGTCCGTCTGTCCGTCACACTTTTTGTCCGGACGATAACTTCAATATGCCTGATGCCAGTTGATTGAAACTTCATATATGGATAGAGCATAATGAGGGGAAGTGTCATGCACAAGGTCCATAACTCTGGCTTCACGAATATAGGAGTTATTGCCCCTTGTAAAAAAATCACACTTTTTTGTCCGGCCGATAACTCCTATATGACTCATGTCATTGGATTGAAACTTCATATATGGAAAGAGCATAATGAGAGAAAGTGTCATGCCCAAGGTCCATTACTCTGACTTCACAAATATAGGAGTTATTGCCCTTTGTAAAAAAAATCAAACTTTTTTGTCAGGACGATAACTCCTATATGGCACATGCCATTGGAGTGAAACTTCATACATGGAAAGATCATAATACGAGAAAGTGTCATGCATAAGATCCTTAACTGGGGCTTCAATAAATTTAGAGTTATTGCCCCTTGTACATTTGTTTAACGCTTTCTTGTCCGGACGATAACTCCTACATGACTCTTGCCATCGTATTGAAACTTCATACATGGAGATAGCATGATGAGAGAAAGTGTCATGAACAAGGGCCATAACTCTTGCTTCAATACTTTTGGAGTTATTGCCCTTTGTTACATTTTTGGCCGATCAATAATTCCTGTTCGACTGATGCTATTGGAATGACATTTTATTTATGGAAAGGGCATGATGAAAGTAAGTGTCATGCACAAGGGCCATAACTCTGGTATCAATATTTTTGGAGTTATTAGCTGTTATCATTTTGTTTGGAAAGTGCATAATGAGGGGAAGTATCAATCATTAGGTCCATAACATTGTTAGTGATTTCCCTTTACATATTGTTTTTTTTAGAGGGGAGACATCCGTTTTTGTGACAAAAACCTCTAGTTTACCTACATGTATATCCCATGTGTATGGGTTAAGCATTCAACACAAATATATAAAACATATATAAATAATACTTTTGAATAAGTATTTGTACCGGTGTTGAATTCTGAAAGGAGGTGATCCGCCGAGAGCAAAAATTGCAACACAAAAAGAGAAAATTTCAGACTCGGTTTAATTTTTAGTCTGTTCATGAACAGTAATTGAAAGTGCAACACTGTTCACGCCCCCTAGCACCGGCTTAAGCGGTATTCAATTTTCAGAACAAGAAGTACTGAAATTCATTATCTCGAAGGATCAGAAGGTATAACAACACTGACAGATTACAGATTGTTGCCCCAGTGCAAGGTGAATGGATAAGCAATCACCTGCTTAAAATGAATTCAACTCGTTTTTCTATATGTCCGTTTTAAGGTACTTTGTCTGTGATTGATATGACGTATGCCTAGAGCATTAACTTAGAACGGTTTTTAAACAATAAAATCATAATTCATGCAAGAATGAGATTTCAAAACTGTAAGATATTTTGCTCAACATTTTCAACAAAACGATGCAAAAGTCTAATGAGATTCTAAAACTTACGTCCCAAATCATTGTAAAACAATCCCTACTAAGCAACACATAGTACCAAACCGGGCGGAAATGCTGAAATTCTGAATGCTATAAATGACATCACGCCATTATAAATTCAAACTTTTGCCACGTTTTTCATTATTTGTCTTTATACAACAATAGTGACGGTCATGTTGGCTGATCCGATTCTACATTGCATTGCGATGAATACATCATGTAATGGGACATCCTAAAAAGACATGAACAGCGTTGTTTAAATGTATTTTCACAACACATGGAATATAAATGACTACTAAAATGACATGAACAGCGCTGTTTAAATGTATTTTCACAACACATGGCTACTATTTTATTAAAATGGTCTAGACCAGGATCAGGTATACAGTAAATATCTTTAATTATAATTTAAACAAAGAATTCTGTATTACATTTTTAAACGTTGTTTCTGTACTAATCTGTCAAATTTTTTAAACTTGTATTAAAATGTTATTACAAGGATTGATAATCCATGATAACTGCATAATCTGAAATGGTGTCATACGTCTATCTGTTATACTTTATATTCACTTTTATCATGAAAAGTCATCAAATATTCTCTATTAATGCGACATTCGTCTCTATGAAATTTATCAAAGCATTTATGCAAGAATGCATTACCATAAAGGCTATTACAATGAGGCATTTACACCACATATGTTCTTATTATACTATATTCTATTACCTATATATGATATCAAAGTAAGAAATAAAGACATTAGGTATATTAATTAAAATGTTTTAAAAGAGCACATGGACAATTACTCGTAACATTTAAACATTATAGAAACTGTATAGACATATTAATATACCACAATCTTACAGAGATGATCCTGATGAGACAGTCTCTACAAAACATGTCTGGTTTGGATATGCTATGTTGTAAAAGGCATCTCTATAAATTAATTGCTTTAAGTACGTTTCTAAACTTTCTATTATTTGCAATCAGTATTACCGCTTAAGCCTTTCAATTACGGAATATATTTAGTGTACTTCGTTACACCTGGTCAATCTAGACAAATCATAATTTGCTGTCGTTTTGGTTCTATATTATACAGAACTATCAGACTTATTACTGATTGCGAATATGATTACGTTTTTAACATATATATTAAACGAGGTCCTAAAACGATGGCAAAGGATCTATGGGAATGTCTTACTAATCCGACAACATAACTTATTAACAGAGATAACTCTGAAAGGAGGTGGGCGCTTAAGGTAGGGCAAACGTAACGCAGGCAACTTAGAATGTGCTCTGCTTGCCTTTGATAAAATATAGATCTGAATCTACGGTTTCTGTTATGGCCGCCTTTGTTCGTAGTGCCTTTATAATCATTCAGCTAACTATTATTCCGTTATTTATTCAGAAGTATATGAAGAATGAGTTAAGAATAGAGCAGTTAAATAAGCGAAGACGAAGATAAGAGGATCTTGATAACCCTGTACCGCTAACATGGTTACAATGCCATATAATCTATAATGCACATCTACCAAAGTTGTTCCGCTCGTTGTTTGTCATTTCGATAGAAGCCAGGCAAATGCACATTCCTTTGTTCCTGTTCCATTCTGCTGTCTGAAGTGTTGATTCAAATACATTTATAGCTCATGTGGTATACTTAATACGCAATTAAAACCATTTAAAAATATTTGATAGAAAACCAACTATACATGATTCGTGTGAAGATTGGCCACAATCCGTTCATGTTTAAGGAGAAGAACGTTTTTTTCCAAATCTAGAATTTACTACTGTGGCCTATGTATCAAAAACATTTACATCAATTCAATAAAGGCTAACATGAATATCATTATCGTATTGGTGGAAGCCCATATAACGGTTTAGGAGAGGGGATAATGTTTAAAGATCATGTTCGTTAAACGTGTTTTAGTTAGTGTTGCCATGACTCACTGGGACACTAATTACCTTATAACAAGACATAATATATGTTAATATTTGTTATTAGTTATGTGATGTGATTCTATTTATAATATCATGAACAAGTGAAGTACTGACCTAGGCTTTCCATGTATGGAGATGAACATTACTTTCAGTTAAAAGGGTTGAGTATGGCATGTTTACAGTAACACATCTCTAAGCTGATACTCACATTAGTTATTATGGTGATATATGTATATGGATAGGTGGCAGCCAATGAAGTGTGCAATCCATGCGTAATATTCTTAAAGACCCTTTCTGTTGTTCACGGTGTTTTTACATAATTACCGGATTCTACATGTTGTACATAGCAGATATTGCATAATTTTCAATGCCACCTATTACAGTCATATTATCCTGACTCTGATTCCATCAGTCTAAGCACTTGATGGCGTTAATCCAGGAAATGCACTATTACTATCTAACTCTATTACCACCGAAATCGACGGAAATTAATATTTCATCAAGATGAGATGAGACAGCGAGTAACTTCCCATCGCATCAGAGACCAAACTATTTGAACACCACTTACGCTCTGCATCAACATACGGTAAAGTGGCATTTCGTCGATAAATTGATTTGTTGAAAACACGTAACAACACATTGGCTAAGATCAGCTGTTAATTTGCAAAGAGATGCCTGGTCAAACTCCGTCTGTATTGCGCCGAATATATATATGTGTACATATGTAAAATTGAACATGTCCGTTTAAATATCCAATAAACTTTGTATGGTAAATATATGCTGTATCGAAACCAGAGTATAGAATTCACATTTAATGCTTATCGATCAGAGCAAGGCGTGTTTGCGAAATGAATGCATATGTATGGAGACGGGAAAGGGGAATTAACATTTACCAAATAGACCTCAAATTCAATAGAGCTAACCTTTCCGGCACTTATACAGCTTTTCTTGACCTAGAACAACCTAATATTGACAATGGAATTGTTTCTTCTAAAATTTATGACAAAACAGACGGTTTTGATTTAATATTGTAAATTTCTTCATCTTGACGGAGATGTTCTCCGTACTCCATCCTACGAGGTTTACATATCTAACTTATTCGTTTCACTTGAGCTTATTATTCTGTTGACGATTTTAACAGTCGAAATTGCATTTTAACTGAAAAGCTGCTTAAAGTGATAGTCCCTTCTAGTCATGTATTTCAAAAATGCCTTACACTTACATAAATCAGTTGGTGGTATGCTGAAAAGACGTATATCAGAAGAAAACTAGTTGAATACATTACTTCCATGTGTTTGATATACTATTCGGCACTGTATCAGTATTTATTCCGCTCGCGTTTCAATTTCCTTAGTAAGTTTAAACATATTATATTTCATGTAATTTCATAATAATGTGTATCATCATAGGTACAGAAAGGTTTGGGTCGAAAGCAACATGCTTATAAAGACCCGCTCTCTACTTTATTTATCCATCCCTTTTTAATTTCCTTAATTGTTCGACCAAGGTCGATAATCGATAATAATTTGTTGTTGAACAAGCATAAAACGTATCGATGAAAACGGTTTCCTGTGTATCCCAGAGGTATTTAGCGATATAAAAGTTTTTGTATGAGTCATACAGGAAGCACCGCATACAAAACACACAACCGCCCGAACAACACCACGACGAACGGTTAATCTCCCACTATGCATATAAAAGACACAAAGAGACGCACAAATACATAAAAAACAAACAATAGATGGAAGCTGGAAGTACTGCCTTTGAACGGTCAGTGACAAATGTCACTGGAGGTTTAAACCGGTTTAGGGGCGCCCAACTTCACACTTATTCCACTCCCCATAACGACAAACAGTGCAAATAAACGTATCCCCTCTCCGACTAATCTATAACAACCGCGATGGCAAACACAGTAGTAAAGTTCATGTAAAACAAAAACATATTTAAGTGAAACAAACTGTATCCACCTATCGCTAGTTTACTTAGTGATTGAGCTGCAAAGAGTGTAACTGTAGAAAAGTAAGAGCGAGTACAAATATCCGACGTCCTCCTTCCGATGTCCTCCGTCCGTTAAGTTCAGATAAACAATCTTAATAATAATGATTGAAAATAACAAAGACCAAATTGTATGATATTATTGAAAATATGTGTTTTTGTAGTGACTTTCTCTTTAAGCAATGATATAGAAGTTGGAGGAAAGACTACATGCAGGAAAGACTACATACAAAACACACAACCGCCAGAACTAAAATACTAAATAAACATTCTCTAATTTTTACCGTCGAAATCTCTCAATTATTGGCATGTATAAGTATAATCTCTAGGTGCTCCTTGGACAAGGTATTTCTCATCCTGAATTTTATTGTGATGTGATTTAAAAACTTCGTAAAATATTGAAAATACCAATTTTCTCATTTTGTTAATCAAATGTGTTAAAAATTCATTAAAATATATAAGATCCTATAATACTTTAATATTCTGCATGGCTGGTTGTCAAACCTTTCACAGTTGGCAATGACGCTGCTCTCTTTTCATGTACGCCGACAGAAAAGGCTTAATACTCTATGAAGACGCCTTCTTAAATCCGGAAACGGGAGGAGGGCTCGTTTTTGCTGTACCCTTTATTACCTTTCTACAGTTACTTTGGTTGCATCTCAGTCATTGAGCACACTAGCGATAGGTGGACCCAGTTTTTTACTTAAATATGTTTTCATTTCGCATGCAGTTTACCACTGTATTTGCCATCGAGGTTGCTGTAGCTTAGACGAACTGGGAATATGTTTGTCCATTAGGGTAGCGATGGAATAAGTGCGAGGTTGGGCGTCTCTATACCGGTTAAAAGCCCCAGTGACAATTGTCAATGACAGTTCAAAGGCGGTACTTCCATCTCCGTCTATTGTTTGTTTGTTATGTCTTTGTGTGTATGTTTTTATGTTTTGTTAAATAATGTTCAGTTGCTGTACTTTCTTATCATAGTGCTATCCGGACAGCTGTGTGTTTTGTATGTGGTTTTACCTGCATGACATATACATTTAGCCAAAAGACTAGTACGATGTGATTATTGTGTTTTAGGTCTAAGGACAGCTTTACAGCAACTCATTCAACCATTCTTCTAATTCAATTTATTATATGACTACTGTTATAGGTAAAACGTTATATATTGTTAAATGTATAATATCCATCCCTTAAACTGCCTGTGGATTTATGTTAAATGTCCGTTTGTGAGGTGTGTAAGTTGATAGTTCCTCCGACCCTCACACATCAAACTGACCGGGAAATTCAATCCCTCTCCCAATGGTGTATGAAGTTTTGGACAGACAACGCCTTTTCACTTTATCTTATATAATGAAGAAATTTCATATTCCCACAACTCCGACCATATTTACCATGGTTATGGGACTTTGAAATTTCTTCATTATGTCAGATAAAGTGAATCCATGACACTATTGCCCCTCCATACTTTTAAAGTTTTAGCGTAATTATGCTCCCGCAGGCTAATTATTCATCGATATTATACCATTAACACATATCTGTCGTGGTGATAGAGTATATTGTCAACCCAAGAATTGGTGTATTCACCCCGAGACGCAGCCGAGGAATAAATATGCCAGTTGAAAGCTGATAATATCAAGATTCAAGATTTTTCAATATTTTATTTCATAATACCAGAAGGTCATAGACCCATGTGGCAAAACATAACTATATATGTATATATGGCGACAGTTGATTTAACATTGTCTAGTTGTATAGTAATTATAATATAAACAGTAATAGTAAATGATCAGTAACTATTTTACAAGCAAATTATATACTGAAGCAACACAGTGATATTACCTTATACTATAAAGAACATTGTGACAAACAAACAAAGTCATATACATACATATACATACATACATACATACATACATACATACATACATACATACATACATACATACATATACATACATACATACATACATACATACATACATACATACATACATACATACATACATACACATACATACACATACATACATACACATATACACATATATGCACACATCATTTGAGCATATACTAAAGCAATATGACCTTATACTATAAAGGACGAAACGCTTAAACGATATGAACACCTGTGCTTTCATTATTTGTGTGCTTATCATTGTCACCTCCCTTGAAATAATGAAATATTGATTACCACTTTGTAATTAACCTTGTTGACAAGGTTAACAGGTGGTGTCTGTAAAGGTAAAATAATGTCAGCGCAACATTAGATATATGCAAAACATAAAGTTAGATTGCGCTGACGAAACGTCCACTTCTCCGTCTATCTATCTTACCCGAAAACGAAACTTTGGTAAGACTGACAAGTGGCATTGAACGTATTGTTTATAAAATAGCATAGCATTAAGCAGCGTTTGCAATAGCAAGAACTTGTATAAGTAGTAACGAAAAGCACCATGATCACATCACAATCAATAACAACTAAGATAGGTAACGTAAACATGCGATGATATAATAGTATTTAGTACTTAATATTTACTATTTAACATTTTTAATATTTAATATTTATTATTTAACCCTTTCCTTGTTACATGTTTTTCCAAGTTCCAATACCTACTAAATATTCATGGACATATGAGTTTTAACAAACTATGGAAGGGGGGACATTGCAGCCATTTTAGAAAGTAGAGAAACATATCTATCAAATTATATTAGCAAACAGAGCATACCCTGATCAGACGGCTCCTCTAGGAGACGTCTGATCTGGGTCTAACCTGTTTGCAAATGCGTGAAAACTCGTTTATACTAGGGAAAAGGTTAACTCATCCAATTAATCTCAAAACCATATTTTGATCATGTACGAGCATTATACAAGAGATTTGACCTGATTGCAAAAGCTTTTTTTATTTCTCAATTCTTTGTACATTTGACATTCAATCACAAAATGGTATTCATCCTCTAATAAGTTAGAGACATTACAAATACGATCATTAACAGGGATAAGATATTAGGTTGATTCCGTCTTCCAGTTTCGATGCATAGTCTGTGTGACGACAAACGTAACCGTGTCATGCTAACACGAAATTTTTTCACATTAACAATCTCTAAATACGATTTTAACTAAAATTCAGCTATATGTCTGTAATACATGTATATTGCTCTTGTAGAAGTATTTAATCTAGCTTGCCAATTTTGCATAATTTTGCATAAACTGATCTTTAATTCTTAGCTTTACGGTACGTAAAAACAATCCAGTATCACGAACTGTTTGGAACAACCAGGCATCAAAAGAGCCAAGGGAACACAGTAGATCCCTAATAAGCGAACACCAGTTTTTCTGCTTTGGTTATTCGAAGTATCATTATACAACATGTTATAACTTTACTAATATTTCTATTTTCCGAGCTATGTAATATTTCCGTCCAAAATTTGATAGCATTAAAAAACCTAAAATTTTGCAGTGGCATTCTGTCTAATTCCCCATAAACAAAATCATTTTGGGTACTTTTTTTAACACCAAGTAATCGCTTGCAAAATTGTAGATGTACTCGCTCTATTGTTTTAGCTGGATGAAAACCCCAAATTTCACTACAATAATTAAAAATAGGCAGCACAAGTTTATCAAAAAACTCTAGTCTATGTTAAGCAGATATATTTGTGAATTTGTATAAATATTTGTTCATTTTGAAAATAGCTTTCAGACCTTGCCCCGCTAGAGTACTTTGTGCCTCTGTAAAAGATCCAGACCACGCCAAGATAAACAAAATTGTTAACAATATCCAAGTTATCTTCACCATAATGAAAACTTATATTTGTTGGAAGTCGACCACCCTTTCTAAATATTAAAACCTTGGTTTTCGGTACATTTACATTTAACAAATCTAAACTTGTTTGGAGTTCAGCTCTACTGTTCCTAAAAATGACAATGTCGTCAGTATTAAGAATTAAGAACAAATTTAAAAGTATCGACATCAATTCCGTCAAGTCCACTAGTAACGTACATATCTTCTATATCATTTAGGAACATAGAAAAAAGAAAAGGGGACAAACATTCACCTTGGCGTACACCTAATTGGCATTCAAAACTATTACTTAACTGGTTAAGATATTTAACTCTTGACTTTACACTAGCATAGATTGATCGCATAACATTCATAATATTTCTTCTTATCCCTAATTTAATTAATTTTGTCCAAAGGCAATCTCTATTAATACAATCAAAAGCCTTACTATAATCTATGAAAGCACAAAATAATTGTTTTCCACTATTTATAACATGATTAACAAGCCCATGAAGTACAAAAAACATTATCCGATGTGCCCATATTTGACCTAAAACCTGCCTGAGCTTCTATGTATACACAGTAATTTTCAGCCTATTCACATAAGCGGTTGTTCAAAACTCTAGTAAATAATTTACCTATGGAACTAAGTAGAGTAACGCCTCTATAGTTATTTACATCATTTATAGTACCTTTCTTGTGTAGTGGGACAACAAAACCCTCAGACCAACTGTCTGGAAAGTATCCTTTTTCAAATATTTTATAGAACAACGAAAGTATATAAGGTATAAGAATTGTTTTCCCGTGAATAAACATTTCATTAAGGTACAGATCAGGGCCTCCACTCTTGTTTGTTTTTAACTGATTAATTGACTTAGCAATTTCCTCAGTAGAAAAAGGTATGTTCAGTTCTTCGCACATAGTACTGAATTCCTCCTTTTCATAACGTTCAACAAAATACAATATACCCTCATCTGCGCTGAAAAACCTATCTTCTGATTTACAGATTTAAAATACTGTTCGAAAACATTTAATGATATGTTACAACTTTTTACACCTAAACATTCTTTTAACATTCTCCAATATAATCTAGCATTCTTTTGTTTGATTCAATTAAAGTTTGTGTTTTCCTTCTATCATAGTCATATCTGGCCTTTCGTAGACACCATTTATAGATCGCTTAGCTACCATATTTGCTCTATTTGGTTCTTCATTGTTTGTTCTATACAAATTCAGAGCATTATAAAATAATCTTCTTTTTTCATCACATTCTAGCGTAAACCACTTATTGTTATTTGTCTCACTATGAACTGTTTCATCACTATTATTATTAACAATATTGTGTTTGAATAGAGGGGAGACTACTCCGTCTAGTATACTACTTCACTGGTTAATACAACAGTCTATATCGGCATTACTAACCGCATTAACTACATTGTCACTAAAATGGTCAAGTCTAGCTTTAATACTAGTTTCTTCCAATATATCTATACATAGCCTTGTCTTATCATTATTCCAAGTATATTTATGATTCACATGTTCAAAAGTATAATCATTTTGAGAACATATAAGTAATTGTTTATCAAAACATAAGGTAAAATCAATCGTACAATGGTCAGACAATATATTCGGCTCGTCAACATTAAAATAATCGCCCGGCAGCCATGTGTTAATTATTTTATCATACCGAAAAACTTTAGAAGTACAATATTAGTTAAGTTTACAATTAAGATAAATAAATAGTGATACATATAAATGTAATACCCACATTCTACTGGGCGGCGCTTCCACTGCGCTCATGGCGACCATGGCGCTTCTCCCAAATCTTCCAAATCGCCGGAGAAGCGCCGTCATGTGCCTAATTTTGGGACTTGGGCGTTTCTAGTACCCTTATAGTACGCTTCAATAACGATATCGCTGCGCTGTTTACGATCCTGTCGCGATGTTGCTGCGCTTCTACGGCGCTTGAGATCTCTCCAAGACGCTTCTACTACGCTTCCACTACGACACGGGATTTCAGGCTACGCTTCGTCTATTCTTAATACGTTGCTGTTACGACATTGCTTCGATCTAGGCGCAGGAGCTGCGCTTCTGTTGCACTTTTGAAACGTTTCTATATAAAATGGGTGATTAAACTGATTTCGAAGCAGTTGACCATCATTCTTCGAAGAAATTTGATCAAATTGTTTAGAAGACCAAGATCACGAAAAACACAGTGTTGGGCCTGATCTAGGTCTTCTTTTTGCTAAGTCTTTCATGGGGTGACTCATGCATTAATATTTTCCCTGTTCAATATCCATGTAAGAAAGAATGATCGTATGAATATTTATTAGCTGCACTTTTAAAATCTAAACCTTTTTAAGAAATGTTTTGTTTTGACAAAAACTGTAGAATATCTACATCATGTTATAAGCAAACAGAGCAGACCCTGATCAGACGGCTCCAATAGGAGCTGTCTGATCTGGTTCTACTCTGTTTGCAAATGTGTGAAAAGCATTTGTATGCGGACAAATATCTCGGCGCTTTTGTTGCGATGCGACTGCGATTGCGCTACGTTCTTCACGCTGCGGCTACGATACTGATGCGTTCATGGATTTCTTATTACCCTCTTGTGGCGATTCGAGTCCACGGCGATGCCACTACGATTGTTTTGAACAAGGTCAAAACAATCGCCGTGATGTGTCGGTCAAGAAGCTTCTGTTACGCTTCTACTACGATCAGGGCGCTTGTACTGCGCTGTTGCCGCTCCTGCTACGAAGCGTAGCGGAATCGCCTCTCAGTGGAATGGGGATATTAGGTGATTTATCCTGATATGTTCACATGGAAGTTCATTCTGAGGGTAATATATCCTCATATATTCTCTTCTGAGGGTGATATATCCTGATATATTCACCTGAAACCTCAATCTGAGGGTGATATATCACAAGATCACATTTTGGGTCAATGTGAGTTTTGCACTGAAAGATATATTGAGGTATAATAAATAGTATTAGCTTATGGGAGGTTACGGACACACAAAACATTTTACGTAACTTTGACAGATGCGTCTGAGAACTATCTAAAACCTAAGCATCAATCCTGTGAAGCCTTGTCAAATTTCATACAGTGGTTTTGGAGAACGCAGCCTCACCCCCACTTCCCCCACCCCAGCACCACATCCACAAATACTTCTAAGGATATTGTGTCTAAATCAAGCACATTTGTTAATAAAAGGTCACACAATCCAGTAACTTGGCATAAAATGGTCATCTTAAAATATACATGTGTGATTAAAGACAAGACATAGTATAAATATAGTATGTGAAAAGGTGAACTCCTGTTTTATGTAAGCCCAGGGTATTAACTTCTATATTGACTAACAAGCATCGGAGTCCTCGGTAGCAGATTACTAACCAATAAAATAATTAACCCTATACTCTACAATTTACTTATACCTTTTAACACCTCCTGTGGGAGCCCTCTAATCTGCGTCTGCTCTGTTTGCTATGTCATAACGTAGAACTGGTACGACAGTTTGTATCATAGCCAGATGCATCATTATAAACTTTTATGTTATTGGTGTTCAGTATTTATTATTTCTTACATAAATATGTATATAATAAAGGGTTTGAGAGCTCATGTGGGAATCCCCTACCGCACCAGGCTACAGCATGTTTTAAGGACACAGTATAAGGCGATTTGTATGGTCGTTACAGAAAACGTTTAGCTATACACTCGCTTGCAGATGCTAGATGCAGTATGAAATTTGGTAATAATAGAACTAGGAAGATGACATAAACCAGAGTTTTAAATGGTGTCCTTGAACCACTACTAACTGCAGAAGTTTTACGTTAATAATTGCACATTTAGCGTAACAATTTCGACCGTATACAATGTATTCTAATTCAGATTTCGAATCAGATTTTATAAATGCTGAAGAGTGGTGATCCCCCGAAAGCAAAAATTGCAAAACAAAAAGAGAAAATTGTTTAATATATATTTGTGAATTTGTGAAATTGTGAAATATATATTTGTTTTCCAAACACGTAACTACATAATCAAACAGTTTGGATCCCTATGAAACATTGGTGTTTTCGGTGTCTCTTCCGGACCAATACTGTTTGTATAATTGTTTATAGATGTAGCTCGTAGACTGCTAAAGGTGGCACTAGGCACCACTCCCTGTGAATGAACTAATACTGTCTTAATACATTTTGACTAGATTGCAATTTTAACAAAATAATGTTGGCCTAAAAAGGGTTCAATAGTTTGATAGCAAAGAGTCTGTACAGATATCAATACATGCCACCAAATCGCTACAGTGTTAAAAATCTCTCGGGGAGGACCCCGATACTGCCTTGCGACATACGGACATTCCCCTCTCGTGCTTTAACATGTCAAATATTCTGGCTACGTCCCTGAATTCTTGTTTATTTTTTTTTTGCTTCGGCTTAGTGCTTGTGTAGCTTTCTTATTCACTGACAGCTTTCAGATTTGATTTTACACGTAACTTAATCACGTGTAGACAGTGTACCCTGTACGAGATTTAGAACTCTTGTTTTGATTTATCTCCCATTTTCTTTGTGTTTCATATTCTAAGTAAGGACTGACATACGTATATTCTGAAAGGTTGGTAATCCTTCGAAAGCAAAAGTAGCAATGCCAAAAGAGAAAATTGCAGATTCAGTTTTATTGAGCCTGTTCATGAGAAGTAATTAAAAGTGCAATACTACTAACGCCCCTAGCACCGGCCTAAGCAGTATTCAATTTTCACAACTTATACCATCAAAACTAATGATCTTGAATGACCAGAAAATATAACAACACTGAGAACGAAGTACGGCGCGACTTTTTACGGCCGCCACAAATGCACTTAGCACATGCTGTTGTGAAGTAGATATATTCTGAAAGTGGGTGATCCTTAAAAAGAAAAAGTCGCAATGCCAAAAGAGAAATGTGCAGATTCTGTTTTATTGAGTCTATGTGTCTACTTTCTTTAAATTTCATTAATTGATGTTTTATTTGTTTACTTCATTCTTCATGTGTTACAAATTATTGTGCTCGCATGCAAAATGTCCATGGTCGATTCCAGTAGAGGCAGAGCCATAGTTCAAATAGTTCATGACATATAGTATGTATTTGATGTTTTCTGTATGGCATTGAGCTGTAATAGTCTCTTATAATTCTTAATTTAGAATGGATGTGTACCTCGTGATACTGTTCACAGATGAAACTCAAATAAAAATTTATATCCTTTGCCACTTCTTTCAATCCAGATGTCGCCTCATCAGGACCAAAACAGTTTGATACACCGATCAGTCCACGAGGTTCAGAAAACGTTTTGCATGAGTCTGATAACTAGAGCAGACATCAATTTTGCTCAATTCACTTAGGAGTTGACTCATTTAGTGAAAGATATAAAGAGGAATAGCATGCAAAACACTACAGAGCTATGTGCAATTTCAGTTCCCCAGACCAGTTTCAAAAATGTGAACAGAGACTGACCAGACGGCTCCTGTAGGCATTGAAAGGCGTATTAATGGAGTAAAGGTTTAAGTAAGTGATCAGGGCTGGGAACCACCATTTGAAACTGGTAACAATCAGTTACCACACTTTTGAAATTTACTGACCAATAACTATGACGAGATTCCGCCAAAGCGAATAGTGTGATCTCTAGTTTTGACTAAACATATTATTTGCTGTTAAATGTTACTGCCCAGTATTAAACTGGTGTAAATGCACATTCGCCGCTTACTTTCAACGATTATATATCAAAACAATTTGAACAGATGAACAGTTACAAGCGAGCAATTACAACGCACTAGGATTAACACCTTTTCCATGTTTTGCAGTTTTTGATTTCTCGGGGATTTCCTTTATGACTCATACATGTACTTGTAATGTACCACTGTTTCGCATAACTGATATACATAGTATTTATCTATCTGATATGCATTGAAACCTGTCACGTGAATTTAGTCAGATGTACTGTTATACTTTTCATTGTTTGATGTCCTCAGTGGCTGAGACGGGTTACTAACGTAATTCTTTTGCAATGGATATGATAGTGTATGTTGTCCTGGGATTAATTGTGTTATACTACTTCCTTGGAAATGGCAATCGAAAGTACAAATCAATATCAGGACCCAAAGGATGGCCCCTTGTTGGATATGCTCCCTATTTAAAGAAAGGGAAGGAACATGAAATATTTTCACACCTCGCTGATACATACGGGGAGATATTTAAGATTACCATGTTCGGGCAATCTTTGATTGTACTTAACAATGCGAATTGTATCAGAACAGCTTTTAGTTCTGACAAGTACAAAACGTATATGAATGACAGGAGTGTCGTCTTTTTTGGGAAATATATCTTATACCGTAACCAGACTATTGCATTTATGCCCAGAGCTTACGGTTCAAAGCATGCCGAATTGCGGAAAACGTTTGCTAAAGGAATGCATGTTTACGGAGAAGGGAAGCGGGAGTTTGAGGATAGAATTATGTCTGAGATTATGAATCTCATCAAAAGAATTGACAACCATCAAGGAAAGGAGTTTAACATGCTTGATGTACTGCGGAGGTCATTGACTAACCTCATGTCTGTTTTTGTGAGTACAAGTTCTTTTTACACGGAACAATACATAACCTTCAACACATATGAATACATTTTTCATTGTTAAATATTTTGAAACAATATAAGTAGTATAGGGAATTGGGGTTCTGGGACACCTCTTTTAACTAGTTTCAGAATGATCTGAGACTTACACAGCAAAAATCAAAATATATTACCTCCTCATATAATTCTCTTTTAACCTGTTTAGAAACCTTAAAGGCTTAAATTGATTTCTGTAGGTGTTTTGGTGATGGTGGCGTTTTGTGTGTGGCTTTTCCTACTTGACTTTACTACTTTTTCATTTACAGAAAATAATCAAAACATGCCACCACCATCTCAAAGAAATTTCACCGGGGGGGGGGGTAAATAATATCCTACAAGCCCCAAAACTTTATCTGTCCCGCCACCCACCCCCGTGGCGGGACTGATCGTTCTCTGACCCCGGAATAATTGGAAGCATTTTTTCTGGTTGCTCTCGACCGTAGGTAAGGATAAGTGGCTAAGAGAATACTTGGGCATTATTCATTGCTGTAGGAGGCCTGTTACTTATAGCAGTTCGTAAATGGTTAACGAAAGCGAGGCCACATGGTAAGTAACCCTACAGTTATACCAACTACTATAAGAGATATAGTCTCTTCTTCGTGTGCTAATGCGGACCTATCACTTACTGGCGTTGGCGTCAGTGATGTTGGTTGGTCTGCTTTTGGTGGGCCTATTATCTTCCCATCTTGAAAACTACCGTTAGTTTTTTTGGCACCACGCTATCACCCTGAACATCCACCTTTCCGAGGTGGAGATCGGTTGTGGCTTTAGGTATTTTGTTGTTGTATCCCGTTATATCTTGATTTATGTTTAGGATCATATTACTCGGAGCCATATATAAACCGGTTCCAAACACCATATTTACCTCGCTTCCAGCATACTGTAAAACATCCTGATAACGCTTAATTGAGTCTGGAATGTTAACGGGTGAGTTTATAGCGTCCTCTACATTAGCTTAGAACTGATTTTGTGCCTCGGTACCATTAATTATTCGTGATTTAGTTTGTGCCTGGGTCCCGAATATCGCCCACACATAGGTTCGGATTGAATCATCGAGACGATCCATTCCGGCTTTAGTGAATCATTTCGATT
This sequence comes from Azorinus chamasolen, assembly GCA_963576725.1. Taxonomy (NCBI): domain Eukaryota; kingdom Metazoa; phylum Mollusca; class Bivalvia; order Cardiida; family Solecurtidae; genus Azorinus; species Azorinus chamasolen. Next base: position 36,253,839 of record OY755251.1, read on the forward strand.
TATCTAGCACGAATGTATCCAAGCCCCATCAACTCGTGAATTATGTTCGATGAACGCAATGTGGGCAACTTCAGCCGGAAACCATTCTCAAGAATATTTCCCACAGATGAATGCACCAAAAGTATCCTCACCGATTATCAAGTTTGTAGCATATTTGGTTCCAATGTTGCCTAGGAAATCTTTTTGAGTGAATAGTATGTGACATTTGGTGTATACATCTCCGATTCCGTTCATATGTAGGTCCTCTTTTTGACGCCAGTCTGATTGAGGGTGCACTCCAAACTCCGAGCAAAGCCGTTCATGCTCTTCCGTCATATGTGTTACTAACGGGATTCCAATAGTCATCTTGGGGAAGAGCGACTTTCATCTCTTCCAAGATTCGTCTAGTGGTGTAATACACGTGCAATAGATAAACGAACTGTAATATCAGGTTTTTATGAACCTCTTGACCATTTATAATTATGGTCGTTAAATAAAAACCCGCTTCCGCACAATATGGCGAAGTGTAGTTTATTTTGCCAGAACTGCATCGGTCTGTGAGTCCAAGCTTGAATTGCGGCGTCTGTTTTAACTTTGAGCAATCTTCTTTTTTTTCCACATGTCGGGCATATTGATAAAAGGGAACGGATTGGGGTCAGGGCCTACTGTGATCAGAATAGTGGGGTTAGATTTCTGGCATGTAGGTTTCTCGGATAAACCGCTCCTGTCTGATACTTTACTTCGTTATTAAACTTAACCACCCCCATTTTATAATGATATTTCAGACTTTATAACATAACTCGTGGCTTCAGCGTGACGTAACACTATCATATATAGTTTGATATTCACGGGCATATATTCACTAGTGAATAACATTCGAACGACCGAACTGTATTGATACGCGCTGTCAAAACAAACTGACGGATGGTGACCTACCTGTCAACGATTGAGTCACGATAGATGGCAAAGAACTGTTGGCACTTGCGCCTTAATTTCGATAAAATAATACCAATTGTAATTGCTGTCAGTAAATATCTACAAAATGTATGCCAAGAAAGACCTACCAGCTACTCTGACCCAAACCATCCATTCTACTTATTCTTCACGGCATGTCATTTTATTTATGGAGATTTCCACTCATAAACATATCTCGTCAATCAACAACTATAGTCATCTGAATCCAGCACAGCACACACACATATTTCAAATATGTAATCTTTTGTCAATTTCAATAAACTTTTTCACGGTGGAAATATCAATGTCCATGTGTATACAACACTGATGAAGGGCTTAATATACCAAAACGAAGGCGCATTTTTAATCCCATGGACAGTGAGTGTCATACGTGTAGGCGATCTGTGCGTAGTCTTCATTTTAACGATTAGCAAATGGTGTACTTTACAGACACATGTTGTGTACAGTGACGTCATAATGTGACGTGTTTGTATGTCGAAACTGTAACTCAAAAATTATTTTGACGTGTTTCTGTAGGTTTTTATTATCATAAACTATCACAGTTAAATTGAATATTAGAGAGGTCTAAATTAGATCCTGATTGATATGACAGTTAGTCAAAAAGAGTTGAAAATTTTTGGACCTACTTTATCCCAGGTATTTAGCGAACCTAATAACTCATTTCAATCATCATTTCTATATGTAAGGAGAATTTATAACAATCCACGTTACTACTGAAATATTGGCTGCAAAAATCATTTGTGTTTGTAATGTTATAAATAAAATCTTGCATTCGTGTTCATGATTATTGGATTTATCAAATTCGTCTTTTTAAAACGATAAAAAAAACTCGCTAAAGCTCGTTTTTTATCGTTTTAAAATTACTCATTAGATAAATCCAATAATCAAGAACACTCATGTAAGATCCTCTATATCTCTAATAAAGCTAGTGATGTTACAGGTTACAGAAATTGTAACCGGTCACTGCTTGCGGACGGTTAACTGGATGAGACTTAAGACCATAGACAAGTTCGAAGTATTACCCCACCCATCAACACTTATTGAAGAGCCATTGTCAAAATTTTGGTTATAACTGTCATTGTATCGTGTTTTCGGGTTTCTGCCCTTTGTTAAATGAACACAAACTTTACAACACAATGTGCTATTCTTTGTTGTTTATTGAATAAAAACTTTGCAGTCAACGTGTATTCATCAAACGCCAATTAGATGTTGTTTGACAAAGTCGGTGTCTACTTCCTAGGCAAATTTGGTTCCGGTAAAATATCACCATCGTCATGGTCATGCATTTTGCATTGACTTTTATAGAAGAAATCAATATGGGTATTTCATTCCAACGAGTTTGCGGACAATGAAGTGATACAAATGTATATTGATGATCTATTTAGTTCCGACGTACTGTCAGACCGAATTTGTTCTTTGTAAGCTTGCAGTGTTTTATACCAAAAGTACAAAAATGAGTCATGCAGGAAACACCACATACAGAACAAACACTCGCCCGAACAGCAACACAAGGAAACAGCAAATGTACATAAGTAGAAAAAACAACAAGAGACGCACAAAGACAAAACAAACATACAATAGGAGGAAGATGGAAGTACCGCCTTGGAACGGTCAGTGACAAAAGTCACTGGGTGGGGTTAAACCGGTTTATGGGCGCCCAACCTCACACTTATTCCATCCCCATCCTAAAAGACAAACAGTGTAAATAAACGTATCCCCTCTCCGACTAATCTACAACAACCGCGACAGTAAATACAGTGGTAAAATGCATGTATAACGAAAAAACATTTAAGTGAACATACTGTATCCACCTATCGCTAGTGTACTCAATGATTGCGCTGCAAACAGAGTAACTGTAGAGAAGTAATAAAGGGTACGACAAAAATGAAATAGTACAGATATCCGACGTTCTCCTTCCATTTCTGGATTTAAGAGGTCGCCTTCATAGAGTACTAAACCTTTCTTGTCGGCGTACATGCACAGAGACCAGCGTGATTGCCAACTGTAAAAGGGTTCACAACCAAACATGCAGTATGTTGTAGTACTACAGGATCATATCCCTTTTTAATGAATTGTTTTAAACATTTGATGAACAAAGTGAGAAAATGGGTATGTCCAATAATTTTACGAAGTTTGTAAATCACATCACCATAAAATTCAGGATGTGAAATACCGTGTTGCAGAAGCTCCTTGAGATTACATTTGTACTTGCCAATAAGCGAGAGATTTCGATAGTAAAATTTAGAGAAAGTTTTTCCTAGTTTATGGTATCTATATCCTTGCTTAAGCAGTTTTTCAGTTAAAATGAGATTTCGACTGTTAAAATCGTCAATAGATGAACAAGCTCTAGCAAAACGAATAAGTTGAGATATATAAACCCCGTAAGATGGAGCACGGGGAACATCTCCGTCAAGATGAGGAAAATTTACAATATTAAAATCAAAATCATCTCTTTTGTTATATATTTTAGAATAAATCATTCCATTATTAATTTTAAGGTCTAGATCAAGAAACGCTGCATAATTGTCGGACGGGTTAGCTTTATTCAATTTGAGTTCTTTAGGATAAATTATAGGAATCAGAGCATCAAAGAAAGGGTTATCTAAGTTAAAAATATCATCCAAATATCGACAAGTTTCATTGAAAGCTTTTATAACATCTTCTTGTGATTGAGGATTCAAACGCAACATGAAATCTCTCTCATAGCAGTACAAAAACAAATCTGCGAAAAGTGGTGCACAATTCGTACCCATAGGAATACCAATTACCTGACGGTATATAGCATTCCCATAACGTACAAATATGTTATCCAAAAGAAAGGTTAGTGCTTCGCAAACTTCTGAGCAAGTCCAATTGGTGTAATATTTCATTTGGTCGTCAGTAAAGAAAGCTTTTTCAGCATTACATGCCAAGAATGATGTTTTTTCTCGGGCAAAAACTTTCTGGATCAAGTTAGTAAGTTTATCCTTAATTAAAATATAAGGAAGAGTTGTGTACAGAGTAGAAAAATCGTACGTGCTTACAGTGGATGCAAGATACCTTTTGTTCTTAAGTTTGTTTAAGACTTCTGAAGAGTTCTTAATAGACCAGAAGAGATTTATTCCAGAATTTTCATAAGTCTTATCACAGTAGAATTTTACATATTCCTTTACCTTCGTTAAACAAGAAGTCAAAAGTATAGACAATTTAGTAGTTGTACATGAACTAGAATTTGCAATGAAACGCGCTTTATATGTTTCTTTATGTAGTTTTGGTAACCAATACATTGTAGGAAGTTTATGTTGTGTAATTTTAATATCGGTTCCAAATTGTTCACACTTTTTGACATGGTCTGAAATGATGGTCTTTTCGTCAGTGGTAACTGAAATGTATGACTTGGTATTAGTAATTTCCTGCTTCAAGACATCGATATAATGTAATCGTCAAATAATAATCACATTATTCGATGCCTTATCAGCAGGAACAAAAACGTATTTTGAATGGAAATCCTGTAAACCCTTTTTAAGATGTCTAAAAGAAGTTCTAGGTTTAGGTGGAAGAAGGTGTTTATTAGAGCTGTAAAAGGAAATGCGTTTATCAATTATATCAAAAATTAGTTTTTTACAACAAGAAAGAGCATTAGACTCAACATGTTCTCTTCGACACCATTTAATACTAAAATTGTGTAAAGCCTCCGCAATCTGAACTCGACAAGAGTTAAAATCTATCAAGGATGGTATTCTATATTTGGGACCTTTATTCAAAAGAGATCGTAGACGTTTATCTTTAGTTATCTCAAAATTACCAGTAATCACATGACCAGCCGGAGAATAGCAAAATTTTGAGGTGGTGCAATCTCAATTATCAGGAATATTATCATTAATATTAAGGTCGGCCACAATTTTATTATAGTTGAAAATTGTATTTCTGATGGGTTTGTTATATTTGTAGCAGATGATAGGTGGTTCTGTATTTTTAAAGTATTTGGGAATAGTGTCAATTACATTTTTGTCTCTAAAAATACTTTGGAGGTCAATAAAATCAATACCTTTATTAATAAAAGGAATTTTCAAGAAGAATCTTTGGTGTTCAGATAATTTGTCAATGTGCGGTCTGAGAACATGTAGAGTAAAGCTTTGTATCAAACTAGCCGTTCCTATGAGAGGATCTGATCTAAAAATAATTTTATCGGCTTGCTCGTCAATTTCTTTTAATGAACATATAGATAAGGAGGAAAGTAAAGAAAGCATGGCATGTTAACCCGAAGTAAGGCGTAAAGTATGTAGATCAAATAGAGTCATTTTCAAACGAGATTTTCGTTTAATATTACCATTTTTGCGAATGCCATGTGATCGAGATTTGCGTTTTCTAATAGAAAAAATTGAAAAAATATCTATATCTGGTTCTTTTGAAATATTTCCAGTCTGGTAAATATTATCATTCAGTCCTAAAGGAAAAGGTGTTTGCAATTTTTTGATCCAATTTAATTCAGATATAAATCTAGCTTTCGATTTAAAGCTACTAGTCGCCTCCTTATCATATGTTATATGCTCAACAATTTGTACTAAAACATCTTTAAAAGAATGGCCAGATTTCCGAAAGTGTTGGTATAAAAACTTGTTTAGTTTACGATTTCGACTCTGATATGCATGCTCACGAAATCGAGTTTTCAAAGCACGTCCTGTTTGTCCTACGTACTGTATACCGCAACTATGCGCGTTTCAAGTTAAAACATAAATAACGTTAGTAGTAGTACAATCAACGTCTGAGTTTATCTTGACATTAAATGTTCTACCATTAACTGTAGATTTTATAGTGGAATTACAAGAAATGTTACTACAACATATGCACCTCTTAGCAAAGCACTTTTGGATAATTGGATACACTCTGTGTCGCTTGCATAAGGACCGTTTACGAATAGAAGAAACATTTTGGATAACAGATTTTAAAGGTGAAAGTACAACTCTTGGTCCATTGAAAAACATTTATTAATAGAAAGAGATGGTATGTGAAAAGATGATGCCGACTGAAGATTAAGTTGTTTTAAACGAACAAAAGGTTGAAGGGAAGAGAAATTAGAAATATTTCTGGGTACTTGTACAGACGACACAGATTGCATATTTAAAGCTTTCAGTTCTATTCGAGGTATTTTAACTTTATTCATATTGGAAAGTGATAGAGGGTCACCTGTATTGTGTTCATCAACACGTCAATTACTTTAGTGTAGCTACCAAGTGCATCAAATTGTTGGTGAACACAACACCTACCACGAGGTGCATGACATACTTATGATGATGTAAGAGGCGAATGAGAGTTGTGTATGTTACTTGCATATCCTGCAAGAGAATGATAACAACATCGGTTACGTGTACGGGGAGACTTTTTACGGCCACCACACGGCACAAGCAACACTGTTGTGATAATAAAAGTACAAAAATGACTCATGCAGGAAACACCACATACAGAACAAACACTCGCCCGAACAGCAACACAAGGAAACAGCAAATGTACATAAGTACCCGAATCTGTTACACTTCTATGATTAGAAATTGTAAATACATGTAAATGGAAAAGTAGTAAAGTCAAGCAAGCAAAGCTACATACAAGACGAAACCACCACCAAAACACCGATAGATAGCATGACACACACACACACACACACACACACACACAATCACACACCAAAACGCACACTCACACACGAGATGAACACAGAAAACACCAAACAGACACACAATAACTAGAGACAAACACTCCATACATGAACAAAATCACAAGCACAAAGACGCAGGGCAAACAAAAGGAAGGTTGACAAAGAGAGTACCGCCTTGGCACGGTCAGTAGCAAAAGATCCACTGGGAGTTTAAACCGGTTTACGGACGTCCTAACCTCACACTTCTCTCAAAGTCATCCTAGCTTTACAAATAGTGTATATAAAAGTATCCCCGCCGGACTTACCCACAACATAGAAGACAGGACAACATGTAAAACATACCATAATAACTGTGAAAATCCGTCAAATATGTACTCATTGACTTTGCTGAAGTCAGAGCACCTGCAGGGAAGCCGTTAAAGGCACGACGGGGAAACAGTAATACATGAGTCTTGTAAGCTCATTCAGTATCTGAGTTTAAGAGTATACCATCACAGAGTACTACCCTCGGCCTGTCATCGCGCAAGAAAGAGGGAAGCGTAGCTACCGACTGTAAAAGGGTCGATAACCAAACATACGGTGCGTTGCAATATAATGGGATCATAACCTTTCTTCTTAAATGTTTTAATGCGTTTTATAAACAAATCATGAAAATGGATATGACCCCGAATTTTCCTAAGTTTGTAAAATTCTGGTTGAGAAATGCTTTGTTGCAGTAACGTCCGTAGGTGGCAATTATAGTTACTAATTAGTGGTAAATTTCGATAATAAAATTTAGAAAACGTTTTCCGAAGTTTATAATATCTGTACCCTTGCTTAAGAAGTTTATCAGTTATAACTTAATTACGACTGTTAAAATCTTCAAGCAAAGAACAGGCTCGGGTAAACCGAATAAGTTGAGAAATATAAACCCCATTAGATGTAGAACGGGCACATCTCCATCTAGAAAAGGATAATTAACAATTTTAAAACTGACATTTTTTCTTTTATCTTATATTTTGGACGAAACTTTATCATTTGTAATTGAAAGATTAAAATTGTTTCGCTTTGTTTAAAGACAGTCCATTTGGGTAAATTTAAGACATCATAGTTTCAAAATAAGGATTATCTAAATTCAAAATATCGTCTAAATACCTTGAAATTTTATTAAAAGCATTAACAATATCGGTCTGTGTATCAGGTTTTAAGCTAAGCATAAAATCCCTATCATAGCAATACAAAAACAAATCTGCAACAAGAGGGGCACTATTTGTACCCATGGGTATACCAACAACTTGAGGATATATGGTATCCCCAAAGCGCACAAATATATGATCTAAAAGAAATGTAAAAGATCTACAAACGTCAAGGAAATTCCACAGTGTGTAATGTTCAACTTCTGAATTCGAAAAGAATTAACGTTGAACATTACAAGCAATGAACATTTTGTTTTCTCTGGCAAAGGTTTTTTCTATTAATTTAAATAGTTAATAAGATGGTGAAGTAGAGTAGTATAGGGTGTAGAGAAATCATAAGAGCTCAGTAAAGAAATGTTATACTGTTTGCATTTTCAAGTTTAGTGAAAACATCAGTTGAACTTTTTATGGACCAAAAAACATTAATACCAGAATTCTCATATATTTTATCACATTAACGTTTTACATGTTGTTTGATCGTAGTAAGACAGGACGTCAAACGTTTAGATATTGTAGATGTGGTACAAAAGCTAGAGTTGACAATAAAACGCGCCTTATAAGGGTTTTTATGTAGTTACGGAATCCAGTGTAAATTAGAAATATTCTGAAAATGGGTGATCCTTCAAAAGCAAACCTAGAAATGCAAAAAGAGAAAATTGCAGGCTCTGTTTTATTGGCTATGTTCATGAGTAGTAATTAAAAATGCAACACTACTAACACCCCCTAGCACCGGCAAGCAGTATTCAATTTTCAAAACTAATAACATCAAAATTAATGATCCCGAAGGACCAGAAAATATACCAACACTGAGAATGAAGTACGGGGCGACTTTTTACGGCCGCCACACAATCACTTAACAATGTTTATGTTGTTTTATGTTAGGACCAGACTTAAGATTATTGCACATTTTTACATGTTCCGAGCCTATATCTTTGTCAGGTGTTTGAGCTGTTATATAAGTTTGTGAATCAGCTCTTTCTTTAAAATATCAACATAATACCATCTTCAAATAATGATTACATTATTTGATGCCTTGTCAGCAGGAACAAGAACATAATTTGAATGAAAATTAGAAATGTTTTTCTTCAAATAGCGAAATGTAACTCTAGGTCGAGGTGGTAAATTCTGGTAATTTGATTTGTGAAATGTATTACGCGTATCAATAATATCAAAAAATACATTTCTTCCAATCCGAAAGGGAATTAGCATCAGCATGTTCTCGTCGACACCATTTGATGCAGAATTCTTGAATAGCTTCCGCAATATGAGTTCGACAAGCGTCAAAATCAATAAGGGAAGGTGATATATATTTAGGTCCTTTAGTTAGGAGGGTCCTATTTATCCTTAATGATATCAAAATTACCAGTAATGACATGACCAATTGGTTTATAGCAAAAGCTAGAAATGCTACAATCTCAAGAAATAAGGGTATTGACATCAATATTTAAGTCAGAGACAATTTTATTGTAGTTAAAAATAACATTCCTAATAGGTTTATTATATTTTTATAACATAACTCGTGGCTCTAGCGTGACGTAACGCTATCATGTATATTTTGATATTCACGGGCATATATTCACTAGTGAATAACATTCGAACGACTTAATTGTATTCATACGCGCTGTTAAAGCAAACAAACTGGCGGACGGTGACCTATCTGCCAACGATTGAGTCACAATAGATGGCAAAGGACTGTTGGTACTTGCGCCTTAATTTCGATAAATTAATACAAATCATGATCGTTGTCCAGTAAATGTCTACGAAATACATGCCAAAAAAAGACCTACCAGCTACTCTGACCCAAACCATCCCCTCTACATTACCGCCACAACTTTACATTTTCTTCACCGTATGTCCTTTTGTTTAAAAGAAATCCTGTACATGTATGAATCAACAAATTATCCTCTACGCCGTTGCGTATGGTCCAGAAATCAGGTCTCAATCCAAATAAGAAGCAAACCACAGTGCACGCAAATACATGATTCAAAGGCTGAATAACATTTTAACGTCACGGCAAATCAGATAATGCAGATTTCTACTCATAAAAATATCTCGTCAATCAACAACTATAGTCATCTGAATCCAGCACAGCACATAGTTCAAATATATGTTATACCCTAAAACTGCTGATCGCGAAAATCTTCCTTCTGTTCCAACAGTTTTATGCAGCAGTTCATTCTGAATTTTTTGTCCATTTCAATAAACTTTTTCACTGAATAATTTGAATCGAGATTTGTTTTCACGGTGGCAATGTCCATGTCCGTGTGTATACGACACTGATGAAGGGCTTAATCCACCAAAACGAAGGCGCATTTTGAATCACATTGACATTATGAGCAAATGGCAACTTTACACAGACACATGTTGTGTACAGTGACGTCATAATGTGACGTGTTTGTATATCGAAACTGTAATTCCAAAGTTTATTTTGACGTGTTTCTGTAGGTTTTTTATCATAAACTATCACAGTTAAATTGAATATTAGAGAGGTCTAAATTAGATCCTGATTGATATGACAGGAAGTCAATTTAAACAGTTGGAAATTTGGACCTACTTTATCCCAGTTATTACGCGAACCTAATAGCATCTTTCATTCATCGTTTCTATATGTAAGGATAATTTATAACAATCCACGTTACTGCTGAAATAGTGACTGAAACAAACATTTGTGTGTGTAATGTTATACATAGAATCTTGCATTCGTGTTCATAATTATTGGTTTTATTAAATGAGTCTTTTTAAAACGACAAAAACGAGCTTTAGCGAGTTTTTTTTATCGTTTTAAAAAGACGAATTTAATAAAACCAATAATCAAGAACACTCATGTAAGATCCTCTATATAACAGATAATAGGTGATTCAGAGTAGATGAGCACACAGATTGCAGAGCTGCGTGAAAATCGTTTCATCAAACACATTCGTACGCAACACAATAAATAGATGAACGCATTCTCATGACAGTGTTACCAAAGTAGAGCATTTTATAGTGAATTTTAACATATTTGCATTATACTAGCATTTGCTCCCATTTACATGCTTAGTTTGATGCACACTCTTTAAGAACAAACGACCAAATATTATGGAATGTCATCGTTACATCAATGCTCTCAAATCAGGAGCTGGCTACGTTTATCTGAGACAAATCAAATCGATACCGTTTCTGTATAAGCTGTCGATATTGGTATAAAATGAAAGGACGTTTGTTTGTTTCGGGGTCTGACGTCGTTTTAAGCATAGTTCAGTCATAGTCCAGCTAATTACAGGTGGGTTTCCGGTATATTGGACACACTGCAGTGTTTTGTGTATAGAAGAACCATCTGATAGGCCGCCGACCCCCTACCGCAATCCAGTTGGAAGGCTTCCACACTTGAAACATCCAAATGGACAGGCCGGGATTAAAACCGTACTGATGGGGGTCGGGTTAAATGCTTGTCAATCAATGACCGCTCGATCAATGTTAACACGTCCCACGACGAAATGTATATACATATATGGTGACTTTGGCTTTACATCGATGCAATACAGTTAACCTCTCTAAAGCGATCACAAACATGAATTATGAATACGTGTGGTAGTTTAGTGACAAACAAAGATTATGCAGAACTTTTTTGCTATCACTTTATATATTAAGCCACAACATGTTGACCAGACCCCCATCAGACAGACTCAAACGCTCAAATATCCAGCATGGATATAGGGCAGGTGTTTATTTGATTATTTATTTTACTTTTTGTACATTTTTCAGCTCTGTGGTCATGACCTAATGGATGACGATAAAGATATAAACATATTTTGGGAATTTAACAGAAGGGTTGACTACTTGGTTGCACCTGACACTAATTTAGTATTAACGTCATTTCCGTTTTTACGCTTTGTGCCAGGAAAGTATAAGAATGTATTTGAAAATACTGAACGGGCCAAGGATACTATCATAAAACGCTTCTTCTACGATAAGAAGGTAAGTTAAAATATCTTCTAATTTATGAAATAGGTTACATACTTTAATTGTCAAAATTATATCGAAGCAAAACGAGTTGCTGGTGGAAACAAGCGGACCCACATCGGTAGTGGTACACTATACCTTCGTACTGTTTAAATACAGTTAAATTAAGATATCTTGGACTCAGATAACTTAAACTTCGGGATAACCCGAAGTGAAATCTCGAGGTTCGGTCCTTCCAAACTTAACAATTCACAATTGTTCTAAAAGGTATCACTGCGCATATCTAGAAACACATGTGGCAGCTTAATACAGGTACAAAGTAATGTTGAAAGCTCCTACAGAAGCTTTCAGCATTACTGTAGACATGTATTAAGCTGCGAACATGGGGCATTGGTTAGATTATAAATCGGATGACTCGAGCCTGTGTTAACTTATTTGTATGGCCCCTTGAAATCAGAGATATCGAAGTTCAACTGCACTAACAAGCCTTCATCGAATGAAAAGTTTGTCTAAGAACCGTTACATTATCTTAATGTATTTTGACACTAAATCTTAACCTAAAGGTACATTGTTGTTTAGTGTAGTTGATGCACATACGTGCCTACTCACTGTTCGAAAGTCGTCATAGGTTCAAGGCTCGTGTGGGCGTTGTCTTTTGTAAAGCTTTGAATACCGGTATCCTACAACTAAAAGAGCATTTACGTGGACATAAGAGACAATCACCGCCCACTGTTCCAATTACTCAAACTCCTCAACGTAGAACAGAGAAGTTAATTCTAAAAGATAAATACTCAATACAGAGATCGTAACACAGTATGAAAGAGATACCTTATAATAGGGATCGTTGGACAGTTGACTGCTGAGCAGTGGAGAAAAAATAGTATCTTAACGACCTACTGTATGTATGTATAAGATATGGAGGTTGACGAAACATCTGCTTGAGCCGTGCCATGAGAAATCCCACCAAACAGTATAAACTAAGACTGTCCGTGCAATCCGAGACACCATGTATGTGCTCATTTTCAAATGACATATTCACACCCGAAACTAATGTCTTTTACGGCCGCTACACGAGCACTTAACACCTGCTGCGCGAACTATATACATTCTGAAAGTAGGAGACTATTCGAAAGTTACAGAAGCAATGAGAAAAATAGAAACTTGTAGGGTTGTACTTTTATTGAGTCTGTTCATGATCCGCTATTAAAAACCCTATAATAGAAATGGCCATGATTCCATGGTTGTGGATTGGCCTAATTGGGTGATGAACTGATGACCTATGAGTCCGGGGTTCGAATCCGGCTGGACCAGCTCGAAATTAATTTCAAATACGCTTTTTAGTGTCTCCCACCCACACGAAGTTGGTCTTCTTTCCATCCAGGGGTTAAAATTGGTACCCGTGAGGGTCACTAGCCGGTACAAGTATGTTATTTGTGCTCAATAATGTAGGCGAATGGCTCAATGACCAGAGGAGTAAATGTACAGTCGACTGAGCTGTCATTCGGACTGAAAGTAGACTATAACTAGGTACTTTACTTTTTCTCTGATCCTACTTTCCATATAATCGCTTTATTAGTTCCATTCAATTGGCTGGTGTATTCCCTTGGAGTTCCCCAATACCATTGTTGCATGACAAAACAAAAGACAGAGACATGACTAGTTTAGTACTCCTCCACTATTTCATTCGTACTAACATATTTTCTTATCGTTTCGTTTCACATTCCCTTATCTGAAACCCTTGGCTTACCATAAACATGTTTCTCAAGCTTGTATGATTGGTCAAGACACTTGGTTGTTCGAGAAGGAACAAAGAAATAATGGCAACATGGATATCTACAAGAATACCGTCACATGTGCACAGGAAAACTAGGCCGCGGTAGACACTGTAGAATCAAGGTATATGACCAGACCCCCATCCGACAGACGTATCAGGGTATATGACCAGACCCCAATCAGACAGACGTATCAAGATATATGACCAGACCCCCATCAGACGACAGACGTATCAAGGTATATGACCAGACCCCCATCAGACAGACGTATCAGGGTATATGACCAGACCCCCATCAGACAGACGTATCAAGGTATATGACCAGACCCCCATCAGACAGACGTATCAGGGTATATGACCAGACCCCCATCAGACAGACGTACCAAGGTATATGACCAGACCCCCATCAGACAGACGTATCAGGGTATATGACCAGACCCCAATCAGACAGACGTATCAAGGTATATGACCAGACCCCCATCAGACAGACGTATCAGGGTATATGACCAGACCCCCATCAGACAGACGTATCAAGGTATATGACCAGACCCCCATCAGACAGACGTATCAAGGTATATGACCAGACCCCCATCAGACAGACAACCCCTACAGGATAGTCTGATCGTTATACTTGGTTTGCAAAGGGTTAAATGCGTAATTATGAATATATCTAAGGACAAGTTAATCCTCTCAAATTATTACAAATATTCCATTGCATGTTTGCATTCTATTGTCAATGTTGCGTGACAACATGACGAGCCTTGCGAAAATTTTCCAATGTTCTCTATATCGTTTATTAAATACATGTAGGATGCTATAAAATGGTAAACCAGCGTATTTCGCTTAACACTGATTTCTTTGTTATACAATAGGCAACATACAAACCGGGAACTATTAATGGGTTCGTGGACTACCTTATTGCAGAACAGCTAGAAGAACAGAAAAATGGACCGGTTACATTCTTAACTGATGAAAAAATCAAAGGAATGATATTAGAAACCATAGCTGCAGGTGACGTAGTTCATGTTGTCTCTGGTGATAGACCTTAGCTTGTTAGAATGAATTTTATTTATCAATATTTTTACGGTCTCTTGTATCCATCATCTTCTCCTAACTTATCATCATATTTCTTCCACTGTTCCTACAATTTCTACCATCAAATTTATTTATACTAAATGCTGTTTTCTGTTACTTGTAACTGATGATGATGATGATGATGAACTGTGTAACTACATATACAACAGCAACCATCACTTGTATCAACATACATTCTTGTCTTTTATTAAGGTTAATATGTTGGTTTATATCGTTCGCAATAAGACTAATGATAATCCATTTAATTTAATTCTAATGGAATAAACCCTCTATACAGCAAGGTCTAACTTTAGCATTTTGCTTCCTCAAAGACTTATCTTTTCTATATTTGTTGAACAATATTGATAGATCTGACTTTAGTTTTTACCATAGTGAAAATATCCCTGTTCCGTATTCCATTGCATTGATTCCGTCCATCAATGCTAATGAATGAAGATACAAAATCTTGAAATAAAATATTAAACAGGGAAAGGGTTAACAAAATTGATGGACTAGTTTGACATTAAACTGAACTTCGTTCGATGACAATTTGAAAAATTAGTCGTCTACTGTTTTACTCTCATATTCCGTGTGATATTTTCATCAGTGCAAGAATTGTTTGTTTGTTTTTTGTTTTTTGTGTGTTTCAATTTATGGGATTTTTGTAAAATATATAACACTTCATGAGCGAGATTTTTATGCCCCCAACGGTGGGCATATAGTAGTCGCATTGTCCGTCCTTCCGTCTGTCCGTCCTTCCGTCTGTCCGTCCGTCCGTCTGTCCGTCCGTCTGTCCTTCCGTCCGTCCCAAATTCGTGTCCGGTCTGTAACTTCTTTATTAATCAATGGATTTCAATATAACTTGCCATAAATGTTCACCAGACAGAGACGATGTGTCGCTTTCAACCCCCATGTCCATGGGTCAAAGGTCAAGGTCACAGGGTACAATTACTTTGTCACAAATTTCGTGTCCGGTCTGTAACTTCTTCATCTATCAATGGATTTCAATATAACTTGACACAAATGTTCACCAGACAGAGACGGTGTGTCGCGTTCAACTCCCAGGTCCATGGGTCAAAGGTCAAGGTCACAGGGTACAATTACTTTGTTACAAATTTCGTGTCCCGTCTGTAACTTGTTCATCTATCGATGGATTTCAATATTACTTGACACAAATGTTCACCAGACAGAGACGATGTGTCGCGTTCAACTCCCAGGTCCATGGGTCAAAGGTCAAGGTCACAGGGTACAATTACTTTGTTGCAAATTTCGTGTCCGGTCGGTATTTTCTTCATCTATCAATGGATTTCAATATAACTTGCCACAAATGTTCAACACACAGAGTCGATGTGTTGCGTTCAACTCCCAGGTCCATAGGGCAAAGGTCAAGGTCACAGGGTACAATTACTGTGTCACAAATTTCGTGTCCGGTCTGTAACTTCTCTATATATCAATTGATTTCAATATGATTTGGCACAAATGTTCACCAGACAAAGATGATGTGTCGCTTTCAACTCCTTGGTCCATGGGTCAAAGGTCAAGGTCACAGGGTACAATTACTTGTCACAAATTTGGTGTCCGGTCTGTAACATCTTTATCTATCAATGGATTTCAATATAACTTGGCACAGATGTTCACCAGACAAAGACGATGTGTCGCGTTCAGCTCCCTGGTCCATATGTCAAAGGTCAAGGTCACAGGGTACAATTACTTGTTTATCTGTGAATGGATTTCAAAGGAACCTGGCACAAATGTTCACCACACAAAGACGGTGTGTCAACTCCCTGGTCCATGGGTCAAATGTCAAGGTCACAGGGTACAATTTTTGGGGGCATTTGTCACATGACTGTGACATCTCTTGTTGAAAACAAATAATGATCGGTATTCTTAATTTCTTATAAGGGTCGATGAACAGCTTATCTATTTTGAATATTGTATAATTGTCCGAGAGTATTTTATCTATTTTTAATATTGAGGGTCCAGCAGTGTTTTATCTGACGCATTCCATCTAAAGTACAACTATTGAGCGGGCACTTATTGGCGTATTCCATCTAAAGTACAACTATTGAGCGGGCACTTATTTTACAGAACCATAAGTGTTTACAGATACAGTAAAACCCCGCTAATGCGACCACTTAATAAACAGTCACTGGTGTCGTTTAAAGCAGGTGGTTGCTTAATGCAGGACGAAAGTTATGCAGAAAGCTCCTATAGGAGCTTTCTGCATAACTTTCGTCCTGCATTAAGCTACCACCTGCCTATGCCACCCAGAATTATGCCACTTTTTGGTGGTCGCATTAGCGGGGTTTTACTGTATATTAAATACTCGATACATCGAATTATAGTAATGAAGAAGTGACGCCTTTGTTTGAAGATGGCTGTTAAATCCAGAGTGATAATCATGCAGAGGGCTCATAGAAGAGCTTTCTGAATGGCTTTCACCCTGCATTAATCTGCCCCATGTCCTCAAGATTGATATTGATACTTGTTTTGTGTTCGAACTTTCAGGGTTTTATTTTATTATTAATGCATATAGTTCCTTTTCTGCTTTGCAAACAGTTGTATGATAGTTCCATTCATTTTGGTAGGTATACTTACAACGTTTGGCAGTCTTTCTTCGCTATTCCTGTGTCTATTAAACCATCCCGAATACCAAGAAAAGATCCAATCTGAGCTCGATAGGATTGTGGGGAGGGAACGACTTCCTCGGATTGAAGACCGACAGGAGTGTGTGTTTACTGAGGCCGTGATCGTAGAAGCGCAGCGGTACATAACCACACTGCCATTGTCCATACCCCATTTCTGTGAAAAAAGCATCGAGTTTGAAGGATTCGAAATACCGCCTAAGTCTCTGGTAAATACAAGGCCTTGTATGACGTATGTTATTTGATCGCATGGTTTGCTGTCGCGTGTTATATACTGTTTGCATGGGTATAATCACGGTTAATGTGAAACTTGATGATTTCAATTTGATGCATGTGTTCATTAGTCATTATTTCAAATCATGCGAATCTAGTATATATCTTTACCAATAGGACATATGTAGTGTATGTGCATGTATTTCGGTATCTGAAGGATCAGTACTGCTTGCTCAACTATTTGCCAGATAGAAACGAATCTGAAAACATAGTACAACCAGACCAGATAAATCTAAGAAGCCGTTTGATCACGGTCTGCTATGTATCATTATCGGATTATATAGACCTAATTATACACTTTCTAAACTTTGTAACCAAACGTGATGGGGATAAGCACATACCCTAGTTCATATCTACAGTAAAAAAACTCGATACTATGAACTTTTAGTAGGGAAGATTTTATGTCTTAGTAGGCAGGTGGCTGCTTAATGCAGGGTGAAAACCATGAAGAAAGCTCCTAGAGGAGCTTTCTGCATGACATTCACCCTGCATTAAACTGTTACCTGTGCTACATGTACAGATCAATAATAGTATTTATTACCAGTCAGAGTAAATCCTTGGAATTTGATTGGTCAGTTTGCCAAAAACTGCCGGGGTGTACAGAACCGTATTCGGCGGCTTCCACGGAAAATACAGAATTCAAATTTGACGCATGACGTCATTCGTTTTGTTTTTTGTTTTTAGCGTCGATTCGAAATTTCATATCGTCCTAACTCCAATAATTCTGGATGGATTACGACCAAATAATCGATAATAAATGTAAAACACTGTTCCTCATACGATCCTCAATATGTGTGACACTATCAACTTCTCAGTACAATATGAAACCGTTTAAACTCAAATGTTTACAAGTGAAGTTTGAATTCCTCTTCGAAATTTGCTCTGAGACGACGTCATATTTGCTCTGTGATGACGTCATGTTTTTCTTGTCATGTCGTCATATAATTAGAGATCTAATATCAGCAAAAATAAGAGTTAGTCGTTTCTTAATTAGGTAAATCGGATCTCTGACTGGTAATAAATTCGTTACACGGTAATTTGGCAGGTAGTACGGGCTGGTATGACCGGGTTAGACCACGTATTTCCTTCGGCTAACGCCTCAGGAAATACGAGATCTAACCCGATCATACCAGCCCGTACCCCCTGCCAAATAACCGTGAATCTAAAAGTATTTGAGTGTTCGAATAAACGACTTTATACAGTGTACGTCTTAATGACAATGAGTAAATGACATGGCTCGTTCATTCCTTTATACTAACACAAAGAAGCGAAATCCCATTTAAAATAATTCAGTGCATTTGTAATCTCAATTTCCTCTTTCAAGCATTCTATGTGCCACGCATCCCCATTCAAACTTTATCTAGTGTTCAGAAATGAGTGTCTCTCTATTTATAGATTGTCGCAAATGTTTGGCGAGCACATCATGATGAGAAGGTGTGGGGCGATCCCTGGAATTTCAGACCGGAGAGATGGTTAGATGAAAACGGATGCCCTCTACCCAATGATCATGTGCTGAGAAAGAGGTAGGTTTGCACAAAAACTGTCAGCACATGTTGAGCAACAGAACTGTATGCGACACTGTTAGGCAATATTGAACAACAGAATCGTATGCGAAATTGTACGAACATGTTGAACAACTGAACTATATGCGACATCGTTTGAATATTTAAGCCGTAGAATTGAATGCGACACTACAAAACATATCAGCAACTCGCCGATCTTGCTTGATATGACAATGAATATCTTTATCAGTTGATGGATTACTATGGAAGTTGGACGCCTATCGCCATCTCTGCTTTTAATACCGTCGCTACTACGACTTATAAATCTCGCTACCCAAGAATAAAGGCACAACATGACATACATGCATCTTTAAACATGTTTTGAAGTCGTTTTAAAATTTAAAAAAAATATAGATTACCCTTCTTCAAGAAGATTTTTCTCATGTTGAATTTATATTACCATGTATATAAATTTTGTATAAGTGGCCGATTCTAATACATCCTATTCTTCGATTTGGATATTATGTCACGCATATGGGTAAATGTATGCTCCCAACCTCATCCTTATTCCATCCCCATCCTAAAAGACAAACGGTGTAATTAAACACATCCCTTCTTCGACTGATTTTCAACAACCGCGATGGTAAATCTGTCAATGACTACTTCACCTGTGCAAAACATTTCATTCTGACATACATATTATGCAACATATAAAATATGTCCACTTAGATAATGACTTCCCCTCGCATGTTCCATTAATTCCCTACTTGACAATGTTTGAGCTCTTGCTAGTTGTCCTGAATTTTTAACGCTTTAAATGATGAATGTTTCGACCCTCCAGTGAAAAATACAGTTCATTTGGTATAAAAGGCTAAAACATATGAATGCTTTAGAATGAGAGAGCCGGTCCTGTTTAGAGGGCTCGTCAAAGAGCCCTCTGGTCTGGTCCACACTGTTTTGCAAGTGCAAGTACGCCCGTTTCTCGCGATCAAAAGGTCAACCACAGATAAATGTGAAATGTATTACATTAATCGGATCAATGGCGAGCAGTCACTATATCTATAATAGTGAGACTTAGTGTAATTAGCCCTTTCGTTCGTATAAACTTTGTTTCATGCATTTGACTCACAGTTGCAAATATAATGGCTCCAGATTAGACGCCGAGTAACTAACTCGGCATCCGTCTAATCAGGATCCAAGATGTTTCATACTCGGTCAATAATTTTTGAAAAGCTTTGAGGTATCGGAAGCCGACAAAATTACGTTAGATCCACTTTTGAGCCGACAGTTTTATTACTGTTTGATAAGGGATAAATATTTTATGTAAAATGTTTTACTCTATTAATAGTTATGAAATAAATGTCATAATGGATATCAATTAGATTTGTTTTTAAATGGCATGTTAAGACATGTTTTTGTTCTCAAATGGGAATCAGTAGAATTCGATCTGTATTATTCCATAAGCAAACACAGCCGTCTGATCTTGGTTTACTCTGTTTGCAAAGACGTAGAAAGGTGTTTTATAGAGTAAAGGGTCACCAATGTTCTGAATGTGTGTTTGTTTCATCATCTAAATCAGCTGGCTGGCATTCGGCGTTGGGCGGAGACAGTGCCCGGGGGAGAGTCTGGCCAGATCCCGGATATTTATGTACGTGGCTACCTTGCTACAACGGTGGACCTTTGAGATGCCACCTGAACACGCCGTGTCATGTGACCCAAGACGTGGCCACTTCAACTTCGATACAAACTGCCGACCGAAACCATACATGTGCAGAGTGGTGCCACGCAAAGTCAGTGTCGTTGCGAAGTAGCCCTTACTCATTCTGCATAAACAAACAAACATACATTATTTAAGATAATTCATGCTACTCCATTTTCTCTGTTGTTATAAAAATTGTGTTTGCTTACATTTGGAACTGGGAAAATTTGAGACACGGCATAACTCAGCACCTGGTCTGGGATCAGACAGCCGGCAAATACCAGTCCAGCCGCATAGCTGGTTGTACAGATACTCGATACGCTATGAATAACAAGGTAATAATCGGGAAATGTTAAGACTATTTGAGCCTATATTGAATGTTGTAAGGGAACTTTTTGTTCAATTATTGTTTTACCAGTCACCCATTGGTAGCACACGGTACAGTAAAACCCCTGTAAACCGGACGTTAAATTAAGTATCGGTCTTGGATATTGTTGGCAGCATAATGCGGGATGAAAGTTCCTCTAGCAGCTTTCGGCATGACGTTCACCCTGCATTAAGCAGCGACCTGCCTAACACTGTCTAAATTCTTCTCTACTGGAATTACGGTTTAGAAATATTTTACTGTACATGTACAGTTGAACTTCGATAACTCGAACTTCAAGGGACCTTACAAATTAGTTCTAGATAACAGAAGTTCGAGTCATCCGATCCGATATATAATCTGAATAAATGCTCAAGGCCACAGCTTAATACAGGTCCAAAGTAATGCTGAAAGCTGCTGTTGGAGCTTTTAGCATTACTTTAGACCTGTATTAAGCTGTCGCATGTGTTTCTAGATATCTGTACCGATACATATGGCGCAATCATGCAGCCGCAGTACCGGCTAGTGACCCTCACATGTACCCACGTTAATCCCCGGGTGGAGAGGAGGTGCGGGTGGGAGACACTGAAAAGCGTCTCTGAAATTTCCGGGAGGGACCGGGATTTGAACCCGTATCTCCGGACCGGTAGTCAAAGTGCGTTATCACTATACCACCACGCCACACAAGTAATTTGTAAAGCATAAAGTAAAACTGTTTTGAAGTCAGCAGACCAAGAAACTAATATCAGGTTTTAGCCAGAGAACAAGACTGCACGACTGTTCAAGCAAGAACGCTAGCCAACAACATGTTCATACTGTTTGATTACTATGACAGTTTCGAATGTGAGGATGCTCTGTTGGGCATTCATGCTTACTGTGAGTCTACACGTACATTTAAGGAAAAAGAGTATGTATCACAAAAGAACGACTCCTGGAAAGAGACCGAGATTTGTAACTCCACTAGTAAGTCTTGTAAACTTGGGATGTTTAAGCTGGTCTAATTGGTGAATAAGAATCGTTCACATCCACAATGTACGCTGAATTGAAACTGCTGCTAAGGAAACGCACGAAGATAAGCCAATTAATGATTTGCATAACGTTGACATGGGATCTTTGCCACCACGTAGATTTGCTTAGTCCGACACATTTAACGAGTCGTCAATCAGGTGCGAATTTTGACGAGCTCACATATAGCCTATCCAGTAATACCCCCAGCCTCAGAAGCACATGGCTGGAGCCATGTCAATGTGGTTCTTGGACCATTCCATTATGAGTCTGTGGTTACTTGCCCTCACAACTTCAAAAGTCATGGTTGACATTCTGTAATTTGAGGCACATAGAGAAGATGAAAATGGGGATCTTTGAAGACACTGGTTATCATTGGGACTAAACTTGCATACAGATATGGTGATGAATGAGTGTATCACACAGAAATGTCTTTTTCTGTAAATCGGTTGAGAAATTTTACAGTCATGTTTTGTACATATACTAAGGCCACAATGATATAATGATGCCGAATAATACATGCTTCGATGAGTTCAAAGTTAATTGTATGTCACCAGTTAAACACCACTAAGCCATGATTTCTCTTTGTTACTGTCTATTCTAATTCCACTTTACAGACCTCGTTTCATTGCATTTTCTGCTAGTAGATTGTAGTGTACAAGTCATATCTCTATGCATTTGGAGCATTATAGGTGATTTATGGTCTAGTTTTCACCATTTCCCTGTCTTTTTCTCTAATTGTAGGGGGAGGGGGGGACGTGTTTCTCATTAATATTCATGAATATGCTAATGAACTTATTAACAACGATACATTCTAAATCAAAGACCAGTGTATTTATTATATGTTTGGTAACAAGTTGATACTGTTAGCTGCCAGCTCTCGAAGGCCTTGAGATATAATGTTATCTCCTATATGCGCTGACGCTGTCCGGACGTACCTCTGCTATGGATACTCAAACACGCAATAAAAGTGTAAATAAGCCAAAGTGACACGATTTTGTATTATATAATAATCTCCTTGATGATGTTTTATGTATATGAACATATTTGGGTGCATTTGGAGCAACACAAGTGATTTCAGATCTAGTTTTCGCCATCTTCTAGTCCTTTTTTATTCATTTTCGGTGTTCTCATTAATATTCATGAATATGCTAATGAACTTATTAACTACAATACATTTTCAATCAAATACCAGTGTATTTATTTTATGTTTGGTAACAAGTTGATACTGTTAGCTATTATCTCCCGAAGGCCTTTAGATATAATGCTATCTTCTCTATGTGCTTACGCTACCCGGACGTACCTCTGCTATGGATACTCAAAAATGCAATAAAAATGCAAATAAGCCATAAAGACACGATTTTGTTTTAAATAATACTAACATTGGGGATGTGTTATGTACAAAAACATATTTGGGTGTATTTGGAACATCACAGGTGACTTCAGATCTAGTTTTCATCATATTCTAGTATTTTTCCTTCATTTTTCGGGTTTCTCATTAATATGCATGATTATGCAAATGAGGTAATTAACAAAAACATATTTTTGATTAAAGACCAATGTCTTGCCTTTAGTTTGACACCATTTTCAAACACTTAGTGCCCCTAATAGCATAGATATACTACATTATAACCTTTACCCACCGTCGTTGTCCAGACCTCCGGTTGCCATGGAAACGGTAGAAAATCCCATAGCAGGAATGAGTTTTTTCATGGGTACAATTTTGATTTCCATTCAGCAGACCCTACCAAACACCCTGGTACCCATGAAAAAAAGTCAGACGGGGGTGCACGGTAACCCTTTCTGGCCCCCGGGGTATTACATGTATCAAAATACAGGTAATTAACCATTTACATCATAAAGATCTCACAGATCCTGTAGGAACCGTCTGATCAATGTCTGCTCTATTTGCATATGACAAATTTTAGATCTCATTCTGCAATTTATGCATTGGTTAGATATTTCATATGTGTTCATATGTTAATATCAAAGTCCAGCTAATTAACCCTTTACTCCATAAATACACATTTCTACGCCTTTACAAACGAGTAGACCCAGATCAGACAGTTCCTATAGGAGCCATCTGATCAGGATCTACAATGTTTGCCAATGACATGATATAGATCTCATTCTACACTTAGTCTTTCTGCCTTGGTTTAATATCTTGTTTTCATATGTTATCAAAATACAGCTAATTAGCTTGCATGACGTCATTACTTCTCACATGAATATTCATGACGTCAATGGTTAAACAGGCAATGAGTTGTACACGCGAAGTTGTCACATGGTTGAATGTGTTAATTACTAAAATATAAGATGTCTACTTCTGAGGCTTTAACCTTTTCCTTCATACAGAGTAGACTCAGTTCAAAATTTTGCTATAGCAGCCTTTTGTTCATAGCTGCTGTGTTTGCTTATACTGAAATATAGATCTGATTCTACAGTTCTGCTTGTGCCAAAACATCCTGTGTACGTATGCCAAAATAAACATTCTGTTAATTAATATTCGTGGCATTAATATTCCTAACATGAATATTAAACAGGGAAAGAGTACCTAGTTATAATTTACTTCAGTCTGGATGACCGCTCAACCGGTTGTGCATTTACTAGTGATGTTACAGGTTACAGAAATCGTAACCGGTTAATCGCAAGCAGTAACCGGACGGTTAACCGGTTAACCGGATGAGAATTAAGACGATGCATAGACAAGTTCGAAGTATTACACCAACCATCAACAATCATTGAAGAGACATTGTCAAAATTTTGGTTATACGAGGGGTGTTCCATAAATAATGTCATCTGTGCTTTATTTCGCGGAAATCGTGCAATTCATGCACAAAACCACCTCGTGTCGATTGAGTGATCACTGGCTCGTGACACAGGTAAATATCTCGTCCACACGTTCACTTGCCTCGGTACAGTGTACATCGTTTCATAGGCTATTCGTTAGACTATACACACAATGACAGGAAAACGAGCTGAAAATGTTCTTGAAATTAGGGCCTATATAAAAGGTAGGTCATTACTCGGCATAAAGGCTGTAGATATTCACCGCGAGGTGTGTGACATTTATGGGGAGGGCCAAATGTCCCACAGGACTGTTTGTAGGTGGGTAGCTAAATTTAGTGCTGGGCAGCAGCAACTGAAAGATGCTGCTCGCCCAGGTCGTCCTGCAACAACTACGACCAAAGGTAACATAGAAAAAATCCGAAATATCCTCAAAACTGATGCTCGATTCACCGTAAGACAATTGGCTCCAATGACAAATTTTGAAGAAACACCTAAAAGTTAGAAAGATAAATGCAAGATGGATACCCCATTTGTTAACGGATGAGCAAAAGAAGACGCGTGTAACAATGGCAAAAAAACTTCTCAAAATGTACCCAAAATATAGTAAAAAGGCTTTTGATAATATAGTCACTGGTGATGAGACCTGGGTGTATTATTTTGAACCAAAGCGGAAGGTTTCCAACCGAATATGGGCCACTAAAAATGCCAGACGCCCAAGTATTGCCAAACGAATATGAACGGTAAAGAAGGTTTTGTATGCTATTTTTTTCACTAATAAGGGTCCAGCTATTCAAATCCCGGTGCCAAAAGGCAGAACGGTCACAGGCAAGTTCTATAAAAACGTTGTTCTGAGAAAATTGAAGAACTACTACAAAAGTAGCCGCCCCAAAACAGGACTTAAGTATGTCCGACTTTTGCATGATAATGCACCCGCTCACAAGGCACGTATTGTGACTGACTTTTTGGAGTCAGAGAAGGTTACCGTCCTTCCGCACCCTCCGTATTCGCCAGACTTGGCCCCCTGCGACTATTTTCTCTTTCATAAACTTAAATATCATTTATCTGGAAGGAGATACAATTCGAGAAATGCCCTTGGATCTGCTGTTTATCAGTGTCTGATGGGTGTCCCTATTGAAGAGTATGAAAAATGCTTCCAAAAATGGATTGACCGGCTAAAAAGGTGTATTCTGGCTGGCGGAGAGTATTTTGAAGGGCAGAGCAAATTAAAATGAACAAAAGCACTTCCGCTATATGAGCACCGATGCAAGTGACATTATTTTTGGAACACCCCTCGTAACTATCATTTATCGTGACTTCGGGTTCCTTCCCTTTGTTAAATGAACACAAACTTTACAACACAACGTGTTATTCTTTTTTCTTTTTTTCTTTTTTTAAAGCTTTTATTCTCCCCGTCATAGGTATGTGAGGGTCGGGGAGTACCATCCCTCATCATACCGTACAAAATATTTGGTTAGGTTAGTAGCATTGTGTCATAAACGGTAAGTATAATAGTTACATAAATTAACAAAACAGAAATAAGACTATTCTAACAATGCCATTTGCGAAAACAGTATAATTGATATTTATACAACCACATTTTTGAAGGGGAGTTTTACGCATTTGATAATAAAAAAAAAGGAAAAAGAAAATTGCTAAATCCTAAAAATGCTTGATGGGGTTCTCTCATTTCAATAATTTTTCGATTTCATGTTTTCTTTTTCATATAAAAATGTCTATATCTATACAGGAAATTATGAAAATTGCCAAAGCCATTTTACTTTTTAGCTATTGTAATTATGTGGAGGAATTTTATTCCATTAAAAGATAATCATATTTTGACCATGTTTGATCAAACTGTTCAAGGTAATTATCCCTTGTTGCTATGTGTTTCAGAGCTGTATATTTTTCTATTATTTTGTCTTTAGCTCACCTGGCACAAAGTGCCAAGGTGAGCTATTGGGATGATCCTATGTCCGGCGTCCTTCGTCGTGCGTCGTGCGTATGTGCGTATGTGCGTTGTGCGTCGTGCGTACGTGCGGGCGTCAACAATTTACTTAAACATCTTCTTCTCTGGAACTACAAAGCCAAGAGCTTTGATATTTGGTATGTAGTATGATGTAATGGTCCTCTACAAAGATTGTTCAAATTATGTCCCCCGGGCCAAAAATGGCCCCGCCCCAGGGCTTATCAGTTTTTCATAGGAAAATCTTTAAAAAATCTTCTTCTCTGAAAATGTAAGGCATAGACCTTTGGTATTTGGTATGTAGCATCATCTAATGGTCCTCTACTAAGATTGTTTAAATTATGACCCCCAGGACAATAATGGCCCCGCCCCAGGGTTTATCAGTTTTTCATAGGAAAATCTTTAAAAAAATTCTTCTCTGAAACTGTTAGGCATAGACCTTTGATATTTGGTATGTAGCATCATCTAATGGTCCTCTACTAAGATTGTTCAAATTATGACCCCTGGGCCAAAAATGGCCCCACCCCGGGGCTTATCAGTTTTTCATAGGAAAATTTTTAAAAATCTTCTTCTCTGAAACTGTAAGGCATAGACCTTTGATATTTGGTATGTAGCATCATCTAATGGTCCTCTACTAAGATTGTTCAAATTATGACCCCTGGGCCAAAAATGGCCCCGCCCCGGGGCTTATCAGTTTTTCATAGGAAAATCTTTAAAAATCTTCTTCTCTGAAAATGTAAGGCATAGACCTTTGGTATTTGGTATGTAGCATCATCTAATGGTCCTCTACTAAGATTGTTTAAATTATGACCCCCAGGACAATAATGGCCCCGCCCCAGGGCTTATCAGTTTTTCATAGGAAAATCTTTAAAAAACTTCTTCTCTGAAACTGTCAGGCATAGACCTTTGATATTTGGTATGTAGCATCATCTAATGGTCCTCTACTAAGATTGTTCAAATTATGACCCCTGGGCCAAAAATGGCCCCACCCCGGGGCTTATAAGTTTTTCATAGGAAAATCTTTAAAAATCTTCTTCTCTGAAAATGTAAGGAATAGACCTTTGGTATTTGGTATGTAGCATCATCTAATGGTCCTTTACTAAGATTGTTCAAATTATGACCCCCAGGACAAAAATGGCCCCGCCCCAGGGCTTATCAGTTTTTCATAGGAAAATCTTGAAGAAATCATCTTCTCTGAAACTGTAAGGCATAGACCTTTGATATTTGGTATGTAGCATGATCTAATGGTCCTCTACTAAGATTGTTCAAATTATGACCCCTGGGCCAAATATGGCCCCGCCCCGGGGCTTATCAGTTTTTCATAGGAAAATCTTTAAATATATTCTTCTCTAAAATTATAAGGTATAGACCTTTGATATTTGGTTTGTAGCATTATTTAATCGTCCTCTACTAAGATTAATCAAAATATGACCCCCGGACCAAAAATGGCCCCGCCAAAGGGCTTATCAGTTTTTCATAGGAAAATCTTTAAAAACTTCTCCTCCAGAACTGTAAGGTCTAGGCCCTTGATATTTGATATGTAGCATCATCTAATGGTTTTCTACCAAGATTATTCAAATTATTACCCCTGGGTCAAAAATGGCCCCGCCCTGGGGCTTATCAGTTTTTCATATGAAAAGCTTTAAGAATCTTCTTCTCCAAAACTGTAAGGCAGAGACCTTTAATATTTGGTATGTAGCGATATCTAATAGTTTTCTACCAAGATAGTTCAAATTATGTCCCCTGGGTTGAAAACTTCCCCGCCCAGGGGCATATCAGTTTTTTATAGGAAAGTTTTTAAAAATCTTCTCTTAAAAATCTTTAAAAGTCTTCTCTGAACTTGTAAGGCATAGACCTTAGATATTTGGTATGTTACATTATCTAATAGTCCTCTACCAAGATTTTCAAATTATGAACCCCGGATCAAAATTGACCCCGCCCTGGGGCTTAACAGTTTTTCATAGGAAAATCTTTAAGGTCTAGACTCTTTATATTTAGTATGTAGCATCATCTGATGGTTTTCTACCAAGATTTTTCAAATTATGCAATCTGTCATTGAAATCATTAATCTGTTACGAACAGGTGAGCGATTAAGGGCCATCATGGCCCTCTTGTTTAATGATAGTATTGAGAATTTTCCTTCCCTTTTTTAGTCAAATATATATAGTACTTTGTTTCTAGTAGAATAGTCATGTCAGCCATTGAATAGAAATTGCTTAAATTGAATACATAAATACTTTAACTGCTCTGATCTAATATTTCGACCACTAAGGGCCTTTGTCAAAGATTATCATGTCAAAATACACGTCACATTTTTGTTACATGCATTCAGCCATAAAATCATTATTTTTATTCAGTATGTTATATAAATGAGCTGAACCTTTTGATTGTTTCAGTAGTATTAATACATTTAATGGGAATAATGGATTCTACATTTTTTGCAGTGTTACTGTAAAGCTAAACTTATTTAAAAATATTTTTATAACATTTATAAGACCATAAAATTTTACAAAGTCAATATGAATATCATATATTTCACAAAACGATTGGTAATTGTAGAAGTTTCCTTCAGCGGTGATAAGATCATTTATTTGTGAAATCCCTTTTTTAAAAAATGGTTTGTAAAACACACACATTCCACCTATTTGAATATCTTTGTTATAGAATAATGGTGATGCCATTAATTCCGCTACGTTTACAGGAGTGTATGATGTTTGTAATTTATGGAATGCTTTTATGACATCTTGCCAAAACGGATTCGATATTTCTTTCTCACATTTCTTTAGATATTCAGATCCTAGAGAAAATATTTTACTATAGTCAATACTACATTCTAAAATTTTGTTCCATTTACCATAACTTGTTATTAATCTTCTCCACCAAGTTGATTTTAAACCTTCAATAAAAGTTTATCATTTTAAGACCCCCTTCAAGATATTGTTTAACTAACACTGCTTTTTACCTTTGCACTCCCTTGCCAAATAAAGCCAAAGAACATTAAATTTATTTCCTTTAAGACTTCTTCAGGAGGGGTTGGTAGTGTCATAATGAGGTGATTAGGTAGGGGAAGAAGTAGTGTTTTAATTACCGTGATTTTCCCCATAGGTGTCAAATATCTACGATTCCAATTTAATATCAGAGCTTTTAGATTTTGTATTTATTCAGTACAGTTGACCATAACCATGTTTGAAAGACCCACATCAAAAATAATCCCTAACAATTTAAATCTTTTTACTCCCCATGAAAGTTTCCACTTTGTTTTTAATTGAGTCAGTACTGTACTTTTTGCATCCTATCCATATTACATGTGTTTTTTCAAAATTGACTTTTAAACCAGAATATTTTGAACATCTGTGCAATTCATTTAAAGATTCATTTAGAGATAAACTAGATCCATCTAATATAGCAGATATATCATCTGCATATTGGGATAACTTGTATTCTGTTCCATTGATTGTAATACCTTTAATACTTGTGTTATTTCTTAATCTTATAGCTAATATTTCTGCACATAATAAAAATATATATGCTGATATTGGATCCCCTTGCCTGCAGCCTCGACTTATTGTGAAGAAATTTGATAAATGACCACCCTGGTTAACTGATAGCCTAGCATTCTTATACAATAGAGTAAACCATTTAATGAAAGAGTCACCACAGTTAAAAGATCTTAATACATTCTGTATAAAATTCCAGGATATAGAATCGAAAGCCTTTTCAAAGTCAACTAGTAAAATTAATCCAGGTATATTATGTTCTTCTGTATATTGCATACTATCATAAATCTGCCTTGTATTTTGACCCAAGAATCTCCCTGACATAAATCCTGTTTGATCTTCATGAATTAGTTTACCTAAAACTTGTTTAAGTCTGTTGGCAATTGCGCCTGACGCTATCTTGTATATACAGTTCAACAATGATATAGGTCTATAATTTTTCAAGAATTGTCGTGGTTTATTTTCTTTTGGTATGCAAGTAATAATTCCCTCTCTTTGTGTAACAGATAATTCGCCCATCTTATACCCATAGTTTATAGATCTTAAAACAAATTGTCCTATATTTTTCCAAAATACTTTAAAAAATTCAGGGGTGAATCCATCTGACCCAGGACTACGGTTATTTGACATACCTCTTAGCGACTTTGTGATTTCTTCATATGAGAGAAATCCATCTAGGGAAAAAGATTCCTTGTTACTAAGTTTATGGAAAGTGCAGTTTTTAAGTTCTGTATCTAGGTCTAAATATGTATCCTCAGAGGAATCTTTACTGTAAAGTTTTTCATAATAGAACTTTGCTTCCTCTAATATTTCATGCTGATTTGATATCACAGTTCCATCTTCTTTTTCAACTCTAGGAATTATTTTACTGGCACAGTTATGAGATTCAAGTTTGCAGAAATATGAAGTCGGTTTTTCATCATCTTCAATTATTTTAACTCTTGATCTTATAATATTACCTTTCATTTTCTCCTTCCTAATTTCTAATAGTAGTTTTTTAAGTTCATCTAATTCTCCTGTTTTGTCTGATGTAAGGTTATTTTCAATGTTTTCAATTTTTTTAACAGTTTCCTTTTCCAAAGCGTTCCTCTGTTTTATTTTGTAGCTAGAGTATGATATAATCCCCCCCCCTTAATTCCATTAGTAATGTTTCTAGAAACAATTGATCATTTATTGTAAAATGGACTTGGTCATTTGATATGTTTTTAGGTTTTCCATGTTATAAACAGGAACTGCATATTGTTGTTTTATATACTCAATTTTATCATTTATGGCCTTTACATATTTTATATCTTTAAGAAGTGAATTGTTGTGCTTCCATAATGGTTTTCCTTTCTGAAATGGGTTAAAAAAGAGATTTAAAGTGAGCATGGAATGATCTGACCTATAACTACTTTCAATATTGTATATATCAACAGAACTTAGTAAATTTTCAGAAATTAAAAAAAGTCTAGGCGTGCTTGTTTTAAAGGGTGCTTTTTTCTCCATGTAAATCTCTTGAATTGAGGGTACTTCTCTCTAAATGGGTCTATCAAATTAAACATTTCTTTGATTTCTAAAACTTTTAATCGAGCATTCTTATTATTGATATGTTTGTAATTATAATAATCTAAGTTAAAATCACCGCACATTATGAGCCCTTCATTATTGTATTTCTCGACTTGATTCATTAACAACTCATAAAATATTGGAATATCATTATTTGGTCCATAGAGATTCACTAGTGTAAATCTGTTATTATCTATAGATATGTCAGCAATAATATAGTGTTCCTGTGCATCTATTATATAGTCATGTATCTTAAAATCAGTTCCCTTTTGAAAAAGTATTGCTACACCTCTGGAATTAGAGTTACCAGAGCTAAAAATTCCTTCACAACCCCATTGCATTCTGATAAGATTTTCAGTATTGATTGTAGAGTGTACGTCTTGTAAGCAATAAATATGACATTTCTTTGCTCTAAGGTAGTCAAAAACATCTCTTCGTTTTTCAAATGAGCCCAGGCCCTGGCAATTTACTGAAAGAATTTTAGTCTCCATATAGCATCATCATTTTATACTTAAACATATAATTTAACAGTTTTGAGAGAACCCCTATCAAGGCATACAAAAAAGGATAACTAAACAACAACATTTACCACTTGAAATAGTGATATTCTGCCAAAGTCACTAAGTTTTTCATACCACATTTAAAAAAATCCAAATACGGATCAGCTGTAAGTCTACATTAAACATTTACCCATACACCCGTAAAACGTCCAGTTACGTTGAAATGCAAATATGCCGAAAAAACACCAACAATTCGCTTTCCTAGGTTTCACTGAGATACCGTCTCCACATACATTTCACAAAAAGCCTCATCAAAGGCAATACACTATACTTACAAAAACTAGACCTCAATATTTAAACCAGTTAACCCAAACCCATAGATACTGTTCAGTCAACCTTTCCCTGTTGAACAGTTATGTAAGAAATAATGACATCATACAAACCGGTATTTTTTAGCTGACATGTGCACACATATTTCAATATCGGTAGAAATTAGAATCAAATTTATTATAAGCAATATAGAGTGGATCTAGAACAGATGACTATCTATTCTAGTTCCACTCTGTTTGTAAAAACCTGAAAAGGCTTGGTATCAGGGAAAGGGTTAGGGTACCCGGCATATATCATTTTACAGTATATATATTTAGCACGCAATACACATCAATCCTCTCATGCACACACAGTATACCAGATATAAAATATTTAATATATACATGTAACTTTTTACTGTTACATTACAAATTAACACTACAGCAATACCTCATCCGAAGTATTTCAAGTATTTATACAATACACCATCATTAATTTAAGCGTTTTCAGACAGTTTTTGATTCGGCTGATACCGGGTAACCTACACCCAGCTACTTTAGAAATGGACAATTGCAAACTGATACCTGTATGTAAGGCAATCCCAGATCAGAAGGATCGTAGAGGAGCCCTCCGACCAAGGTCCGCACTGTCTGTCATTCAAGATTCCCTTACAAAGTACACCTTTTTTATACCAAGTATCCTCAAATCATTAACAAGCAATTTTTTAATCCAAAGAAATTTTGAGATCAAAACTGTTTCACAATCAATGGCTATTTTGTTTCTAATGTTGCCGAAATGTACTATGTGCTACATAGGTATCCGTCTTCATCATTTTTTCTTCTGATTAATAGCCCATTCTCTTAACCCTTTAGTCCATGAATACTCATTTAACAATTTAATGAAATTTGCACACCGCAGCCATCTCAGACTGCAAAGAAACAAACATATCAAATTCCATTTGCAAACAGAGCAGACCCCGATCAGACGGCTCCTATCTGGGTCTACTATGTCTGCAGATGTTTGAAAACACATTATAAAAAAACCACCGGCCGGGTCCAGGTCTACCCGGTCTGCCAAAGCATAGAAATTAGCATTCATAGGATAAAGGTTTAGATAACTTTAGATACAAGTATTACTTCAAACAGCTGCAATTTACACCAAAAGTTCAATATCATATATCAGCACTTCAAATGCCTATTAAAGAATAATTAGATTCAACACTTGGATAAATACCACAAAAATATTAAAGAACCATGGATTGGATCCACTAGACCCTCCCAAACTGCTACATGTACCTATAACTCATAATTATATAGGCCTGTCAATAAATGAGCGAATTTAAACTATCAAACTGATCTGGGTCCAAACTGTTATTGCACACTGACACACGTGTTTATTCAAAGTGTCAACATTTACATTTGAAAACAGCACAAATACCGACACTGTAAGATAAAACAAGTCACCCTCATATATCAACACAAGTTCAATACCATATATCAGCACTTCAAATGTCTATTAAAGCATAAACATATACAAGAATTGGATCTATACCACAAAAATATTAAAGAACCATGGATTGGATCCACTAGACCCTTTCAAACTGCTACCTATAACTCATAATTGTATAGGCCTGTCAATAAATAAGCGAATTTAAACTATCAAACTGATCTGGGTGCAAACTGTTATTGCACACTGACACACGTGTATATTTAAAGTGTCAACATTTACATTTGAAAACAGCACAAATATCCACACTGTAAGATAAAACAAGTCCCCCTATTTATTGCTTTCCCAATTTGACATGAGACTCGATTAATTTCCGGGATTGTCCGTAATACTTTGTGACAAAAAAGGCAAAAATAAAAAACCGGTAATAAGCATGTTCCACGAGGACTGCATTCTTATAGCGCATTCCTATACCTCCGTAAATTTATCCGGAGATTACCGACGATAATAAACGGAATATGCATGAGTCTTAGGTCAAATTGGGAGAGCAATACACTATATTAAAGAACAATCCGCTGTGTCAGCACTTTACCTAATCAGGATCTGCACTGTTTAGTATTCCGCATTGAAAGGGCAAATGCCTAATTATCGGCATATGTTTTATCAATGTCATTTGGTAGATCAGATCTATATCACAAAGAGGCATCAATATCATATACAGTAGAACCTCTCTAATGCAACCTTTCAATAAATAAACATAGCTGTCTCTATAAGCAGGTGGATGCTTAATGCAGGACAAACGCAATACAGAAAGCTCCTCTAGGAGCCTTCCGCATTACTTCTGTCCTGCATTAAGCTACCACCTGCATCTAGCACCCATAATTATACTTCTTTTAGGTTGTAGCATTAGCGGAGTCCCGCTGTATATGGGTCTATATGTTTTACACTGCCTGACGCCTCTACCTATGTTTAACTCCCTGCACGCTAGTTGTGGGTTTCTCATTATTGATCTATACAATCAGTCTGGATCCAGATCAGACCCACCAATAAAATGGGACATGACCCGAAGGTCAGACTGGTTGTCATTTAGGACCGACTTTTGTAAACAAAAATAAAGACACACAAAACCTTCTGCATGTGGCAACTGATACAGCAGAGGACCAGTGTAACAGATGTCAAAATGTGATATAGCACGCAAAGAGCCAACCATAAATAGAGCAGTTAGCAATTTGTTATACATAGTGTACAGTATTTTTTCATTGAAAGGACTAACCCTATTCAGTATGTATACACCAACTGGAATTTGCGACAAAAACATTGCAGATCCAGATCCTTAGGGATCTTTTTGGGTCCTCCGATCCGGATCCGCACTGATTTTGATCCTACTTAAAGCGTCAAAACACATATTTTCCTAGCAAACATTTCAATAGTGTCGTTCTGTATAAACAGATCTATATCACAATGGGGCACAAATCTCCAACAAGCTTTAATATGTGGATCTATTCTGCTTGTAATTGTCTCTATATATTAGTATAATGTCTGACACATTTCTAACCCTTTACTCTATAGACAAGCCTTTCTACATCTTTGCAAGCAGAGCAGAACCAGATCAAATGGCTCCTATAGGAGGGTTATGATCAAGGTCTGCTCTGTTTGCTTCCGGAACAACACATATACAACCATACCGTCTCTGCCATGGCTAAAACCTCTATGTGTCCGACGGCATCAGATGACAATATATACATACCCACGCACCCACATGTACATACACACACATGAAATACATAATATAAACTGTACACACATATACATGTACATGTGCACAGGAAAAAAGAGTTCAATCTCATATACAGTTCAGTCTTGAAAGTTTTATCCTTTGGTACATTGGATATGCACTCAATTGCATGTGAACAAACAGATCAGACCCATACTTTAGGGCCCCTGGAGTGGCCCTTTGATCCAGATCTGCACTGGATGTCAATCGAGTCTAGCAATTTGAAAAAAAAATATCATAGATCTACTGAGTATACTGACGGGCTTTTTCATTCTTAACCCTTTCCCTGTTCTGTGTTAACTCCAAAATTCAATACCTACTGACTATTCCTGGACAAAAATAGTTACAATGAAAAAAGGAAGATGGAACATTGCAGCCATTTTAGAAAGTAAAGGAACCGATCTATCAAAATTCCATCAGCACAACAGAGCAGACCCTGATCGGATGGCTCCTCTAGGAGCCATCTGATCTGGGTCTACTCTGTTTGCTAATGCGTGAAAATACGTTTATATGAGGGAATGCGTTACAAATCAGCAAAAAGAGGTTAAAGTTGAAAACTTGTAAAGGGCGCTGCACACTGTACACATTTTCTCTACCATTTACCTGTGCATAATGACATAATTGACATCATGAAAAGCCATTAGCTGGGTTTCTAACACATGATAATCTGTGTTGACAAATACTATAGAATAAGATCTATAGGCCCTACCATGGAAAACCAAGAAAAAACAGAGCAGACCCCAATCAACGTGTTATTCTTTGTTGTTTATTGAATAAAAACTTTGTACACTGTACACATTTTCTCAACCATTTACCTGTGCATAATGACATAAATGACATCATGAAAAGCCATTAGCTGGGTTTTCTAACACATAATAATCACATATACAACCATACCGTCTCTGCCATGGCTAAAACCTCCATGTGTCCGACGGCTTCAGATGACAATATATACATACCCACGCTTCCACATGCACATACACACACATGAAATACATAATATACACACATATACATGTACATGTGCACAGGAAAAAAGAGTTCAATCTCATATACAGTTCAGTCTTGAAAGTTTTATCCTTTGGTACATTGGATATGCACTCAATTGCATGTGAACAAACAGTGCAGACCCATACTTTAGGGCCCCTGGAGTGGCCCTTTGATCCAGATCTGCACTGGTTGTCAATCGAGTCTAGCAATTTAAAAAAAAATACCACATATCTACTGAGTATACTGACGGGCTTTTTCATTCTTAACCCTTTCCCTGTTCTGTGTTTACTCCAAATTTCAATACCTACTGACTATTCCTGGACACAAATAGTTACAATGAAAAATGGAAGATGGAACATTGCAGCCATTTTAGAAAGTGAAGGAACAGATCTATCAAAATTCCATCAGCAAACAGAGCAGACCCTGATCGGATGGCTCCTCTAGGAGCCATCTGCTCTGGGTCTACTCTGTTTGCTTATGCGTGAAAACACGTTTATATGAGGGAATGCGTTACAAATCAGCAAAAAGAGGTTAAAGTTGAAAACTTGTAAAGGGCACTGCACACTGTACACATTTTCTCTACCATTTACCTGTGCATAATGACATAATTGACATCATGAAAAGCCATTAGCTGGGTTTCTAACACATGATAATCTGTGTTGACAAATACTATAGAATAAGATCTATAGGCCCTACCATGGAAAACCAAGAAAAAACAGAGCAGACCCCAATCAACGTGTTATTCTTTGTTGTTTATTGAATAAAAACTTTGCAGTCAACGTGTATTCATCAAACGCCAATTAGATGTTGTTTGACAAAGTCGGTGTCTACTTCCTAGGCAAATTTGGTTCCGGTAAAATATCACCATCGTCAAGGTCTAGCTTTTTGCATTGATTTTTGTAGAATTCAATATGGATATTTCATTCCAAAGAGTTTGCGGACAATTTGGGTTTTTTAGTATTAAAGTGAATGAAGTGATACAAATGTATATTGATGATCTACTTAGTTCCGACGTGCTGTCAGACCGAATTTGTTCTTTGTTAGCTGGCAGTGTTTTATACCAAACCGAAATCTGTTACACTTCTATAATTAGAAATTGTAAATACATGTAAAGCAAAATATGCAAACAGTATTGACCATGATCTGATGTCATAACTGAGACATGTGCAAACAGTAGAGACCAAGATGTGATGCCATAGCTGAGACATATGCAAACACAGTATTGACCAAGATCTGATCCTATAGCTTGTACATATATGCAAACAGTATTGACCAAGATCTGATCCTATAGCTTGTACACATGCAAACAGTATTGACCAAGATCTGAGGACTCCTGGTTGAGTTATTTGATCAGGGTCAAGACAGGACGTTGAACCCGTGGATGTCAGTGGTTTATACTAGTGTCAAACATCTGATTTGGACGAACAGTCAGAATGTGGGACTGAAAGGGTTAAGTGCTTAGGGTTAAGTGCTTATGCTTTAAAAACAGGGTAGATCACTAGCTAAAGTGAAACAAGAGACAAACTGTGGCCTGTATGCTTCGTATTACATTACCCTCTAAAGCTCACGCTTCAAAAATCAAAGCTTTAAAGCCATGATGAAAATGTTGGTATATGGTTTTTAACATCCATCTTTCGCCTTCAGTAACTGAATAATTTGAATAAATGTTTGCGATCTACAAAGAGAACAGGT
This sequence comes from Azorinus chamasolen, assembly GCA_963576725.1. Taxonomy (NCBI): domain Eukaryota; kingdom Metazoa; phylum Mollusca; class Bivalvia; order Cardiida; family Solecurtidae; genus Azorinus; species Azorinus chamasolen. The sequence continues at coordinate 36,292,384 of OY755251.1, forward strand.
GCACCGCAGTATTAAATTGCGTTTGTTTTCGTCGTCGTCTCCAGTCCATTGTGATTGGATATTACTTTCTATTCACAACATGACATTGGAGGTCATGATACAAGGATAATATACAGACATTAATATTTACCACAATGCCATCCTTTTTGAAGCCTGTAATATGAGATAAATGCATGCACATTAGGGCAACACGGGTTACAAGCAATGAGGAAAATATGCAGCTAAACTTATCCCACAGCGGCACTGTGGCAGCTGCTTCAACATGTTTACGTCTCATACTTACGCTTAATCCGAAATTAATAACTTTCTCAGCAACTGTTGATAGGGTTGCAAATAGTTTGGAACCTGCTAAGACACCGCGCTGGCATTGTTTCATCTGGTTACAGAATGTTTGAAACTTTACCAAACATGACGCAACTAGTTGGTTAAGTGCTGATTTAACACCGTACGTTCCTTGTTGTTGTAATGTTAAACGATTATGCAATACGTATGATACCCTAGTTAATCAAACAGTTTAAAAAGCGAAGAGATGCTATATATGTTTACGTATAAATATTCTCTTAACCCTTTACTCCATACATCAGCTTTTAACGACATTGCAAACACAGTATACCCTGATCAAACGGCTTCACCCTTTATTTATGTTAGAAATAATGAGCCGTCTGATCTGGGTCTTCTCTGTTTGCAAAACTTGTTTGTCCCTCACTAATTTTTAGCCAAACTACCCTCCATAAATATGGCTTAATCCTTTACTCCATGAATATTTATGTTAGAAAAAATGAGCCGTCTGATCTGGGTATTCTCTGTTTGCAAAACTTGTGTCATTCCAAGGGTTGTATGTAACACTTATGAAAATTAAGTGAGGGACATTTTGTCCGTGGAGTAAAGGGGTTAAGCTAGATTTATGGAGGGTGTTTTGTCCAAAATTAAGTTAGGGACAAAACGTCCGCCTTGTAAAAAATGATGAGGGACAAAATGTCAACCCTTGCAAAAACACGGGGGACAAAATGTCCACCCTTGCAAAAGCACGAGGGACAAAATGTCCACCCTTGCAAAACCATGGGGGACAAACCTCTACCCTGGCAAAATTGTGTGGGGGGGCAAAATGTCCGGGGCCCTTGACCCCGCTGTTTATTGGTTATTATAAAACTGATATAATGACTGATATTATAAAATCTTAGTGGTGGCATTGACCCTTTATTCCGTGAATATTCATGGAAGAAATAATGACATCATGCATATTGATTAGAATAACCGTTATAATAGCACATGTGCACGGTCTTTTCTGGCTGTGACATGAACTGTAAAATTATATTAAATTTTATATTATATCATAAACAAACAGAACGGTTTTATAGTATAGTTGCAGTAATTGTTCTTTAACTCTTTACTCCGTGAATATTTATGTAAGAAATAATGACATCATGAAAATTAATTAGACTATTTTTTTTGATAATAGCAGATGTATGCAGGAAGTTTTGGCCATGGCAGAAACTGTACAATCATATTTTTATTATATCATAAGCAAAACAGAGTAGACCCTGATCAGACAGCTCCTACAGACGCTGTCTGATATAGGTCAACTCTGTTTGCACAGGCATAGAAATGCGTATTTATGGAGCGAAGGGTTAAAACGGACTGATTTAACCCATTACCTCATAGGCTATTTTTAGATACAACCTCTTTGAAAAAGTCTACCGAAAAGGAGCATTAACTAGAGAAATGGCATTTTTTAGAATTTTGCAGTTTGAAACCATTGTGATAAAAGGAGCATTTGCTCCTATAGGAATGGTTTATCAAAGTGAATTTTACAGAGTCGTCAAAAGTCGTCATATTGATATGAGGGAATGGGTTAAACCATTCACTCTATAAATACATCTTCCTACGCTTTTACAAACAGTCTAGACCAAGGTCAGACCGCTCTTTTGAGGGTCATCTTATCAAGGTATGTTCTGTTTGCTTATGATAAAATATAGATGAGATTTGCCATGGCCAAAATGATATGTGTACATGTGCTATAATTACAACTAATATATTTATACTTGTGATGTCTTTATTTCTTCCATGCATATTCATGGCATGCAAACGGTTAGCATTTGTGAAAATGACCTCATGAATATGTAGCCGGGTAGAAATTGTGGTGAAACAGTTGATAGGCTTGTTACTGTGGGGCTTCGTAGCTCAGTCGGTAGAGTGTTGGCATGGTTCGAGCCCCATTTAATTCGAGTCACAGCTTTTTCAATAAAGTTTCAACTTTATTTCAAACTAATGGCCCAAGAGCATAAGAGATACATAAACAAATTAACAGAGAAAAAAGAAATAGCTTGATTATAAACAATAGTAAATGCTATTTTCACGATGTTATATTTGTCACCCAACGTAAATAACCTGCAGGGTCATTTCTATGAAAACGAATTGTAATAATAAGAAAGTCGTGGAGTAGTTTTTGAGTATGAATTCGGAACGAATTCTTGCATAGAGGGGGAGAAGTGTAACCGGGTAGAGAATGTCGTGAACGAGGTGATAGGTTTTAGATTGTGGTTTGGTAGGTCAGTCGGTAGAGTGTTAGCATGGTAAGCCATAGGCCCTGGCTTCAAGCCCAAGTATAGTCACAAAGTTTTCACCATGTTACAAATATCTATTACCTCAAATTGTATCATATTATGTGAATACATTCCTATAGGAGCGGTGTGATCAGGGTCTGCTCAGTTTGTTTATGATATAAATCATGGTCTGCTCAGTTTGTTTATGATATAAATCAGGGTTTGCTCAGTTTGTTTATGATATAAATCAGGGTCTGCTCAGTTTGTTTATGATATAAATCAGGGTCTGCTCAGTTTGTTTATGATATAATACAAATAGGATTATAAGGTTTCTGCCAATGCCAACCAGTTTTGTGTCAATGAGCTATTGTAACAACTAATCTAAATATTCATGATGTAATTATTTCTTACATGAATATTCATGTGGTAAAGGGTTTAACACTAGTGTGATATTCCACTCTCATATTTCAGGACTGACTTGGTTAAGGGTGTTGCTGTTTTTTATTGTTACAGTTTATTACTTTATTGTGGAATAAGTCGGCCACTGGTACCTTGCTTTGTCATGGTCGTAGGGAAGTGTCGTGTCTTGTTGATATCATAAACATTTCGATCCTTGGCATACTTAACTCTTTACCTGTTCAATATGCATGTAAGATATAATGACATCGTTAATAGTAATTATACTGCAGGAGCTGTCTCATCAGGGTCTGCACTATTTACAAGTTGATTGTGTAACCAGTGCACTCCACAGCAGTGATTGCACAGCGAACTACTTGTACACAGTGAAGATATAAGTAATTATGCAACAGGGCATGGTTAAAGAAGGAGAAATGTATTTTAAAATTCAGCAAGCGAAGGGTTAATTTCTGTAATAGCAGGCAGAAACTGTAGATTCAGATCTATATTATTCTATAAGCAAACAGGGCAGCCCTGATCAGATGGCTCCTATGGAATCAACTCTGTTTGCAGATGCGTGAAAACATGTTTATATGAAGCAAATATTTAAAACACGGTGTCGATTGTTTCAAGCTAAACACAGCTGGAAATTGAAAACTCCTTTTAAATACAAATACAACCCAGATGTCATGTACAACGTGGACTGGCGAGACGCCAAGTTATTCATCATCTCATCTGGGCCCAACCTGTTGGAAGATGTTTGCACGTGACGTAGAAACTTTATTATTCTTAGCCTGCAGAAAAAACTGATGTCTGATCGAACTGTAAAGATCTGCTACATTTTTAACATTTTAGAAGTGTCAAACAGCGTGGTTCCTGATGAGACGTGAAGTTACTTGGCGTCTCATCTTGGTCCAAGCTATTTGCAAATGTCAGTCACGTCGCGCTTCGCAGGAGACGGGAAAAGTTATCAGGATCTCCAAGTGAATGGTTATGCAAGTATTGCCTCTTAGGACGAAAAACAAATAGTGGGTAATGTCACACACTGAGCTGCTGATGCAATAAAAGCAATACAAATACAACATCGTAAAATATTGGGCTCGCCAAGATTCCCAATGTCTCGAGTTAGTGTTATTAATCATTTCGTTATAAAATTTTCAGACAATAAAAATAATCGGACGTCATTTCGCGTATTTAACACCAACATTTAATTAATAAAAAGAAGAAGAATTGTTGCTGAGAACACATAATCCTGTTTAATTTGGATCTATTTATCTATTTATTAGTCCTGCCCTTCATAAAAATGCTTTCTCATTCAATTTCAAACGGAATACACCCAGATCGGGTCTGTTCCGTATGCTTATGAAATTATCATACAGCTGACACGACAGTTTCTTCGAGGACCAAAATCTACTTATGTATAAAAATATGGCATCATTATGCCTGACATGAACATTGAATAACAAAAAGATTCAGTACATTTTCAATTATTCAGTGACAAGGGAAGTAATCTAAGACTTGCTTAGTTATCAATGGTAGATAGTCAAAAGAGTATTTCAGACATAGTTGAGTCTTCAAATAAAATAGAATGATATTGCATTATGATTAAAATTTGTTTCAGCATTATCATAACATAAAGTACACTATTCTGAAAATGCCGGAATTCTATACAGCTGTACGAAACTTTCAAAAAATATTATTTGGTAAATGAACCATTAATTGATGTGTATTTGAATTGATTCATGTTCATATATTTTGTGGATAGACTGAGACATGTTGGATACGTTGTGTCTAAAATAAACTTACGCTATTCTCGGATGCTATCAGTCATTCGCCCCATTCTATCACTATTCTGTGTCCTTTTACTCGTATAAATGCCTTTTCACGAATGTACAAACAGAGTATACCTAGTCTCGATCCATATTATTGGATAAGATTATCAAATAGAGTATAATCTCTAGCAGATAAGTATCACCAACATATCATTGCCAGGCTCAGTTAGCGTTCTCAGTACTAGAGAGAAAGGGAGAGAGGGTGTGTGTGAGAGAGAGAGAAACAGACAGACATACAGACAGAGAGACAGAGAGACTTAGAGACAGAGAGATAGGAACAGAGAGAAAGAAACAGAGAGATATATAGAAACAGACAGACAGACACACACACACACACATACACCACACATACACACACATCATGAGGTATTGAAAGAGACAGTGAGAGAGACAGATAGAGAGACAGAAAGGGACCGACGGTGGTTCAACGAGAGGTACAGATAGGGAGAGAGACATGGGGAGACAGAGCCAGAGAGGCAGAGACATAAACAATGGGGTGGTGAGAGAGGGGAGAGTGAGATACATACAGAGAGAGAAAGATGGACAGTCAGGGAGAGACATACACAAAGATTGTGTGTGTAAGAGAAAGAGGAAGAGAGAAAGAGAGACGGAGAGAGAGAGAGAAAAAAGGAAAGAGAGAGAAAGAGAGAGAAAGGACAGGGAGAGAGATGGGGCAATTATTCCCGTATTATTGATAGAAACAGATCATTTTTTATAATCCGTCACTTTTTCATACGGAAGGGGCACAACAAACAACACATTTGCTAGAATACGCTATTGCCATTAGTGGATTCATCAAAAAGTACAAAACCATGTTCAGAGGGCTCCATCGGGAGCCCTTTGATCTGGGTCTACACTGTTTGTCTGACACAGATGGGTTAAGACAACTTACTTGTATGCAGACAATAGCGGCCACTTCCTCGTGACGGGGTGATAAACACCATTCTCGTAAACCCAACCTACTCGAGTACCCATATGAGATACCATTCAGTTTTATTATTCGGTTTATATTGCTGTATGTGTGTTCGTACCAAGGACCAAGGACTTTCAAGCTTACGAGTTTTCATTTCAGATAAAAATGTCATTATTTTTTCACGATCGTTAACCCATTCCCTAATATAAACGAGTTTTCACGCATCTACAAACAGAGTAGACCCAGATCAGACGACTCCTAGAGGAACCGTCTGACCAGGGTCTGCTCTGTTTGCTGATGGAATTTGATAGATCTGTTTCTATACTTCTAAAATGGCTACACTGTGCCACCTTCCATATTTCTTTATAACTATTTTGTAAATGAATATTTAGAAGGTAATGAGATGTGTAATAAACACAGAACAGGGAAAGGGTTAAGCTAGTATATTTACAAGTAATTTATTCATTTTGTTTGGGTGCGTTGGTAGGTACGAATGATTTGCTCTTGACCTATATGAAACAAAGTCGCAAAAGTACGGAATCAAAATACTCAGTTATATTAGACGTACTGGCAAATTTATCGAATAAACATAATGTCTTTTAACCACTTAACCTCTCCTGTGTCATGAAGACGGTTTGCTGATATCACACACAAGTCGTTTGGATCCAGATGAGACACCGAGTAACACGGCGTCTCATCTGGATCCAAACTGTTTGACACCCTATTTGTCTTTTTCACAAAGAAAACATTGAACACGCGTCCATTCTAAACCATTAGGGAGACACCAATGTTGGCAATGAAAGGCTTAATCCAGGACGAGCTCAAGCTGTTATAACAGGAGCAGACTGATCCGAGGCACAAAGGCATAGAAAGGTACGAGGTCCAGATTAGATGCCTACATGAAACAAAATCAAGAATAATTTCTTTATTTCTCCACCAAACCCTGTATTGTAGCCACTCTTTAAAATCGTCTCAAAGAGACGAGTCTAAAGAGTGGTCACAATAAAGGGTTTGGTGAAGAAATGACGATTTTAGTATATGTGTAAGCACCTTTATCTATAGCTCTGGTTATGGAGTGAAGGGTTACAGTAATATAATGTTAAACCCTGGTTAGATACTTAAACGCATGCCCAGAATTCAACACAGGGATATATTAAAAAATGGTTGCTTGTTAACCAGGGCTGAAGATGCCTGAACCCAATAGAATATTATAGACAACATGTTTTAGTTCTATATATGCGTCGGTTAATTTAGGCCAGTGATTGCATGCGTGTTGTACGTCGATGCGTTCGTGTGTGTGTGCGTGCGTGCGCGCGCGCGCGGGCGAGCGGGCGTTTGTGTGTCTCAGTGGGTGGGTGGATGTGTGGGCCGGGGGTTGGGTGTAGGGGTTAGGTCTTAATCTATGATATTCTCTGTAAATTTCCTGCCGTCGGAAATGAATTCGAACAACCTGCCTTTCGATGGTAATCGACAGAAAGTAGAGCTAGAGCTAAGAAGAGGGCAATATTTCACATCAGTTATGAGCTAATAAAGACCGTGTCTCGTTCAACCACTCCGCACTATATAGGAAACAATAATAATTCTGAAGGGTCCACTAAGAGTTCGAGCATGTTTCTTTTATTGGTTTTGTGGCACGGCTGACACACGAGGACGACTATTAATTGTTTGCATGCTAGCGACCAATGGCTGGTATCTTATGCAAACTGTGTAGATCTAGATCAGACGACGAATAATTCGGTATCTCATCTTGATCTAAACTGTTTGACGCTCTTAAATCAATTTGGAAGAGCAATAAATTACTAAAATTTGTTCAGAATGACATAACGGGACAATTGTTTGCATATACTTATTTCTGAGCGCGCAAAGCGTTATGGGTAATAAATCACTCATTGATACAGACGATTCAACCCTTATATTACTATGATAAAATGATGCCCGCTCACATTTTGATATAGTGCAAACTTACCTACTTATCTAATTCGATCAAACTATTAAGAATATATTGAGTGAGTGTTAAACGGACTGGATCCTGATGAAACTCCGAGTGACTCAGCGTCTCATCTGATCCAATCCGTTTACAAATGCTAGTCACGTGAGATAAGGTTTAACCCTTTCCTTGTCAAATTTTGTCGTCTGCGTACTTTGTCGTCTGCTACAAATTTTATGTTTTATTTTTCTTCATATTTGTTTCAAAAAGCCATCACAGTAACAAAGAGTGTGGATCCTGATGAGACGCCGAGTGACTCGGCCTCTTATCTGGATCCAAACTGTTTGCATAGGTATTCACAGCTGGAACATTGGCAGCGAAAAAGTTAACAACTTGCCTTCATTACGTGAAAATCTTTACCGACCAGAAGGTTCCTTCAGTCAGTATCATTGCTTTTATTTATTCACACTAGGTGATTGATAGTTGTGGTCAGTGACTGGACAGTTATTAGATGTCGGTCAGTTTTGTTATTGATAACTTTGAGGTCACTTGGAATTTAGACGAACATTGCTTTGCTGACTCAACGTTTATTGCAAACTATTTACGTATTTTAGTAAACGTAAACAAAGCAATAGATACGTTTTGAATACAAATGGATTGGATAATAGCTGAACCGGATTTAAAACTTACCAACACATCGAATAACAATGGATTGAACAGTGGCAGAAAATACTGAATTAAAACAGACTGGAGATTCAAGTTTTTGTTGTGTTTGTTTCTATTCTGTGTAACTTATAAACACAAAGGAAACATCGTGGAATAGTAACTGTTCCGAGGTAAATAGAAGTACAACTTGGACAAGTCTTTGTATTACGTAATGTGAATAATACACGAGATAAGTTAGGCGTGTACATTGGCATATTCTTATTTGTAAACCATTCAACCCTTTCGGCGCCAAATTTCTAATTGTCGTCTGCGATCCGGTTGTTCTTAATTCATTCGATACAATAAGTAAATGAGATGAATAAATGCAAATTTCAAAGGAATAAAGCAGAGATGAAGAAATAGAGATTGAGACAAAACGCGAAGTCCCTGATCAGACGCCGCCTTGAAAAGGCGGCGTCTGATCTGGGACTGCACTATTTGTCGTGGCGCATTTATGCGACATCGGCCGTGAAAGGGTTAAACCCGATCTATTTGTGAAACTGTTCAAACATGTCATGAGAGTAGCTGAATCGAAATGTAAGGATCACTCCGTGGCTATAGGGCCCGGTGGGGGAGGGTGCTCCTCCAGGAAAATTTAGCATTGTGTAGTTTTGAAACCATTATGATAAATAGAGCATTTGCTCCTATAGGAGCAAATGCTTTAATTATCACAATGGTTTCTAAGGTGACATTTACAGAGGCGTCAAAAATGCGTCAATATTAAAAAAGGATTTAAGCTTACATAACAAGACAGAATGTTTATCAAAGTCTACCCCATCCCCTTATCCTTCCATTTTTGTTCTTTTTAAGCCATAATAATATGTTCACATTTCAGATTGATGTTACGCATGTGCGTAAGAGCGTATCGCTAGCTACGCCCCTGCATGCTCAATACCTATCACCAGTATGGTGTCAACAGAAAACAACACACTGCTACCACTTGACAGTTTTCCACAGTACCGTGTCGGACAATGCATATGGATTTATGGATCTCCTGTCCTTCTTGTTATTGGAACGGTCGGAAACTTTCTGTCGATACTCGTCCTCCTTCGGAAAAGGATGAGGGGTTCCACGACTATGTTTTATCTCACGTGCCTGAGCTTCGGGGACCTCCTCTCGTTATACACCGGCTTGTTACGTCATTGGATACGTGCAGCATACGACGTTGACGTAAGAACGTTGTCAGATGCATCGTGTAAGGTCCACACGTTCCTCGTGTACGTTGCCCTAGACTTTACTGTGTGGACGTTGGTTGCGGTGACGTTTGACAGGTGTTTGTGCGTATCCATGCCTTTTCGCGCAAAACGAATTTGTACATTAAAGAGATCTAAGTATGTGGTATGCACTATGCTTTCATTAATAATACTGAAAAACATGCATTTCCTGTGGAATTTAGGACTTGTACATACATGGGAATTTAGGTGCGATGCTGTGTCAGAAGATGTTAATTATTTTTTGCGCTACATATGGCATTGGATAGATTTCTCTACCTTTTGTTTTATTCCGTTTACCATTATGATAGTCTGTAATGTGAAAATTATCCATGAAATAGTCGCATCTAAGAGGAAATTGAAGTCGCACAATGGCTTGTATAAGTCGAATTCACCAGAAAATATACACACAGAAATATCGGACCCGTCTAGAGTATCTACCATATCACGAGATACTAAATCAAATGGAAAACTTGTGACGTCAAATTCTCCAAAATCGCAACGTGGAAGGATTTCGTCAATTTCTGTTATGTTATTATTAATAAATGGGATTTTCTTACTGACTACGTCACCGGTGCAAGTGTTTCTGATTGGCGAACAGCACTGGTTTTTAGACGATTCTCATTCTCGTGATCGCATTGCATGGCATAATTTCTGGTGGGCCATTGTGAACATGCTACAGTACTTGAACAACGCCATACATCTCTTTTTATACTGTCTGACTGGTCCCCGGTTTCGTGACGAGTTGAAGTGCATGTTCAGAAAATTGAACAGGGTTTCAGCAGCGACTGAACAGTCACAAACAGAAATGTGAGAACAATCACCAAGTTTTATTCTTCAGTGCAATGATTATAATTCTGCTCTCTAAAATTGTGACTTCGCTTGTATTTAACCCATATCCTTATATTGACGCCTCTGTAAAGGCCACTTTTTGAAATCATTGTGATAAATAGAACATTTGCTCCATAGGAGCAAATGCTGTATTTATTACAATGGTTTCAAAACTACACAATTCTAAAAGTGTCTTATTTTCTAGTAAACGTTCTTTTTCAGTAGATTAATTCAAACAGGCTGGATCTAAAATAGCTCATGGGGTATGGGTTAAGAATATTAAGCTATAGATCTACTGTATTTTAGTATTTTCTAAGAATATTTTCAGAGCCTACTTTCCATACTTCTCATAAAAGCACCCGTTTAATATTCTCGTTTAGGCTACATTAAACCACATTTCCAAAGGATATGGCTTCCACATCGTGCTTTCAAAAACTCCTGAGGCGAGATAAAAAATGTGTGTTTTGTTTTCAATAATTGCTCTTTTATTTCTCTAAGAGAAAATTGTAAAAGAATGTTCATAACAGAATATTATTTTTATTTTCAGTAATTTATTTTTATTTCTCTAAGAGACAATTCTAAAAAGAGTGTCAATAATACATTTATTGAGAAACTGCATGTATACTGTAGGGTTACGTCTCTTATCTACGGTCCGAACAATAACTAGCATGTCAAACTACGAAATGCCAGTCGGATCACCACAACTGTTGTCCTATAAACATGCTAAATATCGCCTTTACTGATGCTCCTTTACTGATGTTCCATGGATAATAGATCGTGTGTTATATGTTTCCAAAGAAGAACAAGTACACTAAGAAACGATAAGGCTTACATTTCGAGTTAAACTTACCTTAGACAAAACACAATTATTACAACTGATACAATGTTTATATAAGAGAGCATGTTCTAATTTGACAAAATACAATTGACAGAAGGCTTACATTTGACAAAAGGATTATATTTGACAAAATGACAATTTCTGTTTTACTTTTAACAGGAGGATTACTGTTGACAAAATGATAATGTCTGCCTTACAATTAACAGAAAGATAACTGCTGACATGAGGATAATATCTGCCTTACATTTAACAGAAAGATTACTGCTGGCATGAGGGTAATCTGTATTAAATTGAACAGAAAGATTACTGTTGACAGGATGGTAATGTGTTATACCTTCTGATCCTTCGAGATCATGAATTTCAGTACTTCTTGTTCTGAAAATTGAATACCGCTTAAGCCGGTGCTAGGGGGGCGTGAGCAGTGTTGCACTTTCAATTACTGCTCATGAACAGACTCAATAAAACCGAGTCTGCAATTTTCTCTTTTTGTGTTGCAATTTTTGCTTTCGGGGGATCACCACCCTTCAGAATTTATATTAGACAGACTGATTACATTTTTCAAGATGCCAGCTTCTGTTTTACATTAGACAGAGGGATTACATTTGACAGAATGCTAACTTCTATCTTATATTTAGCATAACAATAACACTTCACAGAAAGCTATTTTTTCTTTTGACAAGCGGATTTCATTTGACAGAATGCTACATTATGTGTATTAAGTTTGATTAAAGTTTTACAGTTGACTGAATTATTACTTTTGGTAGAACACTAACTGCTGTCTTATAACAGAAAGAATGATTTAGGAAAATGATGACAACTGACATGAGGTTTTTATTCGACAGAAGGCAGACAGACGTGTTACAAATAAAAGCAGTTTTACATTTGAAAATTGTTTTACATTTGACAGAACGCTTATTGTTGACAAAAGGTTTACATTTGAATGTAAGCTTACATATGACAGGCGACTGACATTTAACAAAATGCTTGCATTGCATACTGCTTACAATTGACAGATGGTATATATTTGCATCAGATTTGCAGTTATCAGAAGGGTTTCATTAATTTTAATGTAGACTTACAGTTGACAGAAGGGTTACATTTGATCTAGGCTTACATTTGATAGCGTTTTTACAGTTGACAGAAGGTTTATATTTGACTGCAAGTTTACATTTTATGTAAGCTTACATTTGATAGAAGGCTTCATTTGACAGTTTTGAATGTCGTTTTACGAAAATCCATGTTTAGGCAAAGGTAGTAAAACGGTCAATATGGAGCAAAGAGTTAATAACGGTACATTGACAAACGTACACATTATACATAATAGCCTTTAGTACGATGTTCACCTAGAGATAGACATTCCTACCTGGTACCAATTACAAATCTTAGAATATGCTTAAAACAACTTAAAATGTACCATTAGCGGAATGTGTGATACCTCAATAATGCCGTTTTCTGAAAGAAATGCTTATAAGTTTCAAGAATGGATATATCTACCTGTACACATATGTTATGTCGTATATACAGAAGGAATAATAGGCATATAATTTAAGACATCGATTGGTTTCATTTCAAATTTTCGCTAGAATTCACATGATGCCCTGTCAGTGGAAATTATTATTTATATATTGTCTGTATTAAACATTGGGATAAGTGGATCCAGAATTAGATTACAAAAAGACAATTTGCACACGATTGTTGACTAATTCTATTTATTTCAAATAGTTACTTAATCAGTGTATATACAACATTTCAGTGTATTTAAAATAGATAAATTCTTTATCTAGTAAAGCATTCATAAAGTAACACCTTGCATATTAATTAGATGATTTTATAACGGCATGTGAATAAAGTGCAGTCATATCAGAACTTTATATCAAAATCTTGATCTTGTCAAAATCAAATAAAGAAGACTCTGATCAGACGGCTCTTACAGTGACCGTCTGAGCTAGGTCTATTCTGTTTGTACATGCATAAAAAGGTGTCTTACTGTCTCTATAAAATGGTTGAAAACCAGGTCGATCATTATTGAAACATACAAAGTATGCACGCCCTGTGCTTAATGTTTAATTAGTCCAAACACTTTAGTTTTAGACCACGCTCGATGGATTTACGAGATAGTTGTTTCATAAGACATTTCCTGTTTGTAAACAGCAATAAGAGTCACCGAAGGTTTCCAACTCCACAGTGCTATGTCCTAAAGAATATGTTAGCCTTGGTATTGGTGAATACAATGTAAGATAAGTAAAACTTGTATTAAGCTACTGTACCATTAATAGATAGAATATATATGTCTTAAATAGCAGGTGCTTAATGCAAGTCAACGTAAGCTTTTCCCGTATTACTTCCCCCCTGCGTTAAGCTAATACCTGCATTAAAGACCCCAAAACAGACGACATTTCAATAGTTGCTTTCGAAACACATAACTGTTTCGGTGCCAATGTCGCCTGTTGGCACCATTGAAAACAGTGCAGTCCCAGGTCAGATGCCGCCTTTTCAAGGCAGCATCTGACCTGGGACTTCTCTGTTTTCTGTATTATTTTAGCCCAAGCATACCGGTTTATACAAACAAATGTTTTACTAATATATCTTTATTATTTAATTAAGAATTATATTTAATATGAAATTATTATTGCAGACGACACTTTTGAATTTGGCGCCAAAAGAGTTAACTGTAATAACCTTCTTTCATGTTACCCAATGCCGTAGCTCACCTTCTATAATGCATAACAATATTTACATAATGCTTTATATCTACACAAAAAAAAATATTATAAAATGGACGGCTAAATTAATATGAAATATTCATTAAATATTAAAAAACATGGCAAATCGTTCTAAAACTTTTGTTCACTGACTAAAAAAGTTCACTCATTGCTCCTGACACCTCAACGGTTTCGTTTCTCACGAAGAAAATTTGTAAAATATAACAAATTGAACCTCGCATAAGAATATTAGGAAATCGAGTTATGAAATCTAAAACCAAAACAATAAAAAAGATCGGGAACTAAATCAAAATGTTAAACTACTGTTAAAACGTGACCGGATTCATTTATATGACAGTCATTATCATATTTAGTTTCATGCACTCTAATTTGTACAATGATGCTCAATGGTCTATCAACAATTCACATTCGACTTGACAGACATTTGTGAACAGATTGGATCTGGATGAGACACGTGAGAACACGGCCTCTCGTATGGATCCATGCTGTTTGACACTCGGTCAATAGTTTCTTAACCCTTTTCTCCATAAATACGCTTTTATACGCCTTTGCAAACAGAGTAGACCCATATCAGACAGCTCCTATAGGAGCCGTCTGATCTGGGTCTGCTCTGCTGGCTCATGGTATTAAATAGATATGATTATATAGTTTATGCCTTGAACAAATATGCATGTGTCCATGCGCTATTATAACAAATTAGTCTCATCAATATTCATGACATCATTATTTCTTGCATGAATATTCATGGAGGAAAAGGTTCAAAGAATCGGGTGAATATACAACGTGTAACAGATGAGAGTTTTCGCTTATTTTGTCACGCACCAAATTTAACACTAAACTTTGCAAACTTAGATCTGTTTACCATGGAAAAGGGTAAACAAAATTAAACTAGGTGTCATTTCTCGTTCGTTCACTAAACGTTGTAACTTTACATATATTTTTTTCCGCAAGCAACAAACTGGTCATAGTTGAAAGTTTATAACAACACTACACGTTTCGACATCAGGCAGATGATGGCGGCTAATAACGGGACCAGTAGACCAGACGAGACGTGCTGAGCTGAAAGTAACAGAAAGAATGCTTGGATTACCAACAAGCCATTGAGAATCTGAGTGACTAAGCCACCATGACACCAGAATGTGCATAATAATCATCGGTTTATTCTTGAGCGTATGTGGCCAAAACTTATGTCTGCCCAAAATCCGATCTGGTGCAATTGTGAATACTTCCGATGGGATAAAGCTTTTGAGAAACTGTTGACGGAATGTTAACCTTTAGCCTGCTGAGTAAATTATTTTTACATATTTTTTTTTACCTACTACATTTTCAAAATTAAAGCTTTAATCAATTTGTCTACCAAAATACAATCAGGATGTCAAACAGTTTGCGTCCTGATGAGACGCCGAATTACTCGGCGTCTCATCTGGATCCAAACTATTTGCATAGGTATTCACTCACCCGCCCAAAGCAGGCTAAAGGTTAAACAGTTAGATCCTGATGTGACTTTGTGTCTCATCTGGATCCAAGATGTTTACAAATGCGACAGATGAGTTAAAACCATCCATATTCAATGAAAACTGATTATCACAGCCACCGTCATGTATAGTAGAACCTGTCTTAAGCGGCCATAAACAAGAGGAGGTATAATTATTGATCTGTAAGGCAGGTGGTGACTTAATGCAGGTCAAACGTAAATATGAAAGCTCCTGTAGGAGCTTTTTGTCCTGTTTTAAGCCACCATCTGCTTTTTAAGATACCTATGTTCAATAAATGAATGGCGGCATAGGACAGATTCTTCCAAAATCTCCATTTGTGACAAGTAACACACGTTGAACATCTACACTAATTTGAGCTAAAAACGAACACGCAAAACAAGTATATTCTAAATCTTTAACAAGATGCTTGCAGGGTCAACTATCAAGAGCATAATTCAAATATTAAACTCGTCATTTCTCCACCAAACCCTTCGCTCTGACCACTCTTTAGAATCGAGGTTAGAGACACTTCTAAATAATGATTGCAACATATGGCTTGATGAAGTAATAAATGCGCCATTGCGGATTTAAAAGAATCTATGCATCTTACCCATTCCTCTGTGTGACACCTTAATAAAAGACATATAGAATCTGTCACGATTTCACATTTGAGATAAACGTTTCTTAAACGAGTCCAGAAATCTAACGTTATTAAGCGATCATTTGGCGAGCTTAATAACGTTTTTCTGGCTAAGTTTAATGAAAGATTTTATTCAAATGACGAGTGTAAGATTCTATTTATCGCATTACTGATTCGCTCATCATCGATATCTAACCCTTTCGGCGCTAAATTTCTATTTGTCGTCTGCAATCGAATTGTTAATTCATTCGGTACCATAAGGACATGAGATAAATAAATGCAAAATGCAAAGGAATAAATCACATATATGGAAACAGAGATTGAGACAAAAAGTGAACTCCCTGATCAGATGCTGCCTTGAAAAGGCGGCGTCTGATCTGGGACTCCACTATTTGTCGTGGTGCATTCATGCGACATCGGCGGTGAAAAGGTTAAGCAAACTTCATCTTTGCAATGCTGGCTAAATCCATGTCAACGTGGAATGGTTATCGAAAGTTTACTGTTCACGCAGACGCAGTGAAAATATAGTATGTACCAGTCTACATCTTATATATTACACATCTTGGATATATAAAATAAAGCGGTGGTTAGACAAGCAAAGTTATGTTAAACGTTTACATATTCGTTCTTCTGTATTACCTGCTGATTGACACAAGGCGGACGACTCGTCAGTCATGTCCCCACAGTTGTCTATATTGTCACAGAGCTCTTCATACGAGAAACACGTATCCAGGGTTGTACAGTGGAAAGACCCAGGTGAACATCGATCCTGCAATAACAATCCGAACGTTCGTTTACTTAACACTTTGTCTGATAGTGGCGCATACTGACACACTCAAACAGAGTAGAACCAGGCCATAAGCTCCTGTAAGAGCCGTCTGACCAGAGTGTGCTATGTTCTGTTTATACCGGTAGGTTGTACAAGTGTTCAGTGGATGTACCAGGGTGTACACTGATCCTTCAGTAACAAAGAAGAAGTGCCCTGAACTAACCCTTTCCTCCATTAATACGCCTTTCTAAACCTCTGCAAACAAAACAGACCAAGATTAGACGGCCTGAAGATGCTGTCTGACCAGGGTCTCATTCGTTTGCTTATGATATGATATAAATATGATTCTACAGTTTCTGCAATGGCCAAAAATATAAAGAGCCAAATTGGCCTAATGTGCTATTATAACTATTAATCTAAGTAATAGTCATGCTATCGTTATTTCTTACATGCATATTCGTGGAATAATGGGTTAAATAACACGTAAATAATACGTAAATTCGATCCTGGTATTGTACGATTTATCCGAATGTGGACTTGGGCATATGTCACAGTGTGTAGGTTTATCATCGCCTGTACAGCAAGCGGGGCACATACAGTCACAGCCCGACGTTGGGCGCCAAA
Organism: Azorinus chamasolen; assembly: GCA_963576725.1. Classification (NCBI taxonomy): domain Eukaryota; kingdom Metazoa; phylum Mollusca; class Bivalvia; order Cardiida; family Solecurtidae; genus Azorinus; species Azorinus chamasolen. Next base: position 36,309,811 of record OY755251.1, read on the forward strand.
TGTAACAGGACGTTCTGATAAAGAAGCATACCCGCTCAGACCCGGGATCGAACCCGGGTCACCAGGTTCGCAGTCATACACTCTATCGCGTCGTCATAAAAGCGCGTTTGTACAACAAGGCTGTACAAGTGATGATAAACCTACACACTGTGACACATACGTTTCAAGGCAACTTGGGGAAATTCAGCATAACCACAGCCCTGTATGATGCTGCCACTTGTCTTACTGATTGGCGTTAATACCAGTGTGAAAGTCCACTTTAGAGAGGTTTTACGTAACCCTTTCCTCAATAGGCTATTTTTAGACCCAACCTCTTTGAATGAATCTACCCAAAAGGAGTATTTACTAGAGAAAAGTAAAATTTTAGAATTTTGTAGTTTGAAACCATTGTGATAAATAGCACATTTGCTCCTACATGTATAGAAGCAAATGCTCTATTTGTCACAATGGTTTCAAGAAGTGGTTTTCACAGAGGTGTAGAAAGGCGTATTTATGGAGGAAAGGGTTAATTGATTTACTTGTATAAATCGTTTTAATCCTGGATGTGTCAGTGATTTGATAATATGTTTAACTACATTTTATAAATCGATCTTATTTTCATTTCAAGACGAGTTGCTGAGATGTCTTTTGCCGATAAGACCTTATATTTCTTAGGACAAAAAGGTTATGTCCTATACAATCCTGCGCAAACGAACAAATTGATTGGACGTTTAACTCTAATTTCGCCAAATAAATTTCGTCTGCAAAGTGCATCGCTTGCTTTTTTCAGAGCGGATTTTTCTAAAAATAACAACTCACGTGCATGCATGTATGTAGTATGTCAAACTGTTTAGATCCTGGTGGGGTGTCGACTTACCCGGCATCTGATCCGGATCCAAACTGTTTGCAAAGGGAATCACAGATTCGTTATTGTAGCAAGCCCTATGGGTCGCGTTAAAACGACTGTGGCGACGAAAGAATTAAAAGGGAAAGTAACTACTAAGTAAATTACTTACGGCAGGTACACCCGTGCTAGTACCTCCTCCCGTACCAGTACCCGTTCCTCCTGTCCCAGTACCCGTACCTCCTGTGCCAGTGCCCGTACCTCCTGTGCCAGTGCCCGTGCCTCCTGTACCGGTGCCCGTGCCTCCTGTACCGGTGCCCGTACCTCCTGTCCCAGTGCTCGTGTCACCCGGGTCATCCTCGGTTCCACTTATAAATGTTGGAATCGGTACATCTATACAAGGGAATGAAAAATACTTAAGAGAGTTGAGCAAGTTTAATTTGCAACCAAAACTCCGGTCAAACGTTCAACGTGCATGTTCATTGAAATAATATTAGTTTAGTTTAAACATATTTTATTTCCATATTAGAGGAAATTGGGTCGGGTCACAAGTTCTTACAACATTAGATTTGACCCTCCCCATACAAAGCATTCATATATACATGTAATGGCAAACAAAATATGAAACTTAATACAATGTTTATGAAAGATATAGAGTGAGAGAGATAGTGGATGAGAGAGAGAGAGAGAGAGAGAGAGAGAAGAAGCCATGTGGCGACAGATATCCTAACTATAGTAGTACGACCAGAGGACACTTAGACATCTTAGCATAAGAACATACCGTTATAAGTAATACATCTTAGCATAATCTTAGAAAAAGTATAATATTAAACTAAGAGTTAGTACATCGATAGTTGCACAATACGTGAGTCTAAAACCTCCGTGATTGCTTTATATAACAATGCACGGCAGTAAATATGATTTTATTGTCTTCATCATTTAGATTTTGTTTGCCAAACAGAAGCATTTCGGTATTTAGAGGATGGTACATTTGTGTTGTACGAAATAGGTTAAGTCTCTGATTTTGAAAAAGACTGCATTGAAAAAAGTAATGTTCGGCATTTTCAATTTCATGTGAACATTCGCATAAAGGATTTTGATTAAGGTGGTTTTTAAAAAGATCACCATTCAGATTGCTACAGTTGTTCCTAATTCTGGCGTGTATAGTTGACAAATACCTATCTCCAAAATAGTAGTAAGATGGAACGTTATAATTGCTAATATTGTTCCGCAATGAGTTTTTAAATGAGCTTAATGTATTTAAGTTTCTGCTATCTGGGCTGATGTTGTTCCATAGTGCTATTGAAGACGGGATGCATGATTTCTTGGAGACTGACGTACGTGAGAAAGGCACTTCGATATCATTTCTATTTCTTAATGGATAGTGAGTTAGCTCCCTTACGTAGGGTGGTATCAAATCACTAATATATGATGGAACCATGTTATGAGAGGCCTTATAAACGAAACAGAGCTTTTGTAACTTTCGTCGACTGGCTAGTGATTCCCATCCACATTCCTGATATAGATTATCTAGCGATACCGATCTGGTTAAGCCAGTTACGATACGGGCTGCTTCGTTCTGTAGTTTTTCTAATGTATCTGCACCAGTTTCGGAACAACCATCCCAAACAATAGAAGCATACTCTAGTATTGGCCGTACGTAAGAAATGTAAATTTGATTTAAGGCCCTTCTGTTTAAGGTGAATTTAATGTTTTTCATTATTCCAATTGTTTTGGAAGCAGATTTAAGTATGCTATCAATGTAATCATTTCACTGACCATTTGAATTTAGGGTGACACCCAAGTGTTTATGAGAATTAACAAATTGTATAGCAGTGCCTTCAAAAAAAAGATTAGGCCGCATATAATAATTTTATACTTATACGTTATATTATTCAAGTTTTATCTTAAAACTCTCTAAACTGGACTTTTATTAGAAATAGATATTTTAGGTTGGCGGCTGCTTAATACAAGGAGATATTTACATCGAAAGCTCCGTCCACACTGTCTAAACCCTTTCCCTCATATAATCGCTATTTCATGCATTTGACCGAAATAGACCGAAATAAGACGGCTCCTATAGGGGCGGTCTGATCTGGGTCTGTTCTGTTTGCTAATGGAAATTGATAGATGTGTTTCTTTAGTTTCTAGAATAGCTACACTGTTACACTTTCCATATTTCATTATAACTATTTCATCCAAGAATACTTATGATGGTGAGTAGCATCGGCGCCATCGATATCTTAACCCTTTATTCCATGAATATTCATGTATACAATAATGACATCATGAATATTAATTGGATAAATTGTTATAATAGCACATGTACATGGGACGTTTGGGTCATGATAGAAACTGTAGAATCATATCTGTTATATAATAAGCAAACAAAGCAGACCCTATATGAGCCGTCTTATTTAGGTCTACTCTGTTTACAAAGGCGTAGAAAGGCGTAATTATGGAGTAAAGGGTTAATATCACATTTTAGCAACTTCAAAGAATTGTTCTCCGCATTTTTCTAATTTTCGTTAAACAAATGACAATTGTTTTGCATCCAAATAAACGATTTATTTTCAGACACATTGCCTTTAAGTTTGATTCAAGTTTGAAAGTCAGGTTTTGAGAGATTTTACTCTATTACACACAGGAAGGCTGTAACGGCTTGTCACGGGCACACTTATAGCTACAAATGTATATACATGGACACGTTGATTGAAAAGAACAAGAAACCAGGTCTACTTTGAGACCATTCTTTCAGATGATTCTTCCTTAGCCAATTCTAGTCAAAATCCAGATTAGGTTCGGCAATTTCCATATCAAATCGGTTGTAAATAAGCACGTTGCATTGAAATCGTTTCAGAACCCGTTTCTCTAATAACCCATTTGAGACTAAATATGTTTCGTCAGCAAATGTTGGCGTTTGTTTTAAGTTCCAGGACAATTTCTAGTTTCAATTTCTTTTCAAAAGCTGAAGCGGGGTTTCAAAGAGTTCGGATCCTGATAAGACACCGAGTTTGTGAGAATCTCATCTGAATCGAAACTGTTTCCAAAGGTAATCCCAGTTTGACCCATTGCAGCAAGTCCAGTTTGACCCATTGCAGTAAGTCCAGTTTGACCCATTGCAGCAAGTCCAGTTTGACCCATTGAAGCAAGTCCAGTTTGACCCATTGCAGCAAGTCCTATGTGCAGCTTTTTTGCAATACTTAAAATTGAATAAATCAAATATCAGAGACCAAACAATTAAACAACACATGGTTATCCACCTTCACAAAACAATATCTGATGAAGATATACACTTCTGTCACACTTAACCACCATGGAGCTGATTATTTAAAGTGCAGAGTTGAATTGCCCATCTGTGTTTATTGATAGAGAACATTCAGTGTGGAAGGATAATATTTCCTAGCAATAGACTAAGAGGATTTTCAATGATACCTAGTACAGTTCGTGATCAGAGGCTCCCTTTGGGAATCTTCTTATACAGTGCTCCCTCCCTACAACGGCCCTCTCAATAACGATTCCCTCCTTACAACAACGCATGTCACTGTTTCCGAAACAACACGGCTCCAGAAACAACTTTTTCCATCGTATTATCTTTATGCCTAAATCAAACCCTATGCTGTGACCCCTCTTTAGAATCGTCACAAAGTGACGATTCTAAAGAGTGGTCACAACATAGGGTTTGATTGAGTCATAACGGTTTTAGTTCTCGAAATACACCCTATCTGGTGATCTGCAAACAAGCTAATTATGTTTGATTTTCCCTCCCTATAACAACTCCCTCTGAACAACACATACAATTTTCGTATCCCAAAGGGTGTCGTTGTAGAGAGGGAGCACTGTATTGGTATGCACTGTTTGCTCATTCCAGTACAATCGTCTCCAGCATTCAAAGTGTTAACCTATTCTCTCCTACAGACGCTTTATTGTGCCTCTGCAAAAGTCATTGCTGTAGCCATTGTGATAAATATTTATCACAATGGCTTCAAACTACAAAATTCTGAAGATTTTCCTTTCCTCTAGTAAATGCTTCTTTTCAGTAGATTTATTCAACGAGTTTTGCTAGGAGATAATGATTTAACTAATTCACTGGATTATTAGAAACAGGCCGAAACTAAGTGTTTGGTGAAGTCACATACCTGGATTGTTAGATGCATGCATAAATAAGTCTTTGATGTAGTGTATTGCATGGGTTTCAGATACTGCCGAATGTAAGTCACCGGTGTAGTGATTTGCCTGGATTGTTAGATACTGGTCGAAAAATAGTCTCGGTGTAATGATTTGTCTAGCTAATTAGAGACTGGCCGAAAATAAATGTTGGGCTTAGTGACTTACCTAAATTGTTTGATACTGGCCGAAAATAAGTCTCTGATGTTATGACTTGCCTGAATTGTTAAAAACCTATAAAAATAAGTCTTTAGTGTAGTGACTTGCCTTAATTGTTCGACACTGAACTCAAATAAGATGTTATGACTTGCCTGAATTGTTAAACACCTATAAAAAATAAGTCTTTGGTGTACTGACTTGCCTTAATTGTTCAACACTGAACTCAAATAAGACTGGTGTAGTGACCTACCTAACTTGTTAGAAACTGGTCGAAAACCAGTCTCTGGTGCAGTGCCCTGTCGGTATCTTCACTAATGGCAAAGTCTAAAAACAATTAACATTGTAGCCAATATGTTCTATGGCTTATTATGTACGTACCAAGCGGCAAGGAAAAACCTACGTGAAGACATGTGTTTGTTCCCGCATCAGAGTTATAGTTGTAAAACTGAAACAAAATGAAGTATATCGGTAAAACAGATTAATGGTATGCTCCATTTTGCTTTATTAACCCATTTGGTCCCAGTGGATTCTTCTATGTTTATATATTGGATTTGTCCATTTTTTATCTAAGGGGTGCCTGGTTTACTTTTTTTCAATTTTGTTTTGTTTTATATAGAAATTCCTATTATTATTATTATTATTATTATTATACCACATTTATATAGCGCTCTTTTCATACAGGATATGTGCGTTCAAAAGCGCTTCACAAAGATACAATTTATGTACAATAATGCATAAATTATAGAACATTTAAAATAAAATATATTTAATACTTATATATAGAAAAGAATAATAATAAAATAGAATTTATTTAGGACATAGGTAAATCAACTACATCTTTCCCGTAAGTTTATCTGTCTGTGTCGTATTATGCTCTATTATATTGTGTCAACGCACTCAGATCATAAAAAACAAAAACTTGAATGCAGCATTCTATGTGCAGTGCCAGTACGTCACATAATTTTGACCCAGACTCAACAGGCTTGGGTACATTTGTTTTGGCATACAGCACTGCTCATAAAATATTGCCGGAAAATTGGGTAACAGAACAGATCAATTTGAAGTTCATGCATATAAACTAAGCAATACAAATAAACAACTGTTATATACTGCGCACTATGCAACCCGCTATGGCAATGAGGGAGTACACAGCGGATCATATTTTAATAGAGTTGTAATAGGGTATATCCAAAATTTAATTACAGAATAAAATGTCTTATTATGGGAACCCAAGAAGCCCAGCCAAAGTAGAGCTAAAGAAGGTATCCCGTATACTGTTCCTACAACATATCCCAACAGCTGCAATGGCAAAGGAATCACAACGGACAAATCGAGACTGATTGAGACACGCGATGCTGCATTAGACCGTACAGGCTTAATCTGCCCGCTGCCCATATATTACACGACCCAGTTCACTGGTAAGCACAAATAAGGAAACTGGGTTAGCTTAACAGGAATCCCTGGCACTGGTTAAGGGCAGGGTAGCAAGTCATGCCAGAAAGACTCCCAATGTACCAGCGCGGAATTATACCGTAGAGGGATGCCCTGTTCCACTACGGTGCTCCCTCCGGCATTGGAACTGGAGTTACCTATCAGCAAACGGCGTAGACTCTGATCAGACGCCGCATTATGGACGTCTGATCAGAGTCTACACTGTTTGTCCCATATATGGGATCGTGGGAGCAAATGGGTTAAACATACAGACCTGATACTGTAATTTATGTCACAGCCTTGAACAATCCTGTTTTGATATACCATTATAAAAATTCAGCTAATATATTTCCATAATATCGTATCATTATTTGGTACACAAATAGCTATGGGGGCAAAATGTTCAATACCACTGGCGTGGTTTGAGATTTGAATACGTGGTCTACATGTTGTAGTTAGAAATTTTTGACTCAATGTTGATGCTCTTTATTTTCTGTGCGACATTTGGATCGGGTTGAGTTAAGACTTAACTTTGCCCTTGACCCTCAACTTACGCTTCACAAACATTTTTCATCACACCATCTCAATGGATAAAATGTTGTCTTGAGTTCCATTTACATCATCCGAGCTATATTGGTGACTTTCTTCAATTGCGATTTCGTTCTTAACCCATTACCTCATAGGCTATTCTTAGATCCAACCTCTTTGAATAAATCTACCCAAAATGAGCATTTACTTAGAATTGTGTAGTATTGAAACCATTGTGATAAAAAGAGCATTTGCTCCTACGAAGCAAATGCTCTATTTATCACAATGGTCTCACAGATAGGAGCAAATGCTTTATTTATCACAATGGTTTCACAAAATGACTTTTACAGAGGCGTAGAAAAGCGTATTTATGGAGGAAAGGGTTAAGCAATCTTGCAATATAAACGTTGCGCGTGATTCATTGAACATTAACCGTTACTTGTCTGTGAAAAAGAAAAATAACTTATGTCTGTTGAAATTTGGATCTGGTCCAAGTTTGACTACTTTGGATTCGATCAATCTTTGTAAAAAGCTGTTGACCAATTGTTAAACTGTTTGGATTTACTCGTCGTCTCATCTTAATCCAAGCTATTTGCAAATGCGAGTCAGGTTGCGAAATGAGGGACCAAGGGCTAATATTGACACAAATAAAGACTGTTATTCAAGCCAGTTTACGGATATTCAGTTGTCAGAAACTTTAAGACTTAAACCTATAAGACCACGACTTGTAAAGTTGCCCGGGTGACAATTTGATAAAGGTTTGGTGAGATGAAAAACTTTAAAAATGTTTGAGATCTTGGATTATTACCATTTTTGTGCTTGATTGATGGCAAGACGGTCGGACAGATGGAAAAAGAAATAAACAGCTCTTGTGACAACAAATACAGTAAAACCGCTCTAAACCGGACGATAAATATAAGTAAATATAACTGTTTAGGAAACAGGTGGTAGCTCAATGCAGGAACGCTTCTATAGGAGCTTTCTACATGATTTTTACCCTTCATTAAGCATTCACTTGCCCAAAAGGATCTTAATTCTTCTCTATCATAATTCCATTGTATGGTGTTTTTGCATCTCCTTATTGTTGTTCTTGGGTTAAAAACAATAAAGTTTCCCCCATCAAGGGTTATTGAATTCCAGTGTATATATTTGCAAATATATAGGCGCTATTCAAATAGCTGCATAACATGTTGAGAGCATGTCTCATAGTGCCGTAACTCTATCATTTGTTTTCATTTGGTGAGTAGTCCTTCATCAAATTCCAGCACGTGGTTGTTGAGAAATATAAAGGACAAACACTTCTAGATAAGGTACAGAGAATAGCCAAACATTACGTTCAATCATTCATTCAATCGGTGTATTTTTTAGATATACGAATACTATTGAAACTAGTAATGAACTAGTCACTGGTATCCAACCAACATGCCTGTAAGAAAAATAATGGAGCATGTGTCATGAATGGACGTATGGGTAGACGAGCAAAACAAAATACAGAGGCACTTCGAGATACAGAACTTCAATGGCTAGTCAAATTACTTCGAGATTATAAACGTTCGAGTCATCCCATTTCTAATCTGGACAATTTCTCGGACAGTGTGGTATCAGTTTGACTTATTTCTTATTTGATTTCACAATTATCAACAATTATAACTTATATTCAAGTTGGAGAATAGACAAACCTTGAGAATGACGTCTTCAGTAATGGTTCCGAATGTATATAAGTGTTGTGTCGAATATAGGAAGTGCCAGTCGGCACCTGCCGCGGACACAGGTGTATTTCCTGTGTCTTCAACGCCCCTAAAATACGAGATTAGGGTTTTGTCGGACGCATCGAACAGTTCTGAAAGTGTAATTATCTAAGTATTATAAACACAACTATACGACTTAAAAACAGAATGTAAATTCTTGCTAAACCCTTTCGGCGCCAAATTTCTAAATGTCGTCTGCAATCCAAGTTGGTTAAATCATTCATTAAAATAAGGAAATGAGATACATAAAGATACATTATTGCACATTTCAAAGGAATAAAGCACACATATAGAAATAGAGATTGCGACAAATAGTGAAGTCCCTGATCAGACGCAGCCTTGAAAAGGCGGCGCATAATCTAGGACTGCACTATTTGTCGTGGTGCATTTATGCGACTGCGGCGGTGAAATGGTTAACGTCCGTGACATGACTCGCATTTACAAACAGCGTCTCATCAGGACCAAAGCTATTTGACACTCAGTCAATAATTTCGTTAAAAGAATATTGATAGAATCAAAAGTAATACATGTAAAAACTGCACATGACAAAACATATGTTTACACAGCGTATTAATCCATGCCCTCATAGGTTATGTTTATACCCAATCCCCACATAGGCTATGTTTATACCCATTCCCTCATAGGCTATGTTTATACCCATTCCCTCATAGGCTATGTTTATACCCATTCCCTCATAGGCTATGTTTATACCCATTCCCTCATAGGCTATGTTTATACACATTCCCTCATAGGCTATGTTTATACCCATTCCCTCATAGGCTATGTTTATACCCAATCCCCACATAGGCTATGTTTATACCCATTCCCTCATAGGCTATGTTTATACCCATTCCCTCATAGGCTATGTTTATACCCATTCCCTCATAGGCTATGTTTATACCCATTCCCTCATAGGCTATGTTTATACACATTCCCTCATAGGACCCAACATTTTGTATAAATCTACTGAAAAGGAGTACATGTATTTACTAAAATAAAAAGAAATTTGTAGTTAAAGACTATTTTGATGAATGGAGCATTTGATATTCTAGTTAAAAAGGTGTTTTACGGAGTCGTCAAAAGACGTTAACATGGGGGAATGTGTTAACCCATTTTCTACCAGTGGGTTCTTCCTTGTTTATATATTGGATTAGTCCATTTTTTATCTAAGGTGAGCCTAGCCTAAATTTTCAATTTCGTTTGTTTTATATTGAAATTCCTATCAGCAAACAGTGTAGAATGATCAGTCCCCGCATTATTCGGCGTCTGATCAGAGTCTACACTGTTTGCCTACGTCTCATATATGGGCTCGTGGGAGCAAATTAAAGGATAATGGGAGCAAGTTAAGGATTAAAACATGTTTGTTTCGACAATTTGTACAGGTGATGCTCATGAGTTGTTCGCGCTGTTATTGACAGGTTTTAATATCATTTTTTTTCAGATCCAAAGTAAACAACAGTTACCGCATAACATCGCCACTTCAACGTTTGCATGCGTTGTGTGGGTCATTGTTGTTTATGAATACAATTGTTTATTTTGCAAATGATAAGTAGTTTGTTTAGTTGTTTTGATTATATAAAATAAACGATGGCAGTGGCAAATGTTTCGTGTGCTGTTGTTGTTTTTTCTACAACACAAGATTGTTTCGGACATTTGACATCTGTAGAGTCTATCAGGGACAGTTGTTGGCTTGACCCTTTTTGGCTATAAATGTACACCTCGCCCGGGACTGGGCAGCTGTTTGTATCAGATACACTGTGTATAAACCCTTACCCAGCTATGGAAACAATGTCATAGTCTAGATATGGGGTTACTTCGACTTCATGAATTTCCGAATCGATCGCTTATAAAACAAAAGTGACCATGTGTCAAACAGTTTGGGACCGGGTGAGACACCGATGTACTTAGCGTCTCACTCGGTCTATATTTTCTCAACAGTTTGTTCGAATTTGAAGTAATCAAAACTGCACACTATCCACATTGAGCGGATACTTGTTTCCGAAGCGGCGTATGGGTTAAAAGTAAAACATAACCGAAGAAATACAATAAAACCCCTTTATATTTGACGTTAAATTTAGAACTAATATCCGTCTTGGAGACAAGTGGCAGCTTAAAGCAGGGTGAAAAGCATGCATCCTCTAGGAACTTTCTGCGTGACTTTCATTTTGTTTCAAGCAGCTCCATGTATACAAGTTATTTCGTTACTAGAACTTCGAGCTAGTGAGTTATAACTGTATTTGTTAATCACCTCAAATATCATAAGCAATGCGTTATCAAATTAAAATGTTTTGTGCACAATAAACAACACTACGAGTAAAATTGACACGTGTATGAAAACACTGACCGATAAACCAAAATAACATTTGTCCATAGTTGAAATAGAACTGTAAACTTGAGGCTCCAGCCGGAATGGTCACAATAGACGCACGTTCTCCTGAAATAACACATAAACCATTTACTTCATTAATATTCATAGATGAAATAATAACGTCATGAATATTAATTAGATTAATTGTTATAATAGCACATGGGCACATGATATTTTGGCCTACACAGAAACTGTAGAATCATATCTATACAATGTATTATATCATAAGCAAACAGAGCAGACCCTGATCAGACGGCTCCTATAGGAGCCGTCTGATCTGAGTCTTCTCTGTTTGTAAAGGTATAAAAGGCGTATCTATGGAGTAAATGGTTAGGTAAACTCTTTCACTTTCAAATTTTGCCGTCTGCTACACTTTTCCTTTTTTCATCCATTCTTCATGTTTGTTTAAAAACAGCCACAGTGACAATCACTTGGTATCCTGGTGAGATACTGTACCGATATACTCGGCGAGATACACGGTGTCTCATCTGGATCCAAACTGTTGCATGGGTAATCACAGGTGCGACACTGGCAGCAAAAGCGTTCAACGTCAGAATTGTACGGTTGTTTATATGTAGTTAAACGAAGAATTGGTTGTCATTTGCCTGCTAAATGCGACCTAACGGAATCCAGCTCGAATCCTGATGAGACGCCGAATCAAAAGTTCTTAAAAACGAGGACGAGTCGGACATAAGTGCAATTTGTAGTAGAGCAGATTTGTGACAGGCCTGTGTGTGTCCGCGAGCTAAAGGTTTACTAATCTTCAGATTAATATATTCATAAGAAAACATACCAACCAGCCACTAAACTAAATTGCAAGTTTCTATCTTTAAGGCATATTAGGTGTCAACCGTTTTTAACACTTTACTCCATGGATATTCATGTAAGAAATAATGGCGTCGTGGCTATTCAATAGCTGATTTTTTATAAATTCATATGTACACTGGATGTTTTGGCTCAAGCAAAGACTGTAGAATCAGATCTATATTATACCATAAGCAAACATTACAGACCCTAATCAGACGGCTCCTCTAGGAGCCGTCTAATTTGGGTCTATTCTGTTAGTAAAGGTGTAGAAATGCGTCTTAATTGAGTAAAGGGTTAAAGTATTGTGGATGCAATGTCCACAAAACGCTACATTTAGCATTGTTATACAAAACATTACCCCCAGGCACGGTTCCGCAGAAGATTTTGTCCACGGGTTGGCATGTAGAATGATCACCACCACAAACTCCGCACACATCAGCGAACAAAAGGCCGCTCTGGCCATCACATCCAAAAACCTAAAAAACAAACATCAATGAATACTGTATCTACGGAAGACCTGTTCAAATTTCAAACCTAATGATTAAATGCTTTTAAAATCTTAAAATAGAACGTTCATACTTCATAGTTCAAATTTCAGACATCACATTTCAAACTTCACACTTCGCACGTCACACTTCAAGCTTCACACTTCAAACTTCACACTACAAACACTACTTTCACTAACTGTTCAAAGGTGGTACTTCCATGTTCCCCTATTGTTTTGTCTTTGTGCGTCTCTTTGTGTTTTAGTAGCTGTGTACATTTACTGTTTTCTTGTTGCGGCTGTTTGTTTTGTATCTGGTGTTTCCTGCATGACTCATATCCGTACTTTCACAATTTCTCTATCACGTGGTTTGACGTCATCGACTAATCAATGTGACCGGAAAGCATATGACTGGCAACGTTTAACAGCGTAACAAGGGAGCCATGGCCAAGAATATGTCCATTCGAATATGTCCATTCTGATGACTTTCAAATAGTGTAGACCCTGATCAGAGGGCTGCTTTATGAGTCTTCTGAGTATTTACGATTTGCATATAGGACAAGTGTACTCATCACCGGTACTTTGTTTGTAAATGATATGTATAATCGTCGCTATGGCTAATGGGTTATAGAAGAATAGTAATAATAGTAATACACAATTTTTCATTTATCTAACAATTGCAGAAAACAAAAATAAAAAAGTGAATTTGGTGTGCGTGTTGAGACTTCAATTACTTTCAAATATATTGTATCTAGATGCTAAGCATTAAACACAGTGAAATAAATCCTCCAACTTTTCCAAACTCGGTCGCCTCTACAAAACAACGCGGGAAATATCATTCCGTCATTCGTGTGAAAAAAGTTTGAAGTGAGAAGTATGAAATATGAAGTCTGAAGTTTGAAGTGTCAAGTGTGAAGTTTGAAGTTAGAAATTTGAAGTGTGAAGTATGAAGTATGAAGTGTGATGTATGAAGCCTGACGTTTGAAGTGTTAATTGTGAAGTCTAAAGTCACCACCTGGTCTTTCGTATTTAATTCAGACGATCGCTGCTTCTAAGACGGCTGGAAAATGAGCCAAAAGTCGGGGATCCTGCCTCCCCTTACTTGTGTCGGTGGGACACTTAGTATTAGTCACTTCCACTGATAAACTATTCGAACATTTGGAACCATTTAAGTAAATGATTTGCACCCAATACCATCGACCATTGGAATACACAAAACCCATTTTGAAATAAACTTTTCTTCTCCAATATGAATTCTTAAATCAAAGATTAATTTACACCTTATAAATATGTTATGTACTGTTTGTAACATGGTTACAAGCCTACACCACGACAATATACCATGCAGCGATGTCCATGTTACAAAAAGCATTGCTATTGCTGTTATAAACATACCTCGCATTGACCTTTCACACACAAACTCTTAATACGACGGCCCCTTGGATATCCTTTTTTTTCTACTGACGTCATTATATCAGCGTTACATGTCACAGCGTCAGGCATCAGAGCAAAGCGATACGTCGACGAAGTTCTATGCCCGGATACTGGGGTGCAAGTCACCTCACATTGACCCAGCCCTGAAAATTACACACACAAAACCCTCATGAAACCAACCACTTAGTGAATTACATTCAGAACAAAAGCAATACAGCATTAATGCGGTGAGGTGTTAGGTTGGTAAAATAGAATTATACATATTTTGTATTACATAGGCGTGACAAAACCTGTCTGACACGCTGGATGTATTGTTTATATAGTAATTGAACTTTCCTTTTGGAAAATGCCACATGTGGTTACGAAATGAAATATTCGTCGCCATGCAAACAAAAAGGTTAATATAGTAGGACAGTGATCACTGTAGTAGGACAGTGATCACTGTAGTAGGACAGTGATTGATGTAGTAGCACAGTGATTGGTGTAGTAGAAAATTGGTTAATTTTGCAGAGTTTGATTATGCATTACAAAACGGGTTAATATTGCAAGAGAATGGTTAATGTTGCAAAAGAGTGATTAATGTAGCAGAAGAGAGATTAATCTGGTAGAAAAGCGGTTGATTTTGCAGGAGTGTAGTTTTGTAGTAGAAAATAGGTTCATGTTGCAAGAGAGTGGCTAATGTTGCAATATGTTGCAAGAGAGTGGCTGTTGCAAGAGTGGCTGTTGCAAGAGAGTGGTTGATGTTGCAAGAGAATGGTTAATGTTGTAGGAAAGCGATTAATGATGCTAGAGAGTGGTTAAAGTTGCAACAGGTTGATTATGTAGTAGAAAAATGGTCATTGTTGCAGGAGAATGGTTATTGTTGCAAGAGAGTGATTCATGTAGTAGAAAAGTAGATACTGAAGCAGGAAATTGGTTAATGTTGAAGGAGAGTGGTGTACTTTATACTGAGCACAATTATCTGCAGTGCAGTAGCATATCGAAGGTTTAGAGCAAAACAATTGTTGTAATTCTTTAATAGCTATATACGCATCGTAAAACACGTTATGTTTTCCGAAATCAATGTTTTCTTCCATTTCGCTCCAAATGCAATGCCAAAATTTGGTTTCGGACAAGATATCGAATAATTTTACACCCAACCCCCGATATTGGTTTTTGTTATTATTCGCAAGAACTAAATCCAAATGTCCATTGACGCGTGTGATATGCAGTTGTTTTCTCATATTGCAGGACATCGTGGTGTACCTGATGTAGTGCGCCTGTCTCCACTGGCCGTGTATTTGTCAGAAGGTATTAATCCATTATCAAGCAGCCTCTGGCAAACCGTCGATGCACGTGCCTTCCGCACTCCGGCCGTTGAGCTAGGGTCGTCAGCACATGGCTGTAAAAATCAAAGTAAGCGTATACAAGTCAATAATAAACAGATAACATATTTCGATGAGCTTGCTGATAGCTGTGAGAGGTGGCGTTTTGATATCTTAGTATGACATCATTGATCTGTTAATACTGATAGTGATATGCCTTCTCACGTGTTGTATAAGTCCATGAAGTTTTAGGACATGACTGTGACACGAATGGCCATAAAAGAAAACAATTGGGTAATGAAACAGACAGACGAGTACATTGCTTGCTTTTGGAATAAAAGGTGTATAATATAATTATTCATGTACATTATTTTCATGTAAAATTAAAACATATGACATTATATATTATCCCTTTTCTCTGTTCTTGTTAGAAATGGTGACATTGTGAATATTAATTTGTTTGGTTCTTACAGTGTGGCACATTAACAAATGAACATTTTACTGAAGGAGAAAATATAGTATCAGATCTACAGGGTGTCCCAAACAAACGGAATTAAATTAAATGTATATACATGTAGCTTAGTAGAGACAACATTTTGCCATATATTGGGACACCTTGTATATTTGCCATTAAGCAAACTGAGCAGACACTGATCAGACGGTTCCTGTAGGAGCCGTCTGATCTGCGTCTACTCTGTTTGCAAATGCATAAAACGGCGTATACATGGAATAAAGACTGACATCACCATGTGAGTATATTTGGAAACGCTAAAATATACAGCGTACGAAAATATGCGATAGCATTCCATATATGGAAAAAAAGTCAAACAGGGAGAGCCACACACGAAATGGCATCGCACCAAACACTATCTAACAAGAAACGGTAAAGCCACAAGACAAAACATAACAGGACGCATATCAAGACGAAACACATTAAACATTAAGCATATTAAACAACAAAATTGACCGTAGGCTGAAAGCAGGAGTGCCGCCTTGGAACGGCCAGCAGCCAAAAAAAAAAAAAAAAAAAAAAAAAAAAAGAAAAAAAAGGCTACTGGGGGACTTAAACCTAGTTTACGGGTACCCAACCTCGTCCTTATCCCACTTTCACCAAAGTCAAAATGTAAATAAAATTCCCCCTCCAGACAACACCACAACATGCATAACGATGTCTGCCAAAATGAAAATGATTTGAAAATAAACGTTACAGGTAAACAAGCGACGTCATCATGTAAATGGCGTCATAAATTAAAGTACGGGAAAACTGTTTGAAACACTTCTACACCGACATTTAATAAAAGATAAATCGCAAGAAGATACAATTACTAGTGGATATTAAGCATACACAACTGTTTTGTTTGAAAAAGAATAAACTTGACATCGTAGCCATGTACTCGGTGACTATTCAGGTCAGAGCAGCTGTGGAGAAGTCATTTGGGGTACGACAGAACTGGCAAAATACAAATATCTAATTTCCTCCCCCCGTAAACGGGTTTCAGAGGGAATCTTCATAGAGTATTAAGACTTTTCCGTCGTCGCACATGCAAAGAGGAACGCATAATGACCAACTGTAAAGGGGTCGACCACCAAGCATGTAGTGTGCTGCAATATAGAGGGGTCATATCCTTTTTTAATGAATTGTTTTATACGTTTGACAAACAAAGTATCAAAATATGTGTGTCCAATAATTTTTCGAAGTTTGTAAATGACATCACCGTAAAACTCCGGATGTGAAATACCTAACTTTAGAAAAGTACGTAAATTACAATTGTATTTGCTGATGAGTAGAATATTACGGTGGTAAAATTTTGAAAATGTTTTACGAAGTTTGTCATATCTGTAGCCCTGTTTTGGTAGTTTTTCAGTGATAATAAGGTTACGATTGTTAAAATCATCAACAGAGGAACAAGCTCTAGCAAAACGAATAAGCTGAGAAATGTATACACCGTAACATGTAGCTCGGGGAACATCCCCATCCAAATGAGGATAGTTAACTATTTTAAAATTAAAGTCATCCCTTTTGTCATAAATTCCAGAAGAAATTGTTCCATTGTTTATAGATAAATTTAAATCTAAAAAGGCTGCAGATATGTCAGAACTATTTGCTTTATTAAGCTTGAGCTCCCTAGGGTAAATTGAGGTTATCATAGAATCAAAGTATGGGTTATCAATATTAAAAATGTCGTCTAAATAACGTGCTGTATTGTTAAAGGCATTAATGACATCCGCCTGTGAATCGCTGTTAAGGTTAAGCATAAAATCCCGTTCATAACAAAACAAAAACAAGTCTGCAATTAAAGGAGCACAATTGGTTCCCATGGGAATACCAATGACCTGGCGATAAACAGAATTACCAAAACGAACAAATATATTGTCTAACAGAAACGTAATAGCGTCACAAAGATCTAAACATGTCCATGAGGTATATTTATTTGTAACGTCATTGGTAAAGAACGCATGTCTAGAATTACAGGCAATAAATTATACTTTTTCTCTGGCAAATGTTTTATTTATAAGATTAGTAAGTTTGATCTTAATTAGATCGTGTGGTAATGTGGTATAAAGTGTAGAAAAATCATAGGTGCTTATAGTGTTAGCTTGGTGTTGCTTGATTTTTAATTTAGTTAAAACCTCATTGGAGTTTTTTATAGACCAAAAAAGGTTAATTCCTGATTTCTCATAAGCTTTATCGCAGTAACGCTTGACATGTTCTTTGACCGCTGTTAGACACGATGTAATTAGTTTGGATAGTGCAGTTGTTGTGCACGAGACAGAATTTGCTATGAAGCGTGATTTATATGGCGTTTTATGGAGTTTAGGTATCCAGTACATCGTTGGAAGTTTCTGATGTGTGATTAATATATCAGCATTGAACTGTTTACATTTATTAACATGTTCAGATATTATGTCGTTTCAGACTTAGAGACCACAATATATGACTTTGTCTTTGTTAGTTCTTGTTCTAAAACATCCACATAATAAAGTCGTCAAACGATAATTACATTGTTTGACGCTTTATCAGCTGGGACAAACACGTATTTAGAGTGAAATTATTGTATACTATTTTTTAATAAGCGAACTGAAGTCTTAGGTTTAGGCGGAAGAAGGTGAATGTTAGATTTGTAAAACGCGATACGTGTATCCATTATATTTGAAATTTGTTTTATCCATTTTGTAAGGGCACTATTGTCTGCATGTTCTCGGCGACACCATTTTACACTGAAGTCTAACAAAGATTCTATAATTTTGCTACGGCAGATTTCGAAATCTATCAAAGAAGGTAGTCTGTATTTAGGTCCCTTAGTTAGTAAAGTACGGAGACGTTTGTTTTCGATAATGTCAAAATTGCCTGTAATAACATGACCAGCCTCGGCGTAACAGAACTTAGAAGAATTACAATTTCAACTAACAGGATTACTATTTACAATATTAAGGTCCGATACAATTTTATTGTAATTAAAAATAGTATTCCTGATAGGTATTTTGTACTTATAGCAGATAATTGGAGATTCTAAGTTTTTGAAATAGGCTGGGATGGTATTAATTACGTTTTTATCGCGAAATATAGATTGTAGATCGATAAAATCTATACCTTTATCAACAAAAGGAATTTTCAAAAAATATCTTTTATGGGCAGACACTGAATCAACGTGTGGTCGAAGAACATGCCGAGTGTAGTTCTGAATGAAAGAAGCTGTATTATATAAAGGATCTGTTCGTAAGATCACTTTGTCTGCTTCTATGTCAATGTCTCTTATAGAAGAAATAACGTAAGTAACACCCTCTGTAAGGGGAGAAATAACAATATCGATTGTATGTACGGGGAGACGTTTTACGACCGCCACACGGCACACACAACACTATTGTGCCATGCCTTACATTTGTAAACAGTTCGAATCCAGACACGAGTAAATCGGCGTCTCGTCAGGATCCAAACAATTTGACACTCTATCAATATTTTATCAAAAGCTTGATCTAATCGGACGTAGTCAAAATGACAACCGAGCCAAATTTGTGCACATGTTTTGTTTTGTTTTTACAGCGGGGTAAATATTAAAATAAAAAAAGATCCATGGACAGTTGACGAAGAGAAAGGTAATCACCAGACGTACTTACCGTTTCGTTACAAATTATTCCATGATATGCGGACCCTTCACACGGTAGGGAATTAAGAGGCCTGGAAAAATGCATAGTTTCAGATTAATGTAAAATTATTGGAAAATATCATTTAAGAGATCGTGATAAATTTTCTGATTTTGGGTCCTGTTCGTGAAATATATTTGTGAAAATAATGCACGCAATATACACCAAAAATAAAGTGTATAATACATGTTTATATATTCGTGAAACAATGCAAATGATGTCGACATAAATGTAAATGCATGGATATATTCGTGTAACAATGTAAACACTGTCACTCTGAACGCGACTAAAGGGATATAATTGTGAACAATTGCAAACAATGTCAACATAAATGTAACTTTATGGATATATTCGAATAAACAATGCAATGTAAACCTGAATGAGATATTTGGATATATTCGTAAAATAACTGAAAATTATCAATCTAAGTATGACACTGGATATGTTCGTGAAACAACGTAAACAGTATCAATTAAAATAAAAATGTATATGAATGTATATTAAAAAAAAGGTATGAAACAATTCAAACATTGTCAACATAAATGAGACTGTAAAAATACATTCGTGAAAAAATGCAAATATTGTCAACCTAAAAGAGACTATGTAGGTATATTCGAGGAACGTTGAAAACAGTGTAAATCTCGATGAGACCCTACAGTAGAACCCCTCTAATGCGACCACTTCTTGAATAATCATTTCTGCCTTTATAAGCAGGTGGTTGCTTAATGCAGGACGGAAGTTATGCATAACTTTCGTCCTGCATTAAGCTACCACCTGCCCCTCTCACTCAGAATTATACCCGTGTTTGATGGTGGCATTAGAGGGGTTTCACTGTATTTGTGACGCAATGTAAAACACGTCAGTCAGAATTAGGTTGTAGGGATATATTCGTAACACTATGTAAACAATGTCAACTTGTGTGTTATTGTATGCATAAGCTCGGTAAACTATAATAGTGCAAACAATGTCAACCTAAATGAGAATATATGGGTATATTCGTAAAAGATTGCAAGTGATGTCAAAATATATGAGACTGTGTAGATATATTCGCGATATAATGAAAACAATGGTAACCTAAATGCAACTGTATAGATATATTTGGGATACAATGAAAACAATGTTAACCTACATATAACTGTATGGATATATTCGGGATACAATGAAAACAATGTTTACCTAAATGCAACTGTATATATATATTTGGGATACAATGAAAACAATGTTAACCTACATATAACTGTATGGATTTATTTGGGATAAAATGTAAACCATGACAATCTAAAGTATTGGAATAATGTAAACACTCGTATTGCCAACCTAAATGAGATATATTCGTGGAGGAATTCAAGATAGAAAACATTGTATCCGTAGTGCACGGGTGCTACTGAGAATAGTGTCTTTAAGTGAGGTATATCATACTACATGTTATACAGTAAATGACCACTTCGAGGTCCCATTAGCACTAGTAGACGCTGTTGCAGCTCTTTACGAGCATCTTCACATCAGTATTGTTCATCTTTGAAAGTTTGAATTAAATCATCTCTTTGGTGTATGAGTAGTTATTAAACACAGAATATTAGTAGAACGTACGTATAGACGTACGTACGGACGTAGGGACAGACAAGAACAAGGATATATACCCCTAGCCTAGCGGAGGCACACAGCTAATGTAACACTGTATGCATCTATTCATGAAACAAGTCAAACACTGTCAACCTAGAAAAGAATTAGGGATATATTCGTGACATAATGCAGACAATGTAAACAAGTTAGACAATGTTAAACAGTGTTAACCTAAGAAAGACTATTGAACAATTCGTGGAAAACTTTAAACTATGTCAGCCTAATTAAGACTCGAAGTAACACGTGTTTATGAAAACAGAACATTCGGCTACGAAAACTGAAGTAAAACAGTGTCAACCTAAATAAGAATTAGAGATATATTCGTGACATAATGCAAATCATGTAAACAAATCAAACAGTGTCAACCGAAGAAAGGCTTTATTCAACAATTCGTGGAAAACTGTACACAATGTCAACCTAATTAAGACTCGAAGTAACACGTGTTTATGAAAACATATTTTTCGGCTATGAAAATTGAAGCAAATGTGAGTTTTGCGATTGCTGAAAAAAGGTTACCACATTAGCCCATGACTACGCCTTTCTACGCTTTTACAAACATGGTAGATCCAGAGCATGCGTATCGTATAGGAACCGTCTGACCTGGATCTGCTCTATTTTAGAAAAATATAGATATGGTTCTACAGTTTCTGCTTTGGCAAACATTTTTTTTTTTGCGGTGATATGACATGTTAAAAATTGATCTCATTGCTATTCATGGTGTCATTAATTCTAGCATAAATATTCATGGAATAAAGTGTTAACCATTTCCCTTATGTAAGCGCATTTTGACGCATCTGCAAACAGAGCAGACCCAGATCAGACGGATCCTATAGGAGCCGTCTGATCAGGGTCTGCTGTGTTTGCTTATGGTGCAATATAGATCTGATTCTACAGCTTCTGCCTGAGCCAAATTGTCCTGTGTTCATATGCCATTATGAAAAAATAATCTTATTAATATTAATGACGTCATTATTTCCTACATGAATATTCACCAGGGAAAGTGTTAAGGGGGTTACGCATTTCTATTCCCTAATTACTTATTGATAAATTATCTTTACGCTGGATTGGTACAGGTTCGGGCCTTGAGCTCAAGTCCCGTGCCACATTCCCTAGAACAACTCGCGGTGGGTCCCCAATCACTCCAGTCGCCCGCTGTGAAAGTCATCTTTGACCGAGAGATACCGCTCTCTTCAATTGTGATGCACGACTTCTCACAGACCTTCCCCTCTCCACAATACACCCCGTACATGGCGAGGTTGTATGTGGTCATGATGCCGTAGTCGGGTCCTTCATTCATGTTGACACAGCTGTGCAAACCGCAGTAACTCTGCAAAAGAAGTGTTTGAGCTCATTATGAAATTTAATGTGCATTTCGATATCGACGATTCGTCGATTCAATCATCAGTCTGGCAGTTTCTTTCAATTTGCTGAGTGCGACATGACTGGTATTCCCAAACAACTTGGGTCCAGATGAGACACCGAGTAACTCGGTATTCGGTCAATAGTTTCTCAAACACTTGAATGATTCGGATGTAAGTAGAATTGTAGTAGATCGGATATCATTTTTCCACGGGCTAAGGGTTAACTCTTTCCTCAATGAATATTCATGCATGAAATAATTATGTCAAGAATATTAATGAGATTAAATTGTTATAACAGCGCATCGTCACATGAAAATTTGACCAAGGCGGAAGC
The DNA here is from genome assembly GCA_963576725.1 of Azorinus chamasolen. Classification (NCBI taxonomy): domain Eukaryota; kingdom Metazoa; phylum Mollusca; class Bivalvia; order Cardiida; family Solecurtidae; genus Azorinus; species Azorinus chamasolen. Next base: position 36,332,525 of record OY755251.1, read on the forward strand.
TATATAATCATATCTGTATAATATCATAAGCAAACAAAGCAGAACCTGATCAGACGGCTCCCTTAGGAGCCGTCCGATCTGGGTCTTCTCTGTTTGCAAAGTTGTAGAAAGACGTATTTATAGAATAAATGGTCAAAGATAGTGAATGATCCGGTAATGAACATTTGGTTACTGTCGCTTAGAGACATCCGGCGGGGCAGTACGCTGGTTATTCAGTATCCAGATAATGGCACATGGGCTAAGGAAAGGGTTGGCTTTGAAAGAAACCCTTTTTGATCTATTTTTATACAGAGTAGATCAACATGTTTTTAAGTAAACATAAGAAGATTTATAAATTGATATTTTAAATGAGTGACGTCTATCATAAGCATTGCTTAGCATACCCCCGTTTAGGAAACAGGTGAGCCAAAGAAGTCTCATGTATTGGTTGTCATCCATCTCTGTGATTAACACTTTCGGCGCCAAATTTCTAATTGTCGTCTGCAAACCAATTTTGTTAAATCATTCGGTAAAATATATTAGGAAATAAGATAAATAAATGCAAAGTTCAAAGGAATAAAGCACATATATAGAAATAAAATTTGAGGCAAAAAGTGAAGTCCCTGATCAGACGCCGCTTTAAATAGGCGCTGTCTGATCTAGGACTGCTCTATTTGCCATGGTGCATTTTTGCGACATTGGCAGTGAAAGGTTTTAACAAACAGAACATCAAACAAAATCATCCTTACTTGCGTTAGATGGAACTCCCTCCTCTGCCAGCCCGAGCCGTGTTTGCTTTCACAAATTTGGTCGTTATTCATCTCCATGCCTAAAACAGATCAGCAGACAGACCGTTGATGCCACATGAATGTCCATAGCAATCCACAGAAATGAATGTAAAATATCCGGTAAGTAAACCCCTACAACCGGAATAATACGGGTCTATTTAGGTAGATGGTTGCTTACTGTACAATGGAAGGTATGCTGCATTAAGCTGCTATCATTGTTACAGACCTGGTTTGATACTAAGTTTAACTGTTGATTGGAGAAGTTATACTACTGCATTTGTTCATTATTTTGCACCTGACTGTATTTACCTCCCTTCCCTTTGAGCAGACCAACGCTATACTATGTTATAATACATGTATGAGTCTCGTATTTTCAGGTTCGTTTGATAAGCAAATTTCATTTATAAATTTTTCATTATGATATGGAGACATTAGGCATTTTATACATCGAAATATTGTAAATATATGAAATAAAACAGTTCTCCTTTCAGTGAATTTGGGAGCAAACGTCATGCTATGGATTGGAACATTATTATCCAATTTTACCTCATGATCCCATTATTTCTGATTATTACGTTTCGGCAAAACATGTGCTTCATCGTTAACCACGGGTTCGTATGTACCTGACTTGACTGTCACAATAGTGACTAATTGTGTAAGAGATAATGACTTCGTGAATATTAATTACATGACATTTTATGTCATATTGACGTAAGGAATGTTTGGTCTTAACACACATTGTAAAACCAGGTCTATATTATTCCATACGCAAACAGAGAATACCATGATCTTGGTCTAAACCGTTTGCAAAGCAGTTACAAGGCACAGCTATGGGGCAAAGGGGTTATGGGCCCTTATTAATACACATTAGTGATTGCCCTACTTTTCCATCCAATCAACGAGCCGCATTTGTGAAAATTTTCAGACTCTAATCCTCATAAATTTTATAACATCGACTCTAACTTTCGAAGACAAACCTTCCAGTGCGCATGCGCAACAAAACTCCGCCCACGTCTAGACAAATCGAACGAGTTGCTATGTTATGACGTTATCGACACGCGAACGAGTATACACAAGTACACGTGAACGTGGAGAGGAAGACTATGTAATTGCAAACAACTGAGAGGCAGAATTATAGATCAAATAGAAAATGAACAAATACATCACGAAACACCCCATCTGTTGAAGCAGAATTATATTGAAACAGGACTAATGTAAATAAGCAAATAAATCGAGCAAACCTGTATTTGAAACCGTAATCCGTTCAACAAAACATAACAATCAAACCTGTAATCTTTTGTAATTATTCATAATTTCATTATTCTGATCATAATATAACGAATGTTTAATATTAATAAGCTTTATTTTTTACATATGGGGTTTCGGTAGCAATGAAGATTTAAATCTGTGTAAACCGAGTAGACCCTGATCAGACAGCATAGGAGTTGTCTGATCTGGGTCTTCTCGGCTTACAAAGTGGTCAAAAGAGGTCACTTACTATAAGGTAAAGGGTTCACATCATTTAAATATCCATTGCGATTTTGCGTCCGTCTTTCACAACAATTTTTTTTTTCACAGTTTTGGGGGGTAAATATTGTCAGTGCATCGACTTCTTCGCAATGCTCTGTGGCACTTAGAGCCGTCTCTGTCTTATTAATTGTTCTGACCGCTTGGAACAGAACGTGTCTCACACGGTGCCAGGGTGTGAGGTGAACCCAACGGGGAATATTTGATTACGTGACAAAGCCAAATATGGCAATGTTTACAAGAAAAAGGCGCGAAATCAGTTTCACTGTGTAGGATTTTCAAAACATAAACACGTGAGAATATTAACAAAGACGACGTTTGTTTGATTGGTGGGTTTTCTGAGTATTTTGCATAAACGGATGTGGGTTTTAGATGTACCATAATCACGTGACTATATACAAGTTTGTCATTGCTCAGTGGGCGGGGCTTATAAACTCAGCCTGTTTAAAAGTAGGGCAATCACTAAATCGGTTAGAGCTTATAAACCGCAGTCTTCGAAAATAAGACGGCCTAAAACGCTTCGCTTCGCTCGCGTTATCGGCCGTCTTATTTTCGAAGACAGCAGTTTATAAGCTCTAACCTATACATAATAGCAGCATCGGTATTTAATTTGTTAAATTCATCCTTTGGGGGCATTGCAGTAATACTGTTGTGCCCCCACAGGCGTTATCTCAGTTTTCAACATTTGTCAGGATGCTGGACCTGAGGGACATCAACACACAATTATGCTAGATCAGGATCTAGCTTAAATAATAATTGTGGGCTCGCTCTGAGATCTTATTTCAGAGATTTAAGGCATGAAATAAAAGACAAAGTTTCAAATATCAGTCATATTAGTTTGTATTTGAATAATTCTTCAATAATCCTTAACTCTAATTAATACAATTCTATAAAAACAACAATCTCATTAAAATACAGATCTAGATTCTACTGTGTCAATTGTATTTGTCATCTTTTCTATCCCAAACTATTGTTCTGACACCTTAACACATATTAAGAGCTGAAATTACTGTATTGAAGAGTTGACCGAATCTGGTAATATTTACCGGATCTGGTAAAATTACAATTTGACCGGATCTGGTAAAATATTAAAAATGACAATATTTATGATTTTACGCAACAGTTTTCATATGCAATTTAGTAAAAGGTGATATTTACTCATAAACACACATTTGGAAGCTGAACTGACGGTATTAAAGTGTTTGACCGAATCTGGTGATATTTACCGGATCTGGTAAAATTACAATTTGACCGGATCTGGTAAAATATTCAAAATCACAATAAATAAGGTTTTATGTGACCTTTTGTATATGTAGCCTATTATAAACTAATATCTATTGAAAAGTATGTTCACCTGCAGTCTAGATTTGCTCTATAACAAAATAGAGTGTTTTGGTAGTTTCACCGGATTGGGTAAAAGTACAAGAGTTTGACCGGATCCGGTAAAGGTGCTGATAACCGCTTTAAATGTAGAGTGAGTTTGTGATTCTGGATAAATTATGACTGGTTATATATTCCTATATCATTTTGGGTAAAAATACCCCAAGGTTCCTATTCATTGCGAACAGTTTTCAATTGACCGAATCCGGTCGACCTTTCTCTAAGTGAGTCACTCGGAACACCTCGGCTATTTCTATCGAAATAATACCTCGGAGATAACACGGGGGGAAGAAGTAGTCCCGTCCAACATGGCGGACAGTGTAAACATCGTTAGCTATGTAACTGCACTTGATCCGACAATACATACAATACACAGGGGCAGGAGAAATATACAATCTGAAACTGGTTAGTATAGGAAAAGATATTCTACAGAGCACAACGAAAGAAACAAACAAGTACGTGCTACATAGTAGTTCTTGTTTATTTACAGTCTGTAGCACAAAACCAGACAACTCACCAAGTACTGATATACTGTACTTCATCAACAACATTAGGTTAGGCTCTGTGATGTGTCTTGATCTCAATTTCTCAACAGCTTGCGAATAGCTAGAGTATGAAGAGTTTCTGTGTACTTTCCAGTCTTCATGTCTTCTAAGGTGACTGGCATACCATGGTTTCTTTTCTAATAAGTTATTTGCTGTTCTTTAATACTGCATACGGAATCCTGCATTCAAGCTGTCAAAAATGACAACACCCATTGCCTCCTCAACAGAAAAAAACTTTCTCTGAGGCATGACAGAAGAGACCGGTAAGGAATATGTCAACAATATCAAGTCCTTTGTATAAATGCCTCAAACTTCCTTTTGTTTCCTTTTCATCTCAAATGGAAACATCATTTGTTTCACACACAAGTCAATTTCACTTTCGAAATCCACCATTTTGTTTGTTATGACAAGGAGCTATTTCTGCAAGCGATCACTTACACCTACAGTGGTAAATGGGTGTTTTTCTGAAGTATTCATACGCTACATACGAGCCTATATTCCGAACTCTGACGGAATACGGCGAGTAGTTACGATTGTAAGTGAGTAACAGACATACTGACGCTCCGTCAGAATGGGCCGCCTTTTATACCCATCTTGACGTGACGTCATCAAAACAACAAGCAAAGTGCACGTAGCGTTGTCGAAAGAACATCAGCTTTTACATGGAAAATAGAGCGAGTTGAGACATTTCAAGTGAGTTATAGATTCTATGAGACTTATATAAACCATAACTATCGAATTCTCAACAACAAATAGCGAAATGACGCTAAAATATGACTTTGTAAAAACCGGAAGTCAAGATCGAAAATTACGGGAAAGTTTGCGTGGAGCGAACGATTCTACGTGACAGTTGCCGAAATCTAGGTGGTACAGGATTCGATATCATTTAAAAGGTATATATATCGATACGATATGCAGTATGGAAAGCCGTAGCTGTCTTATATGGGCAGTTTTCGTATTATCGAACCAACATGGTAATATATAGAATCATATTTTCAATATATGACTTCATTTTAGCAATATATGACACCAACTTACAATATATGTAACCAAACTATGTATATATGAAACCACTATAGTAGTGTGTAGGTTCGAAATTACAATATATGAAACCAAACTACATATATATATAGAACGAGAACACTAATATATAGAACCAAAATGCAATATATAGATTCATAATGACATATATGGATCAGAAACTATGCTATATGGAACTAAAATGACAAAATAAAATATGAATTGGTTATGTGCTTATATGGAACCAATATAACAATGAATGACTTCACATTTAAATGTATGAACCCAAACAACATTCATATTTAACCACGTTAGCATTATATGGGTTCATACAGAAATGAATATGCAGTATACGAAATATTTCCTATATCCTAGAAGATGGTAGCTTAGTTTCTATTTCTTAGCAGATGGTAGCTTAAAGCAGGCTGAAAATAAAGCAGAATGCCCCTAAAGGTACATTCTGCTTTACTTTCAACCTTAAGTGGTCACCTGTCTCCGTGACTCAAAACAGGCGTTTCTTATAACTCTTTATCAGGAAAAACATACTTAAATAAGTTAATCCTTTCACTTAGAGATTTCATGAACACATTTGAACCCTCAACATTGAAATGGACAATTCCAGTTTCTAATTAGTCAAGCTAGTCCATTTCAGATTCTTTGAATAGTACACTGCAAACTGACAAACATTGCATATACGGCTGATCAGAGGGTTCGTATATGTAAACATGGTGAGAAAAATATGCAGCCAGACTGGGACTCGAACCCGGGACCCCTCGCTTACAGGGCGAGTGCTCTCCCGACTGAGCTACCAGACCGCTTACACAAATCTCTCACCATTTCATCATAAACTCAATCCGGCTACACAGACCACTTGTACACAAGCTACAATTTATCTTATTTAATCTCCTATAGGTTATTTACGTTTGGTGTAAAATGTCAACGGGTGTTCTTATAAAGAAACATACCCGCTAAGACCCAGGATCGAACCCGGGTCGCCAGGTTCGCAGTCATGCACTCTACCACGTCGCCATAAAACGCGCTTTGACAGCAAGCCGTACAAGTGATGATAAACCTACACAATATGACATACTCTCCCAGCAAGTTGAAATTCGTCCCGACTTTCTATGGGTATGAGGACGACTGAAAATCGAATTCGGAGCACAAACAGGCGCAGTCAGATCTGGAATCGAACCCGGAACCTCTCGCTTACAGGGCGAGAGCTCTCCCGGTTGAACTACCGGCACTCTGAGTACCTATATTGGCCAATGTAATGAAAGACGGATTGGGTAATATCATCTAATATGTGCGAACTTGAATTGCCCGACTGTCGAAATTACCCGGCTTTACTCTAGATCTAGTCTACATTGTCTGCATGGGACAAATATACTCTTCACATATAGATCTACACAGTTTGTAAATGGCATAGATCTATACACAAGTCACTAGACTGAAAGTAAAGCAGAATGCTCCTTTCGGAGCATTTTCTTCTGTATAGTCAGAGTCTGCTTGGCGCCTTTAAAATTGTTTAACGGTGCGTTAGTACATATATCCTAGGCAAAAGAGACCCACGTTCATTGAAAAAAAAAAGTGCGAAAATGCAACGGTTCATTTTCGCATTCTAATTTTCGGGGCTCCAATGTATAAGCCGTAAATTATACAACGAAATCGGTTTAAAAAAGGCGAAATTACCAGTTAGTGCCAAATAAGATTTTCGCATTTTTTTCAACACATGTTCGACTAAGGGCATCCAAAAAAAAAAGTACGAAAATGCAACATCGATTTTCGCATTCTAATTTCGAGGGTCAGCTGTAGGAAATCACATAGAATTGCGTTGGCGCTGGGGGTGCTCGGCACTAAAAAAAAGTGCGAAAATCGACATTGCATTTTCGTACTTTTTTTTCTCTGTTGAAAAAAGTCGAAAATCGAAGGTACTAACAGGATTCCGTAGTTTTCTTTACAGCAACCGTCAATTAAAAATCAGGCTAATGCCCACCACCCATAAATACGCCTCCCATAATTAGTCCTATCAGACGATATAATGACGTTTTGCTTTCATATATTGACCGATTGGTTCCATACATAGACGAGTGGTTTCATACAAACATTTTATCGTTACATACATCGTACATATGGTCCCATACACTGAAAGTTGGTTCAATATATTACCTTTTGGTTCAATATAAACACATTTTGCTTTCATATAAGCGTAAAATGAACATATATATTGGTAAAGTGGCTCCATATAAATATACTTTGGTTTCATATATTCAAAATCGGTAACATGCACTGTCCGTTTGGTTTTATATAAATACAGTACCATTTAATACCTTGCTGTTTCGGTTCAATATAACTGTATTTCCCTTCCATATATAGCAGTTTGGTTCAATATCAGTACATTTTCTAATCATATACTGTTAATATGAACCCATATAATGCTAACGTGGTTAAATATGAATGTTGTTTGGTTTCATACATTTAAATGTGAAGTCATTCATTGTTATATTGGTACCATATAAGCACATAACCAATTCATATTTTATCGGTATGAACCTATACATTGTCATTTTAGTTCCATATAGCATAGTTTCTGATCCATATATGTCATTATGAATCTATATATTGCATTTTGGTTCTATATATTAGTGTTCTCGTTCTATATATATGTAGTTTGGTTTCATATATTGTAATTTCGAACCTATACACTACTATAGTGGTTTCATATATACATAGATTGGTTACATATATTGTAAGTTGGTGTCATATATTGCTAAAATGAAGTTATATATTGAAAATATGATTCTATATATTACCATGTTGGTTCGATAATACGAAAACTGCCCATATAAGACAGCTACGGCTTTCCATAATGCAGAATAATAAGTAGATTGTGACACGGCACAGCATTACCCCCGTCCCTCAGGAATTGGTCCCCAATTTGGCAAGATTCAAAAGCGAAAGTAGACATGTGATCGTTACCGGAAGTGAATTTTTAAACTGGGAAAAAGAGCATGGCCGTTGTCACAATTTACAATGTGAACTGGTAATTTGCAATATATCATAGAACTGTTAAGATTTCATCTATCCTAGCATGACACACAGGTTAATGCATGTTCAGTCTTTCAATTTGCTTTGATTATGATGACTGACAACAATTTAACGATGAGCACGGTGATAGAAAAATCACATTGATTGGCAAAACTTACTGCAGATAATTCAAATTTCGTCCTCTGTCTAAGTTTTGGAAACAAAATAATACATTAGCATTTAGTTTTACCTAAATGCAATTCTTAATATTACATCCAATCAAACTTATTTTGTTTTAACCATCTATCAGTTCATAAGTTCTGATCCATTCTTCTTTCCATCATTAATTAGCCTACAATGCTAAAAAGATAAAGTCAGACAACTTATGTTAAACTTGTGCTCTGTACCTTAACATGTTTTCAACAACTAATTTGTAAGAAACATCTCTTAAACAAAACAATAACAAGTTATTCAACTTGTCTTAGTCTTAACAATGCGATTTATCAAAATTCATGAATTCAATAAAATATATACACATCAACACATATACTTGTTTGGCCTACAAACAACCTCTGTTTATCTTATTAATAAGAAAACAACATCTGTATATCTTATTAAGAAGACACTGAAAAAGATTTTCTATCATCAATTTAACTCCATTGATATCCAAATCTTTTGAAAATTTAGTAGCTATAAGCTATATGGAGACAATGGTACTCCAAACCTCGGTATTATCTCTGTCACTAGGGCTTGTGCTACAGTTTCTGCTTCAATATTGGGTAAAGGTAAAGCTTCAACCCACTTTGTAAAATAGTCTACAACTACCATCAGATACTTATTTCCATTATCACTCTTTGGAAGTGGTCCTACTATATCTATAGCTATTCGCTCCCACCTGGCACCTACTTGATACTGTTTCATTGGAGCTTTCATCTTTTTCTTAGGAGATTTTTGAGCTGAACATTTACTACATTTTCTACACCATCTCTCTACATCACTCCTAAGCCTATACCAAAAGAATCTCTTCCTAATCTTGCTCAGAGTTTTCTAGGTCCTAGGTGACCACCTCCTACATTGTCATGAAGTTGTTGTAGAACAAAGTCTTTTAGGACTACTGGTAATACTATTTGTAATTCTACACTATCTACACAGGCATTTTCCCATTTCCTGTATAAAACATCATTCTCTACCACAAGAGATTCCGACCTGTACCAATAATACTTCACATCTGCACATAAATGTGAAACATCAGACCACTCTGGTCTGTGTCCTATGTCAAACCAACTTCTTACAATTCGAAGAACTGGGTCGTTCTTCTGCATTAGACCTAACTCTGTAAGGTCTAAATTCTCAATATCTATTGTACTGTCCAGGGTATGTGGTAAGTTGTTGTCCCTGTGCAAATCTACTGGTGTTTGAGAACAGTCTATAGATGTACTTGGTGTTTCAGTGTTATCTGTCATTGTCTGACCTGCGTAACAGTATTTTGAAGTTTCTAGTGAACTCTCATATGAAACAGAATTTATATCAAAGTTAGATTTGACCACAGTTAAACTCTGAATCTTAGGCTCTAAACTATTACTGTTAACACATGCAGTATCGAAACCTACTGAAATAGTTTCTATATCATCTGTAGCCTCCTTCATATGTCTGGTTTTCTGATTATCAACTAAACTAGATTTGATCTAACCTCATTGAAATTCTGACCATTATCAATTTTCAATACAGATTTTCTGTCAGAGCTTATGGAACTGACCTCAGTGAATTTCTGCTTGGAAATTTTACCACAATCTAAAGTACTACATACAGATATTCTACTATTCCCTGACTCTACTGCTCTCTGATACAAGACATACAGTGAATATAGTAATGCTAATATAACAGGATATTTGAGTACAGTAATGAAACCGACCAACATTATCAGCATGACTATTGCACTATCAGTATGTTTCTGTTTTCTTTTTCTTGTCTGATATTCAATTGAAATTGAATCTCTACTTAATTTGTCATCGTTTGGTTTGATAACCACCTTACTGTCTTTTTGCCTATCTGTTTTGTCATCATGTACTGAAACAGATGCAACATTCTCAACCTCAGAATTCATCTTTTCTGAGACGAAGACTTTATCTCTGGGATAAGATGTCTGTTTATCAACATATCCGTTTTCATAACGAGTCTCTACTCGTTCACAATATGAACATTTTTTGTCATAACATGGTCTGCGACTCAAAGCGTCACAGTTTGAATGCAATCTGCCAGGTCTATGAACTATTTCAAAATCATAATTTGACAATATATTAATCCATCTACACAACTGACCTTCAGCTATCTTGAAATTTGTTAACCACCTTAAGCTGGCGTGGCCTGTTTGAATTTTGAATTTTCTACCATACAGATAGTGATGAAAGTGCTGCACAGACAACACTATAGCATTGAGTTCTTTTCTCGTCACACAATAGCCTCTCTCTGCCTTTGAAAAACACTTTGAAAAGTAAGCAATGACCTTTTCTTGACCATTCTGTATCTGTGATAAAACACTATCACAAGCAACATCACTGGCATCAGTACTCAAAATAAAATCACCATCTTGAGTAGGGTATGCTAGAATTGGACTAGAAACTAATGCCTTTTTCAAAGCCTGAAAAGCCTTTTCACATTCGTCTGACCAGATGAACTAATCTGTGTCGTCTGTACAAGTACCCAGAAATATTTCTAATTTCTCTTCCCTTCAACCTTTTGTTCGTTTAAAACAACTTAATCTTCAGTCGGCATCATCTTCTCACATACCATCTCTTTCTATTAATAAATGTTTTTTCAATGGACCAAGAGTTGTACTTTCACCTTTAAAATCTGTTATCCAAATTGTTTCTTCTATTCATTCGTAAACGGTCCTTATGCAGGCGACACAGAGTGTATCCAATTATCCAAAAGTGCTTTGCTAAGAGGTGCATATGTTCTTGTAATTCCACTATAAAATCTACAGTTAATGGTAGAACATTTAATGTCAAGATAAACTCAGACGTTGATTGTACTACTACTAACGTTATTTATGTTTTAACTTGAAACGCGCCTAGTTGTGGTATACAGTACGTAGGACAAACAGGACGTGCTTTGAAAACTCGATTTCGTGAGCATGCATATCAGTGTCGAAATCGTAAACTAAACAATTTTTAATACCAACACTTTCGGAAATCTGGCCATTCTTTTAAAGATGTTTTAGTACAAATTGTTGAGCATATAACATATGATAAGGAGGCGACTAGCAGCTTTAAATCGAAAGCTAGATTTATATCTGAATTAAATTGGATCAAAAAATTGATATCCGGTTCCGGTTAGTGGCGAGTGTCAGGGAGAAATGCTCTGGTAGGAAACTGCGTTTACATGTGTAGAAATTGAGAATTGGATTAATATTTTTGGATGTGGACTCTTAGTGAGGTACCGTTTTGATATCTGCAGATTTGGAAAATGGAAATTGTGTCTGCATAAAGAGATACTTGGTGGACTATACGTAAACCATTGTCTTTTCTGTAAATATATGTAAGTGTGAGCTGTTTTTGCTAAGCGCAATTGTCGAAGTTAACACTAGCTGAACTGTTAACGGTACCCAAGGGTCATACCCGATCTTTCCGGTAACCGCCTCAGGGCACAGACGGCGCTCAATTATCTTGGCGGTCGTGCTTGTATCCGCGGACATGCCGGGATATGCCGGAGAATCTGCACGAAAGGATCCGAAATCTGTAGTGAACGACAAACTGCTACGGATGAAATCGGAGATGGGCGACTCTCTCTTTAACTGCGATGATGCTGACTCGTCCTTCCTGTCGGGAACTCAGGATTCGCAAATTCTTCCTGGGCAGCGGTTTTTTCAAGACCTGGACACGGACTTGAAGGGCTTGCTTAGGAACCTGTTCGTCAGAGAACTTCAGCAGTTGTGCAACTCTGACTGCAAAAGGTTGACACTGTACAGAGAGCATCTGCATTCAATCGCTTGCGGGATGCCCGATTATCCCAACCGGAAACTGTTGTGTAGGAAGAACTCGCAGAAAAGTAAAAAGGCAGAGAAATACGCACATGACTGTTATATAATACGCCAATTTATCCAAGGCAAGCGGTCGGGCGAAATTTACGATATTTTCTGCTCTGGTGGGGCTAACGACTCGGTAATTGAAATCCCGGATGATCTCCGATTAACGCAAGATAGTGGCAAGGATCAGAGGCTTGTCTCTCCCGATGGTTACGCAATGCTCACGCAGTTGAGTAAGGATGTTGCAGACATGAAAAGGAGATACTGATGATTCAAAGTGTGACATCGAAAATAGAGTCAATTGAGAGAACTCAGTCGCGTATCATGTCATCAGTGAATGGTTTGAGGGCTAACCAGCCAACGTGTGACGTTGAGGCAAAGCTGAACTCCATCGAAATGAGTGTAAAGTCAGTTATTCCGGAATTAGACAACGTGCGCCGTACTACATTTGATATTTTGGAAGGATGTGGTACAAGAGGCAGACGGTCAGGAGAATCATTTCGTCATGACGGTGATATGCCCGAAAATCGGTGCTTAGGTTCACTAGACAAACGGTCAGAAGAGCCATTTCGTCATGACAGTGATATACCGAATAACCAGTGCTTGGTTACGGTATCGTTAGGGAAATCTGCTGGTGATCAGTCAAGTATATCGCAGGCGGTAGCTGGCGCCGCTATGGAGCACTGTATCCCCTCAGCAGGAAGTGGTGACGGGAAACCGGCTTCAGGCGGCACGCACGCAAATGGGAGTGCAAATTCCGGACATACTGGCAGCCGGTTTGAGAATGACGGCACAAGCAGTACCCGAAGCAGACCAGGCAATTTCAAAAGCTACGCTGAAGCTGCCATGTCACAGCAAGGCGGTCCGTCTGTGTGGAATGGCGGTCTTCAACGCAGCAAGTCACCCTCTCCGGCGTCTCAGAGAATGTCATGTGATGTGAGCACCGACCCCGACGGGGACAGGGACGGGGACTTTGTTTCGGTCACCCACAGGAGGCAGGCGGTTTATCATGTGAGCAATATAGACCCAGGCGTATCATATGACGACATTTATGGCTACCTAAACGACAGACATGTAAAATATAGGCAGATAAGGATATTTTATCATAGTGTTAAATCAGCCTCTGCGAAAGTCGTGGTTCCAGCTAATCAGGCTGATGCGGTTGAACGGGAGGGGTTTTGGCCGCGTAAAATGGTAGTTCGGAAATGGAAGAGTAAGACAGAGTGGGTGAAAGAGATTAGCGAAAGGCGACCGGGGAATCAGGTAGACCATGTGAGCAATTTTAGGTCGTACGATGAGTCCGGTTATACCGGCGATATCCGAAACGGGTTTTAATAGACCGCACCGTCAGAACCGTCGAGGTTACGAGTACCGGCGCGAACGTTACAGGCCCCGCTATGGTGATAGAAATTCTCAGTACTCTCAGCACTTTGATTCGAGGCGCAAGGACCATGATGCTGACTGTAAGTCGGACGTTTGTCGCGAAAGTGGCAGGAACCTATCTGATCAGCCAAACGTTTGGGCGGACAGTAATGGGGATGATTGGGACAATACTGATATAGGGTTTTAGTTACTTATTATGAAAGTACGCGATCACTTTAAAATACCGCTGATTCCTCTTGAAATGGATACCTTGATAAAGCTAACGCTTTTATGTTGGAATGTGAGAGGCATAATGTCGTCTGCTTACTCGCTGTCGAACTTATTAGACGACAAACGTGTTGATATTGCGCTGATAATGGAGCACAAGCTTTTTCCATGCTCGAGACAGTTTCTCAGCAGTATTCACTCGGAATTTGATTATGTTTCAGTCGAAAATTGCCCTGCAAATATATACCAAAGGTCAACCTGTGGTAAAGGCGGGGTGGCGATAATGTACCGTAAAGAGACAGCCCCTTTTATCACTCCGGTTGACACTTTTGGGAACAAGAGGGTTGTAGGGGTCGAAATGCGCAATGTCACAAGCGTCCCTTTATTCATATGTGCTGCCTACATGCCGTCTGAAAATGATCTGGACTTGTATCGGGAAACCCTTAGCGAATTACAAGCATTCGTTAACTTTTATGGCAAGAATGGTCATGTAATTGTAGGGGGTGACTTTAACGGGAAGCTTCTTGAACGTGGAATCGCGGGCAACCGGAAATCGGAAGCACTGAAAGAGTTTGTTGAAGTGCTATCTCTTGTACCCACACATCTTATAGATGGGGCTAAAGGACCCGATTATACATTTATCCCATGCAAATCTAGACTTGACTATGTGTTTGCGAACATTGACTTAATGCCATACGTCACCGACTTTGAAACGGTCTCCGATTCGGATATACACACATCGGATCATTTGCCACAGATAATATCGCTTGATCTCCCTGACGCCGGTGTATCTCCGAGCGTAGGAAATGGCGCGAATGTTCGAACAGTTGCTTGGAATAAAGCTACTGACGGACATAAAAGTAGGTACCAAACTGAACTGACACAGCGTCTTCCGGTCTTTGACGTCACGCAAGATGATCCGAATTGTATATCCGATATAATTACGTCCAGTATTCCGTATAGTAACTTTAACACGCACACAAAGCCGTATTGGAACGCCGAGATTAAGTTTAAGCATACACTCTCTAGACGTATGCGTCGCTTATGGATAAGCGAAGGACGTCCAAGAGGTCGAGAGTATGAGTCTTACGTCAACTACAAGGCGGCAAAATCGGAATTTCGTAAGATTCAAAGAATCGAATCTGATAGATATATTGACAAAATTAATCACGACTTAGATGAAGCCGCTGGACTTGATTACCGGCTTTTCTGGAAATTGCTTAGAAATCGCAAATCGAAAGCATCAAGTAATATCTCTAGCTTAGTGTTTGATGATGAGGAATTTAAAGACGGTAAAGTCGCCGAAGGGTTTGCCGAATATTTTAAAGGTGTGTTTAATTTTAAAGGTAACGGACTAAATTCTAAATTTGAGAGTGAGGTGAGAAATTTCCTTCGAAAATTCAGGACGGCTACGCCGAGTTCGAATGCCTTAGTCGATGATATACAGGAGATAGAAGTAGAGCAGTGCATAAAACGTCTGAAATGCCGGAAAGCACCCGGACAAGACTCCGTGTTGGGTGAGCATATTATCTATGGTGGTCCCGCAATCGTTACTGCCATTACGACACTTTTCAATAGTATACTGTACCACGAGGTCATCCCTCATGTTTGGAAGACAAGCCTCGTTGTCCCTATTTATAAAAATCATGGCAAACCTAGAGATTGTCCTTCTAGTTATCGCCCCGTTTCGTTAATCCCCTGTCTTTCTAAAATGTTTGATCGCATTCTTGTCGATAGACTTAATAAGCATCTTTTGCTCACATCCCAAGTGTTTCCCAGCAGGCAGCAACAGGGTTTCCAGGAAAATTTGAGTTGCATTACCACGGCCTTCAGCCTACAGGAAACCATACATCATAACCTCGAGCAAAATAGCAATGTTTACGTGGCTCAGTTAGATATTAAAGGGGCATTTGATACGGTCTGGCACGACGCATTATTCTATAAATTAGGATTGCTAGGTGTTCGAGGTAAGCCATTAAGGATAATGCAAGAGTCGTACAGAAATCTGAAATGCAGGATTAAGGTCAATGGGGTGACGTCTAATGCGGTTGACGTCAACCGCGGCGTCCGTCAGGGCGGCTAGGCGTCGACTTTCCTGTATATGGTCTTCATAAATGACCTTTTATGTCAGTTAACAGAAAGTAAAGAGGGTGCGTGCGTTGACAGTCTGAAATGCAGCTGTCCGACCCTGGCCGATGATGTCACGCTTGTCGCTATCAGTCCAGAACATTTACAGTCATTACTGAACACTGTTTACGAATATGCCTCAAAGTTTAGGTTTGAAATAAACACATCAAAGTCTTGTGTGATGACATTTTCAAATAAAAGGAAAGACATCCCGCTTACGGCACGTTTGGTGAACAGTGTTTAGTGCATGTAAATACGGCAACACATCTTGGAATGAAACTTTCAAGCAACCTTAAATGTGAATTGAAAATTGCAGCCCGATGTCAAAAGGGGAAAAAAACTCATTCCATGCTATGATTGGGCTTGGTATGCATCCTAAGGGTTTAAATCCACTCACATCTGTAAGCTTGTATAAAAAGGTAGTATTGCCGTGCATTTTGTATGGTTCAGAGCTCTGGAATGATATGACACTGAAAGATCGGGACACACTTAGTCAAACCCAGCACTATATTACAAAGTGTATTCAAGGTTTTTCTAGACTCACGAGATCGGATATTGCCGAATCAATGCTAGGTGTTTATAGAATCATATCTGAAGTCGAGAAACGGAAACTCATGTTTTTGCATAAAATTATTTCTCTTCCCAAAGGTCACCTCGTGAAAGATATCTTCATGAGACGATACTACAACTTTTTACAAGCCCCCGAAGTGGTTAAAAGGGGATTTGTTCCGGATATCATAAAGATTGTATCTAAATATAAGTTATCGGCAATTTTAAATGACTACGTCTTATATTCGGAGCTTCCTTCTAAAGGAGTATGGAAACACAGGTTAAATAAAGTAATCCGCGAGTCTGAACATCTGCTGTGGGTAGATCGACTGAACAGAGACAGGGACTTTGACAGATTTAAGCATGTACATAAAAGTATACAGCCTGCTCATATATGGTAAATCCCGGCTAATCGAAGTGAATTGAGACTTGCGCATCTTATTTCTGACATTTGGGTGACACGCCCAAATAATATATTGACAGTATGTAGACATTGTGAGCAGATCTATACAGACACATACCGACATATAACATCGGAATGCTTGCTCACGTATGGCAAAAGAGAAGAGTTCACCGGGTTTGCAGAAGTCTGTTTCGGGATCGAACTCGATAAGCTTAACTCTGAATCATTTCTGGAAACCATTGTTGGCGCGTCCTTAAACGAGATCCCAGCAGATGAAAATTGGTACAGCTTTGTAATCTGCGCATTTCATTTTGTCCAAGACTGTATGGACATGCACTACAGAATGCTACTTGAAATGGATAAGTGACTGTTGTAAGTCCTATGTCGCCTTAATTCATTCCACAATGACATAAGTGTATGTGAAGTCCATATTGTAGAATGTACAGCATACATTTTTAATACGATGTGGTTATAAACAGATGGTGCATGTTACTAGTTCATGACTGGGTGAATGGAACACTACATGCTTAATGTGTGAGTAACTGATTATTTATTTTTTTTCACCGAAAATGTTATTAAGCTGCATAATTATGTTAACAGTGATTCTAATTTGTACAGCACCCATGGAACTGACGTCGGCTTACGCAAAATATGACACTTCTGCGGACGGCATATAGGATCGTCATGCACAATTTTATATTTAAGCTTTCCCATACAGCTATCTGGACCGTTAAAACGAATGTTAAGACGAAATGTAAAAGCCGTCGTTGATTCTTTGTTAAAATGCTTATAAATGCGATAGTGCCAATTTCGGCCTGGTATAGTGTCCAACGTAAAATACCCAGTACTCGTACTTACAATCTGGATAAGGTCCACGGATATATTGTTCTCCCGCTCTGTTTCGTTTCGAGAGTGGGTTATATAAATATATATATAAATATATAACTGTGGATCTATATATGAGGGTACAAGGTTTAGTGACTGTAGCTGACGATTTACATGTTTGCATTTACAGAATGACTTATCTTTCTATGTTTTACACATTTCCAAACTCTTTCCTAAACATACCGATGGTTGTAGGCGAGACTGTGTGAGGTTCATATGAATATGCATATATGCATTTCGTACAGTTTTGCATGCAGAGTTTGACGTCTGGAAAGACAAAGTGGAAGTGTAGGTTATATGTGTACGTTGTGACAACAGACGATAGAAAGAAAACTGTGCCGACCAATGCTAATAGCAAAATTAATATCGGTCTATGTGGCATGAATATTTAGTTATAGCTTGGCCTACACAAACTCTTAATTGTATATATATTGTGTATGTTTGTATTATTGTTCGTTACCTGAACGCTTTACTTCTATATTCCTTCATACTGTTCTGTTTGTATGTAATCTCCACTGGGAGGAAATAAAGATACTGAACTGAACTGAACTGATCACATGGCATTCGCAAAAATGGTAATATTAAACGAAAATCTCGTTTGAAAATGACTCTTCTTGATCTACATACTTTACGCCTAACTTCGGGTAAACATGCCATGCTTTCTAGACTTTCCTCCTTATCTATATGTTTATTAAAAGAAATTGACGAGCAAGCCGATAAAATTATTTTTAGATCAGATCCCCTCATAGGAACGGCTAGTTTGATACAAAGCTTTACTCTACATGTTCTCAGACCGCACATTGACAAATTATCTGAACACCAAAGATTCTTCTTGAACATTCCTTTTATTAATAAAGGTATTGATTTTATTGACCTCCAAAGTATTTTTAGAGACAAAAATGTAATTGACACTATTCCTAAATACTTTAAAAATACAGAACCACCTATCATCTGCTACAAATATAACAAACCCATCAGAAATACAATTTTCAACTATAATAAAATTGTGGCCGACCTTAATATTAATGATAATATTCCTGATAATTGAGATTGCGCCACCTCAAAATTGTGCTATTCTCCGGCTGGTCATGTGATTACTGGTAATTTTGAGATAATTAAAGATAAACGTCTACGATCTCTTTTGAATAAAGGTCCCAAATATAGAATACCATCCTTGATAGATTTTAACTCTTGTCGAGTTCAGATTGCGGAGGCTTTACAAAATTTTAGTATCAAATGGTGTCGAAGAGAACATGTTGAGTTTAATGCTCTTTCTTGTTGGAAAAAACTAATTTTTGATATAATTGATAAACGCATTTCCTTTTACAGCTCTAATAAACTCCTTCTTCCACCTAAACCGAGAACTTCTTTTAGACATCTTAAAAAGGGTTTACAGGATTTCCATTCAAAATACGTTTTTGTTCCTGCTGATAAGGCATCAAATAATGTGATTATTATTTGACGATTACATTATATCGATGTCTTGAAGCAGGAAATTATTAATACCAAGTCATACATTTCAGTTACCACTGACGAAAAGACCATCATTTCAGACCATGTCAAAAAGTGTGAACAATTTGGAACCGATATTAAAATTACACAACATAAACTTCCTACAATGTATTGGTTACCAAAACTACATAAAAAACATATAAAGCGCGTTTCATTGCAAATTCTAGTTCATGTACAACTACTAAATTGTCTATACTTTTGACTTCTTGTTTAACGAAGGTAAAGGAACATGTAAAATTCTACTGTGATAAGACTTATGAAAATTCTGGAATAAATCTCTTCTGGTCTATTAAGAACTCTTCAGAAGTCTTAAACAAACTTAAGAACAAAATGTATCTTGCATCCACTGTAAGCACGTACGATTTTTCTACTCTGTACACAACTCTTCCTCATATTTTAATTAAGGATAAGCTTACTAACTTGATCCAGAAAGTATTTCCCCGGGAAAAAAAAACATCATTCTTGGCATGTAATGCTGAAAAAGCTTTCTTTACTGACGAGCAAATGAAATATTACACCAATTGGACTTGCTCAGAAGTTTGCGAAGCACTAACTTTTCTTTTGGATAACATATTTGTACGTTATGGGAATGCTATATACCGTCAGGTAATTGGTATTCCTATGGGTACGAATTGTGCACCACTTGTCGCAGATTTGTTTTTGTACTGCTATGAGAGAGATTTCATGTTGAGTTTGAATCCTCAATCACAAGAAGATGTTATAAAAGCCTTCAATGAAACTTGTCGATATTTGGATGATATTTTTAACTTAGATAACCCTTTCTTCGATGCTCTGATTCCTACAATTTATCCTAAAGAACTCAAATTGAATAAAGCTAACCCGTCCGACAATTGTGCAGCGTTTCTTGACCTAGACCTTAAAATTAATAATGGAATGATTTCTTCTAAAATATATGACAAAAGAGATGATTTTGATTTTAATATTGTAAATTTTCCTCATCTTGACGGGGATGTTCCCCGTGCTCCATCTTACGGGGTTTATATATCTCAACTTATTCGTTTTGCTAGAGCTTGTTCATCTATTGACGATTTTAAAAGTCGAAATCTCATTTTAACTGAAAAACTGCTTAAGCAAGGATATAGATACCATAAACTAAGAACAACTTTCTCTAAATTTTACTATCGAAATCTCTCGCTTATTGGCAAGTACAAATGTAATTTCAAGGTGCTTCTGCGACACGGTATTTCACATCCTGAATTTTATGGTGATGTGATTTACAAACTTCGTAAAATTATTGGACATACCCATTTTCTCACTTTGTTCATCAAATATATAAAACAATTCATTA
The DNA here is from genome assembly GCA_963576725.1 of Azorinus chamasolen. Lineage (NCBI taxonomy): Eukaryota > Metazoa > Mollusca > Bivalvia > Cardiida > Solecurtidae > Azorinus > Azorinus chamasolen. The sequence continues at coordinate 36,353,187 of OY755251.1, forward strand.
AAAAGGGATATGATCCTGTAGTACTACAACATACTGCATGTTTGGTTGTGAACCCTTTTACAGTTGGCAATCACGCTGGCCTCTTTGCATGTACGCCGACAAGAAAGGTTTAGTACTCTATGAAGGCGACCTCTTAAATCCAGAAATGGAAGGAGAACGTCGGATATCTGTACTATTTCATTTTTGTCGTACCCTTTATTACTTTTCTACAGTTACTCTGTTTGCAGCTCAATCATTGAGTACGCTAGCGATAGGTGGATACAGTATGTTCACTTAAATGTGTTTTTGTTATACATGCACTTTACCACTGTATTTGCTGTCGCGGTTGTTGTAGATTAGTCGGAGAGGGGATACGTTTATTTACATTGTTTGTCTTTTAGGATGGGGATGGAATAAGTGTGAGGTTGGGCGCCCATAAACCGGTTTAACCCCCGGTGACTTCTGTCACTGACCGTTCCAAGGCGGTACTTCCATCTTCCTCCTATTGTATGTTTGTTTTGTCTTTGTGCGTCTCTTGTTGTTTTTTCTACTTATGTACATTTGCTGTTTCCTTGTGTTGCTGTTCGGGCGAGTGTTTGTTCTGTATGTGGTGTTTCCTGCATGACTCATTTTTGTACTTTTGGTACCTTTTTCTGACAGTCGGTGCAACGGTTTGGCTATGGTTGCAAAATCTTTAATGTATTTTCGATAGAATGACAATAAACCAATAAAACTTCTAACATCCTTAACACGTCTAGGAGTAGGCCAATCTGTGACAGCTTGAATTTTCTCTGGACAAGTGGAAGTACCATTTTCACTAACGACATGACCTAAGAATGTAACTTCTTTCTGCAAAAGATTACACTTTTTAGGGTGTAACTTTAAATTGGCTTCTTTCAACCTCTGAAACACAGTTTTCAAGTTTTCTATGGCTTCCTCAAAAGTTTTTCCTATGACAATAATTTCATCCAAATACAGAACAAGGGTTTTCCATATTAGACCAGAAAATACTAGTTGCATGAGTCTTGTGAAAACAGAGGGACTTGTACAAATTCCAAAGGGTAGCTTGCAAAACTGATAGTGTCTACCACCTGCTAAACTAAATGCAGTTTTGGGTCTGCTTGCTGGATCAACATTTACTTGCCAAAAACCTGATCTTAAATCTAAATTTGAAAAAAACTTTGATCCAGATAATGCATCCAAATTATCATCTATTCTAGGTAAAGACTGGTATTCTTTTATTGACACTTGGTTAAGCTTACGGTAATCGCAACAAAATCTGACAGAACCATCTGGTTTTGTGACCAAAAGGACAGGTGATAACCATGGAGAACATGCAGGCTCAATAATTCCTCCTTTTAACATTTCATCAATTTCTTTTTCTGCCACGTCTCTCTTTGCCAAGGGAATGCGATAAGGATATGTTTTAATGGGCGGATGATCTCCAGTGTCAATGGAATGTGAAACCAAATTTGTCCCAACCAATATCTAGCTTAGAAGAAGAAAAGACGCTCTGATTCTCGATTAACAAAGTTTTCAACTTCTGATTCTGGTCAGGTTCTAGATTTTCAGAGGCACGTCTGAATAAGTCTTGCATATGTTCTGGCAAATTATCTGTTTTGTCTGTTTTCATTTCTGTTTTGACTGAAGAAACAGGCTCAGATGTTGGTACTGATACACACTCATAGACAGCTGTAACTGTGTTTTCATATATTTTACAAGGTTCCTTCTTAAGATTTGCAATTCTAATAGGAAATGTCCCACTGGTAGGATAGGAGTCCAGTTTTCTCTTCAAATTTTGAATTTGGTTCTAAAATTCCTAAGTAATCATTATCAATAGGATCCATAGGTTTTCCAGGCACAATCATTTCTGATTCTGCAGGTATTATAACAGTTTCAGAAACAGCTATTCTACAACACGTGTACTCAGCATTGCTAGATTTGTGAAAGCATGGAATTCTTTCACCATGTAGAGCAATATAGCCTTTGCTCAACATAATATCACATTTATTTTGCATAAGAAAATCTAAGCCTAATATTCCACCTTGATTTATATCTGCTATCAAAAACTCGTGGGTTATTTTCTGTCTACCTATACCAATTTCTATTTGTGTTTTCCCATCAAAAGGAGTTGACTCTCCTGTAACTGTCACTAAAGATGATTGTACTGGAAAAATAGTTGGCCTACTTGAATATGGTAATTTTTTTACTGTTTCTCTATTTAGAATTGATACATTTGCACCTGAGTCTACTAAAAATGTCACTTGATTTTGGAGAATGTTTGTTGATACAAAGTATCCATTTTCAGACCCTAGGTTGTTTAGTGCAATCTGGGACCGACTTGATTTGTCAAACCCTGGTCCCTTTGGTTTGACCTTTGAAAGTTTCCCTGACTTATATTTCTATTTTGAGGCTCAGTTCTCTGATTGAACCTATGCTGATAGTCTGGATGGTTCTGGTAATTATTGCGACCTAATCTTTGTACAGGTCTATAATTCTGTCTGCCCATAAACTGGTTTCTGTTTTGGTAATTATTTCCAAATGTTCTGTTATCAGACCTGTTTTCATAGTACCTATTTTCTCTTGGATTTCTGTTGTTTCTATGAAATTGGTGTTTGTTTTGTGTGAAGCCTTGTGGTGCAACATTTTGATTTTGTGTGTGTCTTGAAGTATCTTGTTCCTTATATGGACTCTCATTTCTCAAGTTCTGATCAATGTTAGTTACCTACTAATTTTGTTCTTTGTCTGTCAGCTAATCTGTGAGCTTCCATTTTCACAGCCATCTTTTCTGCTTCAAAGATGGTTTTGGGACCATTTTCTCTCAATCTAAGCCTAATTTCTGAATCTGTCAATGCATCTATAAAATTATCAAGAGCCAGAGTTTCTACTACATCTTGAGTCCCAGTTGGATATGCCAATCTGGTCATTTTTCTAATTGATTGTGCCAATTCAGGAATTGTCTCCCCTTTGTTTCTAACCCTAGTTTTTAACTGAATTCTGTATACCTCTGCTTTGTTTTCTGTACCAAATCTTGCTTTTAATTTCTCAACCAATGAATCAAAGTCACGCCTTTCTCTCTCATTTATTTCACTGAGCAGTGACCTTGCTTCATTTGTAAGTGAGCTGGCTAGGTACAATGCTTTCTCTTTATATCCCCATCCATTAATTTCTGCTGTAATCTCGTATTGAGTTAAGAAATCATCTAAATCTTCATTTCCACTGTAAGACTGTGGTTTCATTTTCAATGAATTATGTTTATTTGAGTTTGCTGGATGCATAAAGTTTTGTGCCAAGCATGGCTCCATTTGCATGCATGTATTCTTGTTAAAGTTTGAATCATTAATATCTATTGGGGTTTGACTACATTCCCCAGTTCTCAATTCACTATTTTCATTTCTGTTGAAGTTGAATTGAATTTCAGGATCAGGATTTTGAATTTGACTTATTCGGGATTTTACTTTATGCATCTCTACCTCTAAATTTCCAATTTTCGTCTGAAATTGGGTATTTAAATCCAGAATTGTGTTTGATAACACATTCAAACTTTGTGTCATTTCCTTAATTTGTGTATTTGTACAACCATTTTCTTGATTTTTATTCAGATGATGATTTTGTGTACCATACTGATGGTCCATATTTTCATTTTCTACCTCAATATTATTTCCCTCAATGGATGATGACTGATTTTCTCTAAGTTTACTATAGTTTTGCATATTACCATCCATGTTTCAATAATGTACTATTTTCTTTCAATGAAAATTACTGTTTAAGAAAATTTAAACTTTGTTATAAAAAAAAATATTTTCTATTTTCAGATACAAGCCGTTACTTCAAGTAGATCTATATCTACTAACCCAGAATCACAGTGACCACTCTACAGCAGTTTCTATTTATATTTCTGTTAACATGTTAACAATTGTCTTTGTTAAATAAACAATTATGTGATGTATTCTGCATTAAAAAGATATGATCTAGATCATCATTATCATCCCACTTCTGACACCATTATGTTGTGCCCCCACAGGCGTTATCTCAGTTTTCAACATTTGTCAGGATGCTGGACCTGAGGGACATCAACACACAATTATGCTAGATCAGGATCTAGCTTAAATAATAATTGTGGGCTCGCTCTGAGATCTTATTTCAGAGATTTAAGGCATGAAATAAAAGACAAAGTTTCAAATATCAGTCATATTAGTTTGTATTTGAATAATTCTTCAATAATCCTAAACTCTAATTATTACAATTCTATAAAAACAACAATCTCATTAAAATACAGATCTAGATTCTACTGTGTCAATTGTATTTGTCATCTTTTCTATCCCAAACTATTGTTCTGACACCTTAATACATATTAAGAGCTGAAATTACTGTATTGAAGAGTTGACCGAATCTGGTAATATTTACCGGATCTGGTAAAATTACAATTTGACCGGATCTGGTAAAATATTAAAAATGACAATATTTATGATTTTACGCAACAGTTTTCATATGCAATTTAGTAAAAGGTGATATTTACTCATAAACACACATTTGGAAGCTGAACTGACGGTATTAAAGTGTTTGACCGAATCTGGTGATATTTACCGGATCTGGTAAAATTACAATTTGACCGGATCTGGTAAAATATTCAAAATCACAATAAATAAGGTTTTATGTGACCTTTTGTATATGTAGCCTATTATAAACTAATATCTATTGAAAAGTATGTTCACCTGCAGTCTAGATTTGCTCTATAACAAAATATAGTGTTTTGGTAGTTTCACCGGATTGGGTAAAAGTACAAGAGTTTGACCGGATCCGGTAAAGGTGCTGATAACCGCTTTAAATGTAGAGTGAGTTTGTGATTCTGGATAAATTATGACTGGTTATATATTCCTATATCATTTTGGGTAAAAATACCCCAAGGTTCCTATTCATTGCGAACAGTTTTCAATTGACCGAATCCGGTCGACCTTTCTCTAAGTGAGTCACTCGGAACACCTCGGCTATTTCTATCGAAATAATACCTCGGATATAACACGGGGGGAAGAAGTAGTCCCGTCCAACATGGCGGACAGTGTAAACATCGTTAGCTATGTAACTGCACTTGATCCGACAATACATACAATACACAGGGGCAGGAGAAATATACAATCTGAAACTGGTTAGTATAGGAAAAGATATTCTACAGAGCACAACGAAAGAAACAAACAAGTACGTGCTACATAGTAGTTCTTGTTTATTTACAGTCTGTAGCACAAAACCAGACAACTCACCAAGTACTGATATACTGTACTTCATCAACAACATTAGGTTAGGCTCTGTGATGTGTCTTGATCTCAATTTCTCAACAGCTTGCGAATAGCTAGAGTATGAAGAGTTTCTATATCATTTTGGGTAAAAATACCTCAAGGTTCCTATTCATTGCGAACAGTTTTCAATTGACCGAATCCGGTCGACCTTTCTCTAAGTGAGTAACAGACATACTAGTGACGTTCCGTCAGAATGGGCCGCCTTTTATACCCATCTTGACGTGACGTCATCAAAACAACAAGCAAAGTGCACGTAGCGTTGTCGAAAGAACATCAGCTTTTACATGGAAAATAGAGCGAGTTGAGACATTTCAAGTGAGTTATAGATTCTATGAGACTTATATAAACCATAACTATCGAATTCTCAACAACAAATAGCGAAATGACGCTAAAATATGACTTTGTAAAAACCGGAAGTCAAGATCGAAAATTACGGGAAAGTTTGCGTGGAGCGAACGATTCTACGTGACAGTTGCCGAAATCTAGGTGGTACAGGATTCGATATCATTTAAAAGGTATATATATCGATACGATATGCAGAATAATAAGTAGATTGTGACACGGCACAGCAATACTATATTCTAATTTGTCATCACTAGTATTGTCTGTGTTGGTCTTATTCCTTGTTAATTATCATTCCTGTGATTAGCGAGACTTGTGTATTATTCCGTTGATAAGCAAACCTTACGAGTAGCTTTCCGACGACTTTGGGAGTAAATATAATTAGAGTGTGGGTAAAACATCAGACAGTACAAATAATTAGAGTGTGGGTAAAACATCAGACAGTACAAATAATTAGAGTGTGGGTAAAACATCAGACAGTAAAACTAATTAGAGTGTGGGTAAAACATCAAACAGTACAAATAATTAGACTGTGGGTAAAACATCAGGCAGTGTGGCTCCTGTAGAGACACCGAGTTATTCATATTAGGGGGTCGAACTTGATTAACCATTTACTCCATGTATACTCATGTAAGAGCTAATTATAACATAAACTATTATTTAGAATATCTGTTATAATAACACATATACACATGACTTTTTGCCAATGGCAGAAGCTGGAGAATCATATCTATCTTGTATCATAAGCACTCTGAGCAGACCCTGATCAAACGTCTCCTATAGAAGCCGTTTGATCTGGGTCTACTCTGTTTGCAATGGCACAGAAAGGCGCATTTATGGAGTACAAAGTTAGAATTGTTACCACATATTAACTACTGGCAATGAAATAGATCTATATGTTGCGCGAGAAGTTCTTCTATCTTCCTCCATAAATACGCCTTTCTATGCCTCTGTAAAAGTCACCTGTTCAAACCATTGTGATAAATAGAGCATTTGCTCCTACAGGAGCAAATGCTCTATTTATCACAATGGTTTCAAACTACAGAATTCTAAAAAATCATTTTCTCTAGTTAATGCTACTTTTCGGTAGATGCATCTAAAGAGGTTGCGTCTAAAACAGCTTATGGAGAAAAGGGTTAACCCTTTCCTTCATGATTATTCATGTAAGAAATAATAACCTCATGCAAAACGGTATACCTGTGTCATGTGTGGTAAAACTGAATTAACCCTTTCAATTAACACTTTTAATCCTGTAGGAGCCGTCTGATCAGGGTCTGCTCTTTTTGCTTATGAAACAAATAAATATATGAGCCTACAGTTCCATGGCCAAACTTCCCTGTTTTCATGTGCTATCATAACAATTAATCTAATTAATATTGTTGATGTCATTATTTCTGAAAATAGATACCAAATTTTATCCTCCTGAACAAAGATATTGGATCAAGATGACATGCCGAATACTTTGGTGTCTCTTCATGATCCAAATTTTTCGACACCCAGTCAATTGATTCTCAAAAGCTTGGTCTAATTAAATTGGACCAGATTCAAATTTGAACAGATTGTTTGTATTATTTACTGCACAGTGTACTAAGAATCAAGGATGGACTCACCTGGCCATAGTCCAGAGAGAGATACGTCTGCAACATCCTGTGGCACGTCTGGTACGTTCACCGTATCCAAGCAACCAGCTGCATTATTCCTATAATGAAACAACACCCCCTTCTTAAGTACAACTGATGTGACTCCAAACGGATGCTACATTGCAGATTGGTAAGGGAGGTAACTCTGAGATGCGTATGTAAGACTACCATTAACACTCGCAGTGTTTTATCGCCTTCTACAAGGTGAATATTTTATCACCTTCATGACGTCTGTATGTATTTATTCCTCTGTTGCATAAGCACGTAGAGGGACAGTCATGATCGACGCGTATCTCCTCTGGACCAAACGACGAATCGTCTGTTAGATCGTCTGCATTACCGTCGTTTTTAAACCGGTTAAAACCCACAGTGACACTTGTCACTGACCGTTCCAAGGACGTACTTTCATATTTGTCTTTGTCATGTCTTTTTGTGTCTCTTTTTGTCTTTTGATAGGCATGTACATTTGCTGTTCTTATTTGTCATAGTGATGTACGGGCGACTGTGTGTTTTGTCGTGGTTCCTGTATGAATTTTGACGCGACTAATTTACATGTTTTGTTCGAGTAATGGACATCTGAATCGTTTGTGCTGCGGTTCGTAACGTAAGAAAGCCATTTACAAAAATGTCTTGTACTGATCAAAGTCGCCCTCGTAATCCGCCTTAGCGTTGTATTCATTGGGCGCAGATTGATCGAACCTATCGCGTTTAATTTCTGCCGCAGCTTCTTATCGTATTATTACAAAGTTCACACCCCGCTGCCTTAGACAATTTTGATCTCCTGTGCGTTTATTGCGTAATCCCTGCATCGTGATAATCGTATAGTTTTTTTGTGTTCGACATGAATCGTCAAGTTTAAGTTCTGCGCCTGGCAAGTGTTCGAGGACGACCCTGCGTTGCCATCCAGATCTATCAGACTGTCTGCCAGCCGTTTGTCAGTACAGTTGCCCATCGCAACGTTGGTGGCGTGCTAATGCACTGGGATGCTGCAATTGCTATTTACACTGGGTGTGCGTTACTTGGTACTCCATGCGAATGCAAGGGTTCATCCTGGGCATTCGAAACATTAACTAATGACTATGAGTTTGGCTTTTAGTTATGTTGTTCAAATGAAACATTGAATTCATAAATTGATTGCTCAACGGTATTGCGCGCTTTAAACGTATACTAAGACGATTTGTCGATGTCTGAGATGCAATTTACAAGATTACCGAAATTGTCTTGTATTGACTGCTTGACAACATTAAAATGATTCTGTAATCTTTTACAGATGTGTTGAGACTCAGAATGTTTCAGCATTAGCTTGTCGATGTTTATTACAGAGTATTGATTTGCATACTTGAAATCCTTTAAGTCAACTTTCAGCGCTACAAAGCGCTTTCAAATGCATTTTTATTTACGCTAATGATGTCCTTTAACGATAAAACTCCTCGGGTTAACAAAACGCACACTGTCATATTCCCCAGTCCTTCGGAATCGCTAGTTTCGATGTTATTAGTTTTGAATACCGCTTAAGCCTGTGCTAGGAGGTGTGAGTAGTGTTGCACTTTTGATAACTGCTCATGACCAGCCTCAATAAAACCGATTTTTCTCTTTTTGCATTGCTGCCTTTGTTTTTGAAAACAGTGGCGGTTTGTATAATAATTAAACACTGAAAGTAGGAGATCCTTCGAAAGCAAAAGCAGCAATGCAAAAAGAGAAAATTGCAGACTCGATTTTATTGAGTCTGTTCATGAGCAGTAATTCAAAGTGCAACACTACTCACACCACCTAGCACCGGCTTAAGTGGTATTCAATGTTCAAAACAAATAACATCGAAACTAATAATCCCGAAGTACGGGGCGACATTTGACGGCCACCACACAAACACTTACACCTGTTGTTGTGAAGTACATAAACTCTGAAAGTAGGAGACCCTTCGAACGCAAAAGCAGCGATGCAAAAAGAGGAAATTGCAGACTCGGTTTTATTGAGTCTGTTCATGAACAGTAATTCAAAGTGCAACACTACTCACGCCCCCTAGCACCGGCTTAAGTGGTATTCAATTTTCAAAACAAATCAAAGGCCTGAATGGCGTTCAGGTTTGATATGGATGTTATGTGTAGGGGGGGGGGGGGCGGGGGGGATTGATGTACACGTTAATAACAATAACGTCTTGGAATTGATAACAGTATTAATAACAACACATTTTTGTGAAACACTATGCCCCTGATTGTGACAAATATAAATTTGACCCGTAATGTGACATTTAACTGTAATATAAGCCCCCCCCCCCCCCCCAAAAAAAATAAATAAAATGTTCGCCTCTGTAAGTTGCATAGACATGCCAGGTTTGAAGTATGTATGTGCAATGGCTACAACGTTATTGCCAACATTAAAGTTTGAGCCAAGCCAACAAACCAACAAAGTCAGCCCCACCCCCTTGATTCTTGATTGGGGGCATAAAAATATGACATACTGAAACAAAAGGAGCCATCTCATGATCTGCTGTTTATATATTGACATGCTTCTAGTTTCTACTATGGCAAAAGAATATCTTAATTATATTCATGATGTCATTATTTCTTATATGAATATTCATGAAGTAAAGGGTCAATTAATGCTTTCATGTCCAAAGCTGATGCAAAAACTGAAGCACAACATCAAAATGATACAAAGGCTACCTATAATCCTACATTTTTTGTTCAACTTATTCTTACACATAACATTTATTTTTCCATGTTCAGCACTCGTTTATTTTGAATAAATGTAGTCTGCTTACAAATTTGAAGGTAGACTGTTTTTATTTTTAATTACTAAGTAGATCCATACATGTACATACAATTACGGTAGTTGTTTGGAACCTGATGAAACTCAAACTCAGAACTACAGTCAGAAGTAGAGTTGTAAACTGGGAAAGACATTTCAACAAATTGCTACCTACTTTCGCTTTTACACGACACAAACGTCTTGAGCAGACTCGGCGGTTACACGATACATAGAAGAGACAGTTGTTATTGACACTGGAATATAATTTGATTGAATATGTGTTGAAAACCTTCTATGGATAATACTTACTTTGATAAGCCGATAGAACCCCGTGTGTTTACGGTTTTACTTCTTGTAAGACTTAGACTTGTGTTGAGGTTGGGTGCCATAGTCAAAACACGCTGTTCGATGCGTGATAAATGTGTATATGGGATTTCTTTGACCTTGTCCTTTATGAAACTTCCTATATTTCTAATTTTGAGTACGGGTCAAACGGAAATGACCGAATGCGATGCAAAAGGCAGTTTGATTGGCTGAAGATGTAGGTCTATATGCTAATCAGTTACGAATGTGTAAGTGCAATCGGAAACCTCGGCTATATTCCTTCTGCTTTAAATTGCCAAGGTGTTGCGAAAACTACGGCAAAAATATTCGTTCGCTTCTTCTTCTTCTTCTTCCGATTAAAGTACAGTGCCCACTCTGGAGCATCGACGTACTTGGAGTTTATTAAAATTCAAGACTTTTAAAAAGTTTATCTTTGTGTAGATTAGTAGTAATTATCTCACACAGCGAATTATTATTAAATACATGAAGAGTAAACAAATACATGAACATTTTACAACCAAACTAGATCTAGTGCAGACTTGAAGAAAACTATTTTGTCTTGCGCATGTTCACTAGACAAGTGAACTCTTTGCCGTAAAGAGACCGACTAGTATATGGCGTTGCGAACGCCATAATAACATCGAAACTAATGATCCCAATGATGGCTTGTATAACACATTGTACGAGCATAAACTAACGATACATCTGGCTTGTATAGCACATTGTACGAGCATAAACTACCGACACATCTGGCTTGTATAACACATTGTACGAGCATAAACTAACGACACATCTGGCTTGTATAACACATTGTACGAGCATAAACTAACGACACATCTGGCTTGTATAACACATTGTACGAGCATAAACTAACGACACATCTGGCTTGTATAACACATTGTACGAGCATAAACTAACGACACATCTGGCTTGTATAACACATTGTACGAGCATAAACTACCGACACATCTGGCTTGTATAACACATTGTACGAGCATAAACTAACGACACATCTGGCTTGTATAACACATTGTACGAGCATAAACTACCGACACATCTGGCTTGTATAACACATTGTACGAGCATAAACTAACGACACATCTGGCTTGTATAACACATTGTACGAGCATAAACTACCGACACATCTGGCTTGTATAACACATTGTACGAGCATAAACTACCGACACATCCCAGCTTGTATAACACATTGTACGAGCATAAACTACCGACACATCTGGCTTGTATAACACATTGTACGAGCATAAACTAACGACACATCCCAGCTTGTATAACACATTGTACGAGCATAAACTACCGACACATCTGGCTTGTATAACACATTGTACGAGCATAAACTAACGACACATCTGGCTTGTATAACACATTGTACGAGCATAAACTACCGACACATCTGGCTTGTATAACACATTGTACGAGCATAAACTAACGACACATCTGGCTTGTATAACACATTGTACGAGCATAAACTACCGACACATCTGGCTTGTATAACACATTGTACGAGCATAAACTACCGACACATCCCAGCTTGTATAACACATTGTACGAGCATAAACTAACGACACATCTGGCTTGTATAACACATTGTACGAGCATAAACTACCGACACATCTGGCTTGTATAACTTAGGTTTTAAAAGTCATTAAACGACGCAGCTTCTATACTAAACATTTCAACAATAAATACAGGATATTTGTTATTGTCTGAGGAAAATAGTGGCGAAAATATTACCCGCTAATGTTCATGAGATGAGATAAATTTCGATCTTCCACCTAACATAACAAATATGCTATTTATTTCAAGCTTTTATTCATTTTAATAATTCCTTTTTCAACCGATTTATGTCCTAACGAAATAGAAATTACGATTACCTCCCCGTGGGGAGCCTCAGTGATAGACTGTAGTGCATATGTTGTTTCACGACAGAAGATATAGTTCTACAAGAAATTGTAAAATATCCATAAACATATACAGTTGAACTTCGATATCTCGAACGTCAAGGGACCATACAAATTTCTTCGAGTTAACAGATTTTCGAGTCTTTCGATATCTAATTTGAACAATTTCACAACGATCTAAAGTAATATTGGACGCTCCTGTAGGAGCAGCTAGCAGCATGCTTACGACCGTCATTATCTTGACACACACGTTTCTTGATATGCGTAGTGATACATTTTAAAACTATCCTGTATTGTACATTTTTGAAGGAATGAACATTTTTTCGAATTATCCCAAAGTTCTAGTTATCCCAGTTCGCGATATCGAAGTTCAACTGTATTTTATAGGATCAAAACGAGTAACATAATTAACTAGAGGGATTCTATACAGGATATTTGTTATTTTCGGTCGAAGATCGAAAAACAATTCATCGAGTGAACATCAGACGGTATATGTTCATGAGTGGCGAAGCCACGGGTGAAAATATTACTGCCTGGTGTTCACGAGTCGGGAAAGAATCTAGTGAATCCTGTATATAATCGCGGTTGACTTTGTTCCGACTGGTGATACAGTTGATGCTGGCATCGAGTAAGCAGTTTGACTTTGCTGTACTTGAAGGTTAGTAGATTCCGTACCATAGGTATCAGAAAAGTGCCTTAGACCCCAAACGGCCCCGCCCATGTTAAAATCCATTGTTGGTCGAAGCCATTGATTACATAATTACATATATATATATAAGAAATAGCAAACCGTATAAGAAATTATCTTGGAAGTCGGAAGACGGAAGTTTGAAGTAGGAATTTAGAATGTCACCTCCGGGCTTTCGTATTAATGTTGCAAACTTCATCTACCAAAAACGTTGCGACTTATGCAATTATCGTTGCAAATATCAAATACTAAAAAGTCGTGTCTTGTGGGATTAATGTTACAGCAGTCAACTACCGAAGCGGCATGTACGAAAGTCCGGCGGTGACATTTCCATTTCAAGATTTCACACAAAGCAAATCATCATTTCATGATTTCATGATTTCACAATTTCACGATTTCACGATTTCACTTCAAAATTTCACGATTTCACAGTTTCACGATTTCACTTCAAAATTTCACGATTTCATCATTTCACGATTTCACTTCAAAATATCACAATTTCACAATCTCACAATTTCACGACTTCACAATTTCCCGATTATTTCTCTTCAAAATTTCAAAATTTCACGATTTCACAATTTCACGATTTCACACACGATTTCACAATTTCACGATTTCACAATTTCACGATTTCACTTCAAAATTTCACGATTTCACAATTTCATGATTTCACAATTTCACGATTTCTTGATTTCAATTTGTTCATTTTAATTGTATGACGTCCTCAAAACGTGGGAAATTACAGTGTTGGAGTAAAAGCCACGATGAAAGAAACGGCGGAAAACTATAGCAATCTTCCCTTCAAGAACTGTAGGGCAGATGACCTTTATATTTGGCATGTAGCATGTGCTCATGGTCCACCATCAATATTGTTTAACCCTTTCCTCCATGAATATTTATGTATGAGAATTGCCAATCATGTGCTTTTTATGTTAAATCATTGTCCTATGTTTGTATGACACTGTATTGGAGGATAATATAGTTAATAATAAACTGTAAGAAATAATGACATCATAGATTTTAATTAAGACTAAATCCTATAATAGTCGTCTGGTCTGGATCTACTCTGTTTGCAAAGGCGTAGAAAGATGTATTTATGGATGATTTCAAGGGTGAGAGTCACTCTGTTGCCTTATTTACGCCAAGCGTGTCACTTGACTAAACTATTTTACATGATGTTGAAATCGTGAAATTGTGAAAGTTTGAAGTGAAATCGTGAAATCGTGAAATTGTGAAATCGTGAAATCATGAAATGTGGAAATGTCACCGCCGGTCTTTCGTAGGCATGTCATGTATGATTAACATTACGAGCGTGAACTATCAAAACGTTGCAGTTGTATAACTAACGTTATGAGCGTAAACTATCAAACCAAAGAATGTTGTTACTGTTAAAAAGCATATACTACTTACGTAACAAAGTCATGTAGTGCCGCTTTACTACAGGAGCTCCATCCTATTCTTGGGTAGTTACTGACCGCCATGTATCCGTCTGCTGGAGCCACTGAACAACCTATAGTTGTGTCATGCCTCATACCAAAACTGAAAGCAATCCATAAATGTCAGGAAACGATGTTTTCTCGCAATAGTCAATAACTCACATTACCAGACAATTCGAAGAGGGTGTATGTCCATGATTGCACATTTAATTTCCATCTCACTTATAAAATAAATGCAGTTTGAATTAATTTGGAGCCATATTAGACGAGGCAGTGTTTTTACGGTTATGTAATACGTTTCAGCACATCCAATACGCGTCAGTACAGGACGCAGCAATGTATAATAGTATTTTATTAAACTGCGATACAACTGTTACACAATGGAAATATAACAATTGATCGTAAACCTTTACTGTATGAATATTTATGTCATAAATACTGCATGTGTGAATATTTTTAGAAGAATGTTTATATTGGTATATGAATACAGGAAGTTTTGACCATGTGTGAAACTGTAGAGTCATATCTTTATTATTTCATAATCATTTTGGGTAATCACTCATCAGACGGCTCCTATTGGAACAGTCGGATATAGGTCTACTCTAGCTGAAAATGCGTATAAAGGTGTATGTTTCAGGTAAGTAACAAAGTGTGGTCACAACACCAAAAGGCGTCAGACTAAGAAAAAGTGTAAAAGTCGTGTCATGTGTCTCTATCGGGTAAGGGTAAAACTATGATCACGTGTCTCTGTCAGGTAAAGGGTAAAAGTATTTCCACGTGTCTATCGGGTAAATGGTAAAAGTATGATCACGTGTTTCTATCGGATAAAGGGAAAAATATGGTCACGTGTTTCTATCAGGTAAAGAGTAAAAGTATGATCACGTGTCTCTATCAGATAAAGAGTAAAAGTATGATCACGTGTCTCTATTAGGTAAAGGGTAAAATTTTGATCACGTGTCTCTGTCAGATAAAGGATAAAAGTATTGCCACATTTCTATCGGATAATGGGTTAAAGTATGATCACGTGTCTCTTTCAGAAAAAGTGTAAAATTATGGTCACGTGTCTCTATCAAGTAAAGGGTAAAAAATATGATCACGTGTCTCAATCAGGTAAAGTGTAAAATTATGATCACGTGTCTCAATCAGATAAAGGGCAAATGTGTGGTCATGTGTCTCTATCAGGTAAAAGGTAAAGGTCCGGTCAAGATCCCAAATAGTCTCTCTATCATGTTAAGCCTTTTGCTAAACGAAAATCAGCATGTTTATTTGTTGACCATTCAAGTTAAAAAGTCGTTTAAGTCCTATCACACTTGTGGTATTTCTGATTCATTGCATGACGACTGATATGAGTCTACATTGATCAGATATCATTTTAATCCACAGATACACCTTTTGGCACGTTTGCAACAGAGTAGAACCAGACCAGACGTATCCATGGTATCCATCTGATCGAGGTCTATCCTGTTTGCTTATAAAATAATAAAGCTCTGATTTTCCAGGTGCCATAACCAACACTTCCCGTATTCAACTATCAAATAACCGTTTCACCGAGCGCTGTCCTAGTCTGGCTTACGGAAACCTGTATGTAAACCAAATGCACTACGTTTTAATACGTATTTTATACTTTACGTAATGAATGTTCATGTAATAAATTATACAATTATACTTATCAGAAGAGAACATGCTTTTACCATGTACTGCAGATTAGGATATCGTTTTTGGTATAGCAAACTATAGCGGGGTGTTTACGAAAGTGTGGTGTTAGTTGGGTGTTAACCGAAGTGGTGTGTATGCAATGTGTTACTGGGAGTGGTGTGTCAGCGGGAAGTTAATGGGAGTGAGTTCCACAGGGGTGTTGGCAGGAGTAGGGTGTAGATAGTATCTGAGTCGGCAGGATCAATTATATGTTTGCATATAAAAATAAATTACAAAACCACTTTGAGTCGTTTACATGTAACTGTGACTGCAATTAGAAATTCATTTCTCACCTATGTCCCAACTCGTGCCCTGTAATGAATGCTTTATCAAAGCTAGTGTCGGATGACACAGCACAACGATTTGTCACACAGCTTCCCGGTAGAAATGAAAGTCCGTCAGCTGTGTCCTGGACCCCTGAGTGGAGGTGGATATGATCGTAATTGGGCATGTTTGGCTGTGACCGCACGGCCGAACAGAAACCATTCATGGTGGCACTGAGGTCGTCCGCAGTAAATACAGGTGCGAACCAGGCCTAAAGAGAAATGTGTTCCTATAGTCGCAGTGAAACTTGGTTGAGGCATTTGGACACTAATTCCGAACAGTTACCAGTTATACCGATCTAGTTCCGAGACAAGTCAATTATCTGTTGGACCTTTACACATTGCGTCATGAACATTTGATCTAGTAAGAAATACTGACATCATAATATTACTTAGCTGAATGTTTAGTGTGGCATTGTATAACACCACACTTCTTCTTACCGATGTCCTGTTGTATAATTATATTTATCACATAATCTAGCATGTGGAAGTGCCGTAACAGAGTGTCATATTTCGCAGAATTGTACTAGTGCATTTTTATGCAAATTAGCATGTTAGCCAATCGTAGCTCTCATTTAAAAAGCGTTAGCCAATCATAGCACTCCATGCGGGTTGTCCGTTGTATTACTACGATGATTGTAAAGCAATGGCAGAAACAGTCGTCAGCTAGTCTGTTTTATTTTCTATGGCTTTTAAGGATTATGTGATAAAAAAAATCTCACATTCGTGTTCATTATACATTTTTTTATGAAACGAGTTTACTATAAAGCTCGTGTCATATTCATTATAGTAAACGAGTTTCATAAAAACAATGTGTAATGAACACTCATGTAAGATCCTCTATATATCTTCACTGTCTACAAATATTTCTCTGTGCAATATCACTGCTGTGGAGTGCACTTGTTTCACAATCAACTTGTAAATAGTGCAGACCCTGATGAGACAGCTCCTGCAGAAGCTGTCTCATTAGGGTCTTCACTACTTACAGGTAGGTATATTGACGTGATAAGGTGAAAATGGTTAATATAACGCGATCGTAATATTTATAAGTTGTGCACAATGACACAGGAGGAATTTTTGGGCATGAAAGAAACTGTAGAATCATATCTATATCATATCATATAAGCAAACAAAGCAGACCCAGATCAGACGGCTCAAATAGGAGCCGTCTTATCTGGGTCTACTATGTTTACAAAGACGTATAAATGCGTATTTATACAGTAAAGGGCCAATCGACTGTAATTTAAGAGCTTGGATCCTGATTGGACACCGAGTTACTCGGCTGCTCGGCATCTCATCTGGATCTAAGCCGTTTACAAATGACAGTCAATTTGCCCTTAATATAAAACGGTTAATTTACTGGATTATTTTCCCAGATTTGTATTCTTTTTATTTGTATGGTGACGTCATATCCGAGCTCGTGCGATATACTCCACATGGCCTGCACCTGGAAAATATGAAATGGCAGATATACAAGTTCTAGTAGTAGTATTAGTGATAGATAATTTATATCTATCATCACACTGCATAACATATATAAATTGAATATAGTGACACTATGAGTGATATATAGTTTCAATTTAGTATCACTAAAGGTGACATATAGATTGAAACTGGTATCACATTGAATAACATATAAACTAAATCTTGTATCTCTGTGAGTGGCATAATTTAATTTAATCTAGTATCGCTATGTGTGACATATCAATTAAATAAGTATCACTGTGCGTGACATATCAATTAAATAAGTATCACTATGCGTGACATATCAATTAAATAAGTATCACTATGCGTGACATATGAATTGAGCCTAGTATCACACCACTCTATGTGGCATATAAATTAAAATAAATATGGCGTTGCGCTTCAGAAACATCATGTAAACAAACTTGATGACTTAAAATGGCTGATTGTTCAGAAACTTCGATATCTCGAACTTCAAAAGACTATACAATTTGCTTCGTGATAACAGAGGTTCGAGTAATCCGATTTATAAACAAACCAATATCTCAAGTTCTAAAGTAATACGGAAAGCTCAGCCAAGAGCTTTCATCATTAAGTTCGACCTGCATTAAGCTGTCACATGTGTTTCTAGATATATGTAGTAATACAATTATAGAACAAATCTGTATTGTAAATTTTGGAAGGACGGACCTTTTAGTTCGAGTTATCCCGAAGTTCGAGTTATCCAAGTCAAGATATCGAAGTTCAACTGCATTACGTTTTGAAGAGCAATTTTAATATGTATATATATATATATATATATATATATATCTGAAATCTGACCGTCACATTTTGAACATGACTTTTGATTCAGCTAAGTCATTGGTTTGAAGTTAAGATATTAATCTAACAACGCTTAACTTCAATATCTCGGACTTCAAGGGACCTTACAAATTACTTCGAGATATGAGAAGTTCGAGTCATTCGATTTCTAATCTGGTCAATTTCTGAAGTTCACAACTTAATGCCGGTCTAAAGTAATGCTGAAAGCTCCTGTATGATAATTAAGAATTACTTTCAACCTGCATTAAGCAGTCACACGGGTTTCTAGATATGCGTAGTGATACATATTAGAACAATTCTATATTGTAAATTTCGTAAATCCGAGTTCGAACCATTGAAGTTCAACTGCACTTACATTGATATTAACCCATTCCCTCATAGGCTATTTTTTAGATACAGCCTCTTTGAATTAATCTACCGGAAAGGAGCATTAATTAGAGAAAAGGAAAATTTTAGATTTTTACAGTTTGAAACCATTGTGATAAATAGAGCATTTGCTCCTATAGGAGCAAATGCTCTATTTATCACAATTGTTTCACAAAGTGACTTTTACAGAGTCGTCAAAAGTCGTCAATATGAGGGAATGGGTTAAGAACTGTATTTTACTCTTTTTACAGCGGCCACTAAAGGGGAAGTCCCTACATTCGACGTGTTTCAGAAATACCTAAAATATACAAAACGCATTTGTTTACATGCTGAAAAGTAGTATAGCGCACAAAACCTATCCAATAAACGTTGAAAATGACAAAACATCCATGTGTTTGATGTCGACGATCCCGCTTTTATTCCCCGATGTTTCAGTTTTATTAGGGTGAGGTTTTAGTTTCGTATCTGTTCGCTCTATCCGCGTCTCTCCGAACACGTCCAAGAAAAGCTGTTTCGTAAACAATGGAGGGATCGGATGATCATCGGCAAAACGCGGAAAATTTGAACAGAAAAGGCCGATAATACTTTGTTTTAGAACAAAATATATAAAAACTGATGAAATCGGTTTATTTTGTATCAAGTTCAAATTGACAATCTTCATAATAATGATTGAGCATAACAAATACCAAGTTTTATAATATTATTGAAAATATACGTTCCTTGTAGGGACTTCCTCTTTAACCCTTGTCTCCATTGAATATTCATGTAAGAAGTAATGACATCGTGAATACAAATTAGAATATTTTTATAATGGCACGTTGACGCAATGCTTTTGTACCATAGTAGAAACTGTAGAATCATATCTATAATATTTCATAAGCAAACAGGCCAGACACTGATCAGACGGCTCCTTTGGGAGCCGTCTGATCTGGGTCTACTCTGTTTGCAAAAGCGTAGAAAGGCGTATTTATGGAGTAAATGGTTAAATGTGTTCAATCAAATTTCTTTCACCCGTTCGACGTTGACTTTTCAAATGGGCTATTCAGAACTTCAAACAGGTCTAGCTTACCGTGAATGTTTAGGGGATTTTTAATCAAACGTGTAACATACAGTGAAACCCCTCTAATGCGACCATTAATACGACCACTTAAAGAATAATCATAACTTTCTTTATAAGCAGGTGGTTGCTTAATGCAGGATGAAAGTAATGCAGAAAGCTCCTATAGGAGCTTTCTGCATAACGTTCGCCCTGCATTAAGCTACCACCTGCCTCTGCGACCCAGATGTATGCCCCTTTTTGGTGGTCGCATTAGAGGGTTTTTACTGTAACAAACAGTGCAGATCCTAATGACAGGACTCCTTTAGGATTCCTCTTATCTGGGTCTTCATACATGTACGTTACTGTCTATGAAGGACGTAAGTGACTAGTTCGCCGCACTATTCGGAACAGTCCATTTGAAAATTCAGTATTTGAAAGTGTTAATGAAACTGTCCTATGTATTTGTATAAGCCTTATAATGCTATGTAATTTGTCTTTTTTATATTGTCCGCTGCGTGTTGTATAGGCCTATTTCCTTTTTTATTATTATTGTTTAAATTGTAGACTAAGTGGCAGACATGTTTGGTCCCTTCTAGACGTCCAGGGCAACAGATAAGTGTGCATACTTAAATACTAAAATCCCATGTTGTGACTGCGCTGTAGAATGGTCTCGAAGATAGAACAAAAGGTTGGTGGAGAAATAAAGGAGTTATCCTTGAACATATCTTAATTTACGCATCTTTTCTCGCTTTTCAGGCGTGCTAGATAAGCTGAGTTACTAACAATAGCCGTACTAGAAATCCTTATCTGGAACACCCCTTGTAAGGTGTATTCATACGCGCGATTGGGTAAAATCAATACAAGGGAAGGAACTCTTACAGAATTATACCAACATTTCTATAGGCAACAACCTTATAAATTGAAATTAATTTAAGTAATTAGCACGGATATGAAATTCTATTCAGCATATAAACATTTTAAAAGCCTATTTAATTAACCGAAGACGTTTTGTAGTCACTCAGTCATTTATATTTTACGCCAAAACGTAACGTTTGTGGTTGTCCTAAAACATGACGTCATTATGGTGTCACGC
The DNA here is from genome assembly GCA_963576725.1 of Azorinus chamasolen. Lineage (NCBI taxonomy): Eukaryota > Metazoa > Mollusca > Bivalvia > Cardiida > Solecurtidae > Azorinus > Azorinus chamasolen. The sequence continues at coordinate 36,374,359 of OY755251.1, forward strand.
CTAAATGTGTGCTGCAGTTTGTTGCTATTATATATGGAAGTCGTATTACGCAATGTAAAGTAGTACTTCACAAAATCCGTTAATTTACTTGGTTTTAGGGCGTATTTCAACGAGAAAAACAATCAAACATGGATTTTGTTAAAGCCGGGTGTTTCTACATGTTTACCCGAGGTTAGTCTGTTTCTATCGGAAACTCGCTAAAGCTTGTTTCCGACTGACTGGAACAGACAAACCTCGGGTATAGAAACCCCCGTCTTTAACAACCCATGCTTGATTCTATTAATCTGGACCTCTGCCGTCATAGTATTCTGTCTCTAGACCCAAACTGTTTGCAATCGCAATTCGTGTTGCAATCAGCAAGATTGAGGATTACAGTTAGTTAAATTTTTCGTTTACAGTTGAACTTCGATATCTCGAACTTCAAGGGAATATACAGATTAGTTCAAGATAACAGAAGTTCGAGTTATCTGAACAATTTCTCAAGTTCACAGCTTAATATAGGTCTAAAGTAATGCTGAAAGCTCCTGTAGAAGCTTTGAGCATTACTTTAGAACTGCATTAAGCTATCACATGTGTTTCTGGATGTGCGTAGTGATACATTTTAGAGCAATACTGTATTGTAAATTTTGGAAGGACCGAATTTTTAGTTCGAGTATCCCGAAGTTCGGTTTATCCGAGTTCGAGCTATCGAAGTTCAAATGTATTTGAAAATTATCCAACTTACAAAGTTCCACTTGAAGGCAACCTTATTTATCTTGGCTTTATCTGTTGTTTCTCCAGCATTTTGAAGAATGGCCCAAAATATTTCATCCATATAGACTCCAACTTCTACAGTAAATGCTGGATACTGGCGCTTGTACCTTCTATCGTGCATTCGCTCACTTTGATTTGACTGTTTAGGTACTGAAATAATCACGTCTTTAATTAGTTTACCTAGTTACTGAAAATGAATATTTGATATAACTAGCTCTGTCTCTGTCTCTGTCTCTCTCTCTCTCTCTCTCTCTCTCTCTCTCTCTCTCTCTCTCTCTCTCTCTCTCTCTCTCTCTCTCTCTCTCTCTCTCTCTCTCTCCTCTCTCTCTCTCTCTCTCTCTCTCTCTCTCTCTCTCTCTCTCTCTCTCTCTCTGTCTCTCTCTCTCTCTCTCTCTCTCTCTTTCCCTCTCTCTCTCTCTCCTTCTATGTCTCTCTCTCTCTTTCCGTTGGTCTACTATGTTTTCAAAGGCATACAAAAACGTAATTATGGAGTAAATGTATGACGTAATCTTTGACATAATATGATTATGACGTATTTAGTGGAGTAAAGGGTTAAGGATGGATCATCTTATTACTATTCATAGTGGATGAATTCCAATTTGTATATTAAGTATGAAAAAGATTAACATGTGTTATATTCTCCGTATGATACTTTCTATCAATAAGGTAATCAGATTTCCAGATTAAATTGATTCTCTCCTTTAGAATTATAGTAGTATAGGTACTTTGTATTGACTTAATCCGATCAGATATTCAAATTGAACCACAAAACATTTCCACGGAGTATGTGTCAATTTCCATGAGAAAATGTTGTATCTGTCAACCCATATACAGTCAACAGCACCCACTGCTGCGATGGACATGTCTAACCCATAGGTAGTCGTATCGAACAACTATCAGAGAAAATTCAAACAGGTCAAGCTTAACATGAATATCGGTTTTTTAAACTTAAGTGAAAAATGGCAAACATGACAGACCTTGGTGAGAAGGCTCCTCTGGAAACTCCCTCAACCAGATCTGCACTGTTTGCAAAGGACACTAGTGACTCGTTTCTGCACTAAAAGAGTTAACTCCATCAATAATATTATCAGAGATACGAATAAACTTAAAAAATCTGAACTGCGCTGATATAAACTTTTCGATAATTCGATCAATTGAGAACCTTAACCCTTCGCTTGCTATTCACGTCAATATACCTACCTGTAAATAGTGAAGACCCAGATGAGACAGCTCCTGCAGGAGCTGTCTCATCAGGGTCTGCACTATTTACAAGTTGATTGTGCAAACAATGCACTCCACAGCAGTGATTGCACAGCGACATACTTGTACACAGTGAAGATATATGTAATTATACAAAAGGGCTTGGGTAAAGAGGGAGAATTTTAAAATTTAGCAAGAGAAGGGTTAAGGAAGGTGGCTGCTTTATGTTTGGCGAATATCGCACTGAAAGCTTACACACTTGTATCAAGCATGACTTCGCCCTGCATTAAGCTTTCACCTGTTATAAAGGTAGATAGCGATACCTATACGAGTGCTCGGATTAGGAAGGTATTACTGTAATAACAAAATTAATCCCAGTTCTACGTATGATAATTGAAGCAGCTTTCCTCTTTTCTTACTACTTTGATAGCAGCTTAATGCATGGTGAAAGTCATGCAGAAAGCTCCTAGAGGAGATTTCTGCATGACGTTCACCCTGCATTAAGCAACCACCTGCTTAAATAATCAAAATTATTCTCTTCCGAAATTCCGGTTTAGATGGGTTTTACTGTATGCCCAAAACGTTGAAAATTAAAGCCTAGTCACACAGCTCATGCAACGGTGGTTTTGAATGAGTTCACTGTACAATATCTAATAGGATGATCCGAGGTAATAACCGTAAACATCCAAGTTAACTTTAGAAAACAAATGAAGCGTAAATCATGCGAATTAATTTTCGATGCAAATTATTCGTACAGATCGGCATTCAGTAGTATGGGTAATTTTCACTTGACGGCTCTATAACCGTTTTTTATGCCAACACATAATTAATAATAGAAATAGCAAAATAAATTGGGGAGATGTTCAAAATCATAAAACAGCATGACATCAAATATAATCTTGAAACCGAATGATTTTAAAATTATGGCATATCTTCAATACACTGTAACGATTCCTAGTAGTAGTAGTAGTAGTAGTAGTAGTAGTAGCAGGAGCAGCAGCAGTAATAGTAGTAGTAGATGAAGATCTAGTTTTAGTAGTAGTATAAGTGATAGCAGCTGTAGTAGTAGTATTAGCAGTGGTAGTAGTAGTAGCAGCAGCAGCAGTGGTAGTAGTCAAAGTATGAGTAGTAGTAGTAATCCATTCAGTACGGCACACATCTCCTTCCAGGCAATGCCCTATTCAATGTGTTACATACCTTGGCTATCTGGTATTTCGTAGGCTCGATCTTTCACAGCGGACAAATGAGATTTGGATACCAGTATTGTCTCTGTCGCATTTTCATCCTCAGGACCTATGGGATCTATTCTGTACAAAAACTCCTTGTCTGCAACTGACCCTCCCTGGATATTTAAAGTGAATATTCGGTCTTAAGTTAGGCTCCGGATAATATTGGTGTTGCTCGGGAGTTTTCGACTGACACAGATACTATTTAATGTGCTTCGCGAACAATATAATGGATGTTTCAATTTTGATTATAAACTACATTATTTTAATCGATATATTTGTCTCTTAGCAGAACCAAATGTGCCCGACGCATGCTTGGACTCATCCATGGAACCCCCCCCCCCCCCCCCCCCCAAAAAAAAAAAAAATTGTGATCGAAGCATGTTCAACTCAACTGGCCTAAAACTATCTATTTGAACCTAAAACCACTCCGAAAAACGAGAAAAACACGACCCGGAAAAAATTTCCTATCGGGTCTATATATGTATTGAAAGGTATCTAACTACGACAGATCAGAGGCGGAAAATACAACAGTCATGTTTTTCAAAGTCTTACAGCAAAGCCAATTCAACACCGATTTCAATTAGTTAGGTCTTGATCCGTTCCAAATTCCATATGCTAAGCGGCACAATTAGTGCTTTCCTTAAATATTGCTCCGTCTTGTCGCTGCAAGACCGCGAATTTGAAAAAACGCTAGAGCGAAACGATGTGACTCCCGCCAGGATGCATAGACGTATATAGGGGGATCTGTATTCGTTAATCTTTTCAACAAAAACGCGAATTATGGTTAAACACTATCTAAAAACATTAAACTCACCGCAATTAAAACGGCGCTTACTATTTCCAGTCAGCTACGAGGCGCCAGCTTTCTTTCTCCAACTTTCCTTTTGAACGGATGCGACCATTTTGCTGTGACCCGGCTCATAAACTATTCGATATGCAAATATCCGGGCCACAGCGATTTGGCCACCTCCGTTCAAAACGAAAGTAGGAGAAAGTAAACTGGCGTCTCATAGCAGACTACAAATAGCCAGCACCGTTTTAACTGCGGTAAGTTGAATGTTTTTCGAATGTGTTTCAGCATAATTCGCGTTTTTGCTGAAAAGTTTAACGAATACAGATCCCCCTATATACTTCTATGCATCCTGGCGGGAGTCACATCGTTTCGCTCTAGCGTATTTTCAAATTCGCGGTCTTGCAGCGACAAGACGGGGCAATATTTAAGGAAAGCACTAACAGTGCCGCTTAGCATATGGAATTTGGAACGGATCAAGACCAAACTGATTAAAATCGGTGTTGAATTGGCTTTGCTGTAAGACTTTTAAAAACATGACTGTTGTATTTTCCGCCGCTGATCTGTCGTAGTTAGATACCTTTCAATACATATATAGACCCGATAGGAAAAACTTTTCCGGGTCGTGCTTTTCTCGTTTTTCGGAGTGGTTTAAGGTTCAAATAGATAGTTTTAGGCTAGTTTAACATACTAGCCTAGCCTAGTTTTTTTGGTTTTTTTTGTTGTTGTTTTTTTTTGGGGGGGGGGGTTCCATGGGTGAGTCCAAGCGAGCACCTTTGAGCAGAACAACAGATAAAGATGCATACCATTCGAGTTTATTCTAAAGCGTGGTCACAGTATAGGTTCAGGGCCCATATTCATAAAGCCCTTAGGAATATACTAACCTTAGGACAACTTAAGGAGAACTTTTCTCTCTACATCTATAGCAACACTATTGAGTAATTTCTATTTGATGACTTCTATAATATTTGGTTAAGTATATACTTTATATAAAACTTTATTTCTCATAAATATATATACTTGTATTGATTTTATAAGCTTAAGGAGTATTCAAGAAACTAAGGAATTTTCTTAAGTTTCTCCTTAGGAGCTTTATGAATACGAGTCCTGGTGAAGAAGGAAAGGGGCTATTCTTGTTTAGATTTACGCATATTCTAACAGTGTTAAATCTATTGGGCACATATAACCTGATATTAAGTCATTACTCCATGAGAATATCAATTAGCTGATTTTTCTTTTATATTGACACCAAAGGCAATTGCATCTCTTCAGGATCCAAACTGTTTTATACCATTTTCAAGAGAAACAAAAGAAAAACAACTTTCGAAATTGCAGTAATTCTTCTTGCGATGCTAAGAGGTGTATAAATTAAAATTTAATACATATGTTTGAGGATGTCCTACTTAGACATCGAATGTTCACAGAAACATTATACTTACAATGCCATCACAGTATGACAGTGATACAGCCCCGTATTCGTCCGTCTGTCCGTACAACAGGCAATCGGGAATCGTGCCAGTAAACCTCTCCGTCTTGCCCTGTCTGTGTATGGTAATTGGAGTATTTGGACGGAGCAAATCATTATTGTATCTCAAGGTCAGTCTAAACTCCTTGTGGAAAGCAGTGAATGTAAAGTGTAGTGGTGTGTCGCCATGTTCCAAGGATCGTCTCCGACGATGTAGAGAATTGGACGAGGTCCTGAAAATTGGTTTGAAACTCAGGTCCCGTATTTATAAAGCTCCTAAGGAGAAACTTAAGAAGAAAATTCCTTAGTTTCTTAAATAATTCCTTATTCTTATTAAATGAAAACAAGTAAAACGATTTCAGAAAGATAAATCTGTGTATCAAATAGGTATTTAACAAAATATTCTACAAGTCATTGAATGAAAATATTTTTCTTAAATTGTCCTAAGGTTAATAAATTCCTACGGCGTTTTATGAATATGTGCCCTGGTATCCATATATTCCATACATGCATGTTTTATGGTTTTACAAACACAGAAGACAAATGCTGTCTAATTCAGCAGATCTGAGTGAACTAAGACGATACATTTTATATGTCTTTATGTCTCTTTAGTTACAATCAACATATAAATAACAATAAACACATGCCTATATCAACATACATCATAATGTTCATTTAATGAATTTTGCAACCTTCGACATGCCATAATTCCATGTTGCCACATATCATAGCAGTTAACAAATGCGATTAGGGCTACATGTATTTCTATCATTCAGTTTGACAACTGTCTGGAAATCTACAGTGGCCACATGATGACTGAACGCGTGTTTAAGAATTTAATACAAAGTAAAGGTAATGCATACCGTTTATACAAACAGTAGTTTGCACACATTTCCCCTTGCATTAATCATCTGTTTAAATTCTAGTGTAGACTGTAGCAGACAGATTGTGTCGTAATAATATAGACCAGTCTGTGAACATATGAACGTACCTGCTCAATGAGCCCGTCACGTGATCTATCTCATGGAGTGTTGATACATCAAAGTCGGTATAACCCTCTAGAAACGGAAAACAAAAAGTAACAAAGAGTGTAGCTGTGTAGAGAATCGGATGAGGTCCTGGATTATATTCCGTTAATTAGTATCGCCTGTAAAACATGTCTGGTTGATTATTCTTGCAGCTTAATTTAAAAAGCGAAATATTAGATGTAAGATTTAGATCTGTCCTACTTGTTATGTAAGAACCGTCTGACCAGGATCTGCTCTCTTTGCTTTTGATATTACAATAGAACTTAAAGAGGGAGTCCCTACATTCGAAGCGTTTCCAGAATACCTAAAATATACAAAACTCACATGTTTATATGCTGAAAAGTACTTTATCGCAAGAAAACCTATTGAATAAACGTTGAACATGACAAAACATCATTATGTTTGATATCGACGATCCCGATTTTATTCTCCGAGGTTTCAGTTTTATTCGGGTCGGGTTTTAGTTTCGTATCAGTTCGCGCTAACCTTGTCTGAGACTCTCTCCGACCACTTCCGAAGAAAAGCCGTTACGTAAACAATGAAGAGATCGGGTGATCATCGTTAAAACGCGGAAAATTTGAACAGAAAGGCCGAAAATACTTTGTTGAAGAACAAAAGCTATAAGTATTGGTGAAATTGGTTTATTTTGTATCACATGGGAATTTTTCGATTTATGTTCAAATTGGCAATCTTCATAATTATGATTGAGGATATCAAAAATCAAGTTTTATGATACTTTTAAAAATATGGGTTCATCGACGGGACTACCTATTGAATATAGTTCTTGACAATACAAAACCTTCAGTGTACACATTCAATTGTAAACATTCAGCCAAATTATTGATGATGTCATAAGTATTTACATGTATATTTAACCGGGAAATGGTTTAAAAGGTTATCCCCCCCCCCAAAACAAAATGCTTATTGATAGTATTGCATTCTTTGTTACCATATTTCTAGCATGCATGCATGTCGATATAGATATATAAAACCTCTAAATCGGACGATAAGTTTACTAAAAGGTGGAGACAGGTAACAGCTAAATCAAAGACCTATGTTATCATAGGTCTTTGGCTAAATGCAAGGTGATAGACTTACACCCTGCCTTAAAGTATCTACATTCTACTCTACTAGAATTCCGGTTTAGATGTATTTTATTGTAATAAGGGCTTGTTTTACGGAGAGGTTTAACCTAGGAAATGGTAATGTATGTGTTATCATAGTTATAGTCTAGCATCATGGTACATATACAAACTGTCTGAAATGGCCATTCATTTATTGACGGTAAGAGTCTTAAAAAGCACATGTACAACCTGTCTGAAATGGCCATTCATTTATTGACGGTAAGAGTCTTAAAAAGCACATGTACAACCTGTCTGAAATGGCCATTCATTTATTGACGGTAAGAGTCTTAAAAGCACGTTGCTACATGTACTTTATGCATGGCAAACGTATTTTTTTTTTATTTATTATTACTTTTGACCTGCATTAAGCTACCACCTGCCTTACAGGCCCATAATTAGACTTCTTTTAGATGACATCTTAAGATGTGTTCTACTGTACATGTACTGCATAATATACGAGAACGACGGCTGAACAATATGGATAGCATTCGTTCTGCAATTGGTCACAATTTGCTTACATTGTATCAGACAGGATGCACTTAATTGTCTGATTTCTTATGAATGCGTAGAGGCTGTCTTGTATAGGACATGAGGCTATCGATATTGACTTACCATCCCTCAAATGTTTGAGTTCGATTATTTCATCCAGTAACTGTTTGTCAATACCTTCATCCTGAAACGAAATTGATTACGATTAACTCTTTCCCTGTTCCAAATATGACAGTCTGCTCAAAGTCCAATCTACTGTTCGTTAAAACGTAATTTCCGATATGTTCAGATTCATTTACAGTGAAACCCCTCTAACCCGGAATTCTAATGGTAGATGACTGCTTACCCCCATTCCCTCATATTGATCCCGTTTGACGCCTCTGTAAAAGTCACTTTCTGAAACATTGTAATAAATAGAGCATTTGCTCCTTAGGAGCAAATGTTCTATTTATCACAATGGTTTCAACACTACACAAATCTAAAAAATCCTTTCCTCTAGTTAATGCTCCTTTTTAGATAGATAGAATTATTTAGCATCTAAATTTGCATACAATTTACAAGATATTAACCCTTCGCTTGCTGAATTCTAAAATACATTTCTCCTTCTTTACCCATGCCCTGTTGTATAATTACATATATCGTCACTGTGTACAAGTCTTTCGCTGTGCAATCACTGCTGTGGAGTGCACTGGTTGCACAATCAACTTGTAAATAGTGCAGACCCTGATGAGACAGCTCCTGCAGGAGCTGTCTCATCTGGGTATTTACTATTTACAGGATTTATATTGACGTGAATAGCAAGCGAAGGGTTAATACATAAAAATGACATACATGTATTGAGAAATATGGTACAATTAAAAACTGTTATGATTTCCATATTAAAAATTTAAATATTACATAGAAGCAATTTTTAATCAGTTATATTGTAATATTACAGTAGTGTAGTTCGACCCAATAAGATGATACAATATGTTAAAATGATGATGATAAAAAATCTAAGTTGACTTTGGTCATGACTAAAAATAACCTATGAAGAAATGGGTTAATGTAGAGTGAAAGTGATGCAGAAAGTTCATAGACTGCACGACTTTCACCCTGTATCAAGCTTCCACTTGTTTCCAAGACCGATTTTTATAAAAGATTTAACACCCTGTTTAGAGGGTTTTTACTATATACGTTTGGCAAAGCATCATTTGCATTGGACCCTGATGAGACTATGTCCTACTCGCCATCTAATCAAGAACCGGACTGTTTGAAAATAACAGCTGGGTTGCGATTAGCAAGGTACATTGAATGCATGACATGTTTGGCAACAAAAAAACTCACTGATTAACCCATTATGTCCTACTGACGCCTTTTTGCGCCTTTGTAAAACTTATTCTTTGAAACCATTGTGATAAATAGAGCATTTGCTCCTATGGAGCAAATGCTCTATTTATCAAAATGGTTTCAAAACTACGCAATTATCCTTTTCTATAGTTAATGCTCCTTTTCGGTGGATTAATTCAAATAGGTTCGGTCTAAATATAGTCTAGAATGGAATGAGTTAAAGCTTCATATTGAATAGTTTTCCAGAGTTCAATATGTAAATAGAGCGCATAAGAAGAAATAGCAGTGCATGTAAATTTCAACTACATCAAGAATTATCATTTGACCTGATAGAGACGCCCTAGATATCTTTGTAAACTGAGTAGACTCGTGCAAGTCGGTTCCTTTCGGAGCCATCGGATCAGTGTTTGCTCTATTTATTTATATATTAAATACATTTGATTAAACAAGTTTGTCATGGCCAAAGAGGTCTCTATCAAACAACACAAGTGGGGTTTTATGTAAGATGTGCGGCAGGTGTAGTTTGTCAACATAACATTTAGTTACCCGCTGTTTCAACAGCTGCTACACAAAGTTTCAGTAATACTTAATATAATACTTATTATGGATCTCTTAAGCAGGTGATTGCTTTATACGGGAACTTTCGGCATTACTTTCTTTTCGCTTTTAAGAGGTCATGCTATCCATGTTTATTCATTAAAGGGGATGTCCCTACATTTGACGCGTTTCATAAACACTTAAAATATACAAAACTCATTTGTTTATATGCTGAAAAGTAGTATATCACAAAAAGCCCCATCCAATTACCGTTTATAATGACAAAACATCCGTGTGTTTGATATCGCTGATCCCGGTTTTACTCCCGATGTTTCAGTTTTATTCGGGTTGAGTTTTAGTTTCGTAACTGTTCGCCCTATTCGCGATTCTCCGACCACTTCCGAGAAAGCTAATTACGTAAACAATGGAGAGATGGGGTGATCATCGGCAAAACGCGGAAGAATTTACGGAAAAGGTCGATAATATTGTGTTGTAGAACAAAAATTATCAGTTATTGATGAAATCGGTTTATTTGTATCACATGGGCATTTTTCGATATAAGTTCAAATTGGGAACCTTCATAATAATGATAGAGCATAACAAATACAAAGTTGCATGATATTATCGAAAATATGCGATCATTGTAGGGACCTCCTCTTTAAGTGACCAATCTCAAGCGGTTATACAGTACTTATAACAGATGATTCAAGACGTTCACTTATGATGAGAAAATGTAAACATTTTCAAGAATAGTTCCTTTATTTCTCCACCAAACCCTATACTGTTGCCAATCTTTAGATTTGCCTCTTGGCGACGATTCTAATGAGTGGTCACATTATAGGGTTTAGTGAAGAAATCACTGTATGGAGTAAAGGGTTAACCCATTCCTACATAAATATTCATGTAAGAAAAAATGACTTCATGAATGTCAAATACATTAATTTGTTATAATAGCACTTTGGCACTGGAAATATGACCATGGCGAAAACTGTAGAATCATATCCACTTTACATCATAAGAAAACAGAGCAGACCCTGATCAGACGGCTCCTATAGGAGCCGTCTGATCTGGGTCCACCCTGTTTGCAAATGCGTAGAAAGGCGTAAAGGGTTAACAAACCCAGGACAAGGAGAGATTAAGTGTCCGAATACTTAAGGTAGTCGGGTATTAATAGTTCTGAATAAACACATGCCGAGTATCACTCCACCCTGTGACAACGGTCAAGAAAATATGCGTAAATTAAAACATTTTCAGGATGAATTTCTTTATCAAATCCTATGTTGTGATCACTCTTTAGCATCGTCTCGAAGAGTGGTCACAACATAGGGTTTGGTGAAGAAATGACGATTTTAGTATTTGAGTACGCGCCGTTATTTGTTGCTCTTGTTTATCTGTTTTCATGTCTACCATACTCACCTCTTTTAGAAAGAATAGAACATTAGTGTATGTAAATTTCTGTTGAAGTGTTGTTTATCCAATATTGTCATTACTGTTTTCTAAGAAGGATATATGATGTTTTAAAATAAGAAATGATAAACTGTATATGAGTGGTACATCTAGGTCTACACGAGAAATCCCTTAGAGAAAACATGTTACGCTGAGCTGCCTCAAAATCTTTCTGTAAGTTGTTTTGATCCAGATCAGACGCCTAGAAGAAGCTAATCATCTAATCAGAAAACAAACTTTGTAACATTAAATAAGATAAAAGTGAAAGAAATTATTTTCCATTTTGAGTCGCCAAAATAGACGCTCGTTTAATCTCCCCTTAATAGGTGTGAGGGGGTCGGGAGGACTACCCCCTACACACCTTACAATAAATGCACATACATGTATATCACAAAAATTAGAAGTGCATGAAATGCATAAGTTCATAATGCCTTCATGATTATGAATAAGGATAGCTAGAGTCTTTTTTACATACATACATACATACATGTATACATAAATACAATTTCTATGCAGTATGGTGTCTTTATTTATATTATATTAAGTAAGCGACAGTTGTCCCGTTTTCATCACCTCTTACGAAAAGAAAATAAGAGATGATTTAAGGGCATACATGTACAATGTAAGCCAAGTACATTATACTTTACAATGTACGTTCGCATTATACTATACATATGTATAGAATGTCTTACCAGATCTTGACCAGTAATGCATTTGAAAAGACTAGTTCCTTTTTAAAACAAGATCTAAAAGAGACTGATCACAATGCGATTCAAGTTGATTTTCCACCGATGTTTTGATGCATGCAGTAGTGTAGTTTTTGTTCAAATATTTTTTTTTCATATTTGTAGATGTTTCTACTTTTCCAAATGAACCACTAAGCTTCTAGAATTATTGTATTTATAATCTTACAAACAGATGGTTTGTAATGGAGGCCTAGAAGACAGCATATCTCTGGGTTATTAATTTCATAATTCAATGTATTTATAGCTACTTTATAAATAATTGGGAATATTGATTCCCATATTTCTTGTGCGTGGCTACATTCCCAAAAGAGACGTCGTAGTGTTTCGCGCTGTTTTGAGCAAAGAACACATATGCCGTTTGAATAGCCCATAAGATTCAACTTGTGTTCTGTAAATAACGCATGGTGTAACGTTTTCCAATGAATCTGTTTTGCTTTAAGACTTGCTTTTGATTTTACTAAAGATTGCCATATTTTATTCCAGTGAAATTGTTTGTCAAGCATCTTTTCCCATTTGTTTTCACGGTTTAGCTTTGTCGTTTTCATATTATATACGTTTACAGTATATTTCATTTTCAGTTCCGTAGGGTTTATAACTTTTTCCTATACGTTAACTAGTTTGTTAACTTTCAGTTTCAGTTTCGGTTTGAGAGTTTTCGTGTTTATTTTGTTATTAACATTCATGTACCTTGAAATACACCCCTTCAGAATAGACCATTCACTAATCCAATTCCTTTTAATTTGGAGTTTTTGAAATATTTCATTATTTAGCCTACACGTATTGCGTTCAAAGTCCAAAATGTCACCGACTTCAGTTATATTACTTTTTGTGAACGACGCAAAGAATAATGGCTTGTTTTTTATTTTACTGTTATTTGGCTGTTGCCGAAGAGAGTAATGTTGGATAACGATATAGGGTCTTCTGCATATGATTGTATAGTATTTCTGAAATTCATCCAATCAGTTAATACTTTATCATAAAATACATTGAGTTTCAATCGCATGTTAAACCCTTTTAATGAAGAACAAGTGCATAAAAAATAGCAAGAAATTATTTTCAGATTAAATTAAAACGAATTAGTTTATTAACAGCAAATTAGTCGATGATTAGAGCTGATGAAGTTTATTTAATTCTAGAACAGTAATTGCAATAACTACAATTCGTGTTTTTAAAATATTAATTCAACTTGTTTAGAGGGTTACCTCCATGTCGCGGGTAAACAGCTTTCAAGGTCAGCGCGTACTTACTATATTTTTCGTTAAATGTTAATGCTAACGCTTTCAGTCTACAGAGTGTTGATCGTGTAACTGAGTGCCTGTGACAGTCTACAGAGTGCTGATCGTGTAACTGAGTGTCTGTGACAGTCGGAACTCTGACTGATGGTTATGTAATATCACGTGTTACGTGTACTTATTATTTTTTCCTATGTGATAAAATAAGACCACTTTCCTCTCGAACACGTTGCATGCGTATGGTTGTTGGAATGTATGGAGAGTATATAAGGATCTTTAACTCATTCTGCTGTTGACCATATATACGCCTTTCTATGCCTTTGCAAATAAAATAGAACCAGATCAGACGGCTCCTATAGGAGCCGTCTGATCATGGTCTGCTCTGTTTGCTTATGATATAGTTTTATCACATTCTACAGTTTCTGTCGTGACCAAAGGTTCATGTGTTCATGTGCATATTATAAATAGATAATTTGATTAACATTCATTGTGTCACTATCTCTAACATAAATATTCATGAGATAAAAAAATAAATGAAAAAGTGAAACCTCAACAACAAAATAAAAGAGTTCTAATTCTGAGCAAAGCGCTTTCCTATAAGTATACGGTGTGAGTCTCAATGTTAGTCTCGAACAGACTTTTGTTTGTTCTCCTGTTTTAATAGAATATTCTTCCGTTCTAATAATGTGAATTCAAAATTTGATCCAACTTTCTTCTAAATCTAGTCTGATTTAAATTGCCTGACGATATACAAATCGCGTAACGAGAGAAGGACCTACATGTACATGTGCTGGAATGAAGCGAACAGTGTAGATAGAAAAAAACTCTCACAATGAATCCGTCAAAGTTCTTTATTCGGAGCAGCTGTGTTCGTCAAGACAGATAAGCATATACCACAGATGCAGATTAGTGCCAGCACGTGAAATTTTTGCTCAAACTTAAAACAGAAAACGCAATTGCTGATCTGGATCTATTCCGTTATCAAATCTCTAAGTATGTGTTATATTAAAACGGTACATTTATGAAGGATATTGAATAAAACGAACGTACCTCCAAAGTTAACACTCCGGTTGAATAGGCCACAACTAAAGCGAATATGGTATATACCCCCGCCATCTGCTACAGCAATCATATATTTCCTTACATCCTCATTCAATAGTTTCTAAAGCCCTAACTAAAGCTGACACTTCTTCACAAAGCTCTATATAGGTGCGCGTCCTAGACTGATAGAAGGACGTATGACCAATCCTGGTTACGCATTCACGGTAGACATGCATGCTAAATGAAGCGTGACTGTGGAACAAGGGTAGCATGGTGTGACTGATCGAAACATCAATACACTACAATATGCATGCTGCACACGTTCGCAGAGCTGATTGCCCATCCTTCATACATGTTCTGATCAAATCAATAGCATTTGATTTGATTTAATCATTTCTCAATATATACATTGCATTTAAGCTAGAGCTAATTGGTTCATACTATCATGAATGAGTTTATAGTTGCAGTCAGAATTAATACACGTAACTATACTTGCCACAGACTGTTTGGTGGATGGGGCTATTTAGTTTGGCCAACAATGCTATATCTCCGTCATACATTGTCCCTGGATGACAATGAATAGTGACAAAATCTCTCTATACCTATTACTTCAAAGAATATTAAGGTATGCTAAATACAGGGAAAAACATAAAGCAGCCACATGCCTGTTGAAATCCCTATATTGGTTCAGTTTTCGCTTTAGAGTATTCTACTCTAATCCAGTAATTTCCGTCGTTGCGCGATAAAGCATTGAAAGCCATACAAAACTGTAAAACAGTTTTCATTATATGTCCATACTTCAAATGAAACGTATGTTTTACGTATGAAGACCGACAGTACTGCTGACAGTTCCTTTATTCTACCTTAACCAATTCCCTCATAGGCTATTTTAGACCCAACCTCTTTGCATAAATCTACCGAAAAGGAGCCTTTACTAGAGAAAAGGAAAATGTAAGTACTGTGTAGTATTGAAACAATTGTGATAAATAGAGCATTTGCTCCTATGGAGCAAATGCTCTATTTATCACAATGGTTTCAAGAAGTGACTATTACAGAGGCGTCGAAAGGCGTATTGAGCTACAATCTGCTGTAACGACAAGCGATTCACCTGCTTATAGTGGTAGCTTTTGAACATTTTACTGTATATTGTATATAATATAAAACTATTCGGGGATACAATGTTGAGCGATGCAAATGAAACGTATTGCAATTATTTTGATATGGAAGTATCATAGCTAACGATTATATTGCATTTGAATGCAGTATGTATACACATGAGTGAGGTAGTAATATTCCTTGAAAACCTATGTAGTGGTATTGTTGAAACCTTCTAATTCTAAAATAAGGTACGAGTATAACTATTTTGTCCATGAATATTCAGTGTGTATTGAAAATTGGACTAACTATAGAAGAGGGAGGGGAGAGGGTTAACTGACAGACATCCGTAATGCCATACATGGGGCATAGGCAAACAGTGCAGGTCTAGCTCAAAGTGTCCGTGAGACAGCTCTCTGATCAGGAGTACTCTAGATTGTCACTTTGTGAATGACCCCTCCGTTATGACGATTACAATAAATGGGGATTAACCGTTAATGTGTATGTTTACTTAACCCATTACCTCATAGGCTATTTTTAGATCCAACCACTTTGAATAAATCTACCGAAAAGGAGTATTAACCTGAAAAACGATTTTTTTAGAATTTTGTAGTTTAAAACCATTGTGATCAATAGGGCATTTGCTCCTATAGGAGCAAATGCTCTATTTATCACAATGGTTTCAACAGGTGACTTTTACAGAGGCGTAGAAATGCATATTTATGGAGGAAATGGTTAATGTAATATAGAAGGGGAAGGGTTAACCCCTTTTCTACATGCATATTCATATAAGAAATAATGGCATCGTGAATATTTATTGATTTGGTAATAATAGTGCTTGGTCAGAGGCATTTTTGGCCATGCCAGAAACTAGAGAGTCTTATATATAACATAAGTAAACAGAGCAAACTGTGGTCCTGCAACCGTCTGATCTGGATCTGCTATGTTTGCAAATACTTAGACATAAATATATACGGAGTGAAGGGTTAATCAAAGTACATATGTAATTCGAAAAGAGTTATATCGAATAAGATTTTTGATTATTTTTTTAATTTCAAAACTATAACCTATACGTAAAACCCCATCTAATGCGAAAAACTGGCATACATGTAATTCACAGTGGCGAAGGCAGCTTGTAGCTTAATGCAGGGCGAAACTTCTTCCTGCATTAAGCAACCACTTGCTCATTAAGACAGCCATGTTTGTTTATTAAGTGGTCGCATTAGAGGGGTGTTACTGTACATGTATACGTAAACTTCAGCAACGGCCAGTTTATTAGACGTGTTTAACATATTCCCTCAATGGCTAATTTTAGATGAATCTACCGAAAAGGAGCGTCAACTAGAGAAAAGGCAAAAAATGGATTTTTGTAGTTTTGAAAACCATTACAAAATGGTTTCACAAATGTAACCTTTACAGAGCCGTCACAAGGCGTCAATATGAGGGAATGGTTTAATCCCCATTTTACCGATGTTTGAGTGTGTATCTGTAACAGTTCACTCGGTACTATTGATTTAAACTTGCTAGAGAATATTGAATGACAAACAGTGCAGACCCTGATCAACGGGCTCCTGCAAATGAATGACAGCGCATGCCTGTGCTGCATTCAAAGGGACGATATAAGCTAGAATCGAACACTATGACATAAATGGGCAAATCTATTGTATAGACAGGGTGTTAAGCTTTTGCTCTTGCTTTCATACTTGGTGTCAACTTTCTCACCTGGATACGATTTTTTAATGAATTATTGATACAATAATGTAGAAACATCACATGAGACAACTCTGATAAGGTTTACCGGAAAACACAAATGTGGTTCTAACAATCCACTTTCTGGAGTTAATTTGATTGGATCTATAAGAGTAGTATAGCGTGTAGCTCGTGACACCGGTACAGGTAACATTTTGGTGCAGCGAGGTAAAATGGCCTATCTCGGCTCGGTAGATAGCGCGTTATGGCTGGGAGCGCGCGTCACGTAGCCCGAGGCGGTAAGTACTTCAAGTTGAAGATGATATTTATACTTTGAGTAATTACCAACAACCGAAAAATGTAAGCGAACATCGTTTTACCTCAGAACGTTTCTTCAAGTTCGCACGCTAATTGTTTGTTGTCTAGTTATTTAAAAGCGGACTATTGGTTATTAACTCGAACACGACTTTTCTTTTTAATTAATTTATTTTCTACATAAAATTTCAGAAAAGAAATAATGCCAGCGCGCGAAACTGAGAAGCACGTCTTTTTCTTCGGAAAGGATTATATATGCAGTCAGTTTTTCCCGAGCAAATTCGTTGAAAACGGGAGGTTTTTGTTTTAGCACCAACCTACATGCAAATGTATACATGAAGTTAAGCATACTCCAGCGCGATTCAACATCCATCAATCGACTTCTCAGAACAAATACGTAGTCAATAGTTCATGTACTTTTAAAAGTTAGACTTTCAACAGAATATTTACGCATTTCGTAGCTTATTACTTTGACAATACATGTAGTATATAAAAACAAAAAAAGATGAACAAATCCAACAAACTCTGGTTAACTTCGCCAGAGGAGGCTAATACTGAAGGGTTTTAACTCGCTATATTCACTCTACAACTTTCGAATTTTGTCCGTTCGTGCTATGAAATATCTCCTCCTATTGCTTATTATTTTCGATTAGTTTACCCTACCGCCACAACACAACTGCGTGTGAAAAATAAAAACAAAAGTACATGTACATAGACCGTCAGTATCTTGTCTAGAGAGCCGGGAGAGGCATGTAGAAAACTAAGAATTTATTACTTCAAATCGCGACAGCGTTTCTGGTGAAAAGTTACAGATATGTATGTATGCAAACATTATTAAAACTACATTTCCTAGACATATACCGTGTACCATGTCCAGTTTGTAAATAATTTGTGTTAAAAGAGAATACACCAAATGAGTTATGGCATATCAGTTATATACCCCGAGGCTTTCAAGAAATTTCATTAAAGAGTCATGGACATGTTTTTCAATAAGTTTGGATACAATTGGGAGAATGGAAATAGGTCTGTAATTATTAACGTCTTCATGCGAGCCATTTTTGTTCAAAGGTTTGACTTTTGCTTCTTTCCACTTGCTAGGGAAATTGCCAGTTTGTATGCTTACATTACAAAGGTGGGTTAAACTTTCAGCTATATATGGAGCTGCTATACGCAATAATGTTGGTCCTATACTGTCATTTCCGGTTGCCTTAGATACATCAAGGGTGTATAAATATTTCAATACTTTGTAATGGCATACTAAAGGAATTTCAAACCAATTGTTTTCAGTTGTAGCAAATTTCTCTCTACAGAAATCAAAAAAAATTTTCATGAGAGGTAGGGTCCTGTGGCTATTTCAGATTGCTAGCAAATGATCAAAAAAATTTATTAAATATATTAGAAATTTCCTTGTTGTCATAAACTTGTTCTTCCTCGTGTCTTATTGAAAAGATGGTGCTTTTATTAGTATTAACCCCCCCCCCCCTTCCCTGCTCCAAAGTCTTTGAAAACTTTCCATACATTTTGCGGATTATTACCGGATTGTTCAAGGATTGTTTCATAATGATTTTGTTTGGCTAATCGAATTAACTTGCATACATTATTTCTTGCTGTTTTGTATTCATCTTTTTTCCTTGAGATTTAAGCTTGTCGCGAAATTTTATTGCATCTATAATTTCAGATGTTAGCCAGTTTGGCTGAGTATGGCGTTTAACCCGGTGTTCTTTTATTGGAAGGTGCTTATCAATAACTTCATTAAATAAAGAATACCAAGAGTCAATAGAATCATCAACATCATCAAATACTTTAATGACATCCCATGGCACTTGCTCTAAATCTTTTGTAAAATTGTCTCCATCAGTTTTTAAATGATCTATAAGAAATGGTATAATGAGAGTGTTTGTTTCATTGTGTCTGATTTTTCTAGTTAGAAAAACTGGAAAATGGTTACTTAAGCCTATACATGGTACATCAATAAATGTGATATTATTGGGACAATTTTAGTATATGTGATCAATGAGGGTGCTACTTTTTCCCTCAACTACCCTAGATGGTTTATTTCATGTTGAACAAATCCCAACGAGGTCATGTATTCAGATCATTGATTTTTAATATGACCATTTAATAAGTCTTTGTTAAAGTCTCCTAGCAAAACGACTTCCTTTTGTTCACCGAGGACATTTTCATTGTGTAGATCGAAATCATCATTCCAGGACACCTTTGAATTGGGGTTTCTGTATATAAATCCGATTAAAAAAGATTTACTATTTTTTGGAAATATTCAAGCCATAAAATTTCAATATTGTTTGACTGAAGATTTTCTTTGTATAGGCAAGTTTATCAACACCCGATGTTATTATCCTCCTCCTGGTGATTTTTCTCTTTATGTCTCTATGGAGGGTGTACACGTGTTGTTCTTGTAACCACTGTTTAATCTTTTTCCGAGATATTTTATATTGTCCTTGTTTCTTAACAATTTTATACAGTTTTTCGGGAGAGGTAAATGAAGCTGGACCATTCGCATCGAAATACAAACTTTTAAGATATTTTCTATAATCCATGATGTCAATGAGTATCGTTCCTTTATTTCACACATTTCCAACAAAACATTTTAAGATGAAGTATCAGGTCTAATACAAATATCTGTACATTTTCACCAGAAACGCTGTCGCGATTTGAAGTAATAAATTCTTAGTTAAGTTTTCTACAGTCCTCTCCCAGCTCTTTAGATAAGATACTGATAGTCAATGTACATGTACTATTTATTTTTCACACGCAGTTGTGTTGTGGCGGTAGGGTAAACTAATCGAAAATAATAAGCAATAGGAGGAGATATTTCATAGCACGAACGGACAAAATTCGAAAGTTGTAGAGGGAATATAGCGAGTTAAAACCCTTCAGTATTAGCCTCCTCTGGCGAAGTTAAGCAGAGTTTGTTGGATTTGTTCATCTATTTTGTTTTATACTAAATGTATTGTCAAAGTAATAAGCTACGAAATGCATAAATATTCTGTTGAAAGTTTAACTTTTAAATGTACATGAACTATTATCCTAAGTATTTGTTGAATCGCGCTGGAGTATGCTTAACTGCATATGCATGTGCATGTAGTTGGTGCAAAAACAAAAACCTCCCAATTTTCGGAGAAAATAATTAGTACGATTGTCGCTGCGCAGATTTAAATCAGAACTCTTAGATAGAACTTTTTAGCTCTAATGAACCATCGGTTGTCTCTATTTACCTGTAGGCGCTTAGCGGTGACAATCGGGTGACAGTCGAGAGATACACACCACAACTAAAAAATGTGGCAGCCAATTTATGTGGCTGTCCGATGCTCTAACCAAATCACAGCATTTACTGCATCTAATATGTTTCATTTTAAGAAATATATATTTAAACTGTTTTAAGGATCGAAACGTAGAAATAACTGATATGCCATAACTCATTTGGTGTATTCTCTTTTAACACAAATTATTTACAAACTGGACATGGTACACGGTACATGTATATGTCTAGGAAATGTAGTTTTAATAATGTTTGCATACATACATATCTGTAAATTTTCACCAGAAACGCTGTCGCGATTTGAAGTAATAAATTCTTAGTTTTCTACATGCCTCTCCCAGCTCTCTAGACAAGATACTGATAGTCTATGTACGTGTACTTTTTTTTATTTTTCACATGCAGTTGTGTTGTGGCGGTAGGGTAAACTAATCGAAAATAATAAGCAATAGGAGGAGATATTTCATAGCACGAACGGACAAAATTCGAAAGTTGTAGAGTGAATATAGCGAGTTAAAACCCTTCAGTATTAGCCTCCTCTGGCGAAGTTAAGCAGACTTTGTTGGATTTTTTAATCTATTTTGTTTTATACTACATGTATTGTCAAAGTAATAAGCTACGAAATGCGTAAATATTCTGTTGAAAGTCTAAATTTTTAAATGTACATGAACTATTGACTGCGTATTTGTTCTGAGAAGTCGATTGCTGGATGTTGAATCGCGCTGGAGTATGCTAACTGCATATACATTTGCATGTAGGTCGGTGCAAAAACCAAAAACCAGGTCGGTGCAAAAACCAAAAACCTCCCAATTTTCGGCGAAAATAATTAGTACGATTGTCGCTGCGCAGGTTTAAATCAGAACTCTTAGATAGGACCTTTTAGCTCTAAAGAACTGTCGGTTGTCTCTATTTACCTGTAGACGCTTAGCGATGACAATCGGGTGACAGTCGAGAGATACACACCAAAACTAAAAAATGTGGCAGCTAATTTATGTGGCTAGGTACTATTTTAACCCATCCTATACTACTTATAAGTTGATTTCAATTAATGATTTAAGACACAAATAGCTTTGATTCAATGCGATTTTCCTGACGGAATGGTACGATTACGAACAGGAGGTATCCTGTTTATATACAAAGAAAGTGGGTTGCTTTTCAGCGAATTTATGCTTTCCGTGTGTTAGAATTAAATTATATATACTAGCAGCAGTAACAGAATGCGCTCTTTAAACATAGATAACACGGACACTATGGCATAATTCAACCGATGTGTGAAACCTACGTAAATGGTCGATAGTCAGATTACAAATCAAATGTATGTATAGTTTCGACAATAAAGGTATAGATTCGGCAATTTAGGCATAACTTTTGCAAGTTAGGTATAGTTTCGACAATAAAGGTATAGATTCGGCAATTTAGGCACAACTTTTGCAAGTTAGGTATAGTTTCAACAATGAAGGTATAGATTCGACAATTTAGGCATAGCTTTTGCAAGTTAGCATAGTTTCGACAATTAAGGTATATATTCGGCAAATTAGGCATAGCTTTTGCAAGTTAGGTATAGTTTCGACAACTTAGGTATGGATTCTGTAATTTAGGTACAGTAAAAACTCGATACTTCAAACTTTTTGTAATAATTATTTGATGCCTTTTGGGGGCAGGTAGCTGCTGAATGCAGGATGGACGCCATACAGAAAGCTCCTCTAGGCTTTCATCCTGCATAAAGCTGCCACCTGTCTTAAAACCGATAATGGTGCTTGTTTCGAATTATCGGGGTTTTATTGTATAGTTTCGGCATCTTATGTATAGCTTCGGCAATTTATATCTATATATATTAACTAACCTTAGGTTTGTTTTCCTGCATTCTGCCAGTATATCCAAATGAATTTAACCAGGCTGGATAGATGTTTGATAGTTTTACTATACCCGTAGTAGGAAAACTAGTACATGTATCACTGATTGAAGCATTCTTGACAAATCACTATGTAGTCCATTACACTTCAACTCACGAGTTTGTTTCATAACATTGTAGGTTTTTTTTTTCATAGTATATGTATGAGGCTTTGGCATACATATTGTGGGAGAATGACAGATTATTATATTGCTATAGTTTCAAAATTTCATGAGCAAAATACTTACACTCTTAAGGGACAAACATCACAATTATGTTAATCTATTGGCGAAATGAAAATTATTTTTTATGGGATCGCCATCGACCCGAAACGGTATCCTATTCACCCTAAGAAATCGGACAGACGAAGGTATGCAAATAGTATAGAGCCACATCAAACTGCTCCTGTAGGATCTACACCAATTGCTACTATGTTAGTGACTAGTCTAATCAAATGTTATCCAAATGTTAGTGACTAGTCTAATAAAATGTTATCCAAATGTTAATGACTAGTCTAATCAAATGTTATCCAAATGCTAGTGACTACCCTAATCAAATGTTATCCAAATGGCGCAACGTTGACATATTCAGCTTTGTAAGCCGATACAGGGGTGTGGGGGCGACTTGGGTGTCCGAATACTAAAACTGTCCGAATATTCACGGTATCCGAATACTTCGTGTACGTATGGGCGACACTGTATAGATTATAATAACGATACCAAGAATGTTGCCAGATGCCAATACAATAAAAAAAAAACTCCGCTACCACTTAATAGGTAGTTTACCCTTTGTTCATGTGAAAACTAATGACATCAGGAATACTAATTAGATTAGTTGTTAAATTAAAACATAGACACAGGACGCATGACACATTGTAAAATCACATCTACATTATCTCATAAGCAAACAGAGCAGACCCTGATCAGGCGGCTGCTACAGGAGCCGTCTTATCTGGGATCTACTCTGTTTGCAAAGGCATACAAAGGAGTATCTATGTAGTAAAGGGTTAAAAATAGATAGGCATTTGACAAACGTATTGCAGAAAGCTCCTATAGAAGCTTTGTGAATAATGTTTGCCCTTCATTAAGCTACAACATCCAGAGTTAGACTCCTTTGGGGTGTTTGCATTAGAGGAACGCTATTACACACATCTACGAACGCGCATCTGATGCCTCTTGTGGAAAGAAATATTCGAGTTACGCCCCTTTAATCATAATAAAGAGTGAATTCAAAACTGCTGTCCAGAACAGTGTTCCTACTGTTCTACTTCACTGGTCTTTCGAATAAGTCAGAACAGGAAGTGCAGTTTCAAGATGGAGGACTTTGCGTTAATTCAGACACGTTGTATGACTCCTAATGCTCAATAACACTGGTTAATTGATAAGGATCCTCTCCCAACCACTTCATGAATAGACATTAATTAATGTCATTAAAAGCAGGTGGTCAACTGGTTGCTAAACTTAGTACAAAGTAAGGCAGAATGCTCGTGAACTTTGTGCCTAACGTTTTTTCAGCATTAAGCTTCCACCAAACTTTAAGATTCAGAATTATGCCTCTTTTTGGTGGTTTTACTCTATATTCTGTGTTTTTGTGAAAGGTTTTTAGCCACGACTATCCGTCCTGTCTGGGCTTCGAATCATGAATAATCCGTTTTGCAAACTCTTTGCTCGCTAACAATAAATTCGAGATAACACTTGCAAACAGTTTGGATCCAGATTAGGTGATGCGTACCTCGTGGTCTAAAACAGAGTCCATACCGTTTATCACTTTGATTGTGTTTTTGAGAAGGGGTTTTGCATATGACATTTACTGAGCATGAAAACTCTACCGAATGGCCATACCTAAGATCCATCATAAGATAAAGACTTTACTCGTTATGTATTTCAGAGCTTTAATGATCCCGTTAACCTTTGACTTTCGTCATCAACAATCACTTATATTCTCTTAGTACACTGTAAACTCTCCACGTAAATAATTAACATAGGAATTTAAATGCAGGTGGTTGCTTAATTTTAGGGCAAAATTAGGAGCTATCCGCATAACTTATTTCCTACATTAAGCTACCACCTGTATTAACCCTTATCGTTCTGAAAACAAAATGCCAAAAACTGATATGTTGAAGCTTTTACTATCTTCTGACTCGTAGAAGCTTTGGAGAAACTGTTGACCGAGTGTCATACAGTTTGGATCCTGATGAGACACCGAGTTGATGGCCGTCTCATCTGGATCCAATCTATTTGCAAATGCCAGTCAGGTCGCGCTTAAGAGTTAAAATCGAGAAGTAGACCCTGGTCAAACTGCTCGTATTCTCATTGCAAAGGCATAAAAATTGTGTCTCTATAAGGTAAGGGAATAAGTAATAAAAAACGAGGCAATGAAATTCAGAAAATGACATGTAATCAAAATACCCTTATCTTAAACCATTTTGATTGAAGTATATTGTTTCGATATCTGAACTTTAATTTACACAGAGACCCAGATAACAAGTGTCCATTAACACACTTTCCAGAAAAATTTCTTACTTTTGCACCAACCCTTATGTTGTGACCACTCGTAAAGAGTGATCACAGCATAGGGTTTGGTTTGACCATAACGTATTTACAAATGTAGTGTTTGTAAGCACACCTTTAACGTTGAGCCTGCTGAACAAATTATTTTACAGAATTTTTCACCTACTACATTTTCAAAATGCAAGCTATAATCAATTTGTCTATCAAAATTCGACCAGGATGTCAAACAGTTTGGATCCTGATGAGACGCCGAGTTATTCAGCGTCTCATCTGGATCCAATTGTTTGCATAGGTATTCACTCATCTGCCCATAGCAGGGTAAAGGTTAACTATTGGCCAATTCAAATTCCACTACTAATCTACGGAAATTTCAGAGACGCTTTTCAGTGTCTCCCACCCGCACCTCCTCTCCACCCTGGGGTTAAAATGGGTACCTGTGAGGGTCACTAGCCGGTACTGCGGCTGCATGATTGCCCCATATGTTAGTAGTGCTCAATATTGTAGGCGAATGACTCAAGGACTTTATTTCTCCATCACACCATTTGTTGTTTCAACACTTTAGAATCGACTCTCCTAAAGAGTGGTGACAACAATGGGTTTGGTGGAGAAAATGACGATTTTATAATACAGTAAAATCTCGATTATTCGAATTTAGAACCTTTTAGACAGGTTGCTGCTTAATGAATGGCGAAAGTCATGCAGAAAGCTCCTCTAGGATCTTTCAGCATGCCTTTCACCATGAATTAAGCTGCCACCTGTCTTAAAGATCGATAATGATACGTATTTAGTGCTCAAATAATCGAGATTTTATTATATTTGAAAATGCCCCTTTAATCCGTGGCTCTGGTATACTCCCTATTGTCTTTTTATTTCTACTTATTGGCGTAGTTAAATACTGTCGCATATCCTTCCACAAGATACGTCCAAGGTCTGGTCGGCTTGTCGGAATTCGACGAGCAGTTCCGATTGTAATTCATTTCATTTGTAAGGGTTGTATATATTCACGTTATAAATCTACCTAAACTACCCGATGCATTGATTACAAAGAGAATACATCCACATCATTAACTCGGCGTCCTGTCACGGTCCAAGCCTATCAGTCCATATTTTCACCAAAGTTTGATCGAATCGGAAAAAGTCAAACATCGTCACAATATAGTCAACAATTGAACTGACATTACGAGCTCCTTTTATGTTACAGTGGAATACTATTTCTGTAACAATTTAAAACACTTGGAATGTAAGATTAAATATTTACACACGACACAATGATATATATTCCACTATGAATCAAGTATATTTAAATAATGCTTTAAAATGCTATACATTGGACGGCTTGAAACATTCATTAGATGAAACACTTTGAAACAAAGTTCCCCTTTCCATAACTTGTTGTTGTTTTTGTCCCGCAACGTTCGCTCATTGTTCTTCAAACCTCATTCATTCTGTTTCTCAACAAAATATTTGTAAAATATTCTGTAAACCCTATAATGCCTGCGTCCTTAAATTTGGGTTATTTACTCGGAGCTCGATAACTCAGATCCAGAAATTGATCAGACAGTGCTGGTTTATTTAAAATCACTGTGACCTATTACAAACAGTATGGATGGGTGGGTTTTTTTGCACTCAAATCTTGGAGGCGCAGATCCTGCGCTCGAGAATCAATTCATTCCGAGGCACGCCATAACTTGACAACGTTGATCTTGCAAGCATCAATAGATTATCGCGTCAAAACCTCTAAACTTAGATTTTGCAAGCATCTATTGAATTTGGTTATCGCGTAAAAACTTATAAACGTAGATCTTACAAGTATCCATAAAAATCTTGTAAACGTCAAAACTTGCAAACGTAGATATTATCGGCATCCATAAACTTGGTAATCGCGCCAGTAAACGCAGATGTTGCTATCAGGAGGTAACCATAAACTTGGTTATTGCGTCAGAACTTTGTAAATTTAATCAAAATTAATTAAGTTGGAGTTTTTGACAAATTTTAGCCAATACACTGAATAGCGACATACAGTAGAAGGTCAATGCAGTGGTCATTTTATCAGAACACTGAGGTGTTTAAACTTTTACTCCACACATACATCGTTTAATGAAGTTTGAAAATATAAAACCAGATCAGACGGCCCCTTCAGTAATTCTCTGATCTAGCTGTGTTTGTTTATATATGTTTACAATATAGATCTGATTCTAAAGTTTATGGAGTAAATGGTTAAAATCATTTGACAGTTTGTAGTGGATCCTTTTGAATGACGTTCGTCTTGTGCTAAGCCACCAGCTGCCTGATAGACACACTATTCGACCTAATTTGAGTGGCTGTTGCAGGGAAGTTATAATGTATATTCATAGTAGAAAGAGTTGTTTCAACATCAGGCAAATGACGACGGTTGATAGCGAGACAAGTAGGCCAGCCGAGAGGCGATGTGCTGAAAACGACAGAAAATAATATCAATGAGAACTAGAGTGAATATTTCATGACAAAGGTATCAATGCATCACAAATAGATATGCAACTACAACAAAGTTATTAGAGGTATAGTAGAATATATATGTTATCTGTCAGTCCGTCCGTTCACTCGGGCACACAAATATTATATGTTGAAGTGTATTTCGGTGCAAACAGAGTATGCCAAGATCAGATGATATGCTTCTACTCTGTTCGCTTCTGACATACAGATGTGATTCTGCAATTTCTGTAATGGATAACATTTCTCTTGTTCACAATGCCAATGTACAATGTAACAACGCATCTAGATAATATTCACCCATTCATTATGTCTTTCATGAATATTAAGTACGTGAAGGGTTAAGCAACCGTGCACTTTTGAAGGAACCTATATACATGTAATTGTTATAACAGAGCAACATATAAACATGCGTACTCAAGTACTAAACTCGTCATTTCTCCACCAAACCCTATGTTGTGACCACTCTTTAGAATCGTCTCTTCGAGACGATTATAAAGAGTGGTCACAACATGGGATATAGTGGAGAAATAAAGGAGTTATTCTTGAAAATGATTTAATTTACGCATCTTATCTAGACCCCTGGAACTTACCTGCTGACTGACAGAAGATGTCTGACTCCTCAGTCATATTTCCACAAGTGTCTCTGTTGCTGCACAGCTCTTCATAGGAGAAGCACGTGTCTTGGGTGGTGCAGTGGAAAGATCCAGGTACGCAAGGACCCTGCAGTAGCCAAAGTGAAACGAAGGGCGTAATGTGTAAACGGCATGCTTCTATATTGTACCTTGCAATCACACACAATTCACGAAAGAATCGGACTTATTCAAATCGCATTATTCCTAGCTAACCCTTAACTCCATAACTATGTCTTTTAGCGCATTTGAAAAAGGGGCCGTCTGATCAAGGTAAAAAAAGTAAAGTATCTAGTTATAGTCTACTTTCAGTCCGAATGACCGCTCAGCCGACTGTACATTTACTCCCCTGGTCATTGAGTCATTCGCCTACAATATTGAGCACTGATAAAATATGGCGGAATCATGCAGCCGCAGTACCGGCTAGTGACCCTCACAAGTATCCATTTAACACCTGGGTGGTGAGGAGATGCGGATGGGAGACACTGAAAAGCGCCTCTGAAATTCCGGGAGGGACCGGGATTTGAACCCCGGACCTCCGGACTGATAGTCAAGCGCGCTGCCACTAGACCACCGCACACCAACAGCTTTGTTTGTTATGAAATTATATAGGCCTCACGCTACAATTTTGGTCCTTAAGCATCATAATATTCAGCGAAATTGATATTAGTTAAGTCATCATTTCTAACATTAATATTCATTGAAAAAGGTTTAAACTACTTTCCCTCGACAAAGGCAATCCATAAAGACTGTTTTATTTTGTTTAATCTTGGGCCTGATGAGCAACTTACTTTTACAGAATTGTTACACCTACTTCATTTTCAAAATGCAAGCTATAAGCAATTTGTCTACCAAACTGCAATCAGGGTGTCAAACAGTATGGATCCTGATGAGACGCCGAGTTACTCTGTACGTATATAAACTGTTTGCATAGGTAATCACTCATCCGCCAATAGCAAGCTAAAGTTTAAAGTTATATTAGTCTAAACAAGATCAGAGCTTTGTCGAAGTATGGGTCTTCTGATCAGGGTCTGCACGGTTTGTGTAAAGCGATTGACCAGTTATTAATTCTTTTTAACAAGTACATTTGGTACTTACAATAGGTATACCCGTTCCCGAATCTCCTGTGCCATTGCCCGTACCACCTGTTCCTGTTCCTGTATCTCCTGTGCCATTGCCCGTACCACCTGTACCTGTTCCTGTATCTCCTGTGCCATTGTTCGTTCCACCGGTTCCATTTCCCGTATCTCCTGTGCCATTGCCCTTACCACCGGTTCCCGTTCCCGTATCCCCTGTGTTATTGCCCGTAATATTGGGTCGCATATAAGCGGGATCATCCTCGACTCCACTTACAAACGCTGGAATCGGCACATCTATACAAAACAACACAAGAATGTAATAATTTAAGAAATATATTAAGAAACTGAACAATAGATAGTGCATTTTGTATAGTAAACTAGTGTTTGTTTAGTGTTTGGTCGCTAGATGCAAATTCACGATATTCCGTGTAGACAGTTTTTGCTATAGATGCGATGCACTCGGTATCCAGCCAGGGTCCAAACTATTTGATTGAAATGTAAGAATTTTCTATCTTAAAGTGGGTGTCACCCTAGTGTGTATGATACAAACGTATACCAGCATACGAGAGACAAGGTTCATACGTTTCGCATACGCAGAACTATACACTGGAGGTAAATAAGGCATACATCGTATATGTTTCAAACACGCAGTCATACGCCGGTGTACGTTCTCATACGCAGAGGCGGAAAATAATTTTTGAACATGTTCACCGTATACGAGCGTATGAACTGTAATTTATGCATACGCTCATCATACGCTAGGCATATGTTACATGTACATATGGTAGAGTGTTGGTAAAGGTACGTTACTTATAGGTCAAAAACGCTTCACATACGGTGGCTTGAAGGCGGCCAGTAAAGTATCATATATACAGCGTAACGAAATTGGAACGTATGTCAGACGAATAACTAAAGTATTTAACGTATTCCTGGCAAGTGATACGCTATTCATACGCTACTCATACATGTATTTTATTTTTATGCTCGCATACGCTACATACACGCTGATATACGCTACACTGGCGGTGACATAAGGTGGCATACGCTAGTACGTTTCTCATGCGCTGCATATGCGTCAGATATACGATACATATACGCTATTCATACGCTGCTAATACGCTCATCGAAGTAGATAGTAGTGAACAATTTGGGTTTATACGCTCAAAGCTCCTATAGGAACCGTCTGTTCAGGGTCTACTCTGTTTGCAAATGCGTGCAAATGTGTTTATATGAGGGAAAGCGTTAAATAACGTGAACTTAACATGTGATGTTTATGTCAGTGAGAAACCTACACCGTTCACATCCAGGGCGTTAGTCTGTGCCTGGTGTACTGTTAGTTGTTTCAAATGCACACGAAATTCCAGGATCTGCCTTCCTTAGGTTTATTAGGTTACTTCAGATAGTAGAAGGGTTATTACAGGTTAGTAGACGTTTCTAAGAGTGTAAGATTCTATAACAATGGAACTATCTTACATGTAATAGTTTGTTATACAAACAAGAGAGAAAGAAAATAATGAGAAGAATGGCTATTGGTGGGTTTAAGCATTTAAACCTCCAAACATTGAATGTAATCTGGCAGAGATTTAGCATCATTATTGTTTTGTAGATCATGTCAATATTTGAATGCCGCAGAATATTTTTAATGATAGTTCTTGTTTACCATTACAGTACCTTCAGAAACATATCTATACAATTCTATAATGCAAACAAAGCAAACTCTATTTACAAAGGTGTGACAAGGCATTTATCAGATAAAGGGTTAATGCACTGGCGTAGTGAAATTAATCAAATAATTTTCAAGAGGTAAATCAAAACAACAATTAACCCTTTCGGCGCCATTTTTTGTTAAGTCATTCGGTACAATAAGGAAATGAGATAAATATATATAAAGGAATAAATCGCATATATAGAACTGCAGACTGTGACAAAAAGTGAAGTCCCAGATCAGACGCCGCCTTGAAAAGGCGGCGTCTGATCTGGGACTGCACTATTTGTCGTGGTGCATTTATGCGACATTGGTGGTGAAAGGGTTAACTGCAGCAACTTACCAAGAGGCAATGAGAAGCCAATGTACAAGCATTTGTCAGTCCCATCTTTCGTGTTATAATTGTTAAACTGGAAATAAAGATAAACGCCCTGAGTTCCGATTACATGTACATCAGTACAGGTAACCTTCTACTCGTACAAAAAGTAAAAACAAAAAAGGTTGATAAAAAGAGATTTGATTTTACTGGCCTACCGCTATCGATAAAATGTGCAGGTAAACTCTAAAACATGCCTATCGATAACAATAATTACAGTACGATATCGATTATTCGAACACGCAAATACGTACCATTATTGATCTTTAACACAGGTGTCAGCTTAATGCAGGGTGAAGGTCATGCATAAAGCTCCTCCTTTATATATATGCGCCCGAGTGAACGGATAACCTCTAGGAGCTTTCTGCATGATCTTCACCCTGCATTAAGCCACAACCTCCTACAAAGACATCAACTCTTCATTAGTAAAATACGTAGTATCGAGTGTTTACGGTAATATCATAAGGGAAGAGTCATAATTAACTTTTGCCAGAAAGTGAAGCTAAACCCGTTTTCAGTTATGTTTGTACAAGTGATTCGTCATTTCATATTGCTGTGTATGATGACAATGTTGAACAAATACTGGCAGTACAATATGATTAAACTCAACAGTGAACGTAAATTAAACACCTGTGCATCGATAACGATACGTTGTGCAAGTACACGTAATATAGGCTTACGAATAACTATAAATTGATTGTTTTATTAACTCTTTCGCTGCTAAATTTTGTCGCCTGAAAACTCTGTCGTCTGTTGAATATTCATTGTTTATTTTTCTTCATTTATCTTCTTCCAAACAGTCCCTGTAACAAACTCTGTCTCATCTGAATCCAAACTGTTTGCATAGGTAATCACAGATGCTACATTGGCAGCGAAAGAGTTAAGATATAATTTTATTATGAACATAGGATTTTTTTTACTATGAAAGCAACTTTAGGATTAGATCGATATAATTCTAGTACATGTAGAACCTCTCTAGTAAACAGTTATGCCTTTATAAGCAGGTGGTTGCCTAATGCAAGACGAAATTTATGCAGAGCTTTCTGCATAGCATAACTTTCGTCCTGCATTAAGCTACCACCTGCCTCTGCCACCAGGAATTATGCTCAATGTTGATGGTCGCATTAGGGGGGGGGGGGTACTGTATATAAAAAATTATCCTGGGTCCATGCTTATAAAGCTTTAAGTTGAGTCTGATTTTCGTTCTGAAGGTTTTGATTGGTCAGATTTGAGCCAAAGGCTCAAATCTGACCAATCAAAACATTCAGAACG
Organism: Azorinus chamasolen; assembly: GCA_963576725.1. Taxonomy (NCBI): domain Eukaryota; kingdom Metazoa; phylum Mollusca; class Bivalvia; order Cardiida; family Solecurtidae; genus Azorinus; species Azorinus chamasolen. The sequence goes on from OY755251.1 coordinate 36,407,078, forward strand.
ATCTCAGAATCAACTAAACGTTTTATAAGCATGGACCCTGATCAGAGGGCTCCCATGGGATGTCTACTCAATTTGCAAAGTCATCTGTATAATTATTACAAAAGGAACCTCTCATTATCAAACAACTACCGGTATACATTCAAATGTTTGACTATAGACTTACCTTGACAATAACGTCTTCGGTTATAGTGCCATAGGTATATAAGTATTGTACGGAATACAGGTAGTGCCAGTCGGCACCTGCGGCGGACATCGGTGTATCTCCAGACTCTAAATGACCTTTCTTCGCAAATGAGATAAGGGCATTGTCAGACGAATCGAATAGCTCTGAAGGTGTAAATGTTAAATCATGACAATCAATAGTTCTGAAGATGAAACAAGTCAAACTATACCAATCACTTGTTATAGAGGCGCACATTATCAAATCATATTAATCATAAGTTCTAAAGTACAAAGTGTCAAATCATGTCAATTATTAAGTCTGAAGGCGCAAATTATTAGATCATCATCAATCAATATTGCCAAATTGTCATACCAAAGTACTTAATATGCAAATAGTCAAATCATACCAATTAATGGTTCTGAATTAGCGAATAGTCAAATCATATCAATTAATAGATCTGAAAGTGCGTATAGTCAAAACATATACGTGTAAATCGAAATATGTACATGTACATGTATAAACGGTGTGTTTTTGTTGTAGTTTTTTTGTTTGTGTTTTTGTTTTTGTTGTCGTTGTTTTTTGTTAAAAATTCGTTTGTTCAGGTCCTGCTATAATGACGGGACCTCGTTTATTATCCCCGTCATTGCTGTGTAAGGGGTCGGGGAACCATCCCTCTCCACACCGTACATATATAAGTATACACACACCTAGTCCTATAACATACCATGTTTAGCTTATTCCTCCAGAGATACAAACTTACTGTGCCTCAGCAAACAGAGTAAATCGAGCTCAGATGGTTTCTATAGGAGTTGTTTTGATCGGGGCCTGTGCTTTTTGCTTATGTTATAATTTAGACATGTTTGTACAGTTTCTGCTATTGCCAATATTCCTATGTCCACGTTCTATCATAAACATTAATGTAATTAACATGTATGACGGCATTATATCCGACATGAATATTCATGTAGTATTGGGCTAAATCACATTTAACTTTGCAGAGCCTTAAACAATGAAATTGAACAAAGAAAAAACTTGTGACCAGACTAACATAATGCTTATATTTACTGATATGTATTCCCATTAACTGATCAAATGAAAAATAAAATTGTCGAATTTCAAGGTATATATCAGTGATATAATATGCGCAGTAATACATTTTAACACTTTCGCTGCCAAACTCTGTCGTCTGCTAACTTTGTCGTCTGCTACAAATTTTCATTCTTTTGATTTTCTTCATTTTTGTTTCAAAAACATAGTAACAGTAACAAACAGTTTGGATCCTGATGAATCCAAACTGTTTGCATAGGTAATCACAAATCCGGCACTGGCAGCGAAAGGGTTAATGCAATTCTCTTTTGTACGTTTAGGAAGGACTGACAGCTTCCCTGCAGTAAATGAATAAAGGTTGCCCTGTTTGGAGCTGGTAACTGTTTGACTTCTTCCGATTCGAAAAAGCTTTTGAGATACTGTTGACTGATTGTCAACTACTAGGGTTCTCATGACACGCAGAGTTACTCATTGATTTTTGCAAATCTGATTCCTGTCGTGGATAAGGGTTACCCTTTCAGTACGGGCAACCAGTGACTAATGTGCTTGTTAGACAGTGTAAACCCTCTAGGGACCCTCTAATTAGAGTTTGCACTGTTTGTCATGTTACACTTAAAAACTCCTTGAGTATTCACTGTTCGAATTTTGGAATAGTACATTTGAAAATTCAGAGTTGAAAAGGTTAGAGTACCAACCAATAAACCAGTTATACATATTTCTGTAGTTGAAATGAAACTGTAAACTTGTCGCCCCGGCGGGAATGGTAACAATAGACATATGCTGATCTGAAATAACACGGAAAAATGAATGGCGTAAATGTCAGGTCTAACATGTTTACCTATTTTATTCAAATCATTATTATAGCGAATATTATATAAAACGTTATAACAAGATATTTAACAAATGACTATAATAAGGAATATCATACACATCATTAATGAGGGATATTATACTAATCAGAATAATGAGGAATAGTATGCGAATCATTATAATAAGGAAATATTATACAAATCATAGTAATAATGGACATTATACAAATAATTATAATAAGGAATGTTATTAAAATTCGCCCCGTACTTCATTCTCAATGTTGTTATATTTTCTAGTATTTCGGGATCATTAGTTTTGATGTTATTAGTCTTGAAAAATGAATACTGCTTAAGCCGGTGCTAGAGGGCGTGAGTCGTGTTGCACTTTTAATTACTACTCATGAACAGATTCAATAAAACCGAGTCTGCAATTTTCTCTTTTCGCATTGCTACTTTTGCTTTAGAAGGATCTCCAATTTTCAGGATATTTGTACAAACCATCATAATGAGGAATATTATACAACACATTACATATTCTAATATGAAATATTACACAACCCATTATAATGAGGAATATCATACAAATAATTTAAATATGGAATATTATACGAATCACAGTAATATTGAATATCATTATATCAAGGCATATTATATGAATCACTGTAATATTGAATATCATTATATCAAGGCATATTATATGAATCACTGTAATATTGAATATCATTATATCAAGGCATATTATACGAATTTTAATAATATGGAAAATTACACAAACCATAGTAATACAGGAAGTTATACAAAGTATTATAATAAAGAATGTAATACAAATATTTATTATATTAATTCATTCCCTCCTAGACTACTTTTAGACCCAACCTTTTTGAAATAATTTATCGAAAAGGAGCATTATCTGCAGAAAAGAAGAATTTTAGAATTGCGTGGTTTTAAAACCATTGCGATAAATAGAGAATTTGCTCCTATTGCTATATTTATCACACTGGTTTCTAAATGTACTTTTACAGGGGCACCAAAATGCGTCACTAGGGGTGAATGCGTTCAGGGCTATACTACAAATAATTACATGCAGCCACGTCTCCACAGAAGATTTTGTCCACGGATTGGCAGGTAGAATTATCGCCACCACACACCCCGCACATGTCAGCGGACATGCTGCCGCTCTGGCCATCACACCCAAAAGCCTACAGAACGAACAGTAATGCATGCTATAGTATATAGACGATGGCTATAGTTCTGTAGTAACAATTAAAGCACTGTAGGGCTAATGAATATTCATGTAAGATATAATAAACCGTATGAATATTAACTACAGTTGAATTTCGATATTTCGAACTCGGATAACTCGAACTAAGAGTTCGGTCTTTCCATAACTTACAATACAGAATTGTTCTAAAATGTATTACTACACATATCTAGAAACATATGCGAACATGAGATATTGGTCAGATTATAAATCGGATGACTCGAGTCTAGGTAACCTCGAACTAATTTGTATGGTCCCTTAAAGTTTGAGATATCGAAGTTCAGCTCTACATGCATTTTATAATTATATTATGGTCGAGGAAATACATATGCAAACAAAACACACCAGATGGCGCTTGATCTGAGTCTATTCTATTTGCAAAAAACGCCATATAACGTCTAGCACTCTCAAGGCATACCCGTGATGGTAATTGGCATATCCGTGGTCGTAATTGCACTACATTTGAATACAGGTCGAAAACGCCGAAACCTCGTTGCCCTATCAGAATCCATACTGTTTAAAAGCCTTGTAGTTTTGGTTTAAACGTAGTTTATTACCACTAATTTACAACTTGCATAAAAGTACAGAAATATTGCAATGAAAGTTGGGAACTTATCAATGTCCTCTCTTTGGCATATACATGTAATACTTCACAAAAGCAGTTGCTCACATAAACATTACATACTTTACAAATTGATTTTCAAAATATAATACACCTTATATATCTGTTGAATCTGGAAAGAAAAGAGACATAGGAAGGAACACAACAAAATGATTGGAACCAAACGTGATTGGAACATAAAGTGAAAGTATGTGGCAGATACAAAATAATTTCGTGACAATGAACACGTTACATTACCCATTTCAGTAGCTACAGATCTCTTAGTTATACATGACGTTTCTGTTTCATAATAAGCGTTGTATTAAGACACTTTCACGATGTATTACTGAACTGCAAATAGAGTCGTGTATTCATTTCAACTGTCAGTCTAAGAATAGCATAACTTTAGCGCCTGGTCTATAAATATGGTTTGATGCTATTAAACAGGTCATCTGAACTCCATTGTACAGTGGACATGAAAGTATGCAATGTTCAGTACATTGGACTTTACCGCAACGACAAAGAGAAGAAGCTACTAGAAAAAAGAATCGACGATGATAAGCGAACTGCAGTTTGTTCGCAAGCGACCGTGTATTAACTGTTCTTTTCTACTTCCATATCTATAAAAGGAGGGCGATTGCGATCTTCTGTATTGGTTCAGTGAGTTTGTAAAGCTGTTTACCGATCCAAACTCTTTAAAGTGTTCTACATTTTTTTATAACAGGGGGAAGACACTTACGTTAAGCTTAAATAAAAAAAACACCATTAAATATAATTCATATCATTCTAATGAAACCCTTGTAACAAGATACAGTAAAATCTATATTATTCGAACACAAAAATACGTATCATAACTCATCTGTAAGACAGGTGGGAGCTTAATGCATGGCGAAAGTCATTCAGAAACCTCCTAGATGAGCTTTCTGCATGACTGTCACCATGCATTCAGCAGCCATCTGCCGAAAAGGGTCTAAATTCTTCTATACTAAAATTACGAATAATCGAGATTTTACTGTACTCTAAAATAAATTCTCAAATAAACAAGACTCGCCTCACATTGACCTTTAACACAGAAACCTTTAATACGACGTCCGCGGGGATAGCCTCTGGCTTCTATGGATGTCATGATATCAGCGTCACACTGTATAGCGTCAGGCATTAAAGCAAAACGGAATGTTGACCTAATGTTTCCGGAAACTGATTTGCAAAGCACCTCGCATTGACCCAGCCCTAAAAATGAAATAGTAAAACCCTTTCTAAATAACCTACTTAGTGAATTGAAACGTTGATATACTAGTGAATTAAAACGGGGTGTTCAAAGTAAGTTCATAGGAGCACATGCTACATTCAATACTACACAATTCTAAAATGGGAATGGGTTAACCCTTTACTTCCTGAATATTCATGTAGGAAATAATAACACAGGGCAGTCCCTGACCAAAACCTGTAGAAGCCGTCTGATCAGGGTCTGCTATGTTTGCTTATGTACTAATATTGATACGATTCCACATTTTACCGCTATGGTAAAACTATTCTTTATGCATAGGCCAATAATAAAAGTGCATTTAGGTTACATTCAAGATGCAATTATTTCCTATATGAATCTTCATCATTTAAAGGGTTAGCAGATATGCATTTAAAATATAGCATGTTGTGAGCGAATTCGTGATATCAATAGAAAACAAGAGTTGATCCAGCTGAGAAGCCTAGTTGGCCGGTTTCTCGTCAGAACCAGAGTACATTGTACTTCGATATTTTGATTGCATATTTGTAAGTAGAAATTACCATGTATACTGAACATGTGCATATTTGTATGTAGAAATTACCATGTACACTAAACATAAAGTAGACTAAATATTGTGCTCTCCTGTTGTATAGATATGCTATAGTATATTATTGTAGTGACAGACTACAAGACGCTGATGTACGTTTTGAGGCGCATTGTCCGTATTTGCTATGTTTAACCCTTTACATGTAACTCTTTTGATTGCCTTTGCAAACAGACTAAACCCATACCAGACGGTTATCACAGGAGCCATCTGTTCAGGGATTGCTCGGTTTGCTTAGGAATTAATTATGGATATTATTCTACAGTTTCTTCCCGGGTCAAAAGTTACATATTTATAATGCCATCATACAACAATAAGATAAATAATAGTGTTACGAGCCAGGCGCAACAGAAAAGACAAAGCCAGCAACAAACTTTACAGACTTTATTAAATTGAAATGTCAAGTTGAAGAAATAATAAAATACCTGTTGTTTAAAGTCCAAATAATAAATCCAATTCCAGTCCTTTTGAATTATAAACACTGGCACTTTTAATTTTAATATCACACACTTTTAATAACCCAGTGAATATATCAGTATCCAAACTATTCACAAGTAAACTTCTAGTACGCTGATGTTTGCCAAAAGACCCAAGATAAAAACAGTGAAGTTTGAGTTCCATATATATATACTCTGTTACCATTCTAGAAGGGTATTGAACAATCATAGAATTTCTTGAAGATCACATGTCTACTTGTTTACAATGAAATTACTAAATATAGACTTTCTGGAATTTTCTATCCACAAAACAAGATCATGTGACTGCTTGTTTACCAACATATTATCAAATATACATTTCTAGAACAATCTACATAATTACATATTATTCTCTTTAATATTCAATGACCTTCTAGAAGATTTTAAGAACTTATAACAGTTCTATGGATACACTAATGTATTTTAAGACATTTAAATACTAAGTAAACATCAAAATCAATTTATAAACATGTTAACATAACAATAGCCATGATGTTATTATTTCTTGCATAAATATTCATGAGGTAAAGGAACTGTTGTATAACATTGAAGCCTTTGTTTCTTGTCATTTTGTACATTAAACCCCCTGTAAACCGGTATTCTAGTAGAGAATAATTTGGATAATTTTAGGCAAGTGGCTGCTTAATGCAGGGTGAAAGTCATGTAGAAAGCTCCTCTGGGAGTTTTCTGCATGACTTTCACCCTGCATTAAGCTGGCACCAGTCTCCAAGACCAACACTTATACTAAATTTATCGTCCGATTCAGAGGGATTATACTGTATATCGTTTTCACGTGATTTACCTGATGTCGTGCGCCTGTCTCCATTGGACGTGTATTCATCGGAAGATATTAACCCGTTATCAAGCAACCTCTGACACACCGCTGACGCACGTGCCTTTCGTATTTTAGAAACTGAGCTAGGTTCGTCAGCGCATGGCTTCAAAAGAGAAAACTATTTGTGAATTCATGTGTATGTGTATGATGACTGACACAAAAGTTGGCATTTTAACATCCTGGTTCTTAACCCTTTCACCGCCAATGTCGGAAAATGCACCACGACAAATAGATCAGACGCCGCCTTTTCAAGTTGCATTCATTTATCTCATTTTCTTATCTTACCGAATGATGTTTCAAAATTGTTTTGCAGGCTGCAATTAGAAATTTGGCACCGAAAGGGTTAACAAGTTGTAATAAAATAACCTGTGCTCGGATCTGGTGCAAATTTGATTACGTTTGATTCGGTTAAGCATTTTAAACCGCAGTTTTTGAAAAGTCTGTGGCGTTGGCCAATCAGAGTTTATTATTCGTTTTTTTCCCCTTTTTCGCGAATACTGGATTATTGCCGTCACAATGAAACTGCGGTTTAAATCGGTTAGACTGCCACTGACAAGTCTTTATGAAATAGACTGGCTTCTCAAATAAGTCCGTGACATTTTAATTCCTGTTCCGCTATATGCCACCTGGTTTGGTATTTGCTAGTAGCTTGCATATGATTGCGACACCGAGAAACTCTGATGTCTCTACGGGATCAAATCTGTTTGACACTCGGTCAAACATTTTTCAAAAGTTGCATCAGAGCCACATCTGACATTGATCCAACATCCACAGCGGGATAACGATAAATGTGCCAAACAAACAGACGGAGATAGTGTAACAAAGAGACGTACCTACCGTTACAGAGATAGTGTACCTCCGTTGACAGACGGAGATAGTGTAACAAAGAGACGTACATGTACCTACCGTTATAGAGATAGTGTAACGAAGAGTTGGCAGCCATCAGACGTACCTACCGTTATATACAGAGATAGTGTACACTGTACCGAAGAGTTGGCAGTCACCTGACGTTACAGACGGGGATATTGTACAAAGAATTGGCAGCCACCAGACGTACCTACAGTTATAGACAGAGATAGTGTAACGAAGAGATGGCAGCCACTAGACGATACAGACCGGAATATTGTAGAAAGAGCTGGCAGCCACCAGACGTTAAAGACGGGGATATTGTAGAAAGAGTTGGCAGCCACTAGACGATACAGACGGGGATATTGTAGAAAGAATTGGCAGCCACCAGACGTACCTACCGTTATAGACAGAGATAGTGTAACGAAGAGTTGGCAGTAACCTGACGTTACAGACGGGGGTATTGTAGCAAGAATTGGCAGCCACCAGACGTACCTACAGTTATAGACAGAGATAGTGTAACGAAGAGTTGGCAGCCACTAGACATTACAGACGGGGATATTGTACACAGATTTGGCAGCCATTAGAAATACCTACAGTTACAGACGGTGATAGTGCATCAAAGAGTTGGTATCCACTAGACGTACCTACCGTTATAGACCAGGATTGTGTACAACGTGTTGACAGAGTTGGCAGCTACTAGACGTACCTGCCGTTATAGACTGTGATAGTGTAACAAGGAGTTGGCAGCTACTAGACGTACCTGCTTTTACAGACGATCATTTTGTTACAAAGAGTGGGCAGCTACTAGATGTACCGACCGTTACAGACTGTGATAGTGTAACAAGGAGTTGGCAGCTAGTGGACATACCTATATGTACCGTTACAGACGATGATTGTTGAACAAAGAGTTGGCAGCTACTAGACGTACCTGCCGTTATAGACTGTGATAGTGTAACAAGGAGTTGGCAGCTACTAGACGTACCTACCGTTACAGACGATAATTTGGCAGCTATTAGACGTACCTACCGTTACAGACGATGGCTGTGTAACAAGGAGTTGGCAGTTACTAGACGTACCTACCGTTACAGACGATAATTTTATAACAAAGAGTTGGCAGCTACTAGACGTACCTACCGTTACAGACGATGGCTGTGTAACAAAGAGGTGGCAGCTACTAGACGTACCTGCCGTTATAGACTGTGATAGTGTAACAAAGAGTTGGCAGCTACTAGACGTACCTACCGTTACAGACTGTGATAGTGTAACAAGGAGTTGGCAGCTATTAGACGTACCTACCGTTACAGACGATGGCTGTGTAACAAAGAGTTGGCAGCTACTAGACGTACCTACCGTTACAGACTGTGATAGTGTAACAAGGAGTTGGCAGTTACTAGACGTACCTACTGTTATAGACTGTGATAGTTTAACAAAGAGTTGGCAGCCATTAGACGAACCTACCGTTTGGTTACAAACTATACCATGATATGCAGATCCTTCACACCATGCAGAATTAAGAGGCCTGAAGAATAAATGAAAATAATTAATTCTTATTGTTTGGCAACCGAGCATATAAGCCTTCTGCAAATAATATAGACCAAAGACAAATGCTCCTCCTTTATAAGGGTCTGCACTATTTGTCATTGAAATTACTCCCGCAAACAATGCATTTTAATACAACTAATAGTCTGAAAGGGCGGAGTCAGTTTTGATTATTCGTGATAGATCAAGGGCATTATTTGAGACACTTCTAAAGAGGGATCACAGCATAGGGTCTTGTGGAGAGTTCATCTTGAACATGTTTAATTTAAGCATGCATGTTAAGTGTTAAACTAAACTCTCAACTAAGGACAGGTACTCTAAATATCCGGTAGATAAAGGGTTAAACTGTATTCCGACCTAGGGACATATATCAACTGCATACAGATGTCCTAACTTACGTAACATATATGATATAATCTATAGCACGGGCTATAACTCCTGTTACGGGATGTGTATACCACAACCATGTTATGTGTGAGCATATATGAAAGAAAGGGTAAATACAGCTGGTTTAATTCCGAGTGAAGGTCATGCAAAACGCTCCTCTTGGAGCATTCTGCATTATCTTTGACCTGCATTGAGCTACCAATTGCCTTACATATCCATATATAGAACTCTTTTTTGATGGCCGCTTAAAACAGATTATTTTGTAATTCCTTTAACCCTTTCGCTGCCAATGCCGAATCTGTGATTACCTATGCAAACAGTTTGGATCCAGATGAAACGCCGAGTAACTCGGCGTCTCATCAGGATCCAAACTGTTTGTTACTGTTACTATGTTTTTGAAACAAAAATGAAGAAAATCAAAAGAATGAAAATTTGTAGCAGACAACAAAGTTAGCAGACGACAGAGTTTGGCAGCGAAAGGGTTATAGGTGTTTAAAGACATATTTATCAGGGAAAAAGTTATGGCTAGGTAGACGTGACATTTGTTTCGAACTAAATATAGTTATCTTTACGCTGGATTGGTACAGGTTCGAGCCTTGATCTTTAGCCCAGTGCCGCACTCCCTAGAGCAGTTTGACGTGGGTCCCCAGTCAGTCCAGCCTCCCGCTATGAAAGTCATCTTTGACCTCGGGATACGGCTCTCTTCAATTGTGATGCACGACTTCTCGCAGACCTTCCCCTCGCCACAGTACACCCCGTACCAGGCAAGGTTATATGTGGCCATGATGCCGTAGTCAGGTCCTTCATTCATGTTGACACAGCTGTGTAAACCACAGTAACTCTGCAAAAGAAGTGCTTGAGATCATCATCGCAATTTACCTTTCTCATGAACATTCATTTGCAATCATTTAAAGTCCCTGAAAGCCTTTCCATAAAAACAAAAAATTATATATGGTGAATGTACCGCTCATTATATCTTCAGAACAGTCCTGCTTTTTATTTGATCGTTTTCCGATGAAAAACAACGATCATAAAGCATCCACTTGGTCTATGCGTTTGTTAAACAATTGGACTAGTGGCGAACAGCAAAGTAATAAAGGGTTACGTATCCCATACCCTGTTCTAGATTTATTCAAAATTTCAATACCTACTGAATATTCATGGACAAAATAGTTAAAATGAAACATAGAAGGTGGAACATTGTAGCCAGTTTTAGAAAATAAACAGATCTTTAAAATTCCATCAGCAAACAGAGCAGACCCAGATCCTATAGGAGCCGTCTGATCTGGGTCTACTCTGTTTGCAAATGCGTGAAAACTCGTTCATATGGCGAAAAAGGTTAATATATAGGTTAGACTGCATTATGACAAGTTTTCATGAAATAGACTGTGCGGGGCGTCAGCGAAGCCAGTCAATTTCATGAAGACTTGTCATTTGCAGTCTAACCGATTTAAACCGTAGTTTGATTTTGGCGGCAATAATCCAATCTTCACGAGAAAGGAAAAACTGAATAACCAACTCTGATTGGCCAACACCACAGAATTTTCATTTTGAACGGCAATAATCCAGTCTTCGTATAGGTTAGACTGCATTATGACAAATCTTCATGAAATAGACTGCGCGGATCGTCAGCGAAGCCAGTCTATTTCATGAAGACTTGTCATTGGTAGTCTAACCGATTTAAACCGCAGTTTGATTTTGGCGGCAATAATCCAATCTTCACGAAAAAAAGAAAAACTGAATAACCAACTCTGATTGGCCAACACCACAGATTTTTTGAAAACTGCGGTTTAAACGAAAAAGGAAAAAACTGAATAACCAACTCTAACCAACGCCACCGAATTTTCTAAAACTGCGGTTTAAGACATATTTCATCATATATTTTGGACTGCTTATATAATTATGCTGCATTCATACTTGATGCAAATCTAATCTAACTAACTGGCTTAACTGGATATTCTATAGGATTGCACAGATGTCGCCCTGGAAATATAAGTTTCTATTATACTGCGTATATAATTATAGTTACAATATGTGTAATATTCATATAGCTCCGATACGTCAGTTGTTCCGTCTCGACAGAGCAATAATAACAGGCACCCATATTAAACATTTAGCCCATCATACCTGTTTTCAGTATGTTCTTTACAGTAGAACCTGTCTTAAACTGCCATCAAACAGAGGTCTAAGTATGGGTATGTAAGGTAGGTGGTAGATAAATACAGGTCGAATATAATACAGAAATATACCATAGGAGCTTTTTGCATTACATTTTCCCTGCATTCAGCAACCGCATGCATTATAAGACTCATTTGTCCAATAAATAAATGGCCGCTTAACCCATTCCCCCATATTGACGACTTTTGACGACTCTGTAAAAATCACTTTAAGAAACCATTGTGATAAATAAAGCATTTGCTCACAATGGTTTCTAAACTTCACAATTCTAAAATGTTCCTTTTCTCTAGTTAATGATCCTTTTCGGTAGATTTATTCAAAGAGGTGTGGTCTAAAAATAGCCTATGAGGTAATTGGTTAAGGCACGTTCCACTGTAGCATTCTTATAATGAGTAGTATCCTTATGAATATGTCACTGCACTCTTTAGTGATGTCGTCGATGGAGACATCTTGATCATTGTTCAGGTTATGGTTGTAATGATGACGGTCATCCTTGACATAGTCGTCAGTGTTATAATATTTCATAATGACTGTCTTACTGTGAATATTTAGTGTTTATCATGCAGTGTGTTCAATTTTTGTCTGTTTAATTGCGAATATTTATATTTGTGTACATTTTTAGATATGTGTGTATGTATTTCCTTATGCTCTCCTGAAATGAAGGAAATAAATATTGTTTTGATATTACGCTTTAAATGTGTTTACTGCGTAATGCGGATGTACACTAGCTGTGTTCGGGACCTAGAAGAACGAATAATGTAATTCTGTAGGCGAATGGATACCAGGGCGATGTCTAATCTAGTGTATGTACAAGATTGTTAAACAGGTAAACAAAGCTCAAACGAAACATTCTTACCTGGGTCAGATGGTACTCCCTCCTTTGCCATCCCAAACCTCGTTGTCTTTTGCAAATCTGGTCATTGTTCAGCTCCATACCTACAATAAATATAAAGCAGCAAACACATGTAAAACGCATCCAGTTCTCATCTACAAATGTATGTATATGTTGTTATTATTATTAAAATTATGATCTGCAATACGTTATACTTCTATCCGTGTCGTTCATGTTTTAAGAAACTTTTAGATATTTGTCAAACAGCGTGGATTCTGGTGAGACGTCAAGTTACTCGGTATCACATCTGGATCCAATCTGCTTACAAACGTCGTCAATTCGCGCTCGGCATGAGAAGGATCACAAGTGCTGGTGTGTTTTTTACTATTTGGTGACATGTGTCAAGCGGTTCCCGTCACAACCTATTCGTGAACCATGTACATGTATCAGATGGTTCCCTTTACAACCTAATCGTGTACCATGTACATGTATCAGATGGTTCCCGTCACAACCTAATCGTGTACCATGTATATGTATCAGATGGTTCCCGTCACAACATATTCGTTTACCATGAACATGTATCTCGAATCTATTCGTTATATTTTTATCACAAACCACATTGCCTGTATTCGAGTTAATATAGTCATCAGATATTTCTCTATATTACATAATTATGTTTAATATAAGCTGTAACGTCATGTAGAATCAACAAAACAGCATGTAGAAATATACACATAGGACCTGTCAAATACGACATTTTCAGTCAAACTAAGTTATGTGATAAAAAGAATATGATGCTCGTAGTAACGTTTTACAAACTGGTATTAAACCAGACTTGGAAAATGTTATTAAGATCGCCAGAGGTTCGCTTAATAACATTTTCCAAGACTCGTTTAATATCAGTTTGTACAAAATGGCTCCTCGCAACATATTCTATACATCTGAGAACTCCGCCAATCATGAATACTGTGTTCTTAAATTGTCATACAAGTGTATACATTGCTTCGACAAATAGTTCAGAGTTAATCGGGCGAATCGGCGTTTCATCTGGATCAAGGCTGTTTGGTACTCGGTCAGCAGATTCTCAAAATCTAGTCCAAATTTCACTATAGCCAGATAAGATTAGATGTGTAAACAATCTTCAATTGCCCAACAAACCTTATGTTGTGAACGTGTGGTCACTCTTTAGAAACGCCTCGAAGGGTTTGGGGAAAAATGATGATTTTAGTATTTGATTACGCACCTTCATTTATTGTTCTGAGACGCCGGTGTTTTACACTGGGATACGAGTTATAGACACCCTCTAATGCGACCACTTATAAATAAACTTGCCTGTCTTTATTAACAGGTGGTTGCTTAATGCGGGACAAAAGTAATACAGAAAGCTCCAAAAGGAGCTTTCTGCATTAATTTTTGTCCTGTATTAAGCTACCACCTGCATCTAGCACCCAGAATTATAAGTATTTTAGGTGGTCGCAATAGAAGTGTTTTACTGTACTTGTAGCATACACAATGAGGGGAATTAAAAAGTTTGACTCACCTGGCCATAGTCCAGAAAAGGATATGTTAGATACATCGGTTGGTACGTTTGGTACGTTCACCGTATTTAAACAACCACCGTGACTCCTACAAAATAAAAGTAAATGAAACTTAAAGCAATTATTTCTTGTAGTTGGTAAGGGAGATTACTCGAAGACGCCTATACCAAAATCCGTATTGTAATGTTGTAACGCTTTCTGGTATACTAGTATAATGCCTCATGATATCAAAGAGAGGGTCATCTATGTTGAAAATATCTCCCAACTATCGAGAGGTTTCAATGAAGGCCTTGATGGCATCCTCTGGGGATTTAGGGTTCAGACTCAACATGCACCAGTGGTGTCCCCATTTCAATACAAAAAACACCTGACCTTATATAGCATTCCCATAACATACGAATATGTTATCCAGAAGATATTTGTAAATTCACGGGATGTATAAATGATTTTTACTTATGTCAATTATGACTGTAGATTCTGAACTTTACTAATATGACGATGGAATGCATAATCAGAGCGCCGGATAAGACGCGTAAATTTTACATTTTCAAGAATAACTCCTTTATTTCTCCACTAAACCCTACACTATGACCACCCTTTAGAATCGTCTCTTCGAGACGATTCTGAAGAGTGATCATAGTATAGGGTCTGGTGGAGATAAGACAACTTTAGTATTTGGGTACGCACCTTTATCTGTATCTCTGGTAACTGACGTCACCAATGTCAAATATAATGACAAAATCACAAAAAATGAAAACAAAGCTGTTACCGATGTCAACTAAGGTGGCAATTCAAAGAAAGTAAAACGACGTTTCCAATGTGAATATATAGCTAACATTATCAAAGTCGAAATATAAACTACGTTACCACAGTCAACTATGTTGGTAAAATCACGGAATGTATAACTTCCGTTATCATTCACGTAATGCATAACTTCTGTAAACTACTTCCGCGGAGTGTTTAATGTACGTTAGGAAATGCATATGCACGAAACGTATAACTTGCATCATAAATATATATAACTGAAGTAAACCATCGTAGATTCACAACATGTATTATAACTTACGTTACGAATGCATGCAGAGCGTCTTTACTGCAGGAGCTCCAGCCTATTCTGGGGTAGTTTAGGGGTGCCATGTAACCGTCTATTGGTGGTACTGAACAATTCACAGATGTGTCATGCCTCATACCCAAACTGAAACAAATCCACATAATGTCAGGATATAGGGAAACTAAGGTGTGAGACTCGTTTTGGATAATTTCTATCTTATTGTATTGGTTCTTTGTTGGTTCGTGTGTTTTAGCTGTTGTTGTGTTTTGCATTTTATGTTTGGATGGAATGTTTGTAATATTTAATAAATCACAAAGGCAACTGCCTTAATCATTTCCTCCATGAATGTACATGTAAGAAATAATGATACCATGGATATAAATTACCCAATAAAACCTCTCTATAACGGCCATCAAATTGTGTTAATTAGTTAGTATTTAGGACAGGTGGCTGCTTAAAGCAAGGTGAAAGTAAAACAGAACGCTCCTATTTGAGCGGTCTGTTTCACTTTCACCTTGCTTTGCTTTCACCTTGCTCTAAGCTGCCACACGCCTTTAACACAAAATACTTGATGTAATTCAGTGGCCGTTATACAGAGATTTTACTGTATATGCATTCTTCTAATGGCGCATGAACAAAATGTTCGGGTCATGGCAGAATCTGTAGAAACATATCTATATTGTGCCATCATAAAACAGGACATGTCTGGAGGAACAGTTTGACTTTATTTGATATCGCGAAAATACCAAATCATATATAAGGTTGGAAGGGCATTTTTATTAGCAATATAGAATCACATTTTTTATGGTTAGCTGTTAAATATAACGTTTAATTTATGTATCCATTAGTTACGCGTTTATTTCCATTTTTTACATATTATACGTGATGGAATCTCAAGTTGAAAGATCGTTCTCTGTTAATCTTAGGTACATTTAAACTGAATTGTACGTGGATGACAAAGCCCCCAGCATTTCAGAAACACCAGAAGAGGACAGTTTTGCAAATGCTTGAGAATGCTACAGCCCTTTACCTCATGAATATTCATGTAAGAAATAACTGCTCATGAATATTCATTAGCTGAATGTTTATACTGGAACAGCAAAACCTCACTAAAACAGCCACTAAAATGTGTTAATTATATGATATTTCGGGTAGGTGGCTGCTTAAATCAAGGTGAAAGTAAAACAGAACGATCCTGTAGGATCGTTCTGTTTTACTTTCACCTTGCTTTAAGCAGCCACCAACCTATAACACAAAATACATGTACTTGATGTAATTTAGTGGCTGTTATAGAGAGGTTTTACTGTATACAGGATCCTTTGGCTGTGACTGACGATGTAGGATAATATCTGTATTATATCAAAGGCAAACAGAGCAGAACCTGTTCAGACGGGTCATACATGTGCCATCTGATCTGGGTATACTCTGTTTGCAAATGGGTCAAAACGCATCACTGATGTAAAATAGTCAGCTCTTGTTACCTACGCGAACCGTCTGATCTGGGTCTACTCTGTTTGCAATGTTAAGTTCTTAATACCTATGTCCCAATTCATGGCCTGTTATGAATGCTTTGTCGAAACTCCTGTCGGACGATACAGCACACCGGCGTTGCACACACGCTCCTGGTCTAAAGGAAAGTCCATCAGCTTTGTCCTGGACCCCAGAATGGAGGTGTAGGTGGTCATACTCGGGCGTGCCAGGCTGGTTACGAATGGCCGGACAGAAAGAGTTCATCGTTGCGCTGATGCCATCAACCGTAAATTTAAACCAGCTCTAATATGAAAAATATGAAAAGAAAAGTTTTCATGAAAAGAGTTTAGGTCTCAGATAAGACGCCGAATGACTGGGCGTCTTGTAAGGAACCAAATTGTTAAACCCTCAGTTAATTGTTCACAAGCAGTTTGAAGAAGTTTGGAGTAAGTGAAGTGAGTCTGAGTTGTTGTTCTTTTGTCAGCACGATAAGGACCAGTGTGGCAGTGTAAGCATTTAAACTTTTAATGGCACAGGGGTGTAGCTAGCGATACGCACTTACGCACGTGCGTAACATAAATAGGAAAAGTGAAAACGTTATTATTGCCAAAACGGAACGATTGCCAAGAGGGGTAGACTTTGTTAAACGTTCTGCCTTGTCATATAAGCTTTAACCCACTTTTTAAAAAAAAAGCCACCCTTTGAAACCATCGTGATAAATAGAGCAGTTGCTGCTACGGCAAATAAATCCGATGTTCACGCATGGTAGCTGAATCCAAATGCAATGTGCACACCGTGTTTATGGGGGACCGGGGACATGCTCCTCCGGGAACATTAGAAGTGTGTAATTTTGAAACCATTGTGATAAATAGAGCATTTGCTCCTTTAGGAGCAAATGCTCTATTTATCACAATAGTTTCAAAATTGTGACTTTTTAAAAGGTGGGTTAGAGATTATATGACAAGACATCTGATCTGGGTCTATAGTATTTGCAAATGTGTCACATGGCGTCTCTATGGAGCAAAGGGTTGACTTACCGGATTGTTTTCCCAGAAGTGTATTCCTTTTATTTGTATGGTGATGTTGTATCCCAGTTCATCAATTATACTCATCATTGCTTGAGCCTGAAAAATAATGAATGACATAATCACATAATCCAGTTTTAATATGCGTGACAGGTAAACCTAGTATCACTCTAAGTAAGAGATACAGAAAATAGTATCACTTCATGTGACACATAAGGAAAAGGTAGTATCACTCAAAGTGACGGATAAAGAGAATCTAGTATCATTTTTAGTGAGAGATAAATGTCTAGTATCACTCAGTGAAATATAAAGAAATTTGATATCATTCTGAGTGACAGATAAAGAAATATAGTATCACTCTCAGTAACGTATGAAGAAAGTATGGTATCACACTCTCAGTAACATATACAGAATATATGGTATCACTCTCAGTAACGTATAAAGAAAATATTGTATCTCTCCGAGTACCAGATAAAGAAATATGGTATCACTGTGAGTACCAGATAAAGAAAATGTGGTATCACTGTGAGTACCAGATAAAGAAAATATGGTATCACTCTCAGTAACCTACAGTGCTCCCTCCCTACAACGGCCCTCTCAATAACGATTCCCTCCTTACAACAACGCCTGTCACTGTTTCCGAAACAAAAAGGCTCCAGAAACAACTTTTTCCATCATATTTTCTTTATGCCTCCATCAAACCCTATGTTGTGACCACTCTTTAGAATCGTCACAAAGTGACAAAGTGACGATTCTAAAGAGTGGTCACAACATAGGGTTTGATTAAGACATAACGGTTTTAGTTCTCGAAATACACCTTATCTGGGGATCTGCAAACAAGCTAATTATGTTTGATTTTCCCTCCCTATAACAACTCCCTCTGAACAACACATACAATCTTCGTATCCCAAAGGGTGTCGTTGTAGAGAGGGGGTACTGTATAATGAAAATATGGTATCACTCTGAGTACCAGAAACAGAATATATGGTACCACTCTTAGTAACCGATACTTGTCTTTGTATGATTGTAACCATGAAGAGACTCTAATGAAGAGTATTATATATGTATTTTAATTTGCTTACAAAATTCCACTTGCGAGCAACTTTTTTTATCTTGGCCTCGGGTGTAGTATCTCCAGCATTATGGAGAATCGCCCAAAATATTTCATCTAAGTAAACACCAACTTCCACGGTAATTTTTGGATACTCTCGCTTCCATCTTCTTCCGTCGTGTCTTCGCTCACTTTGATTTGACCGTCCATGTACTGGAATATCAGATATTATTAATGTATCAGTATTTAATAAAGAATTCTCTATCTGTGTCTGTCTGTTTCTGTCTCTCACTGTCTGTCTCTGTATCTCACTGTCTGTCTCTGTTTGTTTCTATCTCTGACTGTATGTCTCTGTCTCTCACTGTCTGTCTCTGTTTGTTTCTGTCTCTCACTGTCTGTCTCTGTCTCTCACTGTCTGTCTCTGTATGTTTCTCTCACTGTCTGTCTCTGTCTCTCACTGTCTGTCTGTGTTTGTTTCTGTCTATGTATGTCTCTGTCTCTCACTGCCTGTCTCTGTTTGTTTCTTTCTCTTACTGTCTGTCTCTGTCTCTCACTGTCTGTCTCTGTATGTTTCTATCTCTCAATGTCTGTCTCTGTATGTATCTCCTCATGATGTTCCCATTTTTGTCGCCGTCATGTTTTTCAGATTAGGAATGTTCAAGAATTAATGCAACTATATTCAGCAGATATACGCTACGTATAATGTCCACTTTCTGTACAGGATTGATTCAATTGGTCTAAACCAATATGCAACTCGGGAGCAGTGTTTGATAGCACTAACAAGCTTAACTCTTATTATGTAAGCGCATTTTGACGCATCTGCAAACTGAGTAGACCCAGATCAGACGGATCCTATAGGAGCCGTCTGATCAGGGTCTGCTCTGTTTGCTTATGGTGTAATATAGATCTGATTCTACAGCTTCTGCCTGATCACAAAGTTTCCTGTGTTCATATGCCATTATAAAAAATATTCTTATCAATATTCATGGCGTCATTATTTCCTACATGAATATTCATTAGGAAAAGGGCTAACACTGACCGTGCTGTTAAAACACCATGCCTGCGCTATCTCTGATTGGTGATATTTATACTTACTTCCGATTCAAATCTTTGAGAAACTACTAACCCGATATTGAAGCAGATTGGATCCTGATCAACCCCCGAATTATCTGACGCTTCATATTGATCCAATATATTTGCAGAGAACAGATAGGTCGCGCTTAGCTCAAGAGATAATTCAATCGGCGGTACATACAATGTATATACTGGTACATGTAGTCACTGCATGGTACATGTATCTTATATCATCATATCAATGGTTAAACATAGAACAGAACCTGTCCTAAACGGCCATTCATTTATTGAACTCGTGAGTCTTAATAAGCAGGTGGTTGCTTAATGCAGAGCAAACATAATGCAGAGAGCTTTCTGCATTACTTTTGACCTGCATTAAGCTACCACCTCATTTCTTCACCCATAGATAGAGCCCTTTTTGATAGCCACTTGTGTATGTATAATCAGAAAAAAACATATTGAATTGAATATCGCCTTTTGAATCTAGCGGTATGGGTACATGTACTTTGTAATGAATAAATCTTTATCGTGCTATGCACGGTCTGTCTTGCATCTAGAAGCAGCCTGGATCCAGATGAGACACCGAGTAACTCGGCCTCTCATCATAACCTAACCAGTCTGGTGTACACTCAGTCAATAGTTTATCAAACGATTGAAGCTTGAGCGAATGGGAAGCAATTAAAACTGCACCTGATCTATATTTGATCATGTATAGTAGAACCTCTCTTAAGCGGTCATTCATTTATTGAAAATATATATTTAAAAAGCAGGCATTAGCTTAATGCATGTCAAAAGTAATGCAAAAAGCTCATGTAGGAGCTTTCTCCAGTGTTTTTAACATGCATTAAGCTACATGTACTACCTGCCTTACAGACCGTTTGATCTTTTTTATGGCTGTTTAAGAAGGCGTTAGCTTAATGCATGTAAACAGCAATGCAGAAAGCTCCTATGGGAGCTTTTTGCATTATTTTTGACCTGCATTAAGCTACTACATGCCTTACAGACATTTTGATATTGTTATAGCTGTTTAAGAGAGACTCTAATGTATACATTTTATTCTCATCGAGATCAGGGTTAACTCTTTATACGATGACGGCGAGTTTGAGATTATCTATGTATGTAAACGGTCTGAATCCTGATTAGGCACCGGATATCTCAACATCTCTTAACCCTTTCCTCCATAAATACGCCTTTCTACGCCTCTGTAAAAGTTACTTGTTGAAACCATTGTGATAAATTGAGCATTTGCTCTTACAGGAGCAAATGTTCTATTTATCATAATGGTTTCAAACTGCAAAATTCTAAAACTTTCCTTTCCTCTAGTTAATGCTCTTTTTCGGTAGATTTTTTCAAAGTGGTTGGATTTAAAATAGTCTATGAGGGAATGGGTTAAGAGAGTTCAGAATGGTACCCTGGTGGTACATGTATTTTTTTAAGAGAGAAATAGGAAAAACTACTTAGGGAGCACAGGAAACGACATTTTTTGCAGTCGCACACTTACTTAGCGTGACAAAAAGTAATCCGATCAGAATCTCAAAACAAAACACAACGATTCACCATCGAATATGTGTCAAGTGTCACGTGAAGTTGTAGCGGATGTCAAAATTGTTTCTCATACTTTAGTGGACGTTGTTTGCAAAACCGTGTCGTCTATCACACTCCTCAAATATAATTGTCTTCTATTTTTTTTATAGCTGTTAGAGTGTGAAAGAGTTTGGATTCTGATCAGACGACGAGGTACTCTATATATCAGCTTAATCCAAACTGTTATTATATACAATCATAAAAACGCCGCTAGCGTGCAAAGAGTTAAATCCAGTTGACAACTCCACCCACTGCGAGGATCATGTCTAATTCATGGATAGCCGCATAAAACTAGTTTTCATACGGAAGTCTGTTGGGGACATTTGTATGGAAAAGCAGCGGTAACACCCATTCTTCTATATATCACGCTTATGCATTTCAACATTGCACTACGTCAACTTCATGAATTAAGTTTCATAATTTCCACATGAAATCACGATTTCGACTTTACGCCCAAATTGATTGATCTTGAAAAAACAAATGATCATCTATGTCTGTTTCATGAATTTGTTTTTGTCATAATTATAACGTCATGAATTCACAATGTCATGCAAATCTTAAAGGAACCACCCTATTTATATTTTAAATATGAAAACATGAAATGCAAACTTTGAAATCTTCATCAATATCGGTCCTCAAGACAGATGAAAGCTTAACGTAGAGTGTATATAGAAAGCTCCGACGGGAGTTTTATGGATGTATTTCATACTGCATTAAGCAGCCATCTCCCTAAACAGACCTGATATTTTCCTGTTTAGATGGTTTTTACTGTATTCCTTATGCAGGGGAGTGTATGCTCTGTTTTTCCTTTCTGTAAGACAGGATAATGCTTAACCTCCGATTTCAGTCTAGTGGTGATATTGGAAATATAAAGTAGAATCTGTCCTAAGCGGCCATTCATTTATTGAAAATAGGAGTGTTAAAAGGCAGGTAGTCGCATAATGCAGGGCAAAAATTAATGCAGAAGTTGCTGTAGGAGCTTTATGCATTAGTTTTGACCTGTATTAAGCTGCAACTTGCATTAAAGACCAATGTTTACAGCTCTTTTTGACTATCTCTTTTAAGACGCTTTAGTACTGTAGTGACTGATAAGGGTGACACTTATTTAAACCTCAGAGTTTCCCTTTAATCTCTTCAATGCTAAACATTCAAACTGGGAGAGTCAGTCACCATAAATTTTAGCCCATTCAGTTTATATAAGGCGGAAATTTGCTAGAAAAGTTTGGGTGACGAACAGTGCAGACCTTGATCAAAAGAGTCATCCTATTAAGTCTATAGTGTTTGCAATTTTTAGTATACTTGTGTCCTTCATTCAAAGGTTTGGTAGGCCTCGTTTCATTTTGATTATACATTGTAAAATTTATGCAGTTATGGGCCCAAAGTCGGGAGGTCTATTTGGTTATACACAGAGTGATGACCCTCTTCCCTCCACTTCTAATTAACTGAATTTTTAATTTTTAGCTGAATGAAAAGAGATTGTATTACCATTATCAAATCAACTAGGGCATACATTTACCTTAATCGGATGCCTGAAAAGGCTGGATAGTTAGGAAATTAGTTAACCCATTCTCTTATAGGCTAGTTTTAGATCCAATCTCTTTGAATAAATCTACTGAAAAGGAGCATTAACTATAGAAAAGGAAAGTTTTAGAATTTTGTAGTTCTGAAACCATTGTTTAAGCGCTTTTGAACGCAGATATCCTGTGTGAAAAGAACGCTATATAAATGTGGTAAAATAATAATAATTGTAATAAATAGAGCATTTGCTCCTTCGGAGCAAATGCTTTATTTACCACAATGGTTTCAAAAGTGATTTTTTCGGAGTATTTATGGAGGAAAGGGTTAAAGTCTAATCCTACAGGTTATGCATGGGTGGTTTCAAATGGGGATCAAATGTCCATATCTAATTGGATGACTCACGATAATAGCGCTGTATGCCAAACCCAAAGATGGGTTTAGAACACCAGTGAAGCATGTATGATGTGAATAAACTCTTATGCAGTTGTAGAACAGGCCAACGTCTGCCACAGGTCTGATCTGAGGCAACTGTTGCAAACTTTCGTTTGTTCACGCTTTGGAAATATACTTCTGATTGGGTGTCATGCAGAACATATTGAAGACGTTTTATTGAATGGACTCGTTAAACAGTGACGGGCTATTCTACACTGGAAGGGTTTATTATCAATGCAAGTTAACGGTACTGGGTGGCATTGGAGAGCATGGGAAAGTTTTCATATGCACTTTTTTTTTGACAACCTGTATTCATATTTATGTAAAGAAGACGTGATACGTGATAAGATGAAATAAGTAACCGTAATGAAAATCATTATAATATAAATGCCAAATGTAATGGTAGAAACAGCTGATGAATAAAAAAAGCTTCATAAAAAATACAAACTATTTGCACAAAAAGTAAAAACGACTTTCTCCCGCATATTCAAATGTTTGATTTTGTATCAGTCATGAAGTATGACAGTAGCAGAGGTATTAGAAGCAGTTATAATAATAATAATAATAATAATAATTATAGTAGTAGTAGTAGTAGTAGTAGTAGTAGTAGTAGTAGTAGTAGTAGTAGTAGTAGTAGTAGTAGTAGTAGTAGTAGTAGTAGTAGTAGTAGTAGTAATAGTAGTAGTAGTAGTAGTAGTAGTAGTAGTAGTAGTAGTAGTAGTAGTAATAGTAGTAGTAGAAGCAGTAGCAGTGGTAGTAATATTATTATTATTAGTAGTAGTAGTAATAGAAGCAGTAGTAGTAGTTGTAATAGTTGTTGTAGTAGTAGCTGTAGTAGAAGTAGTAGTAATTAGTAGTAACAAGTAGTACGTGTAAGTAGTGGTAATAGTAGTAGTAATATTGAATATAGTAGTAATAATGATAATCACAATAATAATAATAATAATAATAATCACAATAATAATAATAATAATAATGATAATTATAATAACAATAATAGTGACAACAATATTTGTAGTACTAGAATACTAGACAATTATAGTCAATTTTCTTTTTAATGTGCTATATACCTTCGACATAATCACGATCCTTTATGGTCGACAAATGAGATTTGGATACAAGTATTGTTTCTGTCGCCTGTTCATCCGTCGGGCCTATGGAATCTAATCTGTAGAGGTACTCCCTGTCGGCGACCGACCCTCGCTGGATATTTAAATTGAAAGTTGTGACTTATATTAGGATATCAAATACTTGAATTAACCGACAAAATTTGATTTTCAACTAAAGAATAGTCTCAAACAGGTTTTTGTCGGTACATAGCTTCTACCAAAACAGTTGCAGGTACTACTTAGGCAACATGTTTGAGAATAGTTTTGAGTTTCGGGCTTAGGCAAATAAGATCAGGATCGAAAAATAACAAAAGGGAACCAGTCAGAAACTATTTAGTAGTTCATTGTGTTCTCCGGAAACTACATTAAAATCTCGATTATTTGAACACTAAAATTCGTATCATTATCGATCTTTATGACAGTTGGCAGCTAAATACATGGTGAAAATCATGCAGAAAGCTCATCTAGGAACTTTCTGCACGACTTTCAACATGCATTAAGCAGCCACCTGCAGCCACCTGCCTAAAAGCTGCTAAATTCTTCTAAACAAAAATTTCGAATAATTGAGATTTTACCGTATCACCTTAACTTGGATGTATTAGAGTAACACAGGTTTCGGCACTGAATGGTCTTCAATAACAACCGGTTCTGGTTCAGTTGCCGTGCATATATCAGGTAGTGTTTTATAGTTCTTATAAATCTACTACACGCAATTTGGTTACCCGGCATTCCATAACAACCCAAGTCGATTATGAGACTTAGAAGAAACGATATGATGGGACTTAACACATTATGCCTTTAACATCTTTCTAACCAGGGTATGCACACATCAGTGGGTTCCTACAGACACCGTCTGATCTGGTGTGATACAGACACTTTTAGCGTTGTAAATATGTGAGCAAGCGGCTGGCTAAATATTAATGATCACATTGAAGAAAATGGTCGTCTACGTGCCTACCGACCTATACTATCGTGACGTCGATTATTATATAGATCTACTAGACGATTTGTTCGGGTTCACTCAATTGTACTTAAAGGGTTCTAAATCTAGCTGTAGCAGGTTGGAATTAGAGTCAAGAACACCACAAGGGTTCATGTAACACCAGTACTGAAGTAAAGTATCAACTGGAGTGATGGTGTTATTGTTTCTACCACTATAATACAGTAAAACCTCCCTATAACGGTCACTAATTTGCATCAAGTAGTTTGTGTTAAAGACGGGTGGCTGCTTAAAGCAAGGCGAAAGTAAGACATAACACTTCTATAGGAGCGTTCTGTTTTACTTTCACATTGCTTTAAGCGGCCACCTGCCCTATATATCAACTAATTGACACAATTCAGTGGCCGTTATAGAGAGGTTTTTACTGTATACGTGACTGGCTCTGTATGCTTATAGATTGATACAGATCTTATTCTACAGTTCCTATCATTATCAAAATTACTTATGTTCATTTATCAATTCAGCTAATTAATATTCAAGTAGTTAATTTTCGCATGAATATTCATGAACTGAAAGATTTCCCAATGTACTCACAACTTGAATCCGAATTAATGGTATACATGTATTATACTTACAATGCCATCACAGTATGTCAGTGATACAGCCCCGTGTTCGTCAGTCTGTCCGTACAACAGACAATCGGGGATCGTGCCAGTAAACCTCTCCGTCTTGCCCTGTCTGTGTATGGTAACTGGTGTATTTGGACTGAGCAAGTCATTGTTGTATCTCAAGGTCAGTCTAAACTCCTTGTGGAAAGCGGTGAATGTAAAGTGTAGTGGTGTGTCGCCATACTTCAAGGATCGTCTCCGGCGATGTAGGGAATCGGACGAGGTTCTGGAAAATTGGTATGGAACGCATGTGCTCTAACACATGCTACTCAACCCTTACGACAAACACCTAAACCATTTAATCCCATATTATTTAAGGAAAACTCATTCAGATCTAACTTTGGAGCCTTTCCATTTTTTTAATGTTGAGGGGCCACGTCAAATACAATATTTGTTGAAATAAATCCTAGACACTGATGGAGCCCTCTGATCTGTGTCTACACTGGTTGACTACGTTCTTTATAAGATATACTGGGCACCAATGGATTAATGGTTTTGTCTGGATATTTAAACAATGGGCTTCTAAAGAATGTTCTAATCCTTTTCATGCTGAAACATAATCTCGACTCAATCTACCAGATGCTAAACTTTTTACTGCTCTCCAAATCGATCAAACGTTTGAGAAATAATTGACCTAGTGCCAGACAGCCTCGATCATAGTCCTGAGTTTGAAAATGACAGACAATACGCGCTTACATGTAGCATGAGATGAGTTGACACTGAAGAAAATTTATTTAGACCATCAGCTATACAGAGAACAGTGTGCAAACGTAAACAAGCTGTTGACAAAGTCAAAGGTTGATTTCTACTCAGAAAAAGTATAATCTTGCCAGGCAGATTCAAAGAGTCTTTTCAAAGTCACTAAGCACCTGCTAGGTACAACTAGTGACATCACATTGCCTAAGACTTCGTCCTCAAGACAACGTGCACAAGACTTCGGTAACTTTTTTGCCGACAAAGTGGGCAAAATACGGGCAGATATTGCATCAGGCACTGTATCGAGTGCGCCAGTTATCACTGAAATGCAGCGTGCAACGACCGCTTTAGATAGTTTTGTTACAGCTACAGAAAAAGAGGTAGAACAGATCATTAAGGCATCCCCTTGCAAGTCCTGTGAACTGGATCCAATACCTGCATGGCTGTTAAAGTCATGCCTTAATGAACTTCTATCGATTCTGACAAAAATTGTAAACTCCTCTTTAGACTCTGCCTACGTTCCAAAATGCTTCAATATGTCACATGTCAGACCTCTTTTGAAGAAACCCTGCAAAAACGCATGGAAAAAGACTTCAGAATTATTGGAAAACCTCCTGAGTGGATAGCCTCCTATCTGAATGACCGCTATCAAATAGTCTCAGTAGATGGAGAACTGTCCACCCCAGTTAAAATGGAATATAGCGTGCCACAGGGTTCCGTCCTAGGACCGAAACACTACACAATTGTACACAAAACCTGTCGGCTCAATCTGCAGAAACCATGGGCTTAACCACCATTTCTATGCCGATGACTCGCAGTTATACCTGTACTTTAAGCCTAAGGGCATTTCCTGTCAACAGGAAGCTTTATCGCGAGTTGAGGACTGTCTCAAAGAAGTAGTCTCTTGGATGCACCAGAACATGCTGAAGCTCAATACTGGCAAAACTGAGGTCATTCTGTTTCATACAAAACACACAAAAGTACCTGCAGAGGTTAATGTACAAGTAGGGCCCTCTAAAATCAGACCGTCTTTGTGTGTAAAGAATCTCGGTGCATGGTTCGATTCACAAATGGATATGACATCACATGTCATTCCGTGTATAGGTCTAGTTATGCACAGCTCCGGCAAATAGGCCATATAAGAAAGTACCTCTCACCTGATGCTACCAAGATGTTGGTAAACTCTCTTTTTACATGTACATCAAAAATAGACTACTGCAATTCACTGCTGCATGGAATTTCAAACAACTCACTGCGGAAGTTTCAAAGAGTGCAAAACACAGCAGCCCGCATCATAACCAGAACCCCTCGATACAATTATATCACGCCGGTTTTGAAGGAACTTCACTGGCTTCCGGTTCAACAAATGATTGAATTCAAAATTCTGACTCTTGCGTATAAAGCCATGCACAATGAATCTCCAAAGTACATTGTCGACATGATTGACGTGTACAGGCCGCACAGAGAGTTGAGATCGGCAAGTAGATCATTGTCGTTGGTTGTGCCAAAAAGTCGTATGGTAAAATACGGTGAGAGAAGTTTCATGCATGCAGCTCCAAAACTTTGGAATGCTCTACCGTCAGGCATTAGAGAGGCAGGATCACTGGCATGTTTCAAAAGGTGTCTAAAACGCATTTTTTCAACATTTATTACGAGGACAGTTTAGTAAAGGATATGTTGCATATCTTTCATGGATCAGATAGGCAATCATGCGATTCATCCCCGTTAGTGATTTCATATCTACTGTATATCATGTCTTCAGTACATGTATCTACTGTAAGCCATGTCTTCAGTACAAGTCGCGGGTGACGACACTCTGTATTGATGATTATTATTGTGATAACTGTACCCGTTTCAATCCAATCCAGGGTTGGGGCTTGCAAATTTCATGAGAGTAACATGTCTCATGTTGGTGAGGGAGAATTTCATTCCCGATTCTCGACTATTGAGAGCAATATGTTTTTATGTTAAAGTGGGACCCTGATCCCAAGTCTCTGGTTGTGAGTGGTCTTTCCGACCAACTTTGGATTGTGACTTCGGGAGGCTTTATCGTTTTAATATATTGCCATTGTTTGCACTGAACTCCTATGGTCACTGTAGGGTGTTCATTCACTTGGGCTACTGTATGCACCAGATTCCGTAATTATATTTTCTCTGTTTTGTGTATATAATGGCTCGAGTGGTATTTGGGTTGGTTCATTTGGCCACCCATTGCCATAGAAGGAATCATGTGGTTCCCTCCGGCTAGTGATTTCATTTATTTTGTATATCTATTGTATATATTTTATTGACCCGATAGATAATCATGCGGTTCGTTCCGGTAAGTGATTTCATCCATGCGAAGCGCTTTTGAACGCACATATCCTGTATGAAAAGAGCGCTATATAAATGTGGTATAATAAAAAAAAAAATAATAATAATCTCATAAACATGCATTTTGCTCAGTTTTTCGCCGATTTTGCATAACAAACTAACTTCAGATTCGGAATCTGTGTAACTTGAAATTAATAATGCCATACACGGGCTCATTTATGTATAACGGAAGTATTCGGTGTATATGTAGGTAAAATATTATACAGTATGCATTCACTTTTTACTTGTTTACTCTTGACTGACACATACCAGCCGCTGTTGTGAAAACACAATTGATATCCATAGTGATGAACATTGCGAAATCAGAGACTGACCGACCGTAATCGTGTCTCCCGTGTAATTTACGAAGTTTTCCGTCTCTTAAAACGTCGGCGATTTACTAAGAATTTATAAGTATTCAAATACCGTTAATATTAATCTGAATATATATGAACTGTTGGAAAATTGGCTGTTAACACTATTCTAATGATATGACTACACGCATCTTTAAAACTTTTATTGTTGATTGGTTTATCCGAAAAATGGGGACATAATATAATTTTAGGCAAACATTTAAACCTCAAATGTGACACCAATGGCTGTGTTCACTTTAATGTATTAAATTCTCTGCTGACACTATCCTAACCCTTTCCTTCATATAAACGTGTTTTCACGCATTTGCAAATAGAATAGACCCACACCTATAGGAGCCGTCTGATCAGGGTATGCTCAGTCTGCTAATGAATTTGAATGATCTTTTTCTTTACTTTCTAAAATGGCTACAGTGTTCTACCTTCCATATTTCAGTGTAACTATTTTGTCCATGAATATTCAGTAGGTATCGAAATTTGGAATAAACATAGAATTGGGAACGGGTTAACCGCTGGTTGGGGTCACATTAGTTAAAACGATACACAAACTTGACACAGGTGTAACAGAAATGGAACCAGCGTGACCCAGGGGAGGAAGCAACAACTATAGCCACCACCGTCTTCATCATCATCACCACCATCATCATTATCATCAACAGCAGCAGCATTACATCTCCCTAAACAATAACGTCGACAGGACACAAACAACAAATATAGCCACCACCGTCTTCATCTTCAGAGTCATCATTATTATCATCATCCACAGCAGGAGAATTGTCATCATCATCATCATCATCATCATCATCATAACCATCATCACCAATAATAACAACAACAATGTACAGCAACATTTTCCTTTTCTTCATCACCATCACCATTATTATCATCATCTTAATCAAAATATTAGCAGCAACCTAGAAACGTTACGTTTGTGCCATTTCTGCTACATACATATCAATGTTGTTTCAAATATAACCACCAACAAATACTTGAATACTAAATTTTCCAGTTGGAATTCAAGTACAAGGGTCATAACTATATTTAAGGCGAAATCCGAGTAAAGGACAGAAAAACAATTGAATAACAAATAGTGCAAACCCTCCACATACATTTTGTACCTCTCATCTCATCTCATCTGATTTTGTGTGTGGGGTTTTTTTTTTCAATTTGTTTTCAAATAACATTTCGTTCATTTCCCATATTTCAGATAGTTAAATGCATGTCTGATTTGTATTCAATAAAAAGGAAAATGCATCATGTGTGGGAAATATCAGCTTCATTCGAATAGCCACACCTGAATGATTGCGTATAAATAAACATTCACTGGAGATGGACGGTAAACAGCTGATGCGCGCGCGCGTATTAGCGCGTGTGAGTTCTTTTATGGGATAAATACCATCTCACATTAGTTTTCCTTTATATTAATGTTTTATTAATTTACATTTGATGGATTAAAAGCTATATAACACCTTCTAAAGATCGTGTCATATCAATTTTATATTCTCGTTTTAATCCTTTACTCCATAAATACGCCGTTCTACGTCTTCGCAAACAGAGTAGACCCAGATCAGACGGCTCCCATAGGGTTTTCTATAGTTCTTTCTTGAGTGGTTGTAATGTAGAGGTATATATAAACAAAATGTTGGCCAGTTCTGCATTAAGCAATCACCTGGTTTTTAGACTCAAATTAATTAAGTGGTCTCACTGTAAATGAACCGTTGACCAGTCTTACATAGACCACACGGTATAACAACATACCTGCTCAACGAGCCTGTCACGTGGTCTATCTCATGGAATGTTGATACGTCAAACTCGGTAAACCCCTCTGGAAATAAATAAATATTAACAGTGTACTTTGTACTTTAAACTTTAGCGTTAACATGACTGAACACTATGTGCTAACAACTTTGATCTAGATGAGACGCCGATTTACTTGGCGTCTCATTCGGATTTATTCTGTATGACTCTTCTCAGTCGGTTGTTTCTTAACCCTTTCCCTGTTCTGTGTTTATTCAAAATTTCAATACCTACTGAATACTATTGGACGAAATAATTATAATGAAATATGGAAGGTGGAACATTGTAGCCATTTTAGAAGGTGAAGAAACAGATCTATCATAATCCATGAGCAAACAGAGTAGACCCTGATCAGACGGCTCCTATAGGAGCCGTCTGATCTGGGTCTACCCTGTTTGCAAAAGCATGAAAAGGCATTTATATGAAGGAAAGGTTAATCCATGCCCTCATAGGCTATTTTCAGACCCAACGTCTTGTATTTAATCTACTGAAAAGGAGTAAAAGGGAAAAGTTAAGAATCGTGTAGAAAAAAGGAAAATTTAGAATTGTGTAGTTTTTGAAACATTGTAATTAACACAAATAAGTAACTTTAGGGTCATTCTCACAAGTATATATTTGCTTAACACTTTACTCCATAAATACGCCTTTCTATGCCTTTGCAAACATAGTAGACCAAGATCCTAAATGAGCCGTCTGATCAGGGTCTACTCTGCTTGCTTACGATATAATATAGATATGATTCTTCAGTTTCTACATTGACCGGAATGTTATATGTCAATATGCTATTATAGCATTACCTCATACGCTAATTGTTGATGCAACCTCTTTGAATAAATCTACCGAAAAGGGGCATTAACTCGAGAAAAGGATTGTTTTTAGAATTTTGTAGTTTGAAACCATTGTGATAAATAGAACATTTGCTCCTATAGGAAAAAATGCTCTATTTATCACAATGGTTTCACGAAATGACTTTTACAGAGTCGTCAAAAGTCGTCAATACAGAGTCGTCAAAAGTCGTCAATATGAGTAAATGGGTTAAACGTTAAGTAACACTTCGTAAAAATCAGGTCAGGTAAGGTCAACAAAACATGAAGCTTAATGAATATTCATGAACTAAAAATCTTAAAGGCAGATATCGTATGTCGATGTTACAATATAAATAAATGAATTACGTTCAGAAAACACCTAAGAATGCTAAAACATTAATACTACCACAAGGAACTGTCTCATAAAAACCCAGAATTAGACTACTATAGAGTGGTTGCTGTAAATATAGTTTATTTTGTGAGCATGGGGTTTGGAAGGGGTGCAACATCGACGTACCTTCTTTCAAGTGCTCAAGTTCGATTATTTCGTCGAGTAATTGATCGTCAATATCCTCCACCTGAAAAGAAAGTCTGCCCAAATTATCATTCGCTGCTATTGAAATACGTTCGAGTAACTAGGCGAAAAGTAACCCGACGTCTTAGGCAATGTTGCAATTGATTTCCCGAATCCCCAATTTTAGTAAACTATAGGTCGAAAGATGTTAAAACTAACCCTTACCCTCGTACATACGCTTTTTCACTCGTTCGCAATTAGAGTAGACCCAAATCAGGTGGCTCCTGTAGGAGCCGTCTGGTCAGTTTCTACTATGTCTGCTTATGCAATTATAATAGACCTGACTCTACTTTTTTCCAATACCAACATATCCTGTGAGCATATGCCATTATAAATGCATTTTGTATTTAGCTAATACTTATTGATGATGTCATTATTTCTACATGAACATGCAGCCGGAGAATGGTTATTCTTAACGTATATCAATGCTATCTCAAAGCGCGCAAACGGCTAATACACCAACAGCACGTTATCCGCTAGCATTTAAGAAGGGCTTGTTTTGCATGTACAATGTACAAACAATTTGGACCCATATCTGGCTCCGAGGTTATAAAACAGTTTGAATGAGCCTGTATTCAATCCGATACTTGATAATGAGCTCAGATTCAAGCAAAACCTCGAAGTTAAATGCTTAGTAAATCGGTCTTTTATCAGAATCCAGTTTATGCGACTCTCGGTCAATAATTTCTCAACGCGTTGAGTGCGAAAACAAGTCACTGTAGTCTTGTGCAAACATTGCAGACCCAGATAACAGGGCTCCTGTAGGATACCTCTCATTCGGGTCTGCATTGTTTGCTGTCTTGCACTTTTATTTTAACACTGGATATTTACGGTAAGATTCACCTGTGTGAATTTGGAACTTCGGCGACAAAAAGATTTAAAAACTTGAACGAAGTAATCTGCAGCCGCAAAAATACTGAACAGACCTAGTGTTTTAGCATAAGGGCTGTAAAGACTGTGTCACGCTCGTGTGAAAGGTGACAACGTTTTCAATGCTCGAAATAAGTATCTATTATTCAACCCTTTACATTTGTACCTCATGAATATTCATGTAAGATATAGTGACATAATACATATTTTATAGTTGAACGTTTACATGGTATACGAGTTTGGCCAAGGCAAAAGCTGTAGTATCGGATCTATATCTGATAGAAAAGCAATCAGAGCAGATCCTGATCAGACGGCTCCTATAGGAACCGTCTGATCTGGGTCTTCTTTGTTTGCAAATTCATCCCTAGGCGTCCCTATCTGGTAAAGCGTCAATGTTTTGTAAATTTCGTCGATATAACATTTCAGACAACTAACACGTTTCATCCTAATGTATCTGGTGGATCCTGATCAGAGTCTGCATTGTTGGCTAAACACTTTACTCCATGAATATTAAGAAATAAAGACGTTATTAATACCAATTACATGAACTTTAATAATAGCATACGAGTACATGCATTGTTGGTCATGGCACAATTCGTACATGTAGTATCAAATCTACAGTAAAAACTCAATACTACGAAATTTTAGCAATGAATAATTTGTGTCTTTGTAGGTAGGTGGCTGTTTAATGCAGGGTGAAAGTCAAGCAAAAAGCTCCTAAGGGAGCTTTCTGCATGACTTTCACCTTGCATTAAATTGCCACCTGTGTTAAAGATCAATAATCGTACCTATTACATATACCTATTCGTAGTATCGAGTTGTATATTATTTTATAAGCAAATAAAGCAGATCCAGATGGGACGGCTCCTACAGACCACCTCCTACTGTGTCTCTATGATGTTATGCATCCACAGTGACACAAATACGGTGTAAAAAAGTCGTTTACTACAAATGAAAAAGGCATGTATATGAGGTAAACAAAGGTCCAGATAAATTAAAACATTTTCAAGATTAACTTCCTTATTTCTCCACCAAACTCTCTTCGGGACAATTATACAGAACGGAACAGATATTTTATTGGCATAAACATGACATGTCCATTGCCATGGTACATATAAACATAAATGGCAAAATTTACAAATACTTGAAATGAAAGTTGTTGAGAAAAGTATGAAAAGCTTTTAAATGATTAAGAGATGGTAATAACCAAGTCTACATTTTAATCTATAATTTAAACATACAACTCACTCAGTCTGGTTGGTGTTGCTGACGAGCATTGGATTTACGTTCAACATACAGAGATCAATTAGAATATGGATAAAACCACTTGAGCAGAGTATAATTTATATCCATTCAAACTGGTAATCGCTCTGGACGGACAGTGAGTGCACGTCCAGTGTGTAGATCAGCTTGGATATAAGCCAGTATCTTCTTTACTATGCAAACGTATCAG